>OX578143.1:22392110-23089610 GCA_951213105.1 Amaurobius ferox
GGTTACTATAAAACCTTTTATAATAATTCGAACACCACTCCCACCGATTACATATATATATATATATTTAAAATTACAGCGTAAACGTTTTGGGAATTATTTTGGTGGAAATGAGTTATTCTAAAATTGACTTAGCCATCGATGGGTTCCCCACTTATTTTAATTTTTTCGATATACATGAATTTTATTCACATTTAGCATTAACAAATAAATACGAAAAGTCGTATAATTGTATTTACATGATAATAACAGGATCAAAACTCGGATGTTTTATTGACCTTAAATTGTTGTTACACGGTCACAGTAATGAGACATGAACCGTATTTATCTCAGGAATGCATAAATATACTGCTTTACGTAAAATAATTTAGCTTTGTTTAGATGCGCCATGGCATTGGTATGGTAACGGCTTGATTTACTTAAACACTGAAACATGCTTGTTTGGTAGTCATTTTTACTTTCTTATACGTAATATTGAAAAAGTATTGTTTACATGAACATTTTGGATTTCGAGATTTTGATGCCAATATATGTTTTAAGACATCCTGAACACGTGTTCACTATTTTTAGAGTGATGTAAGTCCGTCTGTCTGATGTTTGTGGTGCATTTCCTTAGTACATTATAGCTGCTACAAATATTATTGAATTTTCACGAAACTTTATATCCGGCTTTGTTTTCGAAAAGTCCAAAACTAGAGCGAATTTTTTAAAATTCGAATGACAACTTAAAAATGTATTCAAAATTTTATATTCTTTTTAGCATGGAAGCATCGGACAAAATTTGACTTAATCATGCATAAAAGGGATTATATATGGCTCAATGGAAAGGGATTATATATAGCTCAATGGAAAGGGATTATATGTAGCTCAATGGAAAGGGATTATATATGGCTCAATGGAAATGGATTTTGTATATGGCTCAATGATCCCGAGGCTTAATAGATTGAGTCATTGTTGTCAAAAATGGCTACGTTACAAATTTTGTGTTCGTGACGTCATTAGTCCCCTCGGGAGAATAAGTTAACGCGCCCCCCCTCAGGACGTACATTGTTAAATATGGTATCAATTGAAATATTTTATCAAGCCATTCAAAACGAAGTGTAACACGCTATTGTTGTATCCATTTCTATTAACGATACCGATTTTTCAAAATTTTACTTGAATTCGAAAAAAAAAATTACTTAAAAATGGATTATGGTATGAAAAAGCCAAATTGCGCCATGATCCACTTAATGTTATATAGTTTTTTGCATATGACAATATTTGTTGAAATTATTGTAGGTTAAGCTACAGTCAACGGGTTGCATTGCGAAAGGGAAATTCTGTTAAGCTGCTGTGTAAAAAAAAATATATATTAAAATTTGTTTGCAAAAGCTTAAACACATCATAAAAATTATTATCCGGTTATGGAAGCAAAAACAGGCTTGTGATTCTGGATGTAAAGGCAGAGCAACCACAGCAGCAAAGTTAAGAAAATATCTGTCTGTATATAGTTGCATCATGTGACAGCTCCCCAAATGTATTTTTTCCTTTACTTCATTTATACTTCATAATTTCACAGTTCTCTGTTCACAAGTACATTTACAACAACTTTTGCGCATGATGTTTTAAGTCAGTTGATTATTAAAAAACGCTCAAAAACCTTTTGCGATAAAACTCAGCAATATAGAAACCTTTTAAATACAGCACACACACACATATACAAGCGCGCACAAACACATACGCAAGCACACTCCCATCCCCCACGCTCATACACGCGCACACACATACCCACACACTCACACACACGCAAGCGCATCTCCACGCTCACACACAGGCACAAACACACACACACACATACATACACACACATTTATATATATATATATATATATATATATATATATATATATATATATACATATATATATATATACATATATATATATATATATAAATATATATACATATATATATATATATACATATATATATATATATATATATATAAATATATATATATATATATATATATATATATATATATATATATATATATATATATATATATATATATATATATATATATGACAACGTGTAGTTGGTTTACAGTATAATTCCGATTACAATCCAATACCGATTTTACAAATGTTTATAAAGACTTCAATGACGACCTGGATCAATTTATTTACCGATTGGCTGTAAAGTACAGTATATCTATTCATACATTCAGTGAATGGAGATATCATTTAAAAAATGGTTTTCACTATTACTACAAAAAGCATTATCAAAAAACTACGATAACCACCATTCCACGATCAATCACAGATATCAGAGAAAACTATGTATTGACTTATACGGATAAAATAGTGTCTAATTATGCTTTTATATGCAAGAAATATTATGTGGAAAATCTAAGCAAATGTTACCAGGATCAAGATATGTATACACCATTATCCCCGGTAGTAATATCTTGGATAAGAGGATCAAAGCCTTATACAAAAGGATTGAAATTGATTTAAAATATATTAAGTTCCCTTATGTGCTTCTAATACCAAAAATGCATAAGGAACCTGTGAAATTCCGCACAGCCACAGTGGGCTGCGGATCATATTTGACCATCGTCAATTTAAAACTATTATATATTCTGAAACATATATTGATTGATATTCAAAAACAAGGTACAGTTATGATCAAGAACAGCCAATATATTATAAAAAGACTTAAATTTTGTAATAAAGACATGAGTTTTAAGAGTTATGATTTTCGCGATCTTTTTAATAATATTGATATTACGCAACTGTATATGATTATGGAGGAAATTCATGAGGGATATGATTTGAAAAATTACATTACTTATCGCAGATGCATGGATCTTGTGAATATAGTTTTGAGAGAAAATATTTATTTGACGAAAAAAGCTATTATAAACAGTTTAGGGAAATACCAATGGGGGGGGGGGGGGGAGCATGCTCCTCCGTATTGGCTGATATCTATCTTACCAAATATGAAAAAGGCCGCATTTATTATATGAAATACCATATTTCCGTTATGTAGATGATGTGCTTTATGGTTATTATAAAAATGCACCAGATTTAGATTTCTCTTTTTATCCCAAAATTCTAGAATTGATAGAAAACAGTAGTAAGAGGATGGATCTGTAGATTTCTTAGATATCACTATTAAGTACCACAAAAATATGGTATATATACGTGTTTACACGACAAACGAGCTAGTTACAAGATCAAAATAAACCATATCATCAACTGAAGAACGAACCTATCTAGAAATGTCTTTAGGAATATTCTTGTGGGTCATTTCAAACGAAATCTGCTATGTAACGCTTTAATGAAGGATTGCATTTCCAGTAACAATGGAATATTATTAGAGGCTATCAATAAAGATTACCCTATCAACTTCTTGAAGAAATATTATAATTCTTTTTCAATGATAAATACGTAACCAATGCATTCCAGAGGGATTTTACTGGATTGAGATAGTTACTGCAGATCTGTTGCAGACTTACACATGCGCTCTGTGTCTTACTTAAAGCAGTATTTTCTGGTTATTCACATGTTCCCATCTTGACCTTCATTCTCGGTCGTTTTATCTCTCCATTGATGGGTGCTTCTGACTATGCACATATGGGGTATCAGCCTTTGCAATGCAACGGTTCCGTGAGAGTTGCCCGGGCTGTAAAAGCTGATTTAAACGGGAATGAGGAGTCACAATCCTTCTCTACCATTAGTTGCATTGCATTTGGTTTCCCTTTCTTTACTTTATCTTTTTATTCTTATATATATATATATATATATATATATATATATATATATATATGTAACTTGTTTCGGAAGCAAAAACAGTCATCGTTTTTAGGACTAACAAGGAGCATGACCTCATTTGTTCAAGTTTAGTTTGGCAACGTCAGTTATCGGCAGCAACAGTTGCCGAACATACTTAACTTACTTATGCCCCTATTGCACGACAGTAATTTGGGACAACAAACCGTTCTCAAAACACCTTTGGGACGTCACTCCAAGCAGCAAATATGGAAGCTAAGCTTCCCCATTTGCTTAAAATGGGGAAATTGTCACTCCAAATAACAAATGGGGAAAATAAGCTTCCCCATTTATTACTTGGAGTGACGTCACTTTCGTTCTGTACTGCATGGAGTGACGTCACTTTCGTTCTGTACTGCATGGAGTGACGTTCCATACGTCCCAAAGCTGTTTTGCGAACGGTTTGCTGTCCGCTTTACATATTTCTTTTTATGCTGCGTGCTGCATAGAGTTTTTATATTATTGACTTAGTTGTTGGTGCTGCTCATGTACCTTGCCAAACCTGCTATTTTCCAATTTATTTTATCATATATTTTTCTATTATTATTTAAATTTGCAATTTTAGTCATTAAGAAAGTGCTTTGAATCCTTCTTTTGTTTCCCTTACCTCTGGGGTTTTCTTTTTTACGTTTGGCAACGTTTTTTCCTGGATCACGTGATTTGATTAGTTTTTGACAGGCGCACTCATTTACTTGCTGATGTGGTTGTTCTGTCTTTTTATTCATATGGAGGGGGTTGGTTTTATCCTACGAAACCAGTTAATATTTTTATTAACTGTTTATACTGTCAGTAACAGTATTTTAATTTATAATTAGTGAACAAGTACTTTAGACGTAAATGATTAATTTAATAAATAATATAAAATTCATACAGTATAGTTACAACTTACTATACCGATTCTTTTTGTTTAGTACGATATATATACACTATAACAAAAAAATCGACGCACCAAGCAGCTGTCCGATTGTAATGAAATTTCGTATGCAAAGACATTTTGAACGAACATGCAAATGTATAAAATTTGGTGTTCAATGAATAAATAGTGGGAGCTCCAGCGCATCGGAACTGCGCATTCAGCAGGTGTATATAAGGAGCTATTCTGAATCTGTAGTCAAAATTTCTGTTGCATTTCGACTGCTGATATCTTACTTCTTTGGTAGCCATTTCGGGCATACTGACAGCACAGCGGTACGTAGACAACATTCTACGACCGGTTGTGTTACCGTTCCTTTCGCGACACCTCGAACTTACTTTTCAGCAAGATAATGCCCGGCCGTACACGGCACGTGTTGCTATGAAATGTCTTCAAGCTTGCCCAACACTTCCTTGACCAGTTCCTTGACTTCCTTGACTCCTGATCTCTCTCCCATACAGCATATTTGGGACGTCATGAGAAGGCGATTGCAACCATCCCGGAATGTTGACGATTTAGCCCGACAGTTGGAGACAATTTGGCAAGACATTCCGCAGGACACCATCCGGGAACTTTATCAGTCAATGCCACGCCGGGTGATATCTTGCATCCAGATCAGAGGTGGACCAACGCCTTATTGACTTTGTCCGTTTGTATACGGCCAAACTCTAAATCATTAAATTGTTCTGAAATTTTAATCGTTTCTTTTTCTATGTATGTTCTTCGCATCCACAAATTTTTATCACAATCAGACAACTCCTTCTTGGTGCGTCGATTTCTTTGTTATAGAGTGTATAATCACTGATAAACTAGCTTTGTTTGAAAAAAATCCGATCTTCCGAATTTTCTGTCTGTGCAGTTTAAGTATGTGCATTTTAGGCGTAATATATTACTCATGTTTTTACTATTTAGATAATTTAATCATCGCATGTTTAATGAGCTTGCAATCACGATTTTAGAACATATTTTTTAGGAATTTTATGGCAAGATATTTTTTAGCAATTAATAAACTATACGGCATTTTGCGGAATTAGAGCAAAAATTTATGATGCTTTTCCAAAATGCATAATTCCTTAAAATAAATTGGGTAAAACACTGAAAACAAAAGCTGTCACAACCACTTATTTTTACGAGAAAAAAAATTGAAATATTTTTTATTCAAACCCATTTTTTACGATAAAAAAATAGTCCAGCCGCAATCTTAATGGAAAGTGCAAATAATTAATCAGTTTTGCTAATAACTTGAAACAATTTGTAGCTTTTGTAGCTAGATTAAAAAGTGCTCAACTTATGTGGTTATATTTTGTACGTTATAAAAGTGTTTGGGGAAAATGTTTTAGAAAAGGTTATTAAAAGGTAATGACGTTGTTTGTTTTTAACAAGAGGTTTGTTTGAACACTTATTAGTTATGGGAAGAGGAAATAATGAATATTTCAGTGTACCGTGACACTTCTACATAAACTGTGCATTTGAGTCATCAATTTTTTTCGCTATTTAAATGGGCCCGAGAAATTTCATATTGCAAAAATATTAAATTTTAGAGCATTTCACAACCAAAGAAGGTTGCAATATAAACTTATTTTTTCTCGGATAAAGAAAAAATGTTTTCCTTTTTAACATAATCTCCATTCAAATTGGAAATCTAGACGATTTTGAAGATTTTGTTATTGCAAAACCTAACAATTATCGAAGAATACAAATATTGGAACGTTGCGGTTGGTTTAAAAATTGTTGTGAGCAGTAAGCGCATGCGCATTTTGTAGTAGATTGCAACACCCTGGAAATTACTCGACATATTGACTTCAAATTTGAGACGATTATAGAAACCGAAATTATTTTTTGAACTTGTGAAGGTCTTGCACGGTATGCGCATGTTCATTTTCAATATGTTTCAACAAGTTCAAAGCTACTCTACTGATGTCAGTTAAATTTTGTACAAAAGTAAAATGCTACATGTATTTAAAAACTACTTTTCTGTTTTCTGTCTATTGAACGATGTAATGTGAATAATGTGCATGCGCATTTTGAAATTTCCGAGTTTTGGCTTGATGAATATTACGTTTAGTACGCTGTTAGATTGAATAGCGTCTTTAATATTATAATGTCATTTATCAAACTAACAAACAAGTTGATTTCATTATATTCCAGTTTTACGATATTTCACCAAATCTACAGCCAAAATTATGGGACCATATTCTCGCTCATCTTCCGAAAGTCATTGAACTTTATGGATAATTAATTCACTTATCACAATTTTATATTTCTCGTACAATTGTATAGAGAAAATATTGTTTTCCCCAAAATGTTCGATTTCGAAATTTTGAAGAATAAGCACTTTTTAAGAACTCCTGAACCAATTTCGAACACTTTTGGAAGCACGTCCGCCTGTTTGCGTGTATGCGTATATGCACGTGATCTAAGGGAGGGGGGGATCTCACTCATTAATGACCGTTTTTACCGCTATAAACATTTTAAGTGTATGCACATTATAGACCTCGATGATACAATGTTTTGATATGTACGTATTGCCTTCCGTATACGCGTTTCGTTCGTTTTTGGGGTCGATTCTTAATCATTAGATGATGCTCTACAACTTTGTAATTATATATTTTCGTCTATCTCGCAATGTTGCCGAGATTGCAATCCAAACTTTATAAATGATCCTCCAGGGGCGCTGCGATGGCCTATGTTCGTTCGGGCATGATAATTTTGTTGTGTACTGAACATCAGACGGCGTCCGACTTCCGGAAACCTAGAAAGACAACACCTCAACTCGAGCTAGCAAGATGACATTCTGAATTCCGATTCTATGTTGTGTTGTCAGGCTCTATGTTGTGTAACGTTAAATGTAATAAAAATGCGCTAGTATTATAAATTGTTTGGTCCATACAAATAAAATAGGGAACTCTAAAATATTTTACTATTGATAGATCTAACGTGTACACCCATGGACCTTGCCTTATAAAATTATGAGAGTGCTTAAGGACAAAGCTCAACAACTACACCTGGATTTGGACTTTAGAAAGTTATACCGTTAAATATAGTTTTCTTTATACCTCTTTCTTTAAATGGAGGGTAGGAGATTAGATATTGCAGATTTAAAAATGTAGAATAACGAACTCGGAAACAAAGCTTGATAGATGAAAAAATGCAATAACAAAGTCGCAGAGAATTACCTAAAGGGTATAGGTATTTCGTAATAAAGCAGTTACAGAAGGCATTTCTTTGACACAATAGGATAATTGTCAAATTTCTTTCATATCCAGGAATAATACAATAAACACTTACACGAAAAGAAATCTAGTAAAGATCTTGTGCAACTACTCTAGCACGGTG
Organism: Amaurobius ferox; assembly: GCA_951213105.1. Classification (NCBI taxonomy): domain Eukaryota; kingdom Metazoa; phylum Arthropoda; class Arachnida; order Araneae; family Amaurobiidae; genus Amaurobius; species Amaurobius ferox. The sequence goes on from OX578143.1 coordinate 22,400,178, forward strand.
TCACCGTGCTAGAGTACCTGATGATACAACTTATATATTTATTGCCTTTCGTATACGTGTTTCGTTCATTCCTGGTATCGATTCCTTCTAATTAGATAATATTCTACAATTTTGTAATTGGCTTTTTTCTCTATGTCACTTTGTTTCTGGTTCGATGTCTTGACATTTTTAAATTCGACGCTAGTAACGCTGCAATTCCTTTTATTCGCTCGAGATTAGTCACGTTACCGTAATTTGACCTAATGTGTACATTCATGGACATTTCCTTGCAAAGCTATTGGATTGCTTAATCACTTTGATACGAACCCTGTATTAAAACATTTTGGAGTATAACTTTTATCTCATTTTTTAGCTGGTTTCTCGTGTTTACCATTTGTAATATTTAAATTTACTATTTGTTAAGCCCATTATATGATGCGGTGTATAAAATATATGGCAAACATTATTTATTTTTACATACATTGCATTGAGAAAGTATTGTTTTCACGTATATTTTCGATTTCGATATTTTGATGCCAATATATATGTTTTGGGACCTCCTGAACACGCTTTGACTATTTTTGGAGAGATGTCTCTCGTCGATTTTTTGTGTACACAATAGCTGCTACAAATACAAATGGATTTTCACAAAACTGTATCTGGCACTGATAATGAAAAATATAGAACTAGATAGAATGTTCTGTAATTCGAACGAGAACTTCGAAATTTATACCAAGGAAACCAAATAATTCGTGACCCATTAATTTTTATTTTAATTATGCATTATTAGAAAAAAATGTTCTCGTTCTAAATGAACAAAGGAAAATGAAATCATATTATTCCTCCTACGTCAGACAAAGCGCCGGAGTATATTTCAGGAGAGACATTTCTGGAAATGTCTACCTCGTTAAGTGATATTGCATTGAGAATGGAAGTAAATCAGAATGAGCGCGTAATTCTATCATTTAACTGCCGTATAGGGATGGGTACAAGTGTCTAAGCAGAAGGCTTTTTGAGAGAAGTGAATATTCGCTCTTCACGATGGGATTCCCTCCCCCCCCCCTCTCAACTCGTTTTGTTTTCACATAGTATTTATAGTCTGAAGACTCTGACGAGTCATTTTTAGTAAATTTGATTCGGAGAATCGGTGAATTAAAGGGTTTTGATATTTAACACGTTTGGAATTTTTCTAATTCTAAATTAAATTTTTAATATATGAAAAAGTAAAACTTCGTGATTGGTACATTTATTTTTGTACTTATTTTCCTTGGGATTTTCATATATTACTTAAAAGAGGTTCTCCGTGCATTGTGTTTTTGTTTTAAAGTTCAAATGAAGCATGGCAATGTGACCACATTGGTATACTGACCACCTGGCGAAAGTGACCACTTTTCTCAAAGTGACCATACCATTTTCATATACTAACCACGCCATTTCATAAAGTGACCTCTCTTCTCAATCTCACAGGTGGTCATTTTAACCAGGTATCACTGTATTTGAATCGGTTAAACAGATAAATTAAAACTGGGGGTGTCAAACTGGGGGTCTGCAAAATGTCATTACTTTATTTTCATTGCAAATATCGGTTATTATAGTTTATGTTATTTGTAACCTTGTTAAAATACACAGCACAAAACCTTTTATTTGCTAATTTTGGTCACTGGTTTTATGTATTCTCAAACTACTTTATCACGCTTCGCCGCTATTGATACTTGTTAGAGGTAAGTCGGCAGTGTAAATAGCAAAAATGTTGAAAGTAAGGTAGGAAAAAAGACTACGTTAATAAAATAGTCCTTCCATAAATTTTCAAAAAGTTACACGTTTTAAATTCTTATACGACCCCCTTAGACAAATTAGGTCAATAAGAATATTTTTAATTTTAAAGCAACAAGATCATTAAAAAACCCCGCATATCTGTATCTTTAAAATTGAGGGAGTTATATTTAATTGAAAATTGAATATTGTGAATGGGGACCATATATCAAATTAGAAATGTAAATTTGTGACATATCACAAAAAAGATAAAACTGGATTATAATACATAGGATACCCAACCGCGTAGTGAGTACCACTGCTTTATATGATTTCTGTCTGTGTAATGTTTTATTTAGATGCATTTGTGATAAAATATTTTGACACATATTAACGTATTTTTGACCTAAACAATTTCCATCATCAATTTGTTTATGACCCCTATTCTCACAGATGAAACAGCCTTTCACATGGTCGGAAAAGTGGCATAAGTCAGATTTTTTCCCTTATCATAATTCAGTTGATTTTAAAGATACAGATATGTGATTTTTTAATGATCTTGTTGTATTAAAAATAAAAAATTTCTGATTTACCCAATTTGTCTAAGGGGGTCATATAAAAATTTAAAAAGTGTAACTTTTTGAAAACTAATGGGAGGACTATGTCATTAGCGTAGTCTTATTTCTTACCTTACTTTCAACATTTTTGCAATTTACATTGCCCGCTTATCTCCAACAGGTAAAGAATTAAAACGCATTTCAAACTTTTTGGTAGACCCTGTATATCTGAGATTCAAATAATTCGCCAAACAGACAGAGATATTGGCAAACAGACAGAGATATTGGTTTTTCTTTTCAATAAAATATGTTTCTTAGAAAGTTTATTCGTATAATTAGACCGCTTAAGATTCAACTGAGCTCAAAAAGTTAAGAAGTTTCGTAAAAGTTCAGATATTCGAAGTGTTCTACGGAGAAAAGCTTGATTCAAACTTCTTGAACAGATGTTTTATATCCTATTTGTCGATGTGGGGTTATTATAATTACCATACAAGTTCTTTCCATCACTAGAAAGTATCAACGCAGTGACAGGTAATAATGAAAGTATATTTTAATTTATATAACCCATAGTTCAAAAGTATTGGAGAAAAAGTCTGCATTGAACATTTCCAAAACACGAACTTTTTCTGTACTAAATAATAAGTCGAATGTTATTATCGACATTCTTCTGAAGACAAATAAAGTTGGGGCTTTATATATTTTAGCCAATCGGAAAGCTACGCTGAGCAATATTATACCATACTTTCAATATTCTTATTTTAAAACAAATAACGAGGTATTTCGATTCAAAACTTTTCATCGAATATTCGATTCTTATTGAGATATGGATTTCAGATTTCCCGTTGTTGTGCAGTCAGATCGTTTAATGCATATTTCATGTTCTTTTTCTGCTCCAGGCATGATTTTTAAGGAAAGAAAAAAGATTCAGGAGTAGAAGTTTAAAATAAAATTTAAATTATTTTGGTATTATTTTCTATTTTCACACTTTTTTTTTCTTACATCTGCAATTTATCGACAATGGAGTTATGTGCAGTTTCAATATCGAGTGTTGGAAGTTTCAGATATAGAATATCCTTTACGATGTTATTGCTTTTATATATGATAGACGTTACATGTGAAGACTTTTACTATATTTATGATTTTCACAATGAAAAATTATCGGAACCAGCAGAGTACATATCGAATATAGAAATATACGATTATTTACTTATTAAAAAGAAATATAATTGTCTCACTAATTTAGCAGTTGGATTTTCAAAATGGCGCGAGATGAGTTTAATTTTGCTGGCTAGATGTCGTGGATGGCTATTGTCTGAATAAAATTTAAAATGAAATTTCCTTAGCTATCTACCAATTATAACATCTAGTTCAATTTATCGAGAATTATAGATACTTTCTCAGTAGCTCACGGGATAGAACGTCATATGCCCAGCCGGACAGCTAGATCGCTACTGAGTTGAACTTGCGGTTTAGTCCAATTGTGATTTTTAAACTAACTGAAATTTAGTTTTTTGTAACTTCTTATTTCAAAAGTCGCTTTTTTTAACTTTTGATGAATTTTCACACACTTAAATTGCTCCCGGCCACACAACTTGATACCATAAACCCCCTGGGTTGGTCGTGTGGTCTGGGCCTTCAACACTTAAATTGCTGCGCCGGCCGGCTAATCGGTTGCTCATGTCCCTGTTGACGAGCCGGTCGGCCTGGGTCTTCAACACTTAAATTGCTTCGTCCATCCTGTTGCTCCAAGTCCTCTGGACGAGCCGGACGGCCTGGGGCTTTCACACTTAAATTGCTTCTGATTATGTTACTGGTTAGCAGTATGAAACACTTTTTGATACGACTCGGGTAACTACAATGGAAAACTTGTGGATATTCCACTGGTTGCCACTATAGAAAACTTTTGAATACGTCACTTGTTATCAAAATGAAATAACTCTACATATGTCATTGGTTACCAATATTTACCACAATGCCTCCCATTAAAGCACGCGACTTTGCGTACAATCAATAATGAACTGGTTTAAAACGTAAAATGCAACGCAAATTAAGATAAATAAGCGGAAAACAACTGGATTTTCTTTATCAGTGCAAGGGCAGAAATATGTTTAATGCTTTGACAATGACTTCATATTTTTCCGAGGTATGCCACGAAAAGTAATAAAAAGCATATTCATACTGCTATGACCTAGCGAATTATGTATACTAGGGCATAGAATTACATTGTGCATTAAAAGAGTGCAAATAAAATTACATTGAGCATTGTCACTATAAATATCAAACTATTGAATTTTGAAATTTATTCCTTGAAAACTACATTTCAGTTTAAGGGGTATTTGAAGTATTCTAAAACCCAGATACTTTATAAAGTCCCATTTTCATAGCACTAAAATAACTCCGGCAAGTTCCGAAATAGAAGTGATCGATAAACAGGCACGGCTCAAAGTATCACCGTATCGTCCAGGTGTATTTCGAACGAGGTCAGTTTAAATTTCCGATAAGTACAGGGCTAATCAAAATTTAAGAAATATTACTTGCTTCGCAAATGAGATTTTCGAACACAAAAATAAGTGCACCAATAAAATCATTAATTTTGAACAATTCTGATAAGAGTGATGCGACGTATGCCCCAAAACAGGGCAAAATAAACAAATAAGCTAACAAATTATATACATATAACAGGCAAAAACCAAATAAGCAAAATGTCGAGTTGGTAATCCTTTTTCCTAACTCTGTTCGGTTTCGAGTTTTGAGTGATATTCGCTTTAAACTGCGAAACCGAGTTAAGTGTGGTCACGCTTCATTGTTATCTTACTTGCTTTCTTTGTTGTTGAAAGTGGTTGGTGATAAAAATATTGTCTTGCCCTTGGTAGGAAGTGAATACAGGAAAACTCGCTTATGATGAGCTTGCATTTGGCAAGATTCAGGATTTGCTGTTTCCATCCCTTATACCCCGCGCTCTAATCACGTGAGCTCCTTGCATTTCAGATCATACAACGACTAGCTGCGTTTGTCTCGCAATTTGCATAATCATACGGCCAAAGCTTCATGGTATTGTATTTTCCATGTCGGATAGTAGATATTTAGGTTTCTAAGCGGATGTATATATATATATATATATATATATATATATATGAATATATATATATATATGAATATATATATATATATATGTATATATATATATATATATATGAATATATATATATATATATATATATATATATATATAAATTTATATAGGGTGGTCATAAAAAAACTTCTCTGATATATGAACCCCTAGCGGCCTATCCGCTCAACCTAAAGAAAGGAAATTTCAGATATTGTTATTTAAAGGTATGCGCTCGAGATTGTGATGATTTCAAACCATAGAGCTCTCACGGTTACGGTTACAGGGAAAAAATTTCGAAATTTTCGAATAGCAACACCCACTTTTTTTTCTGCGCAAATTGATCAGCGCATTGAAGAACCATAAATAGCGTTGGAACGATACACGTATGACGAAAATTGACGGCGTAAAACGTTTGCAAAGAAGAGCAATGTAAAGGACCAGTAACAACACAGAATGGAGGTGCATTGACGCACTTTGCATAATTCACAGGGATAGACAGTAGAAGCACCAGTCACAGAACTCCATGTGCAAAGCATTGCTTGTCGAAAGCCCAGACCATCCGACTCGTCCAAAGACTAAGAGCAACAAAATGGATGGTTGGAAAACCTTTAATAAGCAGTGTGTGAAAATTCTTTCTTCAATCAGGTGTTCGAACGTGTTAACAAGATGGCACTTACAGGGAAAAAACGAGGTGAATTGATAAAGATTTTTTATCTAAACGGGGAAAATGCTGCCGAAGCAGGCGAGTTTATCGGCGAAATCATAAGCTAAGACGAGGCCCATGTTCCGTACGAACTGTAAGTGATTTGGTAAAAAAACAAAATTAAAGAAACTGGATGCCGTGGTCCGGACGACCATCTGTTCCTGTTGAAGATGTTGCGGAAGTGCATAATACGATTATTGCAGGTCCATTGTGTACTGCAAGAAGTGTTGCCTGCAATTTGGATGTATCGAAAACCACAGTCCTCAAGCTTCTGCTCTCTGTTCTGAGGATGTTTCCTTATCTATTCTAGGGCGCCCAGATGTTGCAACCTGGAGACGAGCAACAGCGTGTGGACTTTGCGAATTTTCCCCCCATCGAATATGATGAAGATAGCAGGTGGCCGCTGCGGATATTATGGACGGATGAGGCACATTTCTCCTTAACTGGGAACGTAAACTCCAAGAACTACGTTCACTGGGCTGACGGAAATCCTCACGTTGTGGCACCAGTGCCGTTACACGAAGCTAAAGTGACTGTGTGGTGCGGCATCGCAAGCACATTCGTTCTCGGTCCGTATTTCTTTGAAGAGGTCTCTTCTAATGGTATGCAAACGTGCTCCGTCACAGATCCTCGGTATAAAACAATGTTGCAGAATTACGTAATTCCAGAATTGCAGCAGCGAAATGTCGTTAATGGCATTGCATGGATGCAAGATGGTGCTCCTCCACACATGGCTATATATCTGTTCGACAAGTGCTGCAACCGAACTTTGGTGATAGAGTCATCTCCCGTAACTTGCAGTTTCGTGGCCACCGTGATCCCCTGACCTCACTCCGATGGATTTCTTGTTCTGGGGTTATCTGAAATCTAAGGTGTGCGCATCAAATCCACGAGATTTATCAGAATTGAAAGATGCCATAAAACGTGAAGTTATACAGATTCCTCCTGCCATGTTACGTTCATCATTGTTGTCAACAACCTCCCGCATGCAATGGTTTATCGTCTGCGAAGGTGGGCACGTTGAAAACTTGTAACTCCAATAAAAGTTTCTTTCCCTCTCCTCTCTTGTGTTGTCATTGGTCCTTTACAATGCTCTTCTTTGAAAATGTTTTACGCCGCCAATTTTCATCATACGTGTATCGTTCCAACGCCATTTATGGTTTTTCAATGTGCTGATCAATTTGCGCAGGAAAAAAGTGGGTGTTGCCATTCGAAAATTTCGAAATTTTTTCAATGTAACCGTAACCGTGAGAGCTCTATTGTTTGAAATCATCACAAAGCCAAGTCCCAACCTCTACACTCTAGGAGAGTGTGGTAGTTAGTTAGTTAGTATCATCACAATTTCCCCTTGGGACAGAAGGCGAAGTGCCAAGTCCCAACCTCTGTATTCTAGTAGAGTGTGTTAGTTAGTTAGTTAGTTAATCATCACAATCTCGAGCGCATAGCTTCAAATAAAAATATCTGAAATTCTCTTTCGATTGGTTGAGCGGACAGGCCGCTAGGGGTTCATATATCGGGGAAGTTTTTTATGCCCACCCTGTATGTATATATATATATATATATATATATATGTATATATATATATATATATATATATATATATATATATATATATATATATATTTATATATATATGCATGCATAGACTTAAAAATGCACCTTATACAATATTATACAACAAATCTGTTAACATCATATTTGTTGGCCTAGTTCGTTTTATTCACGTGAAAATATACATTTTACAGTGTTCTCACTCGGTCATTCTAGCCGGGCGGGCCACCCGGCAAATTTCTCAAGCCACCCTGTAGCCAAATGAGTTACACCCTTTGTACTTTCTTATACTATAGAATATAGCACAGACACAGTATTGTTTTCACGAAAATATTCGATTTTGGGATTTTGATGTCAATATATATTTTAGGATCTCCTGAACACGTTTTGACTACTTTTAGAGTGATGTCCGTATATCTGTTCTGTGGTCTATTTTTTGTGCGCACAATAGCTGCCACAAATATTATTGGATTTCCAGAAAAGCTTTATCCCGATTTGTTAATGAAAAATCTAGAACTAGATAGACATTCTTAAAATTTGAGCGTAAACTTCGACATTTTATATTTACATTTTTAAATGGCAAAATTGACATAATCACGTATGTATAAAGCATATAATTATGGCTCAATGATCACGAAACAACATTGTCAATGATTGTTGTAAATATAGTTGCTATATAAGTTTTGTATTTGTGACATCATCAGTCCTCCTCGGGATGGGGGAGTGCAATGTCACTTCCAGTGCAAAAATTATGATTAAAATATGTATTTTTGTCAGCCTGCAGCAAAAGTAGTGCGAGAAGTCCCCCATACCGGGCGTTGTATCGATAGAGGTGCCTCGATCGGTAGAGTATACAGCAAACGTGGCACCGCCAAAATTACATTGCACCATGTCCGAGATGCTGCGGCACTGTTCTTAAGATCGGCTGTAGATAGAGCTTTGATGATGACTGATATGAATTCAACATCAAATAACAAAGCGAGGTAAGTCGTTTACGATAGATTTTTACTTTAAAATGTTAATATTCCTTGAAACATCTATGTCTCAGAATCTTCGAAAGATAGAGCTTAAATGATGACTGATATGGATGTACCACCAAGTTTCGAAGTGGGATAAATATATTTCTTAAGGATTTTAACTTCCGGTCTTTTCCCCTTTTTCGGTTCAAAAATTTGTCCACAAGGCGAACTTTCAAGCCTCGTGCATTGAGAGCTCGCTTGCCTGATCTGCGTCTTCAGGTTTAACTCAAAATCCGGACGAGAGATGGCGCCAGAGTGAAGCCTTGGCAGTACTGAAACCATCCCACGTAAACACATGCCTCTTGTACGACCGAGTAGGAATGAAGCTACGATGAGCTGCGCGTAATTGCACTAGAAACTTGACTTTTCCTTTGAGAGGTCTGCTACCCAGTAAACTTTCTCAAAAGAACCTATCCACTTTCTACTTTTTCTTTGATTCTTCTTAATAATAATTCAGTCGACGTCCATTGGCTAAGGTAATGAGATGTAGACCACGCCTACGAGCCATAGACTCGTCCAATCAGCAACAAGCGTCGATGAAATGGATTGCTTAACCATCTCATTACTATAAATACATTGTTAAAGGTTCATCAAATTCGTCATGGGGCTGCGAAGGTTCTCCCTCAAGTTCCTCAAAAAGCAAACGTCTTGGATAATGGCTGATACGAATTCAGGATTAAATCCTAGTGGGGTTAGAGGCCACACTAACGATTTCCACTTCCGGTTCTAGAGATGCTAGTTCCGATTAAAAATTTTACATGTCCTTGCAATATCTGTTTCTCAAGATTGGCTATAGATAGATCTTAGATGATGAGTGATATGGATGCAGCATCAAATTTCAAGGATGTATGTGGGTGGGAGGAGAGATGTTATTTCCATTTCCGGTTTTGGAGATGTCACTTACAGTTTTTTCGAATATTCGATTGACTGTTCAAAATAACTGTACAAAAGCGTATAAAAATGTTTAATAATTTCGTCAATGATTAAGTGTACGCATCATCTGTCACCATATGAAGTATCTTTTATAATTTTCTTGTATAGAAAATAATTTTATTTGGATCAATAGCAATTGAATATCAGAAATATTTTACAAAATGTTCTTATTAAACTTGGATAACATAAATATCCATGATTATATATAATATAGTACATTTCATAATAAAACTCATTCACTGAAAGTACTGCTTTCATACTGCATACACATTATGGAATTTTAAAATGAAAACTAAATAGAAATAATAGCCTTAATTGAATCTCTTCACATAAACTTTGGAATACCTAACAAAGTTTTTGCGACACTAGGTTATTTATTATAAAATAATTTGATAAAAATCCATTCATTTGCGCAAAAGAAGCAAAAAATTACTCTGTAGCATCAGCATGCTAATTTTTACTTTCCCTGCAATACATAGTAATGTATAGGGAAAGTATTGGAATCATGATGAAAATCGCAACTCCAGTTTTTGACGGATCTATACGTTCTGAAACCTCTAGAATACGAAAACACTATTTTAGCGTGACGTCTGTGTGTCTGTCTGTGCAATGTATGTATCCACTGTAACTCAAAAACTAATGTACCGAATTTCATAACATTTGGTAGGTAAGTCACTTGGGTGTGACCCTGGTGCTGATTAGTTTCTGAATAGAACCCGCCTTTTTTTGCGAAATGGCACGTAAAAATTCAATTTATCCACTCTAGCTAAAATACTAATAGACCAAATTTCACAAAATTTGGTAAACGAGTTACTTGTGGGATACTCTGCTGCTGATTAAATTTTGACATGATTCGAAAAATAACAACCTTCCTTTTATTTCGAAATAGCCCGCAAAAATTTCATGTATCCACTCTAGCAAAAATACCAATTGAACAAATTTCACAAAATTTGGTTGATAAGTTGCCTGTGGAATACTCTGGTGCTGATTAGATTTTAGTATGATTTTGAAAGAGCAACCTGCCTTTTTTTACGAAATGGCCCGCAAAAATCGCCAAAATCTAAAAATAAAAGACTACGTATGCTCAAATGTATCAATTAAATTCTTGTTTTATACGCAATTTTTGACGAGAAGAAAAATATAACCAACTCCATTACTTTTGGACTAACCGTGCTCAAGATATTTGAGATTTCTTGCATTTATGTTACGCCGCTTTCGGAAAAATGTTCAATAACCAAATGAAAACAAAAATTGAGTTAAAAATGCAAATTGTTATTTTGCAAATTGTTAATTGCAAGTGTTATTTTGGGCAATTAAATCCAATCCAATGAATTATTAAAGAAAAAAGTAATTTGAGTCTGCAGCGAAAGTCATGTGCTGTACACATCAGATTTTTTTCTTTATATTGCTCCTCTGTCTTAAAAGAACGCGTTTAAAAAGTCGGGATAAGTTCATATTAAGAACACAAAAAGTTTTGAATAATTAACGGACACATTGGCCAATTTCCGAAGTTAATTCATATGTTAATATTCTTTTTCCCATTATCTTTATATGAAAACAGCTCCTGTGAGTTTAAAATGCAATTAAATCCTTCAATGAAAGTAGCCTTTTAGGCACAAAAAGAACGAAATTTTAGTAAAACAAACGCGAATGTCAGTTTTACACAATAGAATTTCTAAGTTTGATTAATGAATGAGATATAAGTTGTTACTCTTTAACAATGAAAATGAACAACGCAATTCATTAAGAACACTGCACTATGCTTAAATCCATGCGTAAATGAAGACTGAGTTTAAGTTCGGAATAGAGAGAATTAACTAAAGTAAATGTGTGAACTAATTTTCTGCATTTAAAAATTTTGAATTTTAACTTTTAAAGCTTTTAGGATGGATTTTTTAGAATTTTAATTTTATTTTCTCATTACTGTTAATATAGTTCGATTAATAAAGCATAATTTTATTTTATAAAATAGCAGTGTGAATTTGATTTATTTTAAACCAACCAGTTTAAATTTAAAAATATTTTAAAATTTAGAAAATTGAATATCAAGGAACTATAACAAAATTTTGAAAATACAAAATATAAGAAAAACGCTGGAGCGACAAGCATAAAAAGTACAATTTTGAAGCTACAATTCGCCTGTTTTTATCAAATTTAAGAGCGCATCAGAAAGAATAGTTATCTTGGGGGTTGAGCTACAGACACCTGGAGATATATATATATATATATATATATATATATATATATATATATATATATATATATATATATATATATATATATATATATATATATATATATATATATATATATATATACAGGGTGTCTCAAAAAGATTGAAACGAGCTTTAATTCTTTATCTGTTGGAGATAAGTGGGCAATGTAAATTGCAAAAATGTTGAAAGTAAGGTAGGAAATAAGACTACGTTAATGAAATAGTCATCCCATTAATTTTCAAAGGGTTACACTTTTTAAATTTTTATACGGACCCCTTAGACAATATTGGTGAATCAGAAAAATTTTATTTTTAATGCAACAAGATCATTAAAAAACCTCATATTTGTATCTTTAAAATCAACTGAAGTATGATAAAGGAAAAAATCTGACTTATGCCCTTTTTCCATACCATGTGAAAGGTTGTTTCATCAGAGGAAATAGAGATCATAAACAAATAGAACATGGAAATTGTTTAGATCAAAATACATTAATATGTGTCAAAATTGTTCATCACAAATGTATCTAAATAAAGCATTACACAGACAAAGATCATATAAAGCAGTGGTACTCACTACGCGGTTGGGTATCCTATGTATTATCATCCAGTTTGATCTTTTTTGTCATATGTCACAAATTTACATTTTTAATTTGATATATGCTCGCCATTCACAATGTTCAATTTTCAATTAAATATAACTCGCTGAATTCTAAAGATACAAATGTGCAGTTTTTTCAATAAACTTGTTCCATTAAAAATAAAAAAATTTCTAATTGAAAAAAATTGTCTATTGTCAAAAAAATGTCTATTGTCAAAATTGTCTATTGTCAAAAATTGTCAAAAAAATTGAAGACCATTTCATTAACGTAATGTTATTTCCTACATTACTTTGAACATTTTTGCAATTTACATTATATATATATATATATATATATATATATCTCTCTCTCTCTCTCTCTATATATATATATATATATATATATATATATATATATATATATATATATACATATATATATATATATAAATTATTTTTTCATAGATACTGTAGCTTAATAAAATATGAAGGATACTATGCAAATATGATTAAATAGAGAATTTTAAAGTAAATAATATAAATCAGGAGGAAATCAATTTCCGAAATGTTTGTTTTGAACAAAAATCTTTTCCGCAATCAATTTTTTTCTATATGTACGAAAGCCAGTTGTATAGAGCAATTTGACAATAGCTGTATAATTACTTCCATTTTTGATAAAAATTCCCTTTGCTTCGTATTTAAAGCATAAGATAACATCTGGCGGTATCGCAGATAGTGCTAGCAACTATAAAATAGCAACTATAAAAGCATATAAAATAGCAACTATAAAATAGAACTTTCCACGTACTACACAAATTTTCCGTGAACGAGAAGTTTTTTGACTCAAAATAACTAAAAATCTAATTCGAATTAGAAAAAATACTAGCCTAAAGGCCTCATCATGGATCCTGAAGTATGTGTGTACCAAATTTCTTGTCCAGACGACGTTTATATTTTCCACTGAGGATGGCACAGAGAGACAAAGTTGTGGAACAGCTTAGTGGTTAGCACGCGTGAATTGCGGACTATTCCCTGCTCTGTCCAAACTATCCCGTGTTCACCCAGAGTACATGCATATTGAATAAGTGGATTCGTAAGTCTTCCGATATGTTGGTAATATGGGAAGGAGGTTAATGTCCCTGTGGATGCCACCCTCACTGGGTTCCGATCTAAATTGTGTGGCACCGTCCCGGTCGTCCAAATAGACACCTTACACATAGATCGGACGAGCCAACGACCCAACCTTGCTGAAAACACCGGTTCTCGTTAGACCACCGAAGTCAAGCAGCATCGGGCCCGGTTAGTACTTGGGTGGGTGACCACCTGGGAACACCGCGTGCTGTTGGCACCTTTCGGGCGCGGTAGCCCGGTGGTTTGCGCCCTGGATTTGCACGCTGCCACAACTGCCGCCGTGTTCATGCGGAGTACGATCACGTTAAACATGTGGGTCCGTAAGCCTTTCCGAGAGGTTCGTGGTAGGGGGAAGGAGGGTACGGTCCCTGTGGATGCCTCCCCCACTGGGTTCCGGTGTAAATTGGGTGGCACTTCCCGGCCGTCCAAACGGTTACCTTAACCTTTCTGGTAGGTCGGACTCTCTGGGTGTCAACAGCAACAACATAGATCGGACGGACGGTCAGGGTCGAAAGAAAGAAACATACAGAAGTATTACTTTATTATTATAGATTATGCCATTTTCGGGTTACTTTTCATATACACATACCTTCACATTTGGGCCACTCACAGCGAAATAAATTTTATTCCTATAATTTATACTTAAACATGAAATGACTTTCAACAACTCTGACGACATTCTATGGTCTGTTGAGTATTTGGACTACTCTGTGTCTCGACATGATTAGTAGAGAGTCTTATTGTTTGCTCCTCTGCAATAAAGTATCTATTTCAAAAGGAATGCACTCGCCTAGCCCGGAAAATTTAATGAGTAGATATATTTAGCACTGCACAAGAGACTAGAATGCAGGACGATTTAGTAGATCGGGGAAACCAATTGTTGAATTTCAATAGAGAAACTCGCGGATCTGAAATGAGCAAATGTGCAGCGCTATTCAAAGAGAATGACATTGAGCATATGAATGATAATCTCATTTAATTACTTTCTCTATTATGGGGCTCTGTCTCCAGCATGATAAGTTTAAACCTATTTGTAAATATACACATAAAGAATCTGATGTGGGCAACTCATGACTTTCCTTATATAATGTAATGAATTTACTACATTTACAGGAAAATATAGGTTTTTCTTATAGTAGATACTAATATTCTTTCCAAGATATTGAATTTTCGACAATTAGTCGTCATTTTCATTGATTTAGCGTCGTTTTTATCCATTTGGTGAGATTTTCGTTAATTTGGCAACATTGGCCAAGCGTTATGCACTAAGAAATAAGTTATTATTACAGCAGATAAATGCCTATTGGCGTTCAAATACAAAAGTATTACTCAAAGTATCTTTTTTCATGAATGGAACGAGCTAGATCCATGAGAATGATGTCACTCAATTTATCGCAAGGTATTACATATGAAAAGTAACCATGTTTCTCAATAGGAAATATTTTTTTTTTATTTTATATGACTTTTTGATAATTTTTTTGAAAAATGTACAATATCTCGAGAACGGTTCATGTTAGCGCTCTAAAATTTATGTTAATCGTTTTCTAATGAAAAATTACATAAGAAATGTCTATTTGCGTAACTTTATTAGTGGTTTTGATTTTTTGATGATTTTTTCAAAATTTCATTCGAAAATTTAGGGGTGTTTTGAACATTCGATTGCGTATAAAAACAATAGGCTTCCAGTGTTTACGGATTGTGATTTTTGTACCAAATTTGGTTCGAATCGGTCCATTCGTTCGTCAGTTATCGTCTCCACAGACTCACTGACACACACACACACATACACACACACACACACACACAGACATCACTTCAAAAATGTTTGATTCGTGATCAGGGATGCTTGAAACGTGCTCTCCCGTCGAAAACTCGAATTCGAATTTTCGACAACGTCACAATACTTTCCTTATACATTATGTATATAAGGAAAGTAATAGGTTTTTCTTATAGTAGATACTTATATTCTTTTGAAGATATTGAATTTTCGACAGTTAGTCGCCATTTTCATTGATTTAACGTCATTCTTATCCATTTGGCTAGATTTTCGTTAATTTGGCAACATTTCAAAAAGTCGCCAAGTTGGTGACATTCCGGCAAATTCGTCGCCAAAATCTCGCCAAGCGTTATGGACGGAGAAATAAGTTATTCTTATAGCATAAATGACTATTGGCGTTCATATACAAATGTATTACTCAAAGTATCATCTCTCATTAATGGAACTAGCTAGATCTGCGTGAATGATGTCACCCAATTTATTGCATGATATTACATATGAAAAGTGAACATGTATCTCAACAGTTAATATTTTTTTTCATTTATGGGATATTTTGATAAATTTATTTTAAAAATGTGCAATGTCTCGAGAACGGTTCATGTTAGCGTTCTAAAGTTTATGTCAATCGTTTTCTAAAGAAAAATTACATAAGAAATGACTATTTGTGTAACTTTATTAAAGGTTTTGATTTTTTGATGATTTTTTCAAAATTTCACTCGACAATTTAGGGGGGTTCTGAACATTCGATTACGTTTAAAAACAACAGGCTTCCAGTATTCACAGATTATGATTTTTGTACTAAATTTCATTCAAATCACTCCATTTGTTCGTGAGATATCGTCTCCACAGACTCACTGACACCCACACTCACACACACACACACACAGGCATCACCTCAAAAATGTTTGATTCGTGATCAGGGATGCTTGAAACGTGCTCTCCCGTCGAAAACTCGAATTCGAATTTTCGACCCCGCACACTACTTTCCTTATACATTATGTATATAAGGAAAGTAAAAAGTGCACTCATAATCGAAGTAGATGTCTATTCAGGAAAGTTTGTGGGTCTTCAATTCACTTACTCTTTGAAATATTGACCAATGTGCATTGTAACAACTAAAGTACTTAATAATCCAATAAACAAAATGCTTGTTCGTTTTAAATTTAATAGTAAATTAGATTTATAACAAGGTATTCGAAAAATTCAACGTAAACAAGTGCAATAAAAAATTTAGCTATTTAGTTTATATAAAATGAGCATTATATTTCAGATTTAAATATTTAAATATATTTGGAAAAAAAAACATTTTCAAAATTTAATCCGTTATGTAATAAATAAAAACATTTATAAATTTAATTGTTAATTAAGTTTGAAAGATTTTAATGTGTGTGTGTGTGTGTGTGACAGAAGTTTTTTAAATGTAAAATAGTTAAGAGTCAGCAAATAGATATTTTTACTTTCCTTATATACATAATGTATAAGGAAAGTATTGTGACGGGGTCGAACATTCGAATTCGAGTTTTCGACAGGAGAGCATGTTTCAAGCCTCACTGATCACGAATTGAACATTTCTGAGGTGATGTCTGTGTGTGTGTGTGTGTGTGTGTGTGTGTGTGTGTGTCTGTGTGAAAGTATGTGTGTCAATGTGTCTGTGGAGGCGATATCTGACGAACGAATAGAGCCATTCCAATGAATTTTGGCACAAAAATCACAACCCGTGAATACTGGAAGGCTATTGTTTTTAAACGTAATCGAATGTTCCGAACTCCCCTAAATTTTCGAGTGAAATTTTGAAAAAATCATCAAAAAATCAAAATTTTCAATAAAGTTACGCAAATAGACATTTCTTATGTAATCTGTCCTTAGAAAGCGATTGACATAAACTTTAGAACGCTAGCATAAACCGTTCTTGAGATATTGCACATTTTTTAAGTAAATTTATCAAATAATCTCATAAATTAAATAAAATATATTAACTGTTGAGAAACATGTTCACTTTTCATATGATATATGATATATTTATATTTTTCATATGATATATTTATCATGCGGTAAATTGGGTGACATCATTCTCGTGGATCTAGCTCGTTAGCTCGTTCCATTCCTGAGAAAATATACTTTGAGTAATACTTTTGTATTTGAACGCCAAAAGTCATTTATACGCTAAAAGAATAACTTATTTCTCCGTCCATAATGCTTGGCGAGATTTTTGCGACGAATTTGGCGGAATCTCGCCAACTTGGCGACTTTTTAAAATGTTGCCAAATTAACGAAAATCTCGCCAAATGGATAAAAATGACCCTAAATCAATGAAAATTACGACAAATTGATGAAATTTCAATATATTGGAAAGAATATAAGTATCAATTAGAAGAAAAACCTATTTATTTTACTGTAAATGTAGTAAATTCATTGCATTATATAAGGAAAGTCATGTGTTGCCCACATCAGGTTTTTTTTTAATTAATTACAAGACTCCTTCCCCTGTTCGCCCTCCAATGTTGAAGACCTAGACCACACGACCAACCCAAGGGTTCGCCCTCCAATGTGCATTATAAAAACCAAAGTATTTAATAATTCAATAAGCAAAATGCTCATTCATTTCAAATTTAATAGTAAATATAATTGCTCACAGAACCCGTCTTTAGAGAACGTTCCCATAGCTGTACACTCGTTGATATCTTCAACTTGGCGACTTTTTTAGTGTGAGGTTAAAGTGACGATAATATCCCCAAATTGGCGAAAATAACGCTAAAGTTTCGTAAAGGACGCCAAATTGATAAAATTGTTATTAACATATTTTAATATAATGAAATATATTGCATAGCAGATGTTAGCAATACTTCCGATTACCAAATTATATCTGCACGATATATAAGTTAATTTCGTATTTCAAAATAATTTTACATGTTGTTATTCAGAAAAACGCCAAATGTCAACGTAATTTTCATCATTAAAAGCATTGCGCCGTGGATATTGTCGATCATTATTTCGCACGAAAACGATAATTATGCAATTGTCTCGTTCACTACGGAATAACTTAGGACGTGGAAAGAAATACGCACGGATACATAATAATCCATGTCATAAACTAATTTTAATTCATTTAGAATTATTTGTAAAGACCTGTTTGTCTCTTTCTCCTCTGTATATGCTCTTCTCGAGGATTGATCTTCGATATGTCAAAAGTGACTTAATTGTAACCTCAAGTGTTTGATATTCAGATCTTTCAGCCCAGGGAAATATAAACATAGGGTTGAACTGATTTAAATCATACTCTTTTTGTTGGACTTCACTTAAATTACAGCAGCTAGCTGTTTAAAAACACCTGCTGGTGGACCATAACTGTTATTGCACATGCAGAGAATGCATTAAAATTATACAAAATACTACCTTTGCCAGGGCTGGTGATAATTGTCACTCCATAGAAGAGTTACGAAGCTTTTATGCTTACCAACGACCCTCTTTTTAACTCATCCCGTACTGCAGCCAAACTCACGATACTAGACTAGTCCAGTCATAGTTGTATCTCAGTGGGTTTCCTTCCATTAGGCAGCCGACCAAGTTCTGCACTCATTCTAATCTATTCGCTTGCCTTATCCTTCACTCCAACTCACGTCGAAATCTTACTACAATTATTCCAAAATCTCCCACGATACGAAACTTATCCTGTTTCACCTCAGGAACGCAGAAACGTATGTTGATTAGCTCGTCGATTGGTCTAACAACCGAACCAGTTAGAATGTTTAGTTTAAAGAAGCATAAATTATGATGTAAACTGGGGGAAATCATAATCGACAGGTTATTTAAACCTTACACATTATTTTTGCAGTGAACAAAAAAAGTTGCATAAAAATTGCAGATAAATGAAGCGACACTAATTATTCCCTTTTCATCACCAATTCTATCATTTGTATACATGTTATGTGCAAACCACAGGTCTTCACATACAAAAATAGAGAACGCTCTGCAGCATTCTATTTGAAAATTTCCGCCTATCTTGCTTCATTTTCAGGATAAGACGTCCATTCATCAATTCACCTTTAAAGGGATTGCAAACTTTCTCAAACGATAGCGCAAGATCATTTTGGTATTAATAGACCCTGCTTCTGTAGCTTTAGACCACTTCAATGTAAAGTTAACAAGAAAGATCCATCATGCATAAAGCATTGATTATGAAACACCTTCCAAATACAGCGCAATTTTATTTAAGCATCCCTAAAATGCGATACATTCAGCGGTGATATTTTTTAAAATTATCACAATTCTACAATAATTTATTATATTTGAAAACTCCATCGAAAAAAATTAACTTTATTCAAATGAAATTCATCGAAATATAAATCGTTTGGTTCTCTATGTAAAAGAAGTGACTATTTCATTCATACACTTTTATTCTATTCATTTTATTCAGCTGTGGTATTTTTAAAATTATCACAATATTACAATAATTTATCTTACTTAAAAACTTTAAACTATGGATGTAAAAGTACTTTCTAACTTCATGCTTAAAATTTCAGCGAAAAAGACAATGCTAGAAAATCGTCTGCTTCTCTTTGTAAAATCAATGAATATTCCATTCATATCAGCTATATTCCAGACTCCAGAGCTAAATAATTTTGCGTGAAAAAGTCAGCAATTCTCATACAACTCATCTTACAGCTTGATGTGTTCATATTCTGCATACCTTAAAATTAGGCTTCGTTGTAGAAATGATCAAAGTTTGATGAACATTTAAACTCAAAAGTATTGTAATTGCGTGGGTTCAGAATATAGATGTACAGAAAATACGCAAAATTAAAGCGGTTTTAGGATGGATGTAACGCTAAATATAAATTTAAAAGAACCTTAAAAATCACGATTTTCACACTGGAAAAAAAGGTGGGTGCAACATTTTATTTCGAAGTGGGTCACGTCATCTCTTCATATAATATGGGCGAAATTATTATTTTTATTTTTATTTGAAAAACTACCTAACATATTTTGCTGAAATTATTTTTATGTATTTTGTGGGATAATTTGAATATTTTCTAAAACATTCGAAGCAATTTGTGAATTTTAACTCCGCTTAAAAAATGTTTGAAAAATTAGGTCACATAGTGTGCAATGCATTTCATGTTCTCAACCTGGGTTCAGTGCAAAACTAATTAGGTGACATTATTCTTTTACATTCTCATATGTCCCGCAGACCGTGTCAACAACATACTAAAATGTCATTTTGATAAAATCATTTTTACGGCAGTTATCGTGCGGCGAACGGAAGGACAGACAGGCGGAATAAATGAACAAAGTCATAAACACTTTTCAACTATGTTGTAAAGTGTTAAAAATGATGAAAATGGACTTATGAGGGAACCTTGTATAAAAAAAATCTGATGCGGTTAGCAGATGACTTTCAATTTAAACTCAAATTAATTTACTTCTTTCAAAGTTGAAAAATGATGTATAATTGTATGAGATCTACAGCAGAATGATTTAAATGTTGATGTATACATTTGGCACTTGTCCGTATGATAACATGTAAAGCCAATTCGAAGTACTCAATTAATTCATATTTCGTGCAACTTCAAATTCTCAATTATCCATATTGATAGAACCTGCAATAAGCTATATATAGTCCATATATTAAAAGGTTTAAAGAATTAATTCATCAAATTGTCGTCATTTTTAACACTTTACAACATAGTTGAAAAGTGCTTATGACTGTTCATTCTCTCTGTCTGTCTGTCTGTCCGTTCGCACGATAACTGCCGTAAAAATGACTTTATGAAAATGAAATTTGTGTTTGTTATTCAGACGGTCTGTGGGACCTGTGGAAATATCAATGAATAATATTACCCAATTTGTTTTAGACTGAACCCGGGTTGAAGAAATGACATACATTGAACCTTATGAGACATAATTTTTCAAACATTTTTTAAGCGATTTTAAAATTCGCTTCGAAAATTTTAGGAAATATTCAAATTATCCCTTAAAAATATGGAAAAAATTTCAGCAAAATATATTCGGTAGTTCTGTATATAAAAATGAATTATTAATTACACCCATATCATATGGAAAGATCACATGACCCACTTCAAAATAAAATATGGCATACAACTTGTGTCAAAATCGTGATTTTTAAAGTTCTTTTTAATTTATATTTAATGTTGTATTCGTCCCAAAACCTTTTGCTTAATTTCTATGCATCTATGTTTTGAAAAAACGCAATTACAATATATTTGAGTTTAAATGATCATCAAACTTTGATTATTTCTACAACGAAGCCTAATTTTCACTTATGGAGAATGTAAACATATAAAGATGTTGGATGAGTTGTATAAGAATTGCTGAATTTCTTTAACACAAAATTATTTAGCTCTGGAGTCTGCAATATATCTGATATGAATGAAACATTAATCGATTTTACATAAAGAAGCACACGATTTTTTCGATGAAGTTTTAAGTATAGAGTTAAATTACTTGTACCGCCATAGTTTGAAGTTTTTAAATAAAATAAATTATTGTAGTATTGTGATGAGTGAAATGAATGAAAACAGTGCATGGATGAAATATTTACTGTTTTTTCATAGAAAACCAGGGGATTCATATTTCAATGATGGCATTTGAATAAAGTTCATTTTTTTCGATGAAGTTTTAAGTTTTCAAATATAATAAATTATTGCAGTATTGTGATAATTTAAAAAATATTACAACTAAATGTATCATATTTTAGAAATTGTTAAATGAAATTGCATTGCAGTTGGAAAGTATTTCATAATCAATGCTTCATGAATGATTGATCTTCTTTGTTGCAATTTTACTGATATTTTCGTCAATCTGGAGCAAAATATCACCATGTTGGCGATATTTTGCTAAATGCCTAACTTCGCTAGATTTATCGCCAAGGGTTACATACAAACTGAAAGAAGAGCATTTCTTATATATATAAATGACTGTCGGCGAATTGTCAGGCCTAAAATTAAAAACCAATGCGCAAAGTATCTACTGTTGTGAATGGAACGAACTAGATCTACGAGAATGATGTTTATAAATTTGTTACCATAACATTACATATGAAAAGATAACATATTGCATAATAATTCATATATTTTTATAATTTAATATGATTTTTTTTATATAATCTTTTTTTGCAAACAGTGCAATATGTGCAGTAATAATTATTTGATAGAAAATAATTATTTGTTACAAAACAATTGACACACATTCTAGAACGCTCGCATGAACTTTCTGGAATGTGTGTCAATTGTGTTCTAACAAATAATTATTTACGTAACATTATTGAAAGTTCTGATTTTTTGATGATTTTTTCAAATTTCATTCCAAAATTTGGGGGCATATGAATATTTGATTGCGTTTAAAATCAATAGGCTTTCAATATTCAGGGATTGTAATAATTTATTGTTCCGAATTTTACTCAAAACGTTCCATTTGTTCGTGGACACACACACACACACACAGACATTACTTAAAAATGATCGATTCTAGTTCAGGGATGCTTGAAACGTGTTCTTCCATCGAAAGCTCGAATTAAAATTTTCCACCCCATCATATTACTTTCCCTATACATTATACTATGTATATATGAAAAGTAAAATATGAAGATTGATGAATTGGAGCAGAATTTGAATTTCGATCACAAATCGGAACAAAAATGAAGGATAAACTTCAAATGCTGAATGGCAGATAATCTTCTATAGTACTGGCTAGACTGATAGTCGTCTAATCAGTTTTTATAAGCATCAAAACTTTTAAGGGAGAAGTAAAATGAAAAACAAATATTGAAGTTTCATGCAAGGTGAAAAAATCTGATGTGGGCAGCACATGACTTTCCCTGCAGACTTATATCCATGTTCTCTTTATTTTAGTTAAATTTAATTCACTTTTAATTCAATTTTCGTTCTCATTTGGTAACTGGACTTATTTTCAAAGGTGGTGTAGAGAAAATACGAAAAAACTAAAATATCTCGAGAACGGCTAGTCCTAGTGTAATGGGGTTGGTCTTATTCTCTCCTACGTTAAAAATTACGTATAAAACTAGCATTCAATGGATATATTTGAGCATACGTAGATTTTTATTTTAGATTTTGACGATTTTTGCGGGCCATTTTGCAAAAAAAAGGTTAATTTTTTTCCGAATCGTACCAAAATCTAATCAGCACCAAAGTAATCCACAAGCGACTTATCACCCGAATTTTATGAAATTCAGTCCATTAGTTTTTCAGCTAGAGTGGATAAAGGCAATTTATGCTAGCCATTTCGCAAAAAAAAGGCGGGTTCTTTTATTTTGAATCGTACTAAAAACTAATCAGCACCAGGGTCACACCCAAGTGGCTTACCTAGCAATTTTTTTGGTATTTAGCTCATTAATTTTTGAGTTAGAGTGGATACATACATTGCGCAGACACACAGACAGACACATAGACAGACAGACAAACAGACAGACACACACACAGACGTTACGTTAAAAATAGTTTTTTCGTATTCTAGAGGTCTCGAAACGTGTAGGTCCGTCGAAAACTCAAGTTGCGATTTTCGGCATGATTCCAATACTTTCCCTATATATTACCATGTATTGCAGGGAAAGTAATAAAAAATTTCAAAAGCATATATTTTACTTTTAAATTAATATACTTTTTTATGAGTTTCTCATCAACATACTTTTTTATGAGTTTCTCATCAACCAGGAATCTCCTTTGACTTTGAGGGAAACGTTTTCGTTAAGCTTTTAATCATTGTCTTGATAAAGGCAGGGATTTCTCGACACATTGCTAATGATGATAAATCACATGCAAGGCGAAATTACAGACAGGATCGTTGTAATAATTTGCTTAATTTGATCGAAAGTCAATTTGTGATTTTGCTTATAGGGATTATATGATGGAATGTTTTCCCCTAGAGTTCGATCGTGTCATTCAGTGGATCTTATCAGCAATTTTTTTTTTTGTACTTCAACCATAAAGTAATTCTTAGACATATACTATCGACGTTTCTGTTTCCAGGTGATTTATTGGGGTATACAATATATTTTAAATGCTAACAAATAACTTGCATTTAAATCTGTCAAAAACATATAATTAACATTTAAAAAAAAATGCAATTGCAACAGTTTTTAATAAGTTTTAATTTTCTTTATCAACATATATAGTTTTTACCGCCAAAAATAGTCATTTGGTTCTATTAAATTCTATTTTATTGTCATTGTTATAAAGTGGTGCAAATTTCCTAAAAGATCTGGAAATGTTTTTTGATCTCCCTTCATTTTGTTTGCTACCGGTGGAGAAATAAAAACCCCGATCCGTTTATGTCCATAATTTATTTCTTTCGATATACACTGTCAGACTTACCCGAAGGTATAAGTTATCTATTTACACGGTGCCTCTTAATTTAGACCTGAATCCAGTGTGCTCTATATTCACAGGAACCATCCCCACTTCCACCACCTCTCATAAGGACTTTCGAACCTACAAATTTAATGTGCCCGTACTCCGCATAAACACGGGTATAATTTGAGCAGAGTCAGGAATCGAATTCAGAACCTCCGAGCGCAATCCCCGTGCCTGACTGAACCATTGGGTTATCTCACCCTCCATGGTTGATACTGAAGGTATGCAAAGATTCAGCTATATAGGTCATCTGGTTGGACTCTGGAAGGTCTGGAAAGACATTAAAATAACCCATTTTACCCTCTCCTTGGGGAACAGAATAAAAAAATCCGGCTACTTTGACATCGGTCGGGTTGTTGATACAATAAGTATGCAATAATTCAGCCTTCTAGGTCACTGGAAGGCTTCTGGAGGATCATGACAGTATTTTCAAAAAAGGACCATTTTCTCAATCCTCAGGAGGGGACATCAAAAATCTGGCTATGTTATTTTCTGCCCCATGATGCTATATGTGTGCAAATATTCAATCTTTTGTGTAGCAATAGGGGGGGGGGGAGGCTGCTAGGGGATCTGAAAAGATAAAAATACGTTAGAGAGTTTTTTATGTAAAGAATGTTTTTGGTTAATTCCTAATAAACGATGCTTTTTTTTCATTTCAAAATACTTAAATTGTAAAACATAAAATATTTTTTATTTAATGAGTTTCTAATAATACTGTTTAAACTGATGAACATAAGTGTTAGCTCTGCATAAATCTAAAGTATGTAATAATATAGAGCTGAAACTGCTACTAAAGCATAACATTAAAACAACTTGGTTACAAGCAGCCTATAATAATAATTGAAAATATCGATTGATTTCAAGGACAAAAAAAATCCTTCTTCGTCAGGACACACAAGAAGCGTAACCTTCACTCGTAAGATCAGCGACTGCTGCAAGAACAAACAGCAAACGTCGCAGAAGGCTGGAAAGAGAATTGCCAACGGTGAAAGAAGTAAATGGGGCTAAAAAACCAAAGAGGTAGGAATCACAGACGTAAAATGTACTATATATGTACTGTACATGTCTAAGGAAGAAATCATAGGTGGGACATAAGAAACGGTAAAATATCAATGAGGATAGAGATTGTCTAACAAAAAACTCAAATCACTTGAGGTTTTTATGACAATTCTTGCGAATGGGATCTTGGTTACTTTGGTCAAACTAAAAGATCTATTAAATTTCGTATTAAAGAATACATGAGCTATGTTTCTAAACAGGAAGTTTCTAAGTCTGCAATTGCTGAACAGTTTTGGGACCCTAATCATGTTTTCAAAATTTTCCAATATTAAGATCGCTTTTACTCCTAATTCCATATTTGAAATGGAGTTTCTTCATAGTTTCTCATTCATATTCCTTATTAATGATAATTTTTCTTTATTCCCTTCTGCTTGAAAATCTCTGGCTAAATTTTCTGATTTCATTTGCTTCTTTCTTCTTTCGGTAATTTTCATCCTGATCATGTTTCTATTTTTACTTTTATTTTAATTTTTATTTTAATTGGGATGTTATGAAAAGGGATTTTTCTTGAACGTCCACTTTCCACTTTCACATTTTACAGTTCATTCATTCTCTCCCACCTCTGGTTCCTGCCTCATAGCTTTTTTAATCACATTTTCTTCTCCTGCCGTTGACAATACCCTTTCTCTGCTTCTGCCATGTTTGTTGTTCCTACATCTGTCGCCGATCATTCTCGACGACTGAAGGTTGCACTTTTTGGGTGTTATGACTAGAGTCAACATTTTTCTCCTGACTATGGAATCGTAAGAATGTAAGACATATAACCATTTCAGGCTCTAAGAGGTCCACGTATTAAATCTTTTAGTGCTTATAAATGTCTATTTTAAGGGTTGATGCCTATGAATACCTCTTTTAAAAATGAGTGCGTACATACGCCTATTTTATAGGTTTAACATTTATTTTATTTATATTTTATAACTTTTCTCTATTACTTCTTATAAGATCCAACATAACGCTCGTTGCACGGGTGTACACGGATTGGATAAGTGGACTGAGTGACCATTGCAATCTCTAAGCGGACGATCAAAAAAGCAAATTAAGGGCGTATCACGCTGTCAGATGAAGGAGTCATTTCTAATTAAGGGGAGTCATGGACGTAAATTCCTATATTTTCGTCTGATTTTTAATCTATCTTAGCTGCTGTTTCTTCGATTAACCAGTAATTATCATTCTCGTTTAGGGCGCATCATACCAGCTGCGTGGCGTATAAAGACCGCTGCGCGTGTGTACCAGGATTGCAAAAGTACGCTGAGTGGTCTAATGTGGCTGCTAAACGGTCGTTTATTAACACAGACAGCGTAGTGAACGAAACAGCTGTACAGTGCACTAGACGTTTATTTAGATAATATCACCTAGCTGCGTGAGTTTACCCGGATTGTATAAGTGGACTGATTGGCTTATGTTCATGCTATGCGATCGCTTAATAACAAAGGGAGATCAGCGGCCGGAGCGCACTGCGCCCTTCTTCTTCTTCTTCTTCGACCCAGACCGTCCGACCTACCAGAAAGGTGTAAGGTATCTGTTTGGACGGCCGGGAAGTGCCACCCAATTTAGACCGGAACCCAGTGGGGGAGGCATCCACAGGGACCGTACCCTCCTTCCCCTACCACCAACCTCTCGGAAGGACTTACGGACCCACATGTTTAACGTGATCGTACTCCGCGTGAACACGGCGGCAGTTTGGGCAGTGGCTGGAATCGAACCCGGGCCTACCGAGTGCAACTCCAGCGCGCTAACCACAGGGCTACCTCCCCTTGTAGCGGGTCAAAGACGCTTATTTAGGACCTGTTGTGCGTGTGTACCTGGACTATAATGGTAGAATGCTAATTTATTTTTGCTCATACAATTTATTATTTTTGCTTATTATTTTTTTTCATTCAATAGTGGACAGAGCGACCCATGTAGTTGCTAAACGCCAGCTTATCAATAAAGACCACTTATAAGCAAAACCGTCCAACCCCATAATTTGACTAACCTGTGACATACAGCATTGTGTCTGCCCACACCGGTGATTGTTTTAACGATTTTGATTAGACTATGTCCATGGCATATTTTACATAGGTGACTATTTTAATTGTTATTTTAACTTCTTAGTGTCAATTTTAAGTACTTGTTTTTTTCTTTTCAGCGCCTATTTTTAGTGCGAAATTTGCTTTTAAGTGCTTATTTTGCTTTCCTATAAATTCGGTTTCTAGTTATGACGAAGAAGGCTGTTTTTGTCTTCCAACCGGTAGATACTTTTAATTTTTTATTATATGCTACATTTAACGAATGTATTTAAATTTCATGTAATAATACTTGCTATTCATTTCCGTTGCCTAAATGTAACTATTTATTTCACTACTTAATCAAATTGAGACATTATATCTTGTGAAACTGGCATTATTTATTTATCTTATGTTAAGATTTCCTAACTTCTTTCCATGCTAGTCTGACTTCAATACAAGATTTAATTGCATTTGGAATTCACCGGAGCTGTTCTCATGATAATGAAGTGGGATAATAGAATATTAACATATAAATTAACTTTGGAAATTGGCTGATGCTTATGTTAATTATTCAAAACTTTTCCTTTATTTTTTGCTGAATTTTTCTTCATTCTTTTTCGAAAGAATTTATTCACGACAGTAATAGGTCATATTAAAATATAAAATAACAAGACTATCATATCTCTATTGACATGTCGAAAAGTTCATAATTATTACGCAGAGTAAAAGTCATATTTAAGCAGTGCAATTTAATAGCAAACTTTTTATGGTTGTAAATGGCTTTTAATATTACTTTTCGGAATTATTATTAAAATATGAACACAAGTTGAGTATTAATTTGCTTTTATTTTCACTTTTTTAACAAAAATGCAGTGGTAAGTGAATTTGGTTTCTTATTCTAAAATTTAGGCTTGGGACTACGGTCCTCTATATTTGAGCACTAGTTCATCAACCCAGATTAAACAGTTCCAGTTATGCACTTAAAAATGCAGCTACACTCACATGCCAAAATTCATGGGATAGCAGTTTGCAAATTTACAAGTGGCACTCGCATTGTGTTAAAAGAGTATATAGAGTCAAAGGGTTATCAGTGTTGTTTGTTGGACTTTTGAATGTCTTGTGAAACTTTAAATAGCGTGATAATGGCTACCCGACGGGAATTAATCATATTTGAACGTGGGATGATAGTTGGAGTTCGACCCATGGGGCATAGCATTTTGGAAGTTGCTGAGACTTTGAAGATTTCTCTCTCGATAGTGTCATGGGTGTATCGAGAGTACCTCATGGAAGGCGTTATCTCCCACAAGGGACAGCACAGTGGGCGGCCGTTTGCTGAATGATCAAGACCAGCGACATTTGAGAAAAAGCGTCCGTGATAACAGACGAACGACACTGCGTTAACTGACTACTATATTCAAATGAGGGACGCACTAGAAGCGTATATGTGACGCCTCTGCAGCGAAATTTGGTGCTGATGTGATATGGCAGCAGAAGACCGACTTGAGTCCCTTTACTCACAGCACATCATCGGCTTCAGAACATCAACTGGGCTCACGAACACATTCAATGGACCAAAGATGAATGGAAAAAGGTAGCGCGGTACGATGAGTGACGTTTCCAGTTGATACGAGCTGATGGTTACGTTCGGGTGTGGCGCAAACCCCATGAGGTGATGGATCCAACTCGTAAACAAGCTGGTGGTGGTTCCATAATGGTGCGAGGAGTGTTTACTTGGCATGGATTGGGTCCTCTGGTCAAATGGAATCGGGTATTAACAAGAAATCACTGTGTTCAACTGCTTGGTGACCATTTGTAGCAGTTGATGGACTTCATTTACCCCAATATCAATAGAATTCCAGGATGATAATGCTCCATGTAACCGGGCAAATATTGCTCGCTATTAGTTTGAGGAGCATTCTGGACAATTCCAGCACATGATTTGGCCACCTAGATCACCAGACATGAACACCCTTGGAGCATATCTGAGATATGATCTAAAGAGCCACTCGTGCCCCAAATTCCAGCACCTATCAAACCAAGCAAGTATAGGCTGCTGTCGAGACAGCATGGTCGTACATTTCTCCTGGAGACTTCCGCCGACTAATTGAGTACATTCAACGTAGAGTTGCTGCACTTCGACGCCGAGTAAAGGAGGCCCAACTAGATAGATATTTGAGAGGTATCCCACGACTTTTAGCACTTGAGTGTATATCTATTTGAATATGTTACTTTATTCATTTATATGAGAATTACACGGAATAATGGGTATCACCGGTTCTCGTTACATCACAGAAGTCAAGCAGCATCGGGCGCGGTTAGTACTTGGGTAAGTGACCACCTGGGAACACCGCGTGCTGTTGGCACATTTCGGCCGCGGTATCCCGGTGGTTTGCGCGCTGGATTTGCACGCTGCCACAACTGCCGCCGCGTTCATGCGGAGTACGATCACGTTAAACATGTGGGTCCGTAAGTCCTTCCGAGCGGTTGGTGGTAGAGGAAGGAGGGTTCTGTCCCTGTGGATGCCCCCCACTGGGTTCCGGTCTAAATTGGGTGGCACTTCCCGGCCGTCCAAATGGTTACCTTACACCTTTCTGGTAAGTCGGACGGTCTGGGTCTCAACAACAACAACGGAATTATGAGTATATTTCATTTTACGCTGAAAAGACTGGTTGAAACAGGTAAAAGGTAACATGATATGTTCAATTTAGGCACTTGTTTACCTGCTTAAATGGGTCCCTCTTAAAAAAAACTTTAAACAGATAAACACGTGGATAGTAGGAAAATTGGTGTGTAAAAATGACCTGTTCAAAATGTTTTTTTCAGCGTAAAATAAAATATACCCATTATTCCGTGCAATTCTCATATGAAATTGTAAATTACACATTCATATAGATATTGTTACCTTTTTAAGTGTGGAACTGTAAATGTACCTTTTTAAAAGTGTAATTCCCGTGGCACTAAATCCAGTTTTTTGTGGGTGTTACCTATATTTTTTAATGTGTAAATTCTATTGATAAAAATTCACCATTCGATATTATAAACTACAGCTCCAATGAAACAAATAAATGCAAACGAAATAAGTAACGAAAATTTATTGGCAGCAGCAAGTGCAACATACTTTGTTGAAAGATAATCAACCATCCCACCTTAATTTTTAAAATGTATTTACAGAGGTTTTTATAATGTAGAGCACATAATGGTTTCAACTGTTACTTGGGCAATTAATTAGTGCAAATAGAAAATTATATTCGATGCTGTTGAGTTCTAAGTAGAGAAAAACAAGTACTTCAATCCGGTTAAATGCACTGGAAGCATGGTTCAAAGCTCAGTACTCCGATACGGCTTAATGTACAGGAGGCATGGTTCAAAGTTCTCGAATGCTACTATCTCGAATGCTACTATCATGACTTTGAACTGAGCTTTATGGATTTTAAACATGTCTTGCCCGGTTTGTGCTTGTTTTTTTTTTTAATTATATATGCAAACTGCATAGTACCAAGATATTTATTAATCGCATAAAAGCTATAACTTCTATGGACAAAAAGTTTCAAAATGCTTGAAATTATAAGAATTGTATATAGGTGTAGTTAGCATTAATCCAGTCGCATCGGTTCTCACCTGAGACAACAGGAAAGCGTTGTATACATGATTCTCAGGAATGCCCTTCTACCCCCCCACCCCACCTTATAAATTTTAAACCGCGTATTGTAGCTCCACGAAAGTAGTGTGTACCTATAGGAAAGTGACTATGCGCAGTCGATTGAACGTGATCGTAGCGCCACTAGCGGCGAAATACGGAAAAATACTAAGCCAGAAATAGGCAAACTCAGTTCTAATACAGAAAGAAAGAGTGATGTTTAATTAGTACAAAACGATATTTAGTTCAACAGAAACATTTACAGAAAAGACTAGACGTGTGAAAGTAGTAAACATGTATAATAACACAAACGTAAATTAAAATTCGTGCAATACAGGTGTAACCACACAGCCGAGTACATAGCCAACCTGCACAGTGTTTACGATGTCTACCATCGACGATGTATATCAGTATTTGGGACAGTACTGCACCTTGACCAACATGCAGTATCGCTGGGGTTACAGCATTACAGGTCATTACAATGCATTGCACCGATCCGGTGGTCGAGCTGTCAGGGGCATGCGTTTCCGTCTGGTCGCTGGATTGCCGGGTTGCGGGTTCGAATCCCGACAGCGGGCATGGATGTTGTCATATCGAAGCCATTTCAGACTTCCACCCTTCGGGGGGCTTCTATAAATGTGAAGCTGCAATTCTCCTCTCCTTCGCCATGGGACACCCTGGGGGGTCTTGTGGACGTGGTACGTAGGCGCCCCTTCACCACGGAGGAATTAGTACACACACACAATGCATTGGTTTCCCAAGATATTTTTTGCATTAAGTACCGCTCTTTCATTTTACAATTGAATTCTTTGTGCATCCCTGTTGGTTTCTGAGTCAGTTTTTTTAATTTCCGTATTTCACCATTGAGGGCGCTGCAAAACCGTTCATTTGACCGCGCATAATAACTTTCCTATAGGTAAACCTTACTTCCAAGGTATTACGATACGGGGTATTAAAATTATAGGAAGTATACGGACTTTGCGTATGGGTATCAACCATCTATATTTTTTATTATTTTCTAATGAAAGTTTCCATTTTATGAATAAAAATAGTAAGTGCTCAGTTTCTGGTTGTAGAATAGTCTGCAAATTAGTTCGAGACACATTTATTACAATAGCCTTTCATCATGGAGAAACATACATTGCGTGGGGACTGCAGAAACGCGCCCGCACATACATATTAATGTCTCAAATGATTTTTGCATTTCGCCAACTTGTAACTTTAACTCCTTCGTTTCACCTATGTGATCGAATCGCTTGACCAATGTGATAAATTTTGCAAGATATCGTTAACTTAGCGACTTTAGAAATATTTGATTTCGACATTTTATTAAATTATCAAAGTTTTTCGTGAGGATGAGGAATGTAATGGTATGTTTTATGAGCAAAGGTTAATTGTGAATCAGGGAGTATTTAGAGATTACGATTTATTGATTTGTGCATTGTTTCAGCATTTAAATGTTATTTTACTGTAGATGACGTTTGTTTCGCGAAGTTTCTCAATAGCTGAAAATAAATTAATTGTACAGGGTAATCAAAAAGTCCTTGACACATTTTTAAACTGAATATAAACTCAAGTAATTGCCGTACGATAGTGAAGTTTGGACTAAAATGCTTTTCACGTTAAAAAGTTTTGGTTAAGCAAGAAAAAAAAATTAGTTCCCAACTTTGTCCATAGATGGCGCTACTTGTACAAATGTTTGTATATCTGCGATTTTTTTCAGATTCATTTTGACACTGTCACTGAGAAGCAAGAAATGACAACTCCCACCGAAAAAGCTCATTGTGTAGGTTAGTACTTTGAAACTAAATCCATCATTACAGTTCAAAGGAAGTTTCGTGCCAAGTATAAAAAAACCCCTCCATCTCGAAGCAACATTTTGGATTGTCATAGCAAATTTTTAGAAACTGGAAGCCTTTTGGATCGAGAATGAAGGCCGGCCAATCACTTCTTCACTACTCGTCTTCAGTTTTTATGTTTTTTTTTTGGTATTTTTAAGGTACAGCGCCATCTATGGGCAAAGTTTGGAACTAAATTTTTTTATTGGCTGAACCAAAATTTTTCAACGTGGAAAGCATTTTAGTCCAAACCTTACTATCGTACTGCAATTACTAGAGTTTATATTCAATTTTAAAATGTGTCAAGGACTTTTGGATCACCCTGTATATTGTTCATATTTACGCTTGTTGCAACTTAGGTTAAATCTTAATTTTACCAAATCTTCGAACTCAATTTCACATCTTGAAAATACAACCCCGAATCTTAACAGGATATTTCTCTGCAATATTAACATATTGCGGCTTTCTCGATCTATTTAGGCAAGTGTACTGCAAACCGACATTTAAAATGCATGGTTTTCCGGCGTTTTCCATTACACAGGAATAAAAACTCAAGAAACATGACATTCGTGAACAAGATTTTGCATCTTTAAAACGCGCTCAAGACAAAATAACCTTAAAAATTCAATTTGAAAGCAGGGCAGAAGTTTTTTCCGAATGGCAAAATTTGAGTGATCGATCCGAACGCAGAAATAATAACATTTTTCAAAAGTCCAGACCGGCGTGCATTAGGAATTTATGCTTAAATTTTGTGTCATGTTTTTCACTCGTAAATGTATGTGCCATTGATTTTAATGCGGTATTGTTCATAAATATATATTACATTTATTCAGTACATTAGAGAAATCGGTACAGGCTCCAGTCCGATGGAGCCGAAATGATTTTGCGTGAATAACATTTTTATGGGTGGTATGCCTTCCACCCATAAATATTTTGAAAAGGTTTAAAATATTAAAATATCAAATTAGAATTACCTTTTTGAAATAGTCAAAAATAATAGTTCGAATAGCTCGAAATAGTTCGAATAGTTCTAGAGTGCTCGAAACGTGTAAATCCGCCGAAAACTTGAGTTGCGAATTTTTACACAATTCCAACATTTTCCCTATACCTCACCATGTATTGTAGGGAAAGTATAAGTATATATAAGTACAATATATATAAGTATATATATATAACTATATATGAGTTTATATATAGTACACAAATACTGAAACATGCTTCTATTTTAGTTGACGGTATGGACCAGTAATTTCTCACTGAATATGGGCTAGTCAGCAAGAAATAGCCGTTATCTGAAAGGGCAGCGAAAAAGCGACATCTGCTACAATATTGCGAGTTTTCTCTATATAATCGAGAGCGATATATAAGAGGCCCTTATATAAGAGGCTCTCTCTATATAAGGGCCGAGAAATTAAATCTTACTACTTAGCCGGTTTCAAATTTTTGATATGAAACATCTTTGGGCGCGGGTAAAATAAATCTTAAAAAGAAATGTGACTTAGATAAAACGGAAGTGACATAATATTGCTACGAGCACTCAACAGAAAATCACTGTTGTAATTTGAAGGTCTGGGTCACTTGACTTTGGCGACAAAATAGGTATCCACTATTACAAATTTGGAGAAAATATCGCTAACTTGTTGACTTTTGGCATGTTATGATAATTTCGTGAATATTATTGATTGTTTAATAAGTGTGGTTTCTTAATAAGCATGAGTTACGTGCTTTTTCCAGAACATTCCATACGGAATATAAGTTTGTCGTCGTTCAGTTGGGCTACTGACGTGATATGGGTAATTGTATCTGTCGACTTCAATACAGAACCTAATATGTATTGTAACCACATATGTGTCTTCAGATTCCATATACCCTTTAAACTGTATTATGAAACAATTTTGGTAGAACTGTTTAAAAATAAACTACATTTTAGATAAAAATATCGAAACTTTTTCATATGCTGTTTGTAAAAGGCCCAGGGGGGTAATTTATTGGGGTAATGGAGGATGGAAAAGTACATGTGAGTTTTTGATAGAGTTATTAGCATTGAAAATTGTATCGAACTAAAAGCCAAACAAGGCTTGAAATCACAAAAGTCAAAAAGACAAAAGTCTTGAAATCATAATCTTATGCATGGCAGCACATGGATTTTGTTACATATTGAAATTCCTTTATTGTTTCTTTTTTAAATGCATTAATTGAAGTTTTATTTCACTAAAATATATTAAATCGGAACTCATTTGAAAATAAATTGAGAAAAATTTGTGTTGATATCTCGAGAATGTTTTATCTTAAAGTTGGTTTTATTCATTTTGTAATCAAAATTATGTATAAAACAAGCATTTAATAAGCATTTAAGCATAATTAAAAATATCTGTTCTATTTCTACAGTAGTTTATTATTATTAATATCATCATTTTTATTTAGAGAATCCTTTATCTCTGCACCTTTTCCTGTACCTTTTTGTGAATTGATGGTATTTATGAATTTACTGAAACTGTGATAAATGTTGGATTTTATAAGTTTTATGATTGTTAATAAGATTTTGAGTAGAATTTGTGTTAAAATTCCTAAGTACTTGTCTAATATATTGTATTTTGTGTTCTTGATGTTAATTTATCGTTTTGGAGCAAGTTATGTAAAAACTTTCATGCTGTGTTGTTGTGGAATTTAACTTTTGAAAGTTTTTGAATTATTATTTATATCTAGGCAAGTTATGTACGTGTCTGTGATCTGATACTGTGAAGTTTAAATATTTTGTATTCGTTGAAAATGTTGTCGAATTTGGACTATGCCCAATTTTTAATACGTCGTAACTACCATATTTTTTATGTTTTTAAGAATAATCTCTCTTTACTATTAAGTGATTTTTTGGCGTCTGACTTTTTGAAACTGATGGTTATTATGCTGATTTTGATTCTAAATACGTTTTAGTAATTAGTCTCTTTGATGTTGTTTCATTATTTTGGTGTAATTTTTGTAAATTGTTTTTATTGTTAGCCAAGGCAGTTAGTTGTCCGGTTATTACTAGAGGTAAAGCGATGCTGACCTTTCCATGGGCATCTTGGGACTTGGTGGATGATTGCCCGAGTTACCCGTTCCTTTCAGTTCGGTCGTTGCTTTTTGAACAATTAATTTGTTAGTTCAGTTCTCTGTTACCATTGTTGTAAAAACTTGGCTCTTTTGTAACTTTTAACTAATAAAGTGATCAGGATTGTAGTGAGAGAACGACCGCCAACATATGGTACAAAGGTGGTTGCTGTTTTCCTTTGGGCTACATTTTGGCTGGAGACGCCGGCGGCTGGTCGCCCTGCTGGCTTTTTTTGCCATATAGCTCAGGTGTGCTGTTGCAACAACGGATGATCAATCTCTGTATACCTTTGGGTGGGCCGGTTATGCGTTTAAATTTTCCCAGTAGCACGCTAATCTCATCAGCACCAAAGTAATGCATAAACGACTCAACTCTTGAATTTCATAGAATTTTGTCGAATATGTTTTGAGCTGGAGGAGATACGTGCTGGATAAGACGGACAGACATAAAGTCACAGGAAATGCAGACACACGCACACACACATCCCTGCGGCATACGCCACACTAAAATATCTAATTCGTATTCTAAAGCTCCCAAACATGTAAATGCATCGAAAACTCGTATAAATTCTCGAATAAATATGCGTATAAAATACTCGCATAAATACCCCTATGCTAATACTTTCCCTCTAAACATATTATGTATTGAACTAGAAAATAAAAATGACGGGTTCTTCCAATTCAAACCTAGACGGCGCGTGTTATTGATGTCACCACCATTTGTAATTGAATTCAAAACAATGTTTCTCTTTGAGACAATGGTCCTAGCTTACTTCCGGCCGCTCTCTGCATTAATCAAAGCAGCGTGGGATCTCATTAAACTTTGTGATTGGACATCTCTCTATTTCTGCTCAAGTACCCCTTTTGTTCCGAAGCAGCGCGGAAATATTAAAGAAGTCTTCTTTATTCCATCTGGGGACATGAAATACGTAATTGTTTCCCTTTTAGAATAAACTTGAATGCACAGTTACTTGAATTTCTCTTAATTTAATTAACTCTCATTAGCAATTAGGTTAAAACGTTACTTTATGCACAAAAATTATAATCTAAATCACAACGTAAAACGCTGTACAAATAAGGTCTAATAAGCAGACGTCTGTTTCGGAAACTATGTGGTAAAGTTTGCACGTGGCAAATATGGGAAAGATGAATATTGTTACGAACTTCTAAAATGCTGTGGAGTCTCTTTTCCTCCTCTCCCTTTCGTATCTTTCGAAGACCAGACAGAGCATACACTCGTACATGCACCCTTTCCCATGACGTCAGTCTAGGGTTGCCACCTGTCGAAGTTCGGAAAAGGTTGCCAGATGTGTCGATTTATCGCCAATATAGCGACATTTGGCGACTAATCGTCGAATATTGGTTATTTCGAGAAACACCTCGAAATAACCAATATTATATGTGATATGAGAGATTTTCATAAGTTTCTATAGAAAGTTTATACAAAAGAGTCATCTCTCAGTCGGAGACTAGTTGACGAGATACGAGCTAGAGTGAACTGTGACTTACGTAAATGTTTTGAGAATAGTAGCTGCTGTTTTGTGAAATGACTTTCGTGAAATGACTTTCCTAAGGACCTGCCCGAAAAATAACTTTCGTCAATGTTTTAAGAATAGTGTCGGTGTTTTTGTGAAATTAGTGAAGTATTTAAGTGTTATTTTTCTTTATATTGTTCCTGTTTGCGCTGTGCTTGTGGATAAATGTGTTAGTTATCCAGAAATTTGGACTAATTCTTGTATCCTGAGCTCACACCCAAGATTCAGAAGGATGCGTCGTAACAATATTTTATTCCCTATATGCATTGAATATGTAAAGGCAAAGTCTATTAAGGATCAAGGTTCAGATTCTTAAATTTTAATGGATTTAAGCGCCCATGAATACGAAATCTGGAATTTCTGTGAGTTTATCAAACAGAGTGAGAGCGATATCTCTCGAACAAATTACAGTGATTGTGACGAAGTTGAGAAAGAACATTTCAATCGGTAAACGAAACAGACCTATTAATTTCAGTATGATCAGACAACTGAAATGAGTTTGAAAATTAAGTAAATCATTATAAAACTTAATTATGTAAAAATATAGCATATCACAATGATTCAAAAACGGTAATAGGCGTTTCTACAGATACACGAGAGTGAGTCAAAAGTCCATCCCAGTTTAAGTAAAAAGTTTAATAATGCAATGAAGTAGGATATAGAGTCTCATCTCATACTTCAAAGAACAGGCTCTTCTTTTCAACAGCCTTTGCCATCATTCCATCAGACCGACTGTCGCACGACAGTACCACTTGTAAAGTTTTTGACAAAAACTATGATGTCGGTTTCTACACTGCTCTCTTGAACGTAGTATCATTCTTACAGTAACTGGTGCCCTGGAGAGAAACATATGATAGTCTGAAGGGTAAGTCTTGGAGTGGATGCTGTACTTACTCAATATCTTCCAAGTCAAGCAGATAGATGATGTTAAAGGTGTGAATTGGGGTATTCTGCTTGCAGTAAATCCCGCTTCTAATTGATAAGAACTGAACAGCGCCGTGGTAAAACATTATATGGACCCACTGCAGTTGTCCGATTTCGAAGTTAGGATCCACAGACAGACCAATGTCTGTTACCAGTGTAAAGGATTCTCAAAATTTCACCAACTGAATAGCATTAGATTTATTTCCAACTGGCCACTTTACATTACTCTTCAAGCTTGGTACCTTCCGACTTAAAATATCAGAACTAATTTTGAACAATGTCGTTGTCCACTATTCCTTCGATTTCATCTGCATACATTTTACTCACTACAACAACTGTGTCAATCCTTTTTCTCCAATAATGACGTAAGGGAAACCGATCAGTACTTGCATCGATCGCAATTTCCGACTCAATTAATAATACAACTGAGCTCCAAGTCACATGCACATCTTCAGTCACGTTATAAATACCACGCCATTCTGCATGCTCAATAGGCATTGGCGCATGTTTAATGGTGGACTAGAGAACTAATATGTGTAGTCTAGAACGGAACGAACTTATGCTCTCGTTTTGTCAATAACACCAACTTACGCACTTGACATCAGAAATCCGAAAGCTAGTCGTGGTTAGAACTTACTACTGCTGGCACGAAAGAACACGTGATATCCACCGCCAATCAGAGATCAGTCGGTACAGGTTGCGAGGCCATTGCAAGATTTTGACTCAACTTGATAGTTGAATATTTACTTTTTCCAGTGGTAAATTGATTTCTTTCAAAAGAATTAAGCGATTTTCATAAAATGTACAATGAATAGTTTACTCAAAACAACAGTAAGCAAAGTTTTAATCAACAACGCTTTAGAGAGATCGAGCAATAAAGAAAAATATTCTGAGTTTGTAATTTTTGTCACAGAATATTCAGATGTGCATATTTGTAGAGAAATTTATATGCTGGATACATTAGTCATTGTTATTCACAGAAAGGTTACTAAGTTTATTTAGAAGTATTAGTCTATAATAATTAAAACACTAATTAATTTATAATAATGAAATAATATGTCTGCATGTTTGTCTCTCTGTTTCATCTGTTGTAGAAAAATTTAAAGGATGTACGGCAGGTATGATATTTTTTAACTGTGGGAAAACACCTCGATATTTTTTTTAATTCAAATTAGTTTTTTTTGTTTTAGTCATTAAATGCTGAAGAGTCATTTTGATCGATTTTCGTACAAATTGGTTTCTCAGGTATCGAAAATATTATCGCAGAGTTTCTAATTTGGCTCTATCAGAAAGACCAAAAGTAGAAGATTCTTTCAAAGAAAGCATTAAACGGAATTCGTATTATCAATGGATAAGTTATCTAGAGCACAATAAACAACTCACACTATCCATGACCTTTAGACATCGATATGAGATTTATGAAAAATGTACGCGCATTTAAACAGCGGACGACTTCACCATTAAAAAATTAAATGGATAAAAGTAATTAATCCCTGCTTTAAATCTCACACAACACCGGGTAAATTTTCTAGAACATTCATAAAAAATCTGATGTGGGCAACATATGACTTTCCCTACATAATGAAATGAATTTACTACTTTTAGAGTAAAATAAATAGGTTTTTCTTCTAGTAGATACTAATATCCTTTCCAAGATATTGAATTTTCGACAATTAGTCGTCATTTTCATTGATTTAGCGTCATTTTTATCCATTTGGCGAGATTTTCGTTAATTTGGCAACATTTCGAAAAGTCGCCAAATTGGCGACATTCCGCCAATTTCGCCGCCAAAATCTCGCCAAGCGTTATGGACGAAGAAATAAGTTATATATATATATATATATATATATATATATATATATATAACTTATTAGATATTGAATTTTCGACATATATTATATAACTATTATTATATATTTATATATTATATAACTTATTAGATATTGAATTTTCCACAATTAGTCGTCATTTTCATTGATTTAGCGTCATTTTTATCTATTTGGCGAGATTTTCGTCAATTTGGCATCATTTTAAAAAGTCGCCAAGTTGGCGACATTCCGCCAATTTTGTCGCCAAAATATCGCCAAGCGTTATGGACGAAGAAATAAGTTGTTCTTATAGCAGATAAATTGGCGTTCAAATGCAAAAGTATTACACAAAGCATCTTTTTTCATGAATGGAACGAGCTAGATCCACGAGAATGATGTCACCCAATTTATCGCATGGTATTATATATGAAAAGTGAACATGTTTCTCAATAGGAAATATTTTTTTTTTCTATTTTATATGACTTTTTGATAATTTTTTTGAAAAATGTGCAATATCTCGAGAACGGTTCATGTTAGCGTTCTAAAATTTATGTCAATCGTTTTCTAATGAAAAATTACATAAGAAATGTCTATTTGCGTAACTTTTATATTGGTTTTGTTTTTTGACGATTTTTTCAAAATTTCATTCGAAAATTTAGGGGGGGGGGGGTTCTGAACATTCGATTGCGTATAAAAACAATAGGCTTCCAGTGTTTACAGATTGTGATTTTTGTACCAAATTTGGTTCGAATCGGTCCATTCGTTCGTCAGTTATCGTCTCCACAGGCCCACTTACACACACACACGCACATACTTTCACACACACACACACACACAGACATCACTTCAAAATTGTTTGATTCGTGATCAGGGATGCTTGAAACGTGCTCTCTCGTGGAAAACTCGAATTCGAATTTTCGACCCCTTCACAATACTTTCCTTATACATTATGTATATAAGGAAAGTAATAACAATATTTTGTGATGTTTTCTATTCATTATAACTTGGAATTTTACAGTATTGAAATTAATTTTATGGCAATTCAAATATTAAAGTTGCACATTAAAGATATATGTTAATCAGTATTTCACCAATCTTAGTTATATCTTTTTACTTTCCTTATATATATAATGTGTATGTGTGTGTATGTTTGTCAGTGAGTCTGTGGAGACGATATCTCACGAACGAATGGACCGATTCGAATGAAATTCGGTACAAAAATCACAATCCGTGAATACTTGACGCCTATTGTTTTTAAACACAATCAAATGTTCAGAATCCGCTTAAATTTTCGAGTGAAATTTTGAAAAAATCATCAAAAAATCATAACCTTTTCTAAAGTTACGCAAATAGACATTTCTCATGTAACTTTTCTTTAGAAAACGATTGACATAAACGGTAGAACGCTAGCATTAACG
Organism: Amaurobius ferox; assembly: GCA_951213105.1. NCBI lineage: Eukaryota > Metazoa > Arthropoda > Arachnida > Araneae > Amaurobiidae > Amaurobius > Amaurobius ferox. Next base: position 22,442,164 of record OX578143.1, read on the forward strand.
TTCTGGAAATATTGCACATTTTTCAAATAAATTTATCAAAAAATCATGTAAAATAAAAAAATACGAACTCTTAAGAAACAGGTACAATTTCCATATGTAATATCAAGCGATAAATTTGGTGATATCATTCTTGTGGATCTCTAACTCGTACCATTCACGAAAAAGTATACTTTGAGTAATACTTTTGTATTTGAACTCCAATAGTCTTTTTCTGGTATAAGAATAACTTATTTCTCCGTCCATAACGCTTGGCGAGATTTTGGCGACGAATTTGGTGGAATGTCGCCAACTTGGCGACTCTTTTAAATGTTGCCAAATTAACGAAAATCTCGCCAAATGGATAAAAATGACGCTACATCAATGAAAATGACGACTAATTGAAAAAAAAATTCAATATCTTGGAAAGCATATAAGTATCTACTATAAGAATAACATTTTTTAACTGTAAAAGTAATAAATTCATTGCATTATATAAGGAAAGTCATTTGCTGCCCACATCAGATTTTTTATTTTAATTATAATAATTTTATTGCTACTAATTAAATAATGAAATGATTTTAACACTGGTTAAAAGATTATGCTTTATTCAATTTGTAATTTTCAACCTCGGTGTTATACTTTTTTCATATATTGTTTACTGTTTTAAATGTTATTTATATCTATTTCAAAACAGACACTACCGAATGCATTTCCTCTTTTCATTCAAAGCAAAATCTTCACAGCAAAAAATGAACATCATAACCACAACTATGAAGAACTTGCTCACAGCATTAGCGATGTCACCGCCTTTTGCAATTGAATTAAATTCATTGTTTTTATGCCTTTGAGACAATGGCGTCTTCTTACTCAGCGCTCCTTTTTGAGCTCATCAAAGCAACTTGCGGCCTCATTAAACTTTGGTACTTGGAAAGCCCCCTTCATTTCTGCTCAAGTGGTTCTTTCATTCGAGACCGACGCAAAAGGGGGAATGCACAAGTGACTGTCTTCATAATAAAGGCAGATAATAATTAATTCCAATTTAGAATGGACATGAAATGCTATTTCCATAAAGTTACCTTAATTTAAATTAAATGCAATTAGCAATGTTATTTGCATGGGCGGTTATGTGAAGTACAGGATTATATAGTTAACTCGTGTTTAGTTTTCTCTGATTAAAAGTAAGGGAAATATTATTAACCTTAATAGTAACAATTGCCCTTAAAATATTTATTACACTTAATATAATATACATTAATATTATGGATAATATTTTACATATATAATTCATTACAATTTGCTTATGATGAGAACTTTAATCCTAAAACATTTATTTTTGCTGGAATCCTGATTCACCATTTGAAGACTGTGCATGTATTTATATCTATCAATATATAAACAAGGAGAGTTTGAAAGTGATACGAAGCTCTCATGTAGTGCACTTTTTGGTAATTGATTACGCATAGTTTTTGGTAATTGATTACGTAGTGTTTTATGAATGTGTTCAGATCTGTGGACTGGTCAGTTTACTGTATCTGACTCACCAGTCGACGGAGCAACATTATAAGTTGGTTCAACATTATGACACCAACCTATAATATTGCACACTCATTAGAGGTTGATGCTATATTGTTGAGCAAAACTGTTTTAATAGTGCCAATGACTGACTTCGAAAATGACACACATTCGCGGAAGACAAAGAGAATAAATTGTTCCATTTATTTTAAAATTAATATTTAATATTTAATATTCTAGTGATAATTTAACATTTTAAATATTGGAAAAAATATTATTTGCACGAGATCGGGGAAAAGCGTATCACAATATATTTCCACTGCATTGAGAAAGATTAACCTAAAAGCAAATCCCATTCACATCAGAAAAAAAATCAAATTTCAATGTTCTCAAAAAATAGTTTTAATTAAAAATATTTTTTTTTTAATATCTCAAAAATTAAAACATCATTTTATAAAAAGAGTCAAATTATTAATCAGACTAATTTTCCAAATCAATAATAGAAAAGAAAGAAAAATTGCATTTTAAAATATTTACACAAACTCGAAAACGTCGTTTTCAAATGAATTTCTCAAAATATCAAAATATTATCACATAAAAACATTCTTATTTGCCAAACTCTAATCAATAAGAATAGAAGAATTGCATAGTGAAGAAAGACATCGTTAAACAAGCACACATTTTTTTTTTGTAAAAACCACATTCTGGTACCATACATCAACATTCACATCACAAGTACTATAAATATATTAATCGTAAAAAACGATATATTATTAAAATATGTTATAAAAAACTGTTTGAAGAAATTAAATATATATTATAAACAAGAAAGATCCATCATGCATAAAGCATTGATTATGAAACACTTTCCAACTGAAATGCAATTTTATTTTAACATATCTAAAATGCTATACATTCAGCGCTGACATATTTTAAATTATCACAGTTCTACAATAATTTATTATATTAAAAAACTTGAAACTTCATCGAAAAAAATGAATTTTATTCAAATGACGTCATCGAAATATAAATCGTCTGGCTCTCTATGTAAAAGCACTGAATATGTCATTCATACACTTTTATTTTAGACTCAAGAGTTAAATAATTTTGCGTGAAAAAAAATCAGTAATTCTTATACAACTCATCTTACAATCATTTGTTTACATTCTGAAACATTAAAATTAGGCTTCGTTGAAAAACAATCAAAGTTTGATGATCATTTAAATTAAAAAATATTGTTATTGCTTTGGCGCAGAATATAGATGTACAGAAAATACTCAAAAATAAAGCGGGTTTAGGACGAATGCAACATTAAATATAAATTTGAAAGAACTTTAAAAATCATGATTTTTACTTTGGGAAATAAAGATGAATTCCATATTTTGTATTGAAGTGGTTCACGTGATCTCTTCATATTATATGGGTGCAATTAATATTTTAATTTTTATTTAAAAAATTACCGAATACATTTTGCTGAAATATTTTTTGTATATTTTATGGGATAATTTGAATAATCCTTAAATTTTCGAAGCACTTTGTGAATTTTAACTTCGTTTAAATATTAGATACCATAGGGATCAATGTATTTCATTTTTTCAACCCGGGTTCAATCCAAAACTAATTGGGTGATATTATTCATTTACATTTGATATGCCCACAAACCGTCTCAACAACATACAAAAATTTCATTTTAATAAAGTCATTTATATGGGAATTACGATGCAAACAGACAGAAGGACAGACGGACAGAATGAACAAAGGCACAAACACTCACTTTTCAACTGTGTTTTAAAGTGTTAAAAGCTCTGAGAATTAAGCTACTATGGCACAAACTATGGATTGATTTTGCGCTATATTATACGATCGTTAATAAATCCCGATATCTGTAATGGCAACAAGAAAAAAAATCTGATGTGGGCAGCACATGACTTTCCTTATATAATGCAATAAATTTACTACGTTTACAGTTTAAAAAAATCTGATGTTGGCAACACATGACTTTCCTTATATAATGCAATGAATTTATTACTTTTACAGTTAAAAAAATTTTAATCTTATAGTAGATACTTATATTCTTTCCAAGATATTGAATTTTCTTCAATGAGTCGTCATTTTCATTGATTTAGTGTCATTTTAATCAAGTTGGATAGATTTTTCTTAATTTGGCAACAATTAAAAATGTCGCCAAGTTGGCGACATTCCACTACATTCATCACCAAAATCTCGACAAGCGTTATGGATGGAGAAATAAGTTATGCTTATAGCAGATAAATGACTATTGGCGTTCAAATACAAAAGTATTACTCAAAGTATCTTTTTTCATGAATGGAACGAGCTAGATCCACGAGAATGATGTCACCCAATTTATCGCATGGTATTACATATGAAAAGTGAACATGTTTCCCAATAGGAAATATATTTTTTTTATTTTATATAACTTTTTGATAATTTTGTTGAAAAATGTGCAATATCTCGAGAACGCTTCACGTTACCGTTCTAAAATTTATGGCAATTGTTTTCTAATGAAATATTGCATAAGAAATGTCTATTTGCTTAACTTTATTAGCGGTTTTAATTTTTTGATGGTTTTTCAAAATTTCACTCGAAAATTTAGGGAGGGGGGCTTCTGAACATTCGAATGCGTTTAAAAACAATAGGCTTCCAGTATTTACGGATTATGATTTTTGTACCAAATTTCATTCGGATCGCTCCTTTCGTTCGTGAGATATCGTCTCCACAGACTCACTGACACACACACACACATACTTTCACACACACATACACACAGACGTAATTAACGCACACACACACACACACACACACAGACATCCCTTCAAAATGTTTGATTCGTGATCAGGGATGCTTGAAACGTGCTCTCCCGTCGAAAACTCGAATTCGAATTTTCGACCCCGTCACAATACTTTCCTTATACATTGTGTATATAAGGAAAGTAAAAAGTTTATTCTTATAGTAGATACTTATATTCTTTCCAAGATATTGAATTCTTAAATTAGTCGTCATTTTCATTGATTTAGCGTCATTTTTATCCATTTGGAGATATTTTCTTTAATTTGGCAACATTCCGCTAAATTTGTCGTCAAAATCTCGCCAAGTGTTATGGACGGAGAAATATGTTATTCTTACAGCAGATAAATGAATATTGGCGTTCAAATACAGTAGTATTACTCAAAGTATCCTGTCTCGTGAATGGAATGAGTTAGATCCGTTAGAATGATGTCACAGAATTTATCGTATGATAATACATATGAAAAGTAAACATGTGTCTCAACAGTCAATATTTTTATTTTATTTTATGGGATATTTTTTGATAAATTTATTTGAAAAATGTACAATATCTCGGGAACGGTTCATGTTAGCGTTCTAAAGTTTATGTCGGTCGTTTTCTAAGGAAAAATTACATAAGAAATGTCTATTTGCGTAACTTTATTAAAGGTTTTGGTTTTTTGATGATTTTCTCAAAATTTCACTCGAAAATGTAGTGGGATCTGAAGATTCGATTGTGTTTTAAAACATTAGGCTTCCAGTATTCATGGATTGTGATTGTTGTACCAAATGTCATTCGAATCGCTCCATCCCTTCATGAGATATCGTCTCCACAGTCTCATTGACACACACACACACACATCACCTCAAAAATGTTCGATTCGTAATCAGAGATACTTGAAACGTGCTCTCCCGTCGAAAACTCGAATTCGAATTTTCGACCCCGTCACAATACTTTCCTTATACATTATGTATATAAGGAAATTAATAACTGTGTGCAACAATTTTGTGAACCTCTGTCGAGACAGGCCAATTCAGTGCTTCCACGTAGCAGGTTACAAATTTACAAAGATTGAATTCATCCGGCATTACTCCTTTCCAGCTGTTATTGCAGGTTTCGGCTCTGCTAAAAAGTGATTAAGAGTGGTCTATGGATGCTGCTATTTGTATTAGAAACACCCCTTGCTGTGGGAACGCTCTATGTAATTGGATTCAGTGAGTATAAATTTAACTGTGGCTGCTTTGTGTAAGCTGAGCTCAATCTATAGGTAACTTGAAGCTGGTCACGTCATAGGACACAATTTATCAGTTTCGATAAAATACGCAAATTTTAGTACTTGGCAAGATTTTCTTCAGTCATTGTAGGTATCGTTTGTTCCATGCTGAAGAACTCTTAAAAATCGCAAAACCGATTCATGGATTCAGTACTCTGCAGTGGGAGCACGATTCTTGCATGTTGTATACTTTAATACCAAATGAGCAACCAACGGAAATGTAAGTATAAGTTCCGCATTCTTTATGTATGTGTTTTTCTTTCTCTCAATTATTCTGAGATTGACTGATTTATGAGGGTGAATTTCAAATTTACACAATAGTTTTTGCCTTAAACAGAAGTTTAGTATATTTTCCCACTGTAGCTTTATATATATACTAGCATAATATCCGTTCATCGTACGGAGTATATAATATAAAGAAACTTATAATTCGCAATCATGCGCAAATTCTGTTAAAATATTAAATTTATTGCTCCTAATGAGAAGTTTAAGAATATCTGTCCTCACTATGCAAAATTATCTTCACGGGCAGATCTGAAGAATAAAACATCCTGGCCCTTTTTGTAAGCAAATTTACAAAAAAAAAAGAATTGAATCAATATATGCAACACCGTACTACTTATATTGGCGCAGATTAGAAAATATGCCAGTGTGTTAGTAGAAAATAACTCGTATTACAATACGAGCCTGAAAAATATTTGCCAGAATAAAAGAGATGACGTAATAAATTGAAAATATCAATAATCCCCGTACGCTTTATACCAGAAGGTCGTAATTGATTCCACTATATGCCAATATATATCAAAACATATGCCAATAAATCTGTACTACTTATATTCCCGTAGATTAGAAGATATACCCGTGTATTTGTAGAAGATGACTTGTACAGCGTGGAATAATGAGTTTAAACATTTTTTCTCATAATAAAACAATTGCATAATAACTCCAAAATATCAATAATCCCTGAATCAATAATCCCCGAAAATATCGATAATAATAACGTTTAAACCTGAAGACCATAATTGATATTATTCAGTCAAAATTCTGTAAGAAAAATCAAATCGTTCTTTTCTAAAACATATTTTTACATCCATTTATTTATTATTCAAATCGAAAAAATAATAATTAACATTTACAGACAGATTTAATTTAATTGCGTTTCTGAGCAACATGATATAAGATAAAATCTTCCTCATAAACTGCGAAATTAAATAACCATTTTGATTTCTTTATACTTCCCATTGTTCAGTAAAAGCTTGCGAGAAATAAACCATGGAGATAGATTTCCCATTTAAATCATGTTTCAAACAATTCATGTTTTCAGTAAGTTACTTATTAGCGTAAAAAATCTCCCATAAAGCTCAGAGATAAAGTTTTAATTTACTTTCAAACGATTTTCAAGCTTTTCGTTTGGATAAACCACGGAGTTAGAGATTAGAACTCCTAGGAAAAAGTTTCGTTTCTCATTAATATCTCGACAACCCCTAGACTTCGATACTTGAAACTTGGGCGAAATTCATGGGGGGCAATTTTAAGGCTATCCACAAAATTTCATCAAATTCCGTTCAGCGTTCTCCCGTGATGATGCGACAAACGAAAATTTCGTTTTTTACTAATATATCGAGTAACTAATATCTCGAGTTACACTGATTGTAGAAACTCCAGACATGAGCTAAATTTTAAGTGGGACTATTTCCAGGCTACCTACAAAATTTTATCAAATTCGGTTCAGCCGTTCTCCCGTGATTACGGGACAAACAGACAGACAGACAGACAGATAGATAGACAGAGAGACAGATAGACAGACAGATTTTCAATTTTATTTATATATATTTCAGCATCTAGATATCTTTTTGCGGTAATTTCTTTGCTGATCATGGAAGCATATGCATTTTGCGTATTGAACAAACTTTGGTCAAAATTTATTTTACACAAATTATGTTTCACACACATTTCAAGCTATTAGAATTTTTTTTTTTCAAATGTAATGTTGTATTTGACTTTGATGCGATATTATAACAGAATCCTAAAAGCCAGATAAAACTGTGTTAATGAATTCTAGATTAATGTTTATTACTATGAAGATCTTCCACGAAGTAAATTATTTCCTACATTAAACGTGCTATAAAAACGTGAGTCATATTTTATCTCATAAAATGTGACTCAGTTGTAATTCATGAATATAAAATGCTATTTATGACAAACTGTATGGAGTATAACTCAATTTTTCTTTATAGCATGTTGGATAGAAATGCCATCAATTTGATGAGTTATACTCGATGGAATTGAAATTGCAATCTTAGTGCATACATTTTTAAAGCAGTTTTTGAGTAGAAATAAAAATTATGTTTATTCACATTGAATATGCAATAGAGACATGTCGCTGGTATGCGAAAAGCAATATATCTGCATGTAAAATATAATATCACAAAACTCTAATTTTTCTGTTAGCCTTCCTTTCACCATCGTTCAAATTTCAGATCCCTTCAATTCGATCTTCACTTTGATTGTCCTCCACAAAATCATCTATAGGCATCTGTAAAAAAAGGACTATGACTACACTACCCGAAAAAGAAAGTAAATATATAAATACAGAGAATTGCATAACCCCATGAGACAGTAGTATGACCATATATGTAGGCTCCCGATAGTAATATGACATTATTACAGTAACTGCATCTTATTAAAACTGTCTTACTGGTACGATAAATGTAATCTATATATATAAAGAAGAAAAGTGTGTATGTATGTATGTATGATCCACCATAACTGGAGAACGGCTGAACCGAATTTCCTAAAATTTGTCTTGGTAGTCTTGAAATCGCCCCATTTAAAACATAAGCCATGTTTCGAGTTTCTACGACCAGTGGTTCTCGAGATATTAGTGAAAAACGACACTTTTTCCTAGCAGTTCTACTTTCTAACTCTATGATTCACAACGGAAAAGGTTGGACAATGTTGTTTTAAAACGTGAATGTCAATTAAATCTCTGAGTTTTGTGGGAGTTTATTGAACGTATTAGACACTTTTGAAAATTGCAGGTTTGAAATATGAGTTCTACTCTCTAACTCCATGATCCACAACGAAAAAAGGTTACATTGTTGGTTTAAAACGTGAAAGTCAATTAAATCTCGTAGTTTTGTGGGAGTTCATTGAACGTATTAGACACTTTTGAAAATCGCAGGATTGAGATATGAATTTAAATGGAAACTATCACCATGGTTTATTTTTCACAGGCTTAGTCAACAATGGAAAGTATTAAGAAATCAAGCACAAGAAAGATCAATCATGCATAAAGCATTAATTATGAAACACTTTCAAACTTTAATTTTATTTAAACATCTCTAAAATGCGAAACAAAAAAAGAGAAAACTGGACTGAAAGAAATCATTAAAATGAGACTTTAATTAAAACAGAGAGAAAAAGGTAAAACTAATAAATTATCCGTAAAAATGAAAGAATTGTGAGAAATTAGAGGGAAGAAGAAATGGGCAAACCCTTATAGAGGCAGAAAAACGGAAATTTGCAAATGAAAGAAGCTGTAATTAAGAAGGATATAAAAAATAATAGTAAACCTGCTTCGAAAAGTATATAGGCTAATTTTATCTACTATAAAAACTTTCTAAATACTATAAACATACCAATTATTGAGACTAAATCAAAGAAAAATAAAACAGGCAAAGAATAAAACTGGTTTCAGAAGCTATATGAACCACTTCATCAAAAAAATGAAAGTGACATTCGCTGAGCTACTTCAAAAATATCAGTGAATGCGACTGAAATTAAGAAGGTTATAATAAAATTGAAAGAAAAACAACCGATTTCGAACTATATCTGATCTAACATTTCTAAGTCAAAAATATATATAAAGAATATGCCTGCGTTCTCCCAAAAATTACTAAACAGTTATAATTTTACTAATATGTTTGTTTTAACTTACGGGATTATAGATAACGCCATACTTATAAATGTATCATAATATCATGAGCAATCAATGAAAATTTTGCAAAGAACTTTATATCAGAAACCTAAATAATAGACATTTTTGTTGATTCAATAAACATTCTATTGAGAAGAGACAAAAAAGCTTTACGTAAGAACAGTAACAAAAACTTTTAGTGATTTCTGTGTTCAAGCTAGAAAATACTGAGTAAATGACATCAACGTATCTATAAAATGTTATCAGTCCGTATATTGTCTTGTTTATCAGAAGTCATAACTTTCATAGAGCAATCGACGATATTTTTATGCGTTGGAACTTGTAAAAGAGTGCGGATATCACACCAAATACAATTTTATCGACTAAATTAACGTTCGGTGTAAAGTTCCAATAGCTGGCAGTATAGCTAAAAATCAAATGACTTTATTCTCCCTACAAGCAAGATTTATTTCCTCACCTAATATTTTTATAGAAATAGTTCATACATTTTCTTTTTTTCCCCAAAATTTGGAATTTTCAAAGAAATGATATTTAATTTTTCCTTTACATGTTATACATATTATAATCAACCACCGGGCTACAGCGCTCGAACTGTGCCAACAGCACGCGGTGTTCCTAGGTGGTCACCCACCCAAGTACTAACCGTGCCCGATGCTGCTTGACTTCGGTGACCTAACGAGAACCGGTGTTTTCAGCACGGTAGGGCCGTTGGCTCTGATGTTCTTGTGAAATAACTTCGGAGAATGGGCCCCACGCAAGTTGAAATTAAGTGTTAAGTAGACTTGAAAGCCCTTTGAAAGGGTAAACTGCAGTCTCATATTCTTTCTTTTATGGAATTTATATATTTATATTTCGCAATAAAAAGTACATCGCAATCCTTCTCCAGCGATCAGTATTAGTGGCAAGTTTTCGCATATTAAGATTTCTTCAGTACACAATAACGAATAACAGTACTGGCTACCTAATAATCGGCCATCACAATTTATTGAATCCGTCTATGATCAACCAAATCAGTCACATTTTGCTTTAAAAAGTAGAAAATTTCGAAATACTCCGAAAAACAGCAATTTTTGGATACTTGCTTTTTTTTATTACCTGCATTTAGTTGATAGTAGGAACTTTAGAAAAAGTAAAGTATCCTCTATAACTGTTTGTTTAAAACGTTTGAAATACTGAACAATACTTATTATACTTTAAGTTTACACTTTCAATAATGTAGAAGTTTGTGGCATCATTATTAGCACTAATTTTTCATATATTTTTAGAAAAGGGTTTATGTTCTACATAAATGAATTTATGAAAGTTGAGATAATCATATTAAAAGTTAATTTCAAGTGCCCAGTAAAGCATTAAGTTTTACCAATTTCAAAGGAAAATTTTCCGTTCAAGTTTCCTGTTAGGAAACACACATTCCAAGTCAAATTTCTTAACCATATATATTCCATGCAGATGCAAACAAAGAAATGTTACAAATTATCAAATTATCAAAGAAATGTTACAAATTACAAATTATGTTTTCCCACGAGTTTCAAGGACCACCAGTTAGTGTTCCGGCCTTCGGATCGAAAAGTACCTGGTGTAGAAGGTTGGTGTCAAAAACAACTGAATGCACTTGTATGTTCATACTGGTTCGAAATAAAGGTCCCGATGACTGTAAATCGTTGATAGATGGACCTCCCGTGTGCATAGAACTGTTAAAGAACTAAAATATTTCAAACAGTGAGATAGAAGTAGTCCAGTATCGCAGATATTTATTTTTGTTCCTTAAGAAAAATGCACACTTTCTTCCTTTCAAACGATTTACCCATACACCAAATTCGAAGTCTCTATCTCATTGCAAAGCATGCTTTCCTATCATTTCACTTTTCGAACGTTTTGGTGTGGGGCCCTCCCTCTATAGAATATTTTCGGAAAATTCGATTTTTCCAGGGTTTTTTATCGAACGACCGAGCTGTGTGCCAAATTGCAAGTCTCTATCTTTTTGGGAAGTGCCTGAAAAAAGCGTGACAGACAAACAGACAGACAGACAGGCAGACAGACGGACAGATAAGCGGACAGACGGACAGACGGACACTTGGCAATTAGTATATATAGATAGATACTTACATCTTGTTTTTCAAGGATACTGTCATCAAGTTCCTCAAAAACGTCTCCAAATGCCTCCAATATAGTACCTTACCAAATGTAAAATAATAATTAACATAAATATGGATTTTACTTCATAGTAATTAAATCCATTTCATCTAATTATATGCATACCTTTTATGACGTTAATATTCACGAATAATTCCATACATTATATAATATTTACCAAAATAATCTTAATACCAAAATTGTATGTTATTAACGTCAACAACTAGCCTCAAAGATTATAATCAAAATTTTAATATCGCACTTATAAAAATAAATTAAAGTTCCATATTATTATCACACATTATACTAAAATATTCTGATATGGGAAATAACATTTCACAAAATACATTGTTTTTTTTATTGCCTACAAGTTCAAACATTTATTGCCTATTGGGGATTTGAATTTTTCTAAGATTTTTAAATACAACAAGCCTATTGGTAGATCTATTTTTAATTACAATGAAATTTCACAATCTCTCTGTATAGATAAAAATCCCATGTCAAATGTAGATATTGAATGTATTTGCAAAATAGACAAATATGCTAAATATATAAATCCACACTTGGGGCATATAGTTACAGAAGACTTAGCCATAGTTAAAGACGAAACGTTGAGAACCATTATGTCATGTGATACAAAATTCGGGTTACCATCTTGTAATAACTCTTTTAAAGTTTTAAAGTCTGTAAGAGACATTCTGTTTTCCCAAAAGGACAGTAGATGGCAATACCCAACCTGACTTAAGAACATTCGTTTTGTTTACGACGAGTGGAGTTCGAGATGGCCAAAAATAGCACGTAACCAACTTGTTTGTAATATGTAGCTAATTCTAGCTATGCTTTGTAAAATATGTGAAAGCCCCAGGCCGTCCGGCTCGTCCTGAGGACTTAGAGCATCAAATTGAACGACCGGGAAGGAGTTTGTAAAATATGTGTAATTTTTATGTATTATTAAATGTTGTGGTGTTTTGGTAAATCTGAAATGGCGAGTGAGTATTTTCCCAACCTCATTACCAGAAGAAGCCTTATAAAAAGTGGCGTCCAAAGTGGGGCCCTCTGAATCATCGATAAAGTTTAGAACGTTCTGTCTTCATCTCGAGTTAGTGAAAGTTAAATAAGTATCCTTTTAATTAGTATAACCATGCTTTCGAGAATTTAAAATTAAGAGCCACCCTGGCTTAAATGGAATAAATTGGTGTCAATCCTGACGTATAAGAATTTTGAAATAGTCCGTACTTTCGTTTTAATTTTATTTTGAATGAACTGTTATATGTAAGTCATAATGATAGAATAATAAGTTGAAGTTTTGAAACTTAAATGGATCAAATTGATATATACTATTCATTTTAAGTAAATGAAAGTGGCAGTCATGAAATATTTGAAATAAATATGAATTTGATAATAATAATGTTGTTCTTGAGCCAAAATTCTATTATATCAAATATATATATATATATATATATATATATATTGTAACTCAAAATACCCCAACATTAAAAAACGCCTAACAAATAAAAAAGTATCAAACAGTCAGCAAGTGGAAAATAAAATGGCAAACCTCTCGTCATCGAACTGAATACAAACAACAAACATCAATGGCAAGGAATCGATAATAGAAAATTAAATAAAATCCAAGCATTAAAGCTTTACGCATGGACACGTCCTAGATCTAAACAAATGAATTTTTCGAAATGAACATTTCGATAAAACTCTTCTTCAAGTCCAAGTATTTTATCAAAATGAACACGGAATACATGTTTCTGATATCAGTGATAGATTATATCTATAAACACTGATAACTTGAACTACATGCATAAAGATTGGAAAATTACAGGAAACAAGAATCCCTGAAAAACCCTGCAGATCTCTGATCCACTGGAGCCTTGAATAAAGAAACCAATGTCGCCAATCCCAAAAAATAAGAAGTTGAGAAATGCTGTTGCCAAACGTGAGAAATAAATAACGGTAATGCGTAAAGGCGATAAACGGTGATATTCAACTCGAAGAACTACAAAATAATGGGACAGATGATATTAGAAAACATACAGGCTAAATTATAAGGGGATGTAAATACATGGTAATGCTTATTCAAGAGAAATTGTATGTCTGGCTAATATAAGATACTAAGGAGAGAATTTAAGTATATTCAACCTTTCCAAGCTTTCTAACTATACCATTAGCTAAATATGCTGGATATTTATATAATCTGCTAAATGAAATATAGAGAGACCTAAAATTACTGCATAAAGATCAGAGATCATAATATTATTAAAAAGATCTTTAAAATCAAATGTTTAAAATCCAATTAATTTACCTAGTGATGTTAATTTATTATTTAATTCTTTACGATTATTTAGAATAAGGTAGGTATTGCTAGAAAAACGTAAACTATTATTTATTACATTTAAATAATTTAGAAGAAATTTACTAGCAGTAGTAGAGTAAGTATTTTGACCATTAGTTACTATTCTAAGTTTAATAGTATTTTTATGAAATTTAGAAATAAGCACTGTATATGGAAATTTAAGAAATTTATAATTAATATTTAAATCACTATTCATATTGATAATTTTCAGTATATGTGTTCAGTATATGTTTATATATATATATATATATATATATATATATATATTCATAACAGATGCATCATGAATTCTCTTCTAATATTAATTACTAAGAATATTCGTTGCAGAATTACAAAACTGATCTCGCAATTTTTAACATGATAAACTTAGCAGCAACATCAGTAGTTAGCATATATGTAATTGGGCATCATGAATTCGATTTTGCTCAAAGAATAAAACACTGAGAATTTACAGAATTGTTTTGAATGGCAAAATAGTAGGAACAAATCTGTATTTTTTAAATTTAAATCCAGGCTACATTTCTTGTCATTTTTGCAACCTACATTATGGTTATGTAAATACCTTATTCTTATATGTCACAACTGCACTTTACGATGCGATTAATTGCATTATCGACATTGACTATATAACTCAATGACTATAAAACCTTTTTTTAAATTAAAAGATCAGCAAGGAATGAAATTTCTTATCTGCAGCGATGTCATTGCTCGGTACATGCACTAGGAAGCATAAGAAGCAGCAGCGGTTAGATTACCAAAGGCGAAAAAACTCTTAAGAAAACTCATTATAAAGCAATCTAAAGCAAGGTCTCAAATAGACTGAAAATACTTTCTCTAAAATTCGGTTTCAGTAAGGAAGTCAACAAAGCAGTTGTTGCCGACATCACTAAACAATGTTTGAAAGTAGAAATGATCATTGCTGTGGAAGAAATACATCTCACTCTGAGTTAACAATGTAACAATGAGTCGCAAAATAAATTTTGTTCAAGCAATTTAATGTCAAAGCTCTTCTTATTATTTATCAGTCATTTATGCAGTAATATTCATTTTACAGATGTTGTACACTTTCGGACAATGTTTGCTTAAAATGATAAAATAAATATTTGCCGAATGTGGGAATGAAATTACACAACAAAACAAACCAATTTATATCCTACTGTAGATGTTCGTTTGTTACCCTACGACGGGGTGAGAGAAAGAGGAGTATATAAATATTATATATTCAGTATCTATAAAAAAGTTGACTTCAATTTTATAGATAGCTTATGGATAAATAGCTAAAGTTAGATTTTAAATCTGGATTTGTGATCATACTGTGCCTATAGGGTGCGTAAACTTGACTCTTTTAAAAAAATAACAAAATTACTAGATGAATGCGAAACATGGACAAAAAAATAAACTTTTGACGGACTTCAATTTAAAATAATTTCCTTAGATTCTCAGAAAATGATAGAGTGAATGCGATTTACACGGCCATCACGATGAAAAAGACTGAAGTTAAATCACAATGTAAAATAACAGCTACTATATCATCTAATATACACCCTGGCATTTGAAGGATTTTACAGTCTCTTATGAAGAAGATAATGGCTGCGTGAAAAAAATAATGTTCTTGATCAATAAATAAAGATACACAAAATGTCGTCATATCGCATGTTTCTTTTTGCTGCAAGGGCTAAGTAAATCAAATATTATTTGGTGTTATTAAGCTAGAGATAATATCAAATTCGTTGATGATTGCTCTGCAACGAGAGCATGATTTAAAGAATTCATATTCATTCAAGAATTCCATAAAACAAAGTTTCTTTTAACGTAAATTATGTCTATGATCGGGGGTATCTGACTGAAATCGAATCGTTTAAGTGAGGAGACTAACTGTAAATGATTTTGAAGCTTATATCTCCAAACATAATTAAAATTCTACAAAGATATATACTTTGATTTGAAATTGGCTTCTTAATTGAAAAAATAGAATGGTTATAAACAATTTTTATATTTTAATAGTTTAAACTATTTTAGCAGACGATATTCACACAAAACCATACAGGTTCCATTGCACTTGGAACCACCATTGTGACTTTTTTTTATTAATTCTAAATATTTCATAGAGTCAGAAAATACTACGGATGTGTTTGTTCCCTGAGGGTTTTCAAATCGATCGTTATAAAATATGATGTGCATCCAAGAAGAAGATTTATAAGCCGAAAGAGTTCTATTTTGCAAAAATTATTTGTTTTTGGAACATATCCGATAAAATATGAAATGGAGCCATATTTCATGGGCACGAAAATAACTTCGGTTCGATCTAAAGTGGGAGGAATCAATAACGCCGACAGTGAAGTACTTTAAAGGATCTTTTACCTGGATTTTTGATAGAGATGTCGCCATAAATTTTAAACGAAAATATAAAAATTACAAAGTTTAGATTTATATATTATATGTATAAAAAATAGTACTTTATATTTGAATGTTAAAATGTAAGTTCAAAAGAATAATAGAGTCTTTTTTGCATACTGTAGACACTGTATTAGACTTAAAAATCTGATTCTGACACAGCGCATGACTATTTCTAGACCCATTTCTCTTTATTTCTTGATTCATATATATCTTCTGAATTTTGTTGATTTGCATAAAATAAAACATAAAATAAATATGTTCTTCAAATAGCAGAGGATTTGCAGTTTCAAAACAATAGTTTAGTTTATTTGGAACTTTAGTTCATTTTGAAATGGCGCTGATTTGGAACCAAAACAATAAATATTTCTTGATCGTTTTAACCCAGCATACATGGACTAACACTTGGTTTTATTTATTTTTAACACTTCACAACATAGTAGAAAAGTATTTATGACTTTATTCATTCTGTCTGTCTTTCTGTCCGTTCGCACGATAACAGTCGTAAAAATGACTTTATCAAACTGAAATTTTAGAATGTTGTTCAGACGGTCTGTGGGACCTATGAGAATACAAATGAATAATATCACCCACTTAGTTTCGGATTGAACCCCGGTTGAAAAAATGAAATACATTAAACCCTATGAGACCTAATTTTTCAAACATATTTTAAACGAATATAAAATTCACAAATTGCTTTGAAAGTTTTAGGAAATATACAAATTTTCCCATAAAAATATAAAAGAAAATTCAGCAAAATATATTCGCTAGTTTGTAAATAAAAATTAAAATAATAATTACACCCATATCATATGAAGAGATCACGTGACCTTCTTCAAAATAAAATATGGCACCCATTTTGTGTGAAAATTGAGATTTTTAAAGTTCTTTTTAATTTAATTTAGTGTTGTATCCGTCCTAAAACCGCTTTATTTTTATTTAATTTCTGTGCATCCATATTCTGAAATAGTGCAAATACAATATATTTGAGTTGAAACGATCAATGCCATCCATCTTGTGTCATAATCGTGATTTTTAAAGTCCTCTTTAATTTATATTTAGTGTTGTATCCGTACTAAACCGCTTTATTTTTGCTTAATTTCTGAGCATCTGTATTCTGAAACAACGCAATTAGAATATATTTGAGTTTAAATGACCATTAAACTTTAATTGTTTCCACGACGTATCTTAATTTTTACTTATGGAGAATGTAAACACATGAAGCTGTAAAATGAGTTGTATAAGAATTGCTGAATTTCTTTAATGCAAAATTATTTAGCTTTGGAGTCTACAATATAGATGATATGAATGAAACATTAATTGATTTTACATAGAGATGCAGACGATTTTATAGTAGACTTTTTCGATGACGTTTTAAGCATAGAGTTAAATAACTTTTACCTCCATGGTTTTAAGTTTTTAAATAAAATAAAGTATTGTAGTATTGTGATGAATGAAATAAATGGAAAAAGTGTATGAATGAAATATTTACTGCTTTTTCATAGAACGCCAGACGATTTATATTTCAATCACGTCATTTGAATAAAGTTCATTTTTTTCGATGAAGTTTTAAGTTTTCAAATATAATAAATTATCGTAATATTGTGAAAATTTAAAAAATATTATCGCAATACTATATTACATGTTAGAGAAGTTTAAATAAAATTGCATTGCAGTTGGCAATTGTTTCATAATCAATGCTTTATGCATGATTGATCTTTCTTGTTTATAATAAATCACATAAAAATACCTATATTCTTATGAATAAGCTTATGATCTCTTATGATCTTTTTTATTATTTTTTATTATCTTATATGATATTTTTTATTATTTTAACAAATAGTACTCGTTCAACATTTTGATGCTTACTAATATATAATTAACACGATGGTAGCTCATAAATCTTTTTACTGTAAAAGTTCATGAATATCAGACAATATATGTGTTTATGTTTATAAGTAATAGATTATATTGTTAATACTGTATTATAATATAAATATTTACTTAAAAATAATCTTAATGATATTAAATCTTGAGATAAAAGTTTTCCTATCATTAATGCTCACAAAAAAGATCGTTGTATTTTTTACTATAGCACTGATGTATAATATGTATGTCTTAATGACGGAAGTTTCCGTTATTCTTGAGTACTGACTTTTCGTACACACATTTTATATCGAATTATATCTTTCGAACTAGTTCAGCAACCGACATGAATTTTTAGGTTTATTTTATCTTTATTTATTTATTTATTTATTTTTTTATCAAATGGCCAGGCACTTGACTTTCATTATTCGCCTATACATCGGCCAGAACGTGAACCATTTAGTAGTCTTAGGGTGTTGCCCCAGGCGCACCAGAGGGGGGCGGAGCACACTGCGCCCAACAACACAACATCCATGCCTTATATGGGACTCGAACCCACAACGCGGTAGTCGAACGACTGCTTGGAAACGCTCGTCTTGACCGCTCGACCACCGCGCCGGCTTTAGGTTTATTTTAATTGATAGATAAAAGAGAAATTTTAGTTTTCCTCTATTATACAATATATATCTCGAAAATTTAAGTGATTGTGGTGATATTTAGTGCGACATTATAAATTGGCAATTGCATAAACGTTTTTGATATTTAGTGAGATCAAATTTTGAGAAGAACTCCAAATTTTGTTGTTTTTACAAATTAAAATGTTCTAGACCGTAAAAAAATTATGTGTTAAAAACATGAGGATGTTTTTCTCTTGATGCTGTGTTAAGCAATGTCAGTTGGTGTTCTATTGTATAACATCAAATCATAAGTCCAAAACAACCAATATAAATGTGAGATCAAATTCTCTCTCGTAAGTAATCATCCACCGTGAATACTCGCCAAATTCATCAAACGTTTTAAAACCTGCTATATGATAATTTTGCGGATATTTTTGCAGATAGTGGCAATTCGCTTGATGAGATGAATCCATCACAATCCATCGATAGTTTGCCAGTTTGAACTTTTTTGTGTTGAAAGTAATGTCTGTCACAGATGATGGCTATTCACTTGATGAGATGTAATAAAAACTAAGTCAAGATTCAGCGATTTATTTATACATCGAAGTTTTGCAGTATCAGAGTAATACCCATTGCAAATAGAGATAATTTGTTTTATAAAATGTTCTAAGAGCAAAATAATATCAAGCGATATTTTACTGTATTGATTTTTTGTAACGAGAATAATACCCTCCATTGCAGATAAACACAATTCTTCTAATAAGATTTTACAATTATTTATTTAAACCAAGATCTATCGATAGTTTTCTGCATTTTTTATTTGTTTATGTGGGTAATATCAATTGCAGATATCGACAATCCGCTTGATGAAATGTAAGAATAACTTGAAACCAAGATTCATCGATAATTTACAAAAGTGATCTTTTTGTGAAGCGTGTAATGTTTTCGCACAGAGTAAAGAAGCATGAAGGGGATCTAAAGAGACGGTGTCTACTTAAATAAACTGCTATCAATTTATTTTCTCCTTAATTGTCCACTATTTTTAATAAATGCCTAAAATACTTTAAACGATATATAAATAAAGTGAGAATTGCTTCGTAGCATGTTCTTTAAGTAGGCACTGTCTTTCCACATTTCCTTCATGCTTTCCAAATGGAAAAATTATTTCTCTACATCGCGACTCAAAGGTAAAGCCAATTTACTTGAAAAGATGTAAAAATAACTTTATCAAAAACCAGCGATAATTTGCTACATTGAATTTAGTATCAGTGATAACATCATCATTCATTGCAGTGCAGACAGCAACAAATACTTCATGAAATACAATAAGAACTAAACCAAGATACAGTGTTTGTTTGATATAATGGATATTTTGCAATGGCTAAAATAGCAGCAGATAAAAGCAGTTTTCACTCGATGAGGTGTAAGAATCAGTAAATCAAAATTCAGCAATTGTTTACTGGAATGAATTCTTTTAGTATTAAAAATATTCATTGCAGATAAAGGCAAATAGTTTCATGACTTGTAACAAGAACTCAACCAACACCCAGAGATAGTGTGCTCTAACGGGGGTATGATTTTGCCTTTTCACAGTATCTGGTAATATCAGTAGGCATAGAATCCTTATTCATCGAGAAGCTCAATTTAATTACTATAATGCATATGGTAATATCAGTAATCATACTGTAACATCATGGTAACATGTAGTCAAACATTAGTAGACACATGGTAACATCATAGTAATAAGTATATGGTAACATCAGCAGGCATAGAAACCCTAATCATCGAGAGGTTCAATTCAATTACTAGAATGCATATGCATTTCTGGTAAATTTTAAAACGAAAAAAAAGTCATTCGACAAACATTTGCGGTCAATGCCATCAGGAGAGGAGACATGGATCATTCGTTTTGAAATATGAGAATAATCCACGAATGGGATGAAAAAGGTTTACCTTTCCAAAAATATTAGTTTTTGAACATGTCCGATAAAATATGAAATTGAGTCATATTTCATGGACTCGAAAATTACATCGATTTGATTCAAAATGGAAGGAATCAATAACCCCGACAGTAGAGAGCTTTAAAATATATTTTACCTGGATTTTTAATGAAGAGGTTGCCATAAATTTTCGCTAAAGGACAAAATTACTAAATTTAGTAAGATTTTTTATAAAGGCGTAAAAAGATTATTGGTGGCAAAAAATTTGTGTATTATCGTTTTTACGAAAAACTCTATCATGAAACATCAATTTCTCAGGATCTGTTATAGATAGAGCTCAGATGACGACTAATTTGGATTTAGCATCAAATTCCAGCGGATATGGAGGGGGGAGGGGTGTTCACTAAAGTTTACCAATACCGTTTTATTTTTCAATTTACGGTTCAAAAATGTTCATTTTAATGAAACATCTATTTTTCAAGATTTGATACAAATAGAGCTTAATAATAAGATAAATGATATGAATTCATATCAAATTGTGGAGAAGGCAGGGCGATTCACTAAGAAACTTTACTTCCAGTTTTTCCCACTTCCGTTTAAAATTTTCATTTAAACTTCTATTTCTCAAGAATAACTATAGATAGAGATTAGATAATGTCTGATATTGATTCAGCATCAAATTCTGTAGGAAATAAATGGACTTACTAAGGTTTAATTGATAACGGTTCTGGTGATGTCACTTCCTATTTAAAAATTTACTTTTTCCTAAGAACATCTATATCTCGGAATCTGCTCTCTTTACTTATATACGCAGTTTAAGTGATGACATATATGGACTCAAATTAAGGAGAAGAATGCAGAGAGTTCGCTAAGTATTTGCAATTATGCTTCTTTATTCACTCCCGGTTAAAACAATTTTCTTTAAACTTATATTTATCAAGATTGGCTATAGATAGAGCCAATCTTATATTAGTATATTGCCGATTATTTATTAGTCTTATATTGCCGATTTTATATTGGTTAGAACCAATATAAAATCGGCATTGAATTTTGGAAGTGTGTGGAGGTGGTGGTGGTGGTGGTGGTGTGTGTGTGTGTGTCAGGGGGTACTTAGGATTTCTACTTCCGATTACATTAACATGCGGTACAAAAAACTTCCTTGAAATATATATTTCTCAGAATTGGCTATAGAGAGTTTTATATAAGAACTAATATCGTTTTAGCATCAAATTCCAGAATGTATAGATGGGTTCAGTACGGACTAATTCCGGTTCTGGAAATGTCCCTTCCGATTTTTCGAAAATTCATATGACTTTACAAAATAACTATGCAAAAGTAAATACAAATACCTGATAATTCGAAAATGAAGTGTACACAACATTTTGCACCATATGAAGGCTCCTTATATTACATTCAGCATGAATCAATTTAGTTTATATTTTTCTGTTACTAGTGCAGCGTTCACTTTGATAAGAGCTTGAAATTTCGTCCCTGTAGCTCAACGGTAGTGAGTAGACTGGCCAATAAGAAGGTCCGTGGTTCGATTCCCAGTTGAGACAGCAAAGTTATTTACAATGGCGCCCGAAGAAATCAATATTGTTGGTTAGTGCAAATATGTCATAAGTCTAATAGTGACCCTAGTAAGACTAGCACGAATTCAGTAGCCTCTGCAATAAGGAGCGCCGAGTTCAAATCGGAAGGAAAACGACTAAGCAGGTGGCTAATTTGGAGGATAAAAGTAACATCACTGATGTAAAAATGCAAGAGCTGGTTAGTCAGATTGTCAGTTGCACACTAGTCTGACATTAGTGAGTAGATAATGCAGTATCCACTTCGACTATAAGAACTTGCAATTCTGTCAAAGTAGCTCACCGTTCTACCAAGATCCGTTTACGAAGATTCATACACGAAGATCAGTGATTGAAGATCCGTGGTTTCATTCCTTCTTGTTCTTTACAGTAGTAGTAATCTGCGATATCTAAATACAGATTAAAAGCCCGCTCTGCACCAACTGTCGCCGAGTTCGCGCGGAGGAAGAACACGTTACACATGTGGGTCCGGAAGTCCGTTCGAGACGTTGCTGTTAGAAGAAAGCGGGTACGGTCCTTGTTGATGCCGCCCTACTGGGTTCCGATCTAATTTAGGTGGTATTGTCCCAGCCACCCAAACAGATACCTTGCAATTTCGGTTAGGCCAGACGGTCTAGTTCAGCCACACTCAACCTGCGGCCCGCCGAACTTTTGTGAGTGGCCCGTTAAAGGCAGTCTAAGAATTTGACGAATTTATTAAAAACAATACACACCTGGAAGTTATTTTTAAAGAAAAGAGGCAATAAAAGGAGCATGTCAAATTTTGGAAAATAGTGCCCGAACAGTATAAGACTGTACAAAAATGTGCTGAAATTTATATGCATTGCTAATAATAAGATAAATAGTGTAACGTAAGCGAAAAGGTTTGGGAACCCCTGTACCATTCATCATAAATGGCTTCGAGTCTGTTATTGCTCCTATGAAATATGACTGTCCATTTAAAATTTTTATCACTGGCAGCTTCAACAAATAGCGTCTTCAGAAAAGTTCTAAAACCTATAAATCCCGATCCCTAATGAGATAGCTTTATATCGCTTTGATCTCATAAAGGTGTTGTTTTTTACACAAGCTAGAATTTTTTTCCAATATTTTCTTTCTAAACATTATCAAAAAGTTAAACAGTACATATGAAATAATTATAATTACTAAATAGGTAACATTTTAAATATATGTAGACTCATATGAAATATTAAAAAATGTACCCTGAGATGTCCGTTATTTTAGATGAGCGATAGTGCCTTCACCCACACAAGAGTTTTTTTTAATTTTAATTCTGTTTTAAACAATCTTATTGTTGAAACGTTCTTTGGTTTTCGGGTATTAACTGTTAGCGCAGTTTTTATCATACATTTGTATCTTAAAACCTGGGCAACGCCGGAATGTTTCAGAAAATGTTTCTGACAAGAGTAAAAAGACAAATGTTCTTGACAAGAAATTAGGATGCAAAACGTTGATTCCAATCACATTGTATCTCAAAGAGAATTCTCGAAAACCGAAAACCTCTTTAACAATACGAACACTTGTAACAACAAAAGTAACTACGAGAAAACGCTGGTATTAAGAAGTAAACTTTCCGAGAATATATTGGGAACGGAATATATCTGAATCTTCAACAAGCGAAAAATATTTATACACTGCTCACAACTGAAATCCTAACATCATGAAGAAATTGATGTATCAGTATGAAATTTACAAAATATAATTGTAACATGGAGATGTGCAAATGTTCAAAAAATCATACCTGGAAAATGAAAGCATGGAACTTTATCGACATTAGATCAATATGGAATAGGCCTACCACGAGCGGCTATGCAGGATTGAATACGATGAGGCATCCCGTGAATGAGCTGGTCAATGGTGTGCTGAGGGATGGCATTCCACACAGCATGCAATTGGGAGTTTTCTTAATTGGCGAACTATGATGTCCGAGATATGCTCAAATGGAAACAAATCCGGAGAATATGCTGGCCAAGGCAGGATATCAAAACTTTGTAGACTACTCATAGTTACCAGTGTATTATGTGGCCTGGCATTATCCTGTTGAAAAAGTAGTCCAGGTCTGGTTGACTGATATGGCTGTACCACAGGTCCCACAATATCAGAGACGCATCGTTGTGCCGTGATACTGCCAGAAACGAGGACCAAAAGCATTCGTCCCCCAAATGTTATACCACCCCAAACCATTGTATCACTTAGGAGGACTGTGTGGCGAATGATTGAAAATACTTCCTGGTGGCGTTGTTGAAAGTGCCACCATACGCGAGTACAGCCATTAGGCATGCCAAAACAGAATCGGGATTCATCCGTTAACAGAATGTTCCACCATTCTATCGACTAATTGCGTCCCATTTGACACCACTGGAGGCGATACCACTGAGGAGACGTTGAAAATGCAAGTGTCAAAAAGGTCGTCTAACTCGGAGTCCTGCGTCATGCAAATGGTTTCGAATTGTTTGTGTTGAAACCACGTTACCTGTAGTGTGGGATAAATGTCGTTGTAACGCGGCTGCTATGGTAAATGGCTCCCTCGCAACGCTTCTCAGAAGCATACGATCTTCATTTGGTGTGGTGCATCCGGAAGCTCCACTACCTGATCTTCGTGTCGTTTCGTTGTCTCTCTCTAACTGTAACACACACCGTTGAGCTATGCTTACATCACGACCTTCTTGACCTGACGCTTTTATGCTGCTCGGCAAGGTGTTACGTCACTATGTATAACGAAACTGTGATCATTTGCATATTTCGCCTTGCTATTTCCATTGTCAGATCTACTTAAAGCTACACCTACAACTTTATGGTGTTGCGATTTCAGTTGTGAGCAGTGTATATTTAAAAAAATCACGAAAATTCGACAATTACTCCTATGGATTTAGTTAACAATTTGATGAAAGAAAATGTTTCAATCTTTTCGATGGTGTCAAGATAGAAATTCTAAATTAATAATTTAGGTCTCTAAGGAAAGCAGTTTTGCAACAACCGTACTAAAAATAAAATAACAGAATATTAATTCGAATTAAAAAAAAACATAACTCCGAGGTAAACCTCTCCGAGTCCTTAAGTACCTATGTACAAAATTTCATGACCGTGCCCTGCTTAGATTTTCCACTACAGTCGGACTGGCAGACATATTTATTTTTTGCTATAGATTATGTCATAAAATATAACTCATTCCGGCAAACATGAATAGCAGTATAAGAAGTGCTGGCCTAATTTTGTCACGTCCATTGTGCATAAAAGCAAAGCAATAACCTGATAAATGTTAGAAATTGCAAAAAGCTAGTAGAAGCTTCGCGATTCCATGAATCACTTTCAATGGAACCAATGAATTCAGTCACAAAGGCGTATGGTAGTCAAAAAGAGGAATGGGATTGAATTGAATGTCACGACGGTGACCACGGCAAGATACTATAATACAGAAATTATTTTAATCTACATACTCTATATCTACAGGGTGAGTCAGAACTCTTGGGCCAAACTTCAAGGGGTGATAAATCACATCTAAACAAGCAATTTTTGTCATATAAAGCAGGGTCGTAACGCAAAAGGTGAACCGCTAGACGTCGCTGACATTGAACGCAGTGACGACTGCGTCAGTAGTAGCCAGGGTTTGAGCTGATCGCCTGATCTCTCCCTGGTCGACTTTTCTTATGGGGCCATAGGAAACATCTCATGTGCGATAGCCCCATCGACTCCGATGAGGACCTTGTTGCTAGGATTGCTGTTGCTGCCGGCGTTGTCCAAGATATGCCGTGTGTTTTTGCTAACGTGTGCGCTCGCTATTACTTTCCTTATATACATCATGTATAAGGAAAATAGTGTGACGGGGTCGAAAATTCGAATTCGAGTTTTCGACGGGAGAGCACGTTTCAAGCATCCCTGATCACGAATCAAACATTTTTGAAGTGATGTCTGTGTGTGTGTGTGTGTGTATGTGTGTCAGCTTGTCTGTGGAGACGATAACTGACGAACGAATGGACCGATTCGAACCAAATTTGGTACAAAAATCACAATCTGTAAACACTGGAAGCCTATTTTTTTATACGCAATCGAATGTTCAGAACTCCCCTAAATTTTCGAATGAAATTTTGAAAAAATCGTCAAAAAGTCAAAACTAATAATAAAGTTACGCAAATAGACATTTCTTATGTAATTTTTCATTAGAAAACGATTGACATAAATTTTAGAAGGCTAACGCGAACTGTTCTCGAGATATTGCACATTTTTCAAAAAAATTATCAAAAAGTCATATAAAATAGAAAAAAATATATTTCCTATTGAGAAACATGTTCTCTTTTCATATATAATATCATGCGATAAATTGGGTGACATCATTCTCGTGGATCTAGCTTGTTCCATTCATTAAGAAAGATAATTTGAGTAATACTTTTGCATTTGAACGCCAATTTATCTGCTGTAAGAATAACTTATTTCTTCGTCCATAACGCTTGGCGAGATTTTGGGGACAAAATTGGCGGAATGTCGCCAACTTGGCGACTTTTTGAAATATTGCCAAATTAACGAAAATCTCGCCAAATGGATGAAAATGACACTAAATCAATGAAAATGACGACTCATTGTCGAAAATTCAATATCTTGGAAAGGATATTAGTATCTACTAGAAGAAAAACCTATTTATTTTACTGTAAAAGTAGTAAATTAATTTCATTATATAAGGAAAGTCATGTGTTGCCCACATCAGATTTTTTTTGTTACACAAAGCAGGGTCGTAACGTAAGGTGGTAGCTCATGAAATGAGGAAATGATGACTCTCTCGTGAAAGGAAGAAACACAAAAATGACAGAGCAGGCACGAAGTACGTTTTACTAACAGAAATTGCAGAATGCATGGACAAAGTTACAGAAACTGCTCAAAAGTGCGACCACCAGCAGTAATGCAGGCTTCACATCTGAGACGTAGCGAGCTGCTCAAGTTAGCAAAAACATCCGGCATATCTTGGTAAACGCCTGCAGCAACAGCAATCCTAGCAACATTGTCCTCGTCGGAGTCGATCATCGTAGATGAGACTTTTCATATGGCCCCCATAAGAAAAAGTCGAGACGGGAGAGATCAGGCGATCAGCTTAAACCCTGGCTACTTCTGACGCAATCATCACTGCGTTCAATGTCAGAGACGTCTAGCGGGTCACCTCTTACGTTACAACCCTACTTTGTGTGACAAAAATTGCTTGTTTAGACGTGGTTTATCACCCCTTAAAATTTGAGTTCTGACCTCACCCTGTATATCTCGATATTGGTAAAACAAATTTGAAATGTCTCGTTGGAAAGGTCTATGGCAGTCTAGAATATTATTCCAAAGTCGCATGTGTGTATCTTCAAAAGTGTGAAAGATACAGTCTTTTAAATTTCAGAAAAAAGAAGCAAATTAACAGTTTTCTTCTTCTTTTTATTCAGACAACATTTCTATATGAAAATTTCATCTGATTTTGACTAAATCTTCAGGCATCTTTACAAATAGTGTGAGACAGATTCCCTAAAAATTTGAATTTGTAGGGCAAAGCCTTTGCTTATTAGACTAAAAATATTGAAAAACTCATATAATTTTGATACAAAAATGTGACCATTGGATTTCGAAACGGATTTTTTTTTAAATCTGGGTAAAATCTGAATTGATGAAAACGGCACTGAATTAAAGAAAATGACGCCAAATTGATAAAGTTCAAAATCAAATCATATGTAATTAGGATTATTAAATGTTATGAATGTGTTGGAATTCAAGTTAATCAATAAACAGTGTTAAGTATGATGCATCACGGCCTTGTTTTGTGAGAAATTTTGCGACCTTGAGGACTTCTGAAAAATGCCACAAAATTAACAAAACTATGCCAAACCGACAAAAATGTTGACAGATTGTAAAAATTCAATAAATCTGAATATCTACATTGTTAATTGCATTTAATTTCTTTGACAACTCCTGTCGCTTTGGGGAAATTATTATTTTAATATTTTTATTAAAAATATAGCGAGTTTTACTGTTCTTGTGACAGTTACGTCTAGCTAGGGTGTCTAAAGGACGTAAATTAATCGCTCATTTATTAAAGAAAAGCACACTATAGAGTCTGTACATTCCACTTGACGACAAATTTGTTAATTTTGTAGACACATTTGGTGAATTTTTAAATGCAAATTGTCAAAAATGACACAAAATGACGTAAAACGTTGTCAGAAATGCAAATATGAACGAACGACAGTGTTCTAAGGTTTATCTTGCAATATTATTAATTAATCAATACATTATTATTTGTAAATTATATTAGTGATAATTATACGTCTTATGATATAGGCAAGTGATTGATATTTATTTATTCCTTCATGTGCCACCAGAATGAAACAAATCTGCATTGATATCATCCATACAAGTATCAAAAGATATGAAATCGCATTTATAAATCAAACAAAAATAAATGAAATTCCTTAGAAGACATCTGATATGTAAAAAGAGGGTGAGGGGGGGGGGAGGGAGGAGAGAGTAATTTTCTAGTACACCCCTCTCATGCACGTCTCACAGCAAACCTAATTATTAATGTTTAGACTGCATCTAATTCTTGACTGCATCCAAATTCGAAACACATGTTAGATGTGCTGCGGGAAATGTGAAGATGTATATTTTTTCTTATTTTTTACATATCTTAATTAAAATGTTAGTTACATCCAATTTCATGTTTTATATATATATAACTAATGATTGTCTTGTAATGCTGTAGCGCTTGAGATTTCCTATGGACGATCTCAACTACTTAATAATGATGAAGAAAAATTGTGCTTCTGACGAAAGGAGTAAGTAAGTCAAGGCACTCAAAATTTCATCTTAGTGCAGTGGAGATTTAACGGAAAGGATCAATGTTTCAGACTACATTAAAAACAAGAAAGATGAATCATGCATAAAGCATTGATTATGAAACACTTTCCAACTGCAATGCAATTTCATTTAAATATCTGTAAAACGCGAAGCATTCAGCGGAGATATTTTGAAAATATCACAATACTACAATAATTTATTATATTTGAAAACTTCATAGAAAGCAAATGAATTCAAATGACATCAAATATATATATAAATGATATCAAATATAAATCGCCTGGCTCTCTATATAAACGCAATGAATATTTCACTCACAAGCTTTTTTCTATTCCTTTCATTCAGCGGTGATATTTTTAAAATTATCACAATACTACAATAATTTATTTTACTTAAAATCTTAAAACCATGGGGGTAAAAGTACTTTCTAACTCCATGATTAAAACTTCATCGAAAAAGGCAATACTATAGAATCTCCGGCTTGTCTATGTAAAATCAATGAATATCATTCATATAAGCGATTTTGCAGACTCCAGAGCTAAATAATTTTGCGCTAAAGAAATTCTGCAATTCTTATACAACTCATCTAGCAGCTTGAAGTGTTTACATTCTCCATAAGAGAAAATTAGACTTTGTTGCAGAAATATTCAAATTTGATGATCATTTAAACTAAATATTGTGATTGCTTTGGCGCAGTATATACTTTGGCACAGAAAAAAGCGGTTTTTGACGGATGCAACAATAAATATAAAAAATGTAAATTAAAAAGAACTTTATGCCATATTTTATTTAGAATTAGTTACATGATCTCTTCATATAATATGGGTGCAATTATTATTTTAATTTTTATTTAAAAAACTACCGAACCTATTTTGCTGAATTTCTGTTTATATATTTTATAGAATAATTTGAATATTTCTTAAAATTTTCGAAGCAATTTGTGAATTTTAAATTAGCTTAAGAAATGCTTGAAAACTTAGGTCCCATGGGGTTCAATGTATTTCATTTCTTCAACCCGGGTCCAATCCAAAACTAATTGGGTGATATTCTTCATTTACATTCCAATATATCCCACAGACCGTCTCAACAACATACTAAAATTTCATTTTAATAAAGTCATTTTTACAGCAGTTATCGTGCGAACGGATAGACAGACAGACAGGCAGAATCAGAATAAACAAACTCATAAACACTTTTCAACTATGTTGTAAAGTGTTAAAAAAATTCCAGCTAATTCGTCGCCAAAATCCTGCCAAGTGTTATGGACGGTGGAATAATTTATTCTTATAGCAGATAAATGGCTATAAGCTTTCATTTAGTGTCATTTCAATCCATTTGGCGAGATTTTCGTTAATTTGGCAACATTTATATTAGTCGCCAAGTTGGAGACATTCCGTCAAATTCGGCGCCAAAATCTCGCCAAACGTTAAGGACGGAGAAATAAGTTATTCTTATAGCAGATAAATAACTATTGGCGTTCAAATACAAAGTTATTACTCAAATTATATTTTCTCATGAATGGAACGAGCTAGATCCACGGGGATAATGTCACCAATTTTATCGCATGATATTACATATGAAAAGTGAACATGTTTCTCAACAGTTAATATTTTTTTATTTATAAGATTTTTGATAAATTTATTTGAAAAATATGCAATATCTCGAAAACGGTTCATGCTAGAGTTCTAAAATTTATGTCAATCGTTTTATAAGAATAAATTACATAACAAATGTCTATTTGCGTAACTTTATTAAAGGTTTTGATTTTTTGATGATTTTTTAAAAATTTCACTCGTAAGTTTAGGCGAATTCTGAACATTCGATTGTGTTTTAAATAATAAACTTGAGTATTCACGGATTGTAAGTTTTGTACCAAATTTTCTTCGACACACACACAGACCTAGACACACCCTAGACACACCCACACCTAGACACACACACAGACATCATCTCAAAAACGTTCGATTCGTAATCAGGGATGCTTGAAACGTGCTCTTCCGTTGAAAACTCGAATTTGAATTTTCGATCCCGACACAATACTTTCCTTATACATTGTACTAGTTCTTACTAGTATAAATTAGAATATCTTGGTTGCAATTAGTTCACATGAGAAATAGAATATCTTACTGTTATTGAATGAAACTAGTTCTTTCTTGTAAAATGAGAAGTGTTCTTTGTTGTTGGACAAAACTAATTCTGACTTAAACCCCCCCCCCCCTTCTGCTGATCAACAAGTTTTCACTAGTAAGACCTGTAAATCACGGTTTCGCTTAGAAATGAGTCGAATATAATCAAAGAAGCCGAATCAGGCAATAAAGATTAAAACATTAAATTTGACTACGATACTTTCATAAAAAATAAATTTTGTAAAGTTTATGTTTGTAAATTTGTCAGTTTACAAGTTTGTAATGTTTAGATATTGTAAAGTCACAAAGTTTTTACTAAGA
Organism: Amaurobius ferox; assembly: GCA_951213105.1. Lineage (NCBI taxonomy): Eukaryota > Metazoa > Arthropoda > Arachnida > Araneae > Amaurobiidae > Amaurobius > Amaurobius ferox. The sequence goes on from OX578143.1 coordinate 22,473,820, forward strand.
TCTTTTAGCAACATCTAGTTCTTATTTCCATACCTATTTCCGTATATATTTTTCTATCAATCTTTTTAATTTTAGTCACTTAACGTGCAATGTGACAAATATTCTTTTTTATCTAAAAGTTCTAAACGATATAAAATATGTTGCTTGTATTTTTGTTTAATGTTTTTTCCTTCGTAGAAATGTAAATAAAATGAATTTAATCTAATCTATTCTATGATTACAAAATTAAATATCTGATGTGGGCAACCCATGACTTTCCCTGCAGACTTGCATACACGTTCACTTTATTTTAAGTAAATTTAATTCACTTTCAATTCAAAGTTCGTTCTCATTTGGTAACTGGACTCATTTACAAAGGTGGCTTAGAGAAAAAACTAAAATATCTCGCGAACGGCTAGTCCTAGTGTAATGGGGCTGGTCTATTCTTTTTTACTTTCCTTATATACATAATGTATAAGGAAAGTATTGTGAAGGGGTCGAAAATTCGAATTCGAGTTTTCGACGGGAGGACACGTTTCAAGCATCACTGATCCCGAATCAAACCTTTTTGAAGTGATGTCTCTGTGTGTGTGTGTGTGTGTGTGTCAGTGAGTCTGTGGAGACGATAACTGACGAACGAATAGACTGATTCGAACGAAATTTGGAACAAAAATCACAATCCGCAAACACTGGAAGCCTGTTGTTTTTATATGCAATCGAATGTTCATAACCCCCCCTAAATTTTCGAGTGAAATTTTAAAAAAATCGTCAAAAGACCAAAACTGCTAATAAAGTTAAGCAAATAGACATTTCTTATATAATTTCTAGTGTAATGGGGCTGGTCTTATTCTTTTTTACTTTCCTTATATACATAATGTATAAGGAAAGTATTGTGAAGGGGTCGAAAATTCGAATTCAAGTTTTCGACGGGAGGGCACGTTTCAAGCATCACAGATCACGAATCAAACCTTTTGGAAGTCATGTCTGTGTGTGTGTGTGTGTGTGTGTGTGTGTGTGTGTGTGTGTGTGTGTGTCAGTGAGTCTGTGGAGACGATAACTGACGAACGAATAGACCGAATCAAACGAAATTTGGTACAAAAATCACAATCCGTAAACACTGGAAGCCTGTTGTTTTTATATGCAATCGAATGTTCATAACCGCCCTAATTTTTCGAGTGAAATTTTAAAAAAATCGTCAAAAAATCAAAACCGCTAATAAAGTTATGCAAATAGACATTTCTTATGTAATTTTTCATTAGAAAACGATTGACATAAATTTTAGAACGCTAGCATGAATCGTTCTCGAGATATTGTACATTTTTCAAAAAAATTATGAAAAAGTCACATAAAAAAAAAATTCCTATTGAGAAACATGTTCACTTTTCATATGTAATACCATGCGATAAATTGAGTGACATCATTCTCGGGGATCTAGCTCGTTCCATTCATGAAAAAAGATACTTTAAGTAATACTTTTGTATCTGAATGTCAATTGTCATTTATCTGCTGTAAGAATAACTTATTTCTTCGTCCATAACGCTTGGGGAGATTTTGGCGACGAATTTGGTGGAATCTCGCCGACTTGGCGACTTTTTTAAATGTTGCTAAATTAACCAAAAACTCGCCAAATGAATAAAAATGACGCTAATTCAATGACGACTCATTGATGATGACGACATGGAAAATGACGACTCATTGATGAAAATTCAATATCTTGGAAATAATATAAATAACTACTATAAAAATAATCTATTTTTTTTACTGTAAAATTAGTAAATTTATTGCATTCTATAAGGAAAGTCATGTGTTGCCCACATCAGATTTTTTCATTAAAAATTACTTATAAAACAAGCATTTAATGGATATATTTGAAAATACGTAGTTTTTTAATTTAGATTTTAACGATTTTTGCAGGTCATTTTGCAGAAAAAGGCAGGTTGTTCCTTTTCGAATCGTACTAAAATCCAATCAGCACCAGAGTATCTTACAGGTAACTTATCTACCAAATTTTGTGAAATTCGGTCCTTTAGTTTTTCAGCTAGAATGCATACAAACTTTTGCGGGCCATTCCACAAAAAAAGGCGGGTTTTTTTATTCCGAATCGTACCCAAAACTAATCAGCACCAGATTCACCCACAAGTGACTGACCTACCAAATTTTATGAAATTCGGTCCATTTGTTTTTTAGTTAGAGTGGATACAAAATCTGCACAGACAGACAGACAGACACACAGACAGACAGACACACAGACACACAGACAGACAGACACACAGACACACACACAGACGTCACGCTAAAAATATTTTTTTCGTATTCTGGAGGTCTCGAAACGTGTAGATCCGTCGAAAACTCGAGTTGCGATTTTCGACATAATTCCTATACTTTCCCTATCATTACCATGTATTGCAGGGAAAGTAAAAAGATACACTTTTAAGTGAAATATATTCTGAACTATACGATATGAATTTCGATTAAACCTTTATTAGAAAATGAAGTTCAGTCCTGAAAATAAATTCAGTCCTGAAATGAAATTCAGAATGAAATTCAGTCCTCAGAATGAAATTCAGTCCTGAAATTATCAAAAAGTCTTATAAAATAAAAAAAATATATTTCTTATTAAGAAACATGTTCACTTTTCATATGTAATACCATGCGATAAATTGGGTGACATCATTCTCATGGATCTAGCTCGTTCCATTCACAAGAAAAGATACTTTGAGTAATACATTTGTATTTAAAGCCAATAGTCATTTATCTGCTATAGGAATAACTTATTTCTCCGTCTATAGCGCTTGACGAGATTTTGGCGACAAATTTGGAGGAATGTCACCAACTTGGCGATTTTTTAAATGTTGCCAAATGAACGAAAATCTCGCCAAATGGATTGAACTGGCGCTAAATCGATGAAAATAACGACTAATTAACGAAAATTCAATATCTTGGTAAGAATATAAGTATATACTGTAAGAATAATCTATTTTATTTGCTGTAAAGGTAGTAAATTCATTGCATTATATAAGGAAAGTGATGTGCTGTCCACATCAGATTTTTTAAAAATATGATGCAGTTTGCATTTACCATTTGATCAGAGTAACGAATAGGGCAGGTATGAAGACAAAACTGAGTGAAAAGGCTCTCGTGGATTCTGTTAAGTATTCAATGTAGTTATAAAGTTTCCATGTGTCACACTCATAGAAAAACTTCATTTAAATGAAAAATTCAACCAAATCTCTCTGTACTTGGCATTTTATTGATTGTGAAACATTTCAGAAATATTTTCAGGTGAACACCCGTTTCTCAAAGAATCCTCCATAGTACAGTGTGGCAAAATTATTTTTTCCGACTGTCACACTACCATAAATCACAAATGCCACTTGCATCGATTAGAAGCCATTTTTGCTCGCATGAAATATGGCTTCGTTTTATGTTTTATAGCACGCGACTCAACAAATATATTATGTCTACAAAATATTCTCAGGAACTATAAATCTCTATCGTTTATGCTATCGATTTTAAATTTTGAATCTCATAAAGATTTTATTTAAAAGCAAAATTTCAAAGGAGGTTGAAATATTTTGTTACTGAAATTCTTATAAATTATCGACGTTTTCGTTAACAGCCTTAAGATTCTAAAATCGAATACTAATATTACCCATTCTAAATATTACTGACTTTAGTGAATTCTTAATTAGAGATAAAAAGACAGAGAAAGGGTATTTTTTACATAGTATACTCTATAACAAAAAAATATCGACACACCAAGAAGGAGTTATCCGATTGTAATGAAAATTGTATCCAATTGCAATCCGATTGTAATGAATGTAAAGACATTTTGAGCGAACATGCAAATGAATAAAATTTGGTGTCCAATGAATAACTAGTAAGAGCTCCAGCGCATCGGAACTGCGCATTCAGCAGGTGTATATAAGGAGCGATTCTGTGGTCAAAATTTGCGTTGCATTTCGACTGCGGATATCTTACGTCTTGGATAGTCATTTCTGTCACACTGACAGCACAGCGGTAGGCAGACAACATTCTACGACCGGTTGTGTTATCGTTCCTTTTACGACACCCCGGTCTTACTTTTCAACAAGATAATACCCGGCCGCGCACGGCATGTGTTGCTATGAATTGTCTTCAAGCTTGCCCAACACTTCCTTGGCCAGCTAGGTCTCCTGATCTGTCTCCAATAGAGCAAATTTTGGATGTTACGGGAAAGCGATTGCAACCATCCCGGAATGCTGACGATTTAGGTCGACAGTTGGAGACAATTTGGCAAGATATCCCGCAGGATACCATCCGTGCACTTTATCAGTCTATGCCACGTCTGGTGACATATTGCATCCAGACCAGAGGTGGACCAACGCCATATCGACTTCCTCCCTTTTTATACGGTCAAACTCTAAATCATTAAATTGTTCTGAAATTTTAATCATTTCTATTTCTATGTATGTTCTTCACATCCACCAATTTTTATCACAATCGGACAATTCCTCCCTGGCGCATCATCTTTTTTTGTTATAGAGTGTACAATACATATGTTATTCTCATACACTCTTCTATGGATACAGAAAATATCTGATGCGTTCAATGTGCAATTTTCCCTGCAGATTAATCAATTTTCATAATACCTGGAATATATTCAGCAAAATAGGCGTTTCCTTCTAACTGGCTGGTTAATAATAGGTTTTTTGTAGTGACATATTAAACTAAAAATAACCGAATTGTTCAGAAATCCCTTATCTTTTTTAAGAGATATCGTACTCGAGATATGGTACCTGTGGAAATGTTTAATATCTCGAAAACGATTCGTCATAACTCGAAGATAATGGTGAGTACTTATTTCAGATTTTAGTAATTTACAATGCATTCACAAACTTTACAAACGCAAATATATTTAAAGTTTAGTAATTATTTCCATTTAACATAAAAAAAACATGCAATATCTCAAAAACGCGCATGTTAACTTTAGCTAAATTGCGTCAATCACATTTAAATAAAAATACGTATTTTATAGCCATTTCCGTAACAATTTTAATATAAATATATTTTTTTTATTTTAGAAAAATTGAGACCATTCATATGGAGCTCTATTCCAAGCTTGTCGTTTATGACTATGTCGTTAGATAGAGCGCACTCCTATAGAAGAGCTGCAAACATTCTTTTGTTTCAAATAGAATTCACTGATTCTCTACAGGAGTGCTCTCTATCGATCAGTGCATAATTAGAATGATGAGTTTGGAATAGGGCCAATGGACATATCTTCATGAAATTCAATTGACCTTTGACATATATCAGATAAAATACCGCAATAAATTTTATTCGGATTGCTTAATTTGTTTAAGTAAACATTTTACCACAGACTCACAGAAACACACACACATATAGACAGGAAGACTAACATCAGTGCAATATTGATTGGTCTCCAGATATGTTCAAAACGTGCATATATATTAAGATTGGAGAATCGGATATTCGACCCTCATCACAATGCTTTCCCTTTGCATGTACTATGTAAATAAAGCAAAGATTAAAAGAAATTAATTTGACTATTTCAAACTAATTAAAACTCCCCCCTCCCAGAGATATTAAAAGGATTTTGGGTTGAGTTTTTAGTTTCGAAATACAGTTGTAATAGGAACCTATGAAATCAACTGCCCGTGGTCCCAAATGTATAAACTAGATATTAGCTCGTATAACTTCGCCATTTTAAGTTGATTTAATTATGCATTGTTGTGAACTTGTAAATTGTTTTGGAGTCACTTTTCCCCCGCCTGACTTTTTCCTCTTTCAACTACAAGATGGAAAAAGCACCTGTACACACATCCTTCACATGACGTCAGACTAGGTTTCCAGAATGCTGAAGGTCGAAAACGGGCTGCCAGATTTGACAACTTATCACCAATTTGATGACTTTCCGACGGTTAGAAACACATCGAAACAACCAGTATTCTACGATATATTAGTGATTTCCAGAAGTTTCTATAGAGTTTATAAACGGAGTCATCACTCAGTCGGGGAGTACTTGACGTGATACAAGCTACATTGAAATGCGATTTTTGTCATTTTGAGAATATTAGCAGCTATTTTGTGGAATTAATTTCGTCAATGTTTTGAGTATCAGTTCTTTTGTGAAATTAGTGAAGCATTTAAGTCTTGTTTAACTGTATATTGTACTTGTTTACTGTATATTGTTTAATTGTGTATTGTCACTGTGTGTGATTTTTGTTGATTTTGAAAATAGTAGTCGCTGTTTTGTGGAATTACTTTCGTCAAAGTTTTGAGTATCAGTTCTTTTGTGAAATTAGTGAAGTATTTAAGTATTGTTTAACTGTATATTGTACTTGCTTACTGTATATTGTTTAACTGTATATTGTACTTGTTTACTGTATGTTGTTTAACTGTATATTGTCACTGTGTGTAACTTTTGTTGATTTTGAGAATAGTAGCCGCTGTTTTGTGAAATTACTTTCGTTAAAGTTTTGAGTATCAGTTCTTTTGTGAAATTAGTGAAGCATTTAAGTCTTATTTAACTGTATATTGTACTTGTTTACACTGTGCTTGTGAATAAACGTGTTGTTTATCCAGAAATTTGGACTCATCACAATACCTTGCTTTAGTTACCGTAGGCCTACATTATCTGAACGAAATATCAAACGAAATATGTTGTAATTAAACACATGAGATTGAAAACAAGGATTAAAACGTATTTAATTTTATTGATTAATTGTGTCCATACAGTCCACGTACTGTCTAAAATGCATAGCCACAAATGCATAGCCACAGAGTTCCCAAAGAGGTCGTTCCTAAATTTCAAGCTAGGATTCCACTTTCAAATGCATTGTGTCGTGACGTTGATTTGGCTTCGAAAGTAAGGAATGGCATGTGTTTCCTATATTACGAAATTAAATTTGTTATTGTAGTAGTTTAGGAAACGTTATTTTCTCATTGCATAGCAACTTCCTCTCGCGATAGGGCTTTCATAGAATGTGGTCTAATAAAATGTCTTGTTTGTACGATTTCAGTTATCAATCGAAATTAGTATGAGCTCGGTTTCTATACTATTAGTATTTTGGCGAAAGATAAAAAAAATTCCCTGATATGTCTAATTCCAACAAAAAAAGTTCAGAAAAGTAATTGAATAAAAAGGTATATAAAATGAAATTACTCAATTGCTGTTGAAAAATGGCATAATTTGCTGCATAATTATATCTTATATGTTTAAATAAATATTTTGGCAAAAGGGAAAACAATCTTGTATGTCTGATTGCAAAATTACCTTCAAAATAAAAAATGAATAAAAAAATATATAAATTTAGGTTTTACAATTATTCACAATTATTCACAATTTACGTTTCACAATTATATATATTGTGAATATTAATTATTTGAACGCCAATAGTCATTTATCTGCTGCAAGAATAACTTATTTCTCCGTCCATAACGCTTGGCGAAATTTTGGCGACGAATTTGGCGGTATGTCGCCAACTTGGCGACTTTCTTAAATGTTGCTAAATTAAGGAAAAACTCGCCAAATGGATAGGCTAAATCAATGAAAATGACAACTCATAGACGAAAATTCAATATCTTGGAAAGAATATAAATATCTACTATAAAAGTAATCTTTTTACTATAAAGGTAGTAAATTCATTGCATTATATAAGGAAAGCCATGTGCTGTCCACATCAGATTTATTAATATGTTTTTGAAATAATAAATAAAATTTTATGAAATAAACATTTTCTTTAGTTAAATCAGCATACAATTAACCTATTGCATTTCAGCAATTTTCAGGCAGTAGTTAGTAATATTAGAAAATTTAAAATAGGATATTGTGTCATTGCTTATTTTAAATCACACAGTATTCCTTTAAAATGAATTGCGATTATATATAGGAAATTTAATGGTTTTTGTATATTTCTTAATTAATTTAGTAGTACATCCCAAGTATTCTTTGGTCACTACACTGTTTATTTCACGAACCTAATAACAGCTATTAAATAAATTTAAACATCTTTTAGTACTCCATCTTTTTTGGATTTATGTTATCATATCAGTAAATACATAATTAGTAATATATGTTTCAAAATACATTAGATTTCAATTCACAAATTCCTATGAAATATAAAAAGCAATTTAGCATTAAAATAATTCTGGTAATGTTATAGATTAAACGATTTAAATAAATAATGGATTTAATATACACGTAATTAGAAAGTAAAGCTTTAATTGGCATTAAATAATTATGATTATAAATTAGTTGAAACAAAATTCACATACAGGTTAAAATTTTAATGATTAAAATATAAAGCATAATTATTTTGAAACATAAATTTATTAACAATAATTATTTATAATTCTGAATTATCAAATCCATCTAGTAAATATAATTTGAAACTGATTTTATTGTACCTACAAAATCATTTATAAGTGAATATATTTTAAATAATTAAAATTTTAAATACTTAAATTAATAAAATTATAAGCATTGAAATAAAAACAATTAAATATTGTACTTCATTAAATAATTATTTGTAATTAAATTGTGACTGAAATACTAATTGATAAACAAATAATTATAAATGAATACAATAATTTTAATCCTTTATAAATCTACAAACATCAAGTCAAATTCACGGATCGCAAATTGGTAAATCGCATTCATGATAAGAATTGAAAGTCAATTATTTTAAATTCTTATTATGAATGTTTCCATTTGTATTTCCTACTCTGAATGAAAGAAGTGCTTGAAGAGATATGAAGTACTGTTTTCCAAATCGAAAAGCTTAATGAGGGCACACGCTGTGTCATTGAATGTAAAGCGTGGAGAGTGAAGAGGCGCCATTGTATTATATGCAGAAGAAGCATTTGTTTGAATTCAATTATGAGCGGTGGTTACATCAATCATGAACCATGCTAGTTTTCAAAGAGTGTTCTGGAGATAATTTTTGCTTTGAAGTTTTAACTGTCAAAGGAAAAATTAAGATTCCTATATATACAGGCTGACGCAACAGCGTCCATCTTGGCTCCCAGTTGAAGGGATGATAGCACATGGTGAAAAGAAAATTGCTTTCTCGTTCTTTTTTGCAGGATCTCCAAAAAAATCAAAACATTCTACTTTCTTGAATGATTAGTATAAATTTTTAGAAAGCAGATGCACTTATTTTACAGCTAAATTACGTATCAAATATCAGCCATGTAACTTGCGCGCGCCATTGAAATAGCACAGGCAGACGATAACTGACTTGTCGTTGGAGTCAAATTGGCGGTTGCTTCAGCCTGGGAACCCAAACCGGCCAGCTCACTGAAGGAAGCATTTGAATGAACGGCCGGGGTTGCGTCAGCCTGTATATACAAAAACCGTAGGAAAGATGAAGTGAGGATTTATTCAGTAATGTATCCAATATATATAAACTCACTAATTCCCAAACGCCTATCTATCTATCACTCCTCTTCAGGAACTTGCCGAATAGATAGCAACTTGCAATTTAATACATGGGTTAATAGTACCTAGGAAAAATAAAAGTTTTCAATGATGTTCATAAAAGGGGCGTTCCACACTACAATGACAGAAAAGAAAAATGCTGGAAAAACACATTTCGCCATGAGACAGAAACATCACATGTGGTGTAGGGGTAGGTAGTTCAAATGGAAGAAAGTCTACAATATCAGTTTTCCAATATTTGACACCAAAATGCTTGATTTTAAAAATAAATGAAAAAGCCTTCTTTGATGTTAATATACTTCTGTGATGCTTTGTTTGTTAGACAGGGACTTGCTGTTTTGTACACGACTCAAACATTCGATAAAATTTCCAGGAGTATTAGAATTTTTCAAAAAATGTTCATTAGAAGGTTGCTCCAAGAAAAGGTTCGAAAAGTGAAATGATAGAAAATATACAACATTTTTAAAGTACTTTCTCCGATTACCAATGTAAAGTCTGTGACATCTTCACAACAGTTAGATAGGAATATGTACTGTGGGAGTTCTACAGACTTAATTAGTTCAATGTAACCTAACTGCAAATCTTAGGTTAAGTGACACAGGGGCCTTATGGATAGGGGCAATAACACACTGATTCAGGATTTTAACTGAAACACACGTATTATGCACGCCATAATAATACAACTGGCTGCATAAACTAAAGAAAGCCATATACTATACAGCTAGTATTGCATGTTCCCCTAATTCTATCTAAAGATCAACATTGAATTTTGACTGACACTGGAATTAGAACTATTGTTACACTAACCGTCGTAATAGAACAGCCGATCTTACAGAATATCCGATTCTTACCAAACTGCATCTGAAGACATCGAGATCTTGTCATATTTAACTAGACAACTAGTGGGTACTAGATCCTTCCTATCATCGTTATACCAATACTAGTACCTGATGCACCCACGGACGTTGACTTTTCAAACAATCCGCATTCACAAAACGGCTCAAACTTCCTTCAATCCCAACTTCCAATCGACTCCCAATCTCTACCATGATAGGAAGCTTACCCAGCCGATCTGTAGGACCTCTGAATTGTTACTTGGCTCGGCAATTGGTCTACATAACTGAACCAATCAGAAGATATAAATATAAAGTGAAACATAAATTATAACATAAATGAGGAAACAATAATCAAAGGTTATATAGACCTCCCACATTATCACTGGTATATATTACAGTCATTGCTACATAATTTAGTTATAATCATGTTATACTATGTAAGTCTGACGTTTTGAATGATTCGCGTTTTCATAATGCGAATAAGAAAATATCTATCTGGTTGAGGGGCTTTATATAAAACATCGAAGTATAAAATTTCATAGCGATACTTGATCTTTTCTTTCTTGATTCAATGTGTCCACACTTCAATCACATGCACATACACATCGTACATAGCAAGAAAAGATGAACAATATTCAGTATAATAGATTCAGTAGCTTAGCCAATAGAATCAATAAAGATTGTCCTAATCAAACCAATCAAATATTTAATAAAGATAAAACTTTCGACACAGAATGCATGAAATTAAACGAAACTAGCCGAATTCTAAAATGTAATGAATGCAATATTTTGTTAAAGTTTTTATTTTTTCGGTTTTCATTACAGCAATTTTTGGGTGATTTTCGACAATCAAGGTTTGCTGTGATCAGGATTGTGGATCAAGGATTGTGTTGATTGCTCTTCAGGGTCAGGTATAAAATATTTCTACGTAAAATATTCTAAAATGTTGAGGAATCAAAGTTTCTAAGATTCACAGTTCACGATATACACCGTTCGCAATTACACCATTAGACAAACTGGCATCGGTGCGTAATGCATTCAGTAATGCAAATCTAAATATTAAATACAAAATCCATGAAACTAAACAAAAGGTAATTCAGTCTTTTGAAATGATAATTTTTCTTCCAGAAATACACATAAATACATTACAGCCATTTAATAAAACTCCAGACACGGCGTCGAAGTTCTTCAATCTCTAAACATTTTCAAATAGAATTCAAATAAGCGATGTCTCAAATCTCCTCTCAAAGTCTACACGATTACGTAGAACTTCATTGTGTTATCCAGTGAAGGAGATCTATTCATTCAATTTCCTGGACATACATATCTATTGAAATATCTATTTCATTCCTGAAAAGCAAAATAATGGGGAGACATCCCCACTAATTCGGCGATGAATCAGAACAGTATGTACAAAATTGAAAACATTAAAATTCAGGATACATTTTGAAAAGAATTTAAAGCGACAAACGCTCTTTTTGTTTACAAATAAATGTGTTATAAAGCAATGCAAAATTAAAAAGGAGTTTACTTAGAATACATTTGCTAAAGTCGCTAAAATTCCAAATATATTTTCAAATAGAAATATATGTGCTAACTATGAAGATAATAAGAAAGTATTATAGAAGATAAAATAATAATAGACAGTTCATAACAATAACAAGAAAGATCAATTGTGCATAAAGCATTGTTTATGAAACACTTTCCAACTTCAATGCAATTTTATTTAAACATCTCTAAAATGCGATACATTCATCGGTACTATTTTTAAAATTATCACATTATTACATTAATTTATTATATTTGAAAACTTAAAACTTCATAGAGAATAATGAACTTCATTCAGATGACGGCATTGAAATATAAATTGCCTGGTTTAAACATCTCTAAAATGCGATGCATTCCTCAGTAATGTTTTTAAAATTATCATAATACTACAATAATTTATTAGATTTGAAAACTTCATCGAAAACAAATGAAATTTATTCAAATGACGTCATTGAAAAATAACACGCCTGGCTCTCTTCATAAAGGCAGCATTTCATTCATTAACATCTTTCCATTCATTACATTCATCACAAACCTATAATAATTTATTTTATTTAAAAACTCGATACTATGGACATACAAGTAATTAAATTCCATGCTTAAAACTTCATCGAAAAAGTCGCCCTTACCTCTGTAAAATCAATGAATATTTCATTCATATCAGCTATATTGCAGACTCCATGAGTTAAATAATTTTGCGTTAAAGGAATGCAGCAATTCTTATATAACTCATTCTAAATATTTTGCTGTTTACCTTTTACATAAGTGAAAAGTAGGCTTCGTTGTAGAAATAATCAAAGTTGGACGATCCTTTAAACTCAACTATATTGTAATTGATTTGTTTCAATATGTAGATGCACAGAATTTAAGCAAAAATAAAGCGGTTTTAGGACGGATACAACACTCAATATGAATTAAAAAGTATTTTAAAAAATCACGATTTTGACACAAGATAGATGCCATATTTTATTTTGAAGTGGGTCATGTGATCTCTTCATATAATGGTCACGTGATCACTTCATATAAAATATGTAATTATTATTTTAATTTTTATTCAAAAAACTACTGAATATACTTTGCTTGAATTTTTTTATATATTTATGGGATAATTTGAATATTTCCTAAAACTTTCGAAGCAATTTGTGAATTTTAAATCCCCCTAAAAAATATTTGAAAAATTAGGTCCCACAGGGGTCAATGTATTTCATTTTTTCAACCTGGGTTCAATCTAAAACTAATCGAGTGATATTATTCATTTATATTCCTATAGGTTCCACAGACCGTCTGAATAACATACTAAAATTTCATTTTAATAAAGTAATTTTTACGGCAGTTATCGTGTTAACGGTCAGACAGACAGACAGCCAGACAGCATGAACAAAGTCATAAACACTTTTCAACTTTATTGTAAAGTGTTAAAAAGAAATATCCATTTATATACCATATTAGTATAAACTTTGAAACTCTTTGCTACTTATATAATCCTTCTCCAATCCAATTAAATCGGTTTTTAATTGAAACAGGATTGAAGAGATAGAGGGTACAGCATGGAGTTGGAGAGGAGATAAAACTCGTCTGGGTGAAACGCTTGAAAATATCATTACTATTTGAGATTATATCTAGGTGTCGCTAGTGTTAGTAAAACGCACTTTGTTTCCATTTGATACAATAAACAGACATAGTATTGAGTGTATGTATTTTTAATTAAGATTATACTGCTTTAAATTAAGATTCGCTAAGGATCAGTACAATTAATCATTATTACTTCCTTATACTATACATAATGTATAAGGAAAGTATTGTGACGGGGTCGAAAGGTCGAATTCGAGTTTTCGACGGGAGAGAACGTTTCAAGCATCCCTAATCACGAATCAAACGCTTTTAAGCTGATTTCTGTGTGTGTGTGTGTGTGTCAGTGAGTTTGTGGAGACGATAATTGACGAACGAATGGACCGATTCGAATGAAATTTGTACAAAAATCACAATCCATGAATACTGGAGGCCAATTGTTTTTAAATGTAATCGAATGTTCAGTACCCCCTAAATTTTGGAGTGAAATTTTGAAAAAATCATCAAAAAATAAAAACCTTTAATAAAGTTACGCAAATATACATTTCATGTGTAATTTTTCCTTAGAAAACGATTGACATAAACTTTAGAACGCTAGCATGAACCGTTCTCGAGGTATTGCACATTTTTCAAATAAATTTATCCAAAAATCCCATATATTAAAAATAAATATTAACTGTTGAGAAGCATGTTCACTTTTCATATAAAATATCATGCGATAAATTGAGTAGCATCATTCTCGTGGATCTAGCTCGTTCCATTCATGTAAAAGCTACTGTGAGTAATACTTTTGTATTTAAACGCTATTAGTCATTTATCAGCTATAAGAATAATTTCCCGTCCATAAAGCTTGGCGAGATTTTGGCGACAAATTTGGCGGAATGTCGCCAACTTGGTGACTTTTTTAAATGTTGCCAAATTAACGGAAATCTCGCCAATTGGATAGAAATGAAGCTAAATCAATGAAAATGACGACTAATTGATGAAAATTAAATATCTTGGAAAGAATATATGTATCTACTATAAGAGAAACCCTTTTTTTTACTGTAAAAGTAGTAAATTCATTGCATTATATAAGGAAAGGCCTGTGTTGCCCACAACATATTTTTTTCCCATAGTTGTAGGACAGAGTTCAGGAAATAGGGAGATGAAATATATTGAAAGGCAAAATAATTTTGAATACGTAGGAATATTCCTTATTTTCCCAGTTCTGATTTGTATTACACTACTAATATATTTCTACAAATTCGACAGTTTAAATAGATATTTAAAGCTTTTCACCATAGAAATACACACAATGCTGGATCGCTTATCTTATCGCAGCGCCACCTGAATTATTGTCTCAAATGATATTGGAATTTTCTCAGTATGAATTTGTAACTCCTTACCTTCACCTCCATGGGATATAATTTACAGGTTAACAAAATTTTGCCGAAGGTGGGGCAACATGCAGAAGCGCCACTAACTGGCAAAAATATGTTTCAAAAATTTTGTTCTAGAACATATAGGATACGTTGTAAGATAAAGTAATTACGATTATTTCAAACAAACAAAAGACCGACATTTAAGAAACACAATGCATGTAAATACAATGCATGTAATGCATGTAAAATGCATGTAAATATTATGCGTCTTGAATATGTATTTGAGGATTATTTTTTTAACAAATAGCTACACTCACAAAATTTGAAACAAATGTACAATAGTGTGTAGGATTCTGATATAAAAGCTTCATCTCATGGAGGTGGTATGTGGAATATAGGGAATCTAAATATATATATATATATATATATATATACATATATATATCAAGTGAAAACAATCTAAGTGCAATGAAAATAGTAAATATAAAAGCATATAGTAATTAGGCGCAGTTGCAGCTCTAAAAATCATTGCCATTCAAAATTCCAAAAGGATTTAAAAAAAATTAAAGATAGAGGTGTGCTTACGGGGAAGTAGCAAGGTCAAGGGGGATTGTGACCCCTTTTCCTGATAGGAGCATGCTTTCAGTCCCGGGAAACACTCCCAGAAACCACTAAATGCCCGAAGCAAGCACCATCGTGAAAGTGGGAAAAGCAGAATCCCTAGAAGAACACTAAGACCAGAAAGCTACATAGAAGTTGTAAATATGAAAATACATTGCGAAAATTGTAAAAAAAAAAAAAATACTTGTCAATAATGTAACACAATACCCGTCACAATACACGTCAAAGTCCAAACAGTATCTAAAATAAACACGTAAGAAAAACGCCATTATAGTGAGTACCGCAGTCACAGTTACATTGTTTATCACACATTTAAGGAATTACGTGATAACCATTCATGGAAATTAGCATACTCTTTTGTTCTATATTTTTTATAATATGACATGTAATAATGTCGCAAAATGTTTTTAGGAAACGATTGAATCAATGCTTCCTTTATTAATTGACTTTCACAAGTGAGCCGATCCTGTTGATTAGAATTTAATTTTGCAGCTAGGGAGACCAAGTTGCTCTATTTCTACAAATTATTGGGAGATGTTATTTAATTTAATTGGACACATTTGCAAGGGAGGTCGTAATTCGATAAAAATATTTATATATCAACTTGAACGCAGACAGGGTCAAAGTGAGAGAGACATTGCATAGGAGCTCGGGAGACTGGAGATCGGGTTGCATAAACAATTTATAAAAATGTTCAATTATTTGTAAAATAAAATATTGTAGGGGATCTGCATATTTGCTGCATAAATGTCAGAAACTTCTGTCGAACCGGGCTTTATAAACAATTTATTAAAAGAGCCAATAATTTGTAAAATAAGAGATAATAAAGGGTCTGTACATTTGCTGCTTGAAGGTCCTAAACTCCAGGCTGCACAAACAATTTATGAAAAGGGTAAATAATTTGTAAAATACGAGATAGTTAGGGGTCTTCAAATTTGCTGCATAAAGGTCCGAATCTTCCGTCGTCGTCACTGCATCTCAGCTCTAACAATTAAAACTGCCATGCATGCATTCTACGCTTTAAAACTTTCCCATCTGATTATCTGTATGCAATCAGCCACTGAAGAAACAAAACACTCGGGCTTATTTTTTATGAAATAATATCATATATATCGACAAGTCACTCTTAAATAGAATTCAAACAATCGACCTTTCCAAACGTCCACACAACGTTCTACCTAATTATCTCTCCCAAAATTATCTTACTCCTGCAGAGGAATAACAACTCATTCAATTTCCTGGCCATGAGGAATGCATTTCCATTGAAATAGCTACTTAATTCGTGAAGAGCAAACAATTAGAAGAACCCTCCTCATTGTATTGGAATCAACGAAGAACGTAGAAAAATGGGATAGGGGATGAACAAAATTAGAATTTAAGATTTGTTTTAAATAATGCAAGATTGCTAAGGATCGTTATATGTTGTTTGAAATGTATAATCATCTTTGGTGAAATAGTAGATTAAATCGTTAATACCCGTAAAATAAAATGTGTATGAGCGAAAAATTTGGTTTGGTTTCATGTTTGAATAGTCGAAAAGAAAATAAAGCTGATATTATTTATACGAGGTTCCTATGAAAGTTCTTAAGCATCAAAATAAATTTGTAAGGAAACGTCAATGAGTCAGGTCTTTCTAGAGTGACCAATCCCGATCGAAGGAAAGGAATTGTATTGCTCTAGAGGAATTAAAAAATGTAAGATACAGCTAAGATAAAGGATTCGAACACAAATCGAGACAAAGGATAAAATACGAAATTGTACTGCATTATCTAAAAAGTTAGAATCGACACTAAAATTGTTACATAAAGTATTTGTTTGATGCAATATAAGTGTTCTTACATTTGGGAAATGGCCGTCTGATTCAGGAATGATGCAATAAACAACACTTGTATGCACAGAAATAATGTATAGATAGGTACTACGTCATGCACAGAAATATATATTTCATAGATGGACAGTATACGTCACTGGCATTAGTTGTATACGCTTAGAGAATGTTCAACAATATTGTGGCGTGGTTGCGAGAGAAGCAAATGATAAAGTATGAGTGATATGTATCGCTTTCTGTATACGTGTTTCGTACGTTAATGGTACCTAAAAACCTACTCATTAGAAACGCTCAACAACTTTGCAATTGATTTTTTCGTTTCACTTACTTTGTTTCCGAGTTCGTTATTCGAACTTTTTAAATTATCCCCTAGGGGCGCTGCAAACCCTTTTATTTGATCGGATATAGTCACTTTACTACAGATAAATGTAATAAGGTGAAGTTGTCCTTATCAAAAATTACTGTCTTAGGACTTACCTTGATGCCTTCTCTAAGGGTGGAGCATGTAAACTCCTGGTTCTCAAGCCTGAGAGACAAATACACAAAATATAAATAAGCACACTTATCTAAATTGACCAATTTATTTAATATTTAAGTTATAGATATCCATTTTTTAAATCTTGATTAATAACACTATTCATAAATCCATTATTATAATATATCTAGCACTGACAATATTTCATTAATAAACATATTTACACACATACTATAATTGGCATATATTTCTAAACACTTTCTTTTAAGCTACCGAAACTCAAAATAGTTCTTTTAGTTCAAAATACAAGAACTCGTTATTACGACATAGACTCGTGCGAACTAATTGTTCATTATTAGATAACCGTTAAATGTGTGCCTTCCGTGCTAAATAGTGACAAGTGAAACATATAAATACCTCTTCTCTCTTGCATTCAACACTTATTCGCGCAATCACTATGCTGTAAGATACTATTGCACATCACATATCTGAGCCACGCTATCTTTTTGCGTGCTCACTGTAGATATTTTTTTGCACAAAACCAAGAGACATGTTGTTAGTTCGTACGAAAATTCAAGTCTGGCGAACCTTCTGGAACAAAACTTTGGGGCACTTTTTTTATTTCCCCCTTTGGTTTCATACCGCTTCTCCCATTTGTCGTTGATGCAGAAGGGAATGACACTGTTTATCTACAATTGTGTTGCAATTGGTTCCCTCTGCTGCATTTAGATAGCTCATTATCTTTCTTGGCATTTGTAATTGGGAGTGGAACATGTAGTACAAATATTGTACTACAATAAACTTAATGTGTACAACATTGAACTCCGTAGATCTTTCCTTGAGAGGTTATTGGGGAATTTCTTATGACGCCTGCATAAAATTTATGTAAAAGTATATAAATATATTGGTATACTCGTATTTCTCTGAGAGAACTTATTATAAAATTTATAAAAAATAATCACAGCATTTTTTGTTGTTGATAGAAGCAAATCCATTTCATTCGATATATACATAAGTTCTGTTTTGACTCTTATGTGTCACTAGTATCTACTACAAAATAATTTCCATGTCGTCATCTATATTAAATTCCCCTAAAAATAGTTGGGGTCAGTTGGGGAAAATAGGGGACGCTTGACATTTCTCCATTCACGCGCAGGCTTAAGCAACGCAAACACAGGACTGGCCTGAAATATCGAAACAAAGCTTTATTAAGGCAATACAAAGGTATGACAACACCAAAGAATCTCATTTCAAATAGTTAGACACATTCTATTATAGAAAACATTCCTTGTCTGGGAACACGCCTATTGGGAAAATACACTCGGTAAACGCCTTTGCTCTTCCCTGCCATTACTTTTGGAGAAACCGTAGACAAAATGCCTGCCCGCGTCTCCACATTGATATACCGATCGCTAATGATCTTACATGCGGAAACCACAGCGTGCACGAAAGAGTTCTCTAACGCATGAAAGCGCCCACTACAGCGTAATCGTTTCATTTGCGACCATGCATTCTATGATGAAAGACCATGCATTCTATGTTTCGGGGTGTTCTATCACCCCTGAAAATTTGTTACATTAGTTTTGAAACACCCTGCAAATATATCAATACACGCACGCAAGTACGCACACGCACGCATATACATATGCACACGCAAACACTGACACAAACACGCACATAAAAGTCACCTGAAAAAGGCTCGATTCGAGTGCAGAGATGCTTGAAACGTTTTCTCCCGTCCAAAACACGAATTCGAATTTTCTATTCTGTTACAAAACAGTCTTTATACATTATACTTTGTTTTTATAGAAAGTAAATACAATATTGTCAATCGATTTCGAAGTAAGCGAATTTCATTCATCAGAGCAAACACACCAGCAAAAAAAGGTCTGCTATCAGATATTTAACAGAAAGCAGCAGATTATTGAAAAATAATACGATTCATGATATTACTGAATATACTTATTCATTTTTAGAGCTCATTAACTGGTAATAGCATTTAACCGCACTGAAAGTAGGAAAACTGGTTGTGTAATAAAACTTCTTTATTGTAAAAACTAAGTTATATATATACAAAATTCGCTCAAAGTGTTGTCTAAATTAATCTCAAGAATAAATATTTCATTAGTAACCGTATAAAATGTGTGCAAGCCGGTGTTTGGGGAGGCATAGCCTCAATTAATTTGCGTATGTCCTTCAACGGAAGTTTCTTCCACAAATGCTGCAACTGGTCAGCTAATTCAGTGGTATTGTCATAGTGGAAAAGGTCGCGGCACCACATGTCATACAGGTGATTTATATGACGGAAATAAAGTCCTATTTATGTGCACCAGAATGTGTATCCAAGGACAGGAGGACGGAAAGGAATTATGAAATTAAGTCCCTTCCAAGGATCACACAAACAGAAAGAAATTTGATATTTAATACAATGACTTACTTCAGCGTTGTTCCGCAATAACCCCTAGATCCGGCTGCCCAGGCTTACAAAATGCAAACTGGACACACAGGCACACAGCAAAATAACAACAAAGATCAGGTTGGGAAAACATGAGTCAAATTATCATAATAAACTCTTTTATTTATATATTTATATATTATGGAAATAAAGAAGTAGCAAAGAAAATTATTTTGGCCATTTTCTGTATTAAATGTCTCTAGATAATATTTGGCCTTTGTAGTTAAATCTTAAATACAATAATATTTCAAGCACTGAAACACGACCTTTTTCTATATAAACTTAAATAGGGAAGTTAATTCTTGCCTCAATTTAGAGTCAGAACTTCTCTTTTAAGAATTTCTATGCTTTTAATATATGCCACATGACTAATTTAAATACCTGAATGCATCATCACTGTTTCAGGTCACCAATTTCACACAACACAGATTTAGAGATGAGTACCTCGACTCAAGATCTCAAAGGATCAAGAAGCAAATCTTGCACACACCTTCGGTAAGTTTACTTAGTACAAAGCTGAATCCACCGACTGAATAAAGATCCAGCTAGCTAGGACGAGTAATCACTAGGAATCATCCATCTGACTCTTTCGAGAAAATCCAAGGCAATCGGCGATCTCGAGTTCTGTAATCACAGGTCTAATTCAATTCCTCCGGATCCCGATATCTTAATTCTACGGCCAACTGATATGAAGTTTTCGCCTGAGTCCTCTGAAAAAAGAAGAAAAATTTTAGAATTTTGTGAATAAAAGTAATTGTCTTGGTCCACACGGATTATAAAATTCCTTCTGAATCAATGTTATAATCCGAAACGTAAAAATGACCGTTGGGTCATAAATTCTTTTGTGTCCGACATTTCTGAGCGAGAATTACCAGCTCCTTCTCCAACGAAAACTCAGGGCCAAGAGAGCCCCTCTACTGTGAAAAATGGTGATATAGGTCGCCTCGACCTTCAACTCCTTGCACGAATTTAAAATGCAGCATCAAACGGTCCGTGCGGAACCTCACGTTATCGCCTGCAGGAACGAAACCGCAGCTCCCGGGTATGAAATAAAGTAATAAGAAATTAGCTTCGGAACATCTGCCCGAGCGAAATCCCACACTTTCAGAATTAAAAGTGCGAACGCATTCAGAATTAAAACCTTGGAATAAAAATGGCTTCCGAAAGAGAATGATTTCGGGAAGAACTGAAAAATGTCGTGTTTCACACTCAAACCGTCATATATCACTATGACAGTATTCTAAGAAAGCTGCAATTACCCTCGCAGCATGTCCCAGACGTTTTCTAATAGTAATAGATTTGAGGACTTGGATGGCCATGTGTGGGCATTAAATCCTCAACGATATTGTTGCGAAAGTCGTGCAGTATGTGGTCTAGCGTTGTTTTGTTGGTAAATTGAACCTGTGCGTCTTGACAGCATAGGCAGAACATTTGCCTGCAGAATATTTTCAACATATAAGCGAGCCGTCAGAGTGGCTTGCAGCACAACCAGAAGAGATCGGCTGTCCCAGGAGATGGTTCCCTAGACTGACACATTACGTGTGATGGCCGTGTTCCGCTTGGTAACAAATGCGGGATAGAAGGTTGGCCAGTTATCCCCCAAACACTTTTGCACCGGTTATTAGCACTAAGAGACAAACGTAGCTCGTCTCTAAAGACAACCTGTATCTAATCGAACACTGTCAAATCTGACCGAGTTTGGAAACCAATAAGATGGCTCTGCGTATATTGAGAGGTCAATGGGAGTCGCCTTAATGGACATCGACACCTAATCCCATCTTATACGAGTGGTCTCCAAATAGTATCCCTTGATATAATAGATTCATAGAGGATGGCAAATGCCTTCGAATGTCTAATAGCGACGCCATTGTTGTGGACGTGGATCTTCTGCTGGCTGCTCGATCCTCTTGAATAGTTGTCTATCTGGGACTTCCTGAGTATCTGCGATGGTTACATGTGCCTTCTCCTATCTACTGTTACTAACACCGATCAACTACCATAACGTTCCAACCAGGATGATGATTAATACTTCTGTACGACCAACCAGGTTTACTTAGGCCTATGATACGACCTCTCTCTAAATCTGGTATTTATTCATAATGCCGTCGAATACGCCTTAAAAGCATTTTCGTACACAACTCGCAATAGTAAAGTAAAAAATCCAGTTCCAATTGCACGTGAGTGAGAACGCCTGTTATTTTAAATGTTCTACGATGCGTCGTTCTCATGCTCATAAGCCCAATAACATCATTGGGCTCATATGCCCAATAACATCATTGGGCTCATAAGCCCAATAACATCATTGGCTCTGACAGTTCGATCATTTGCATAACTCTTGAAACGACATTCGCATACCGAGTTTCGCGGCTATAGCTCAATTTTTTATGGATGCATATATTTTTTTGGCTAAAGGGTGTATTATATGAGTACTACTGTATGCAAATGAAGTTGTATGCATATACTACTTTACTAGAGTATTTTCTAATACTGAGTTTCCTTACTAGAACCAACTCCCATTTAGAGAAAAATAAAAAAAATCACTCATCTGTATTTACGTTTGGGGTACGCGAGTAGTTTAGGAGTACACGGGTAATTCTAGGGTACGCGAGAGTTTTTGTTGTATACGAGTAGTTCAGGGGTACGCGAATAGTTTAGGGGTACACAGATAGTTCAGACATACTCGGGGAGTTTAGGATACACAAGCAGTTCAGGGGTACGCGAGTAGTTTAGGGGTACGCTAGAAGTTCAGTTGTAGTTAAGCAAGAACGTTTAGAGACCACTGGTATAAAGTATTATACATTCCATAAATATAGTGTTTATTATACTAAAGTTGACAAAAGTTCACAAATTTATTTAAACCATATTTTTTTAATTTTTCCCGTGAAGCTTAGAAATATTTACTTTCAGCCAACGACAATACATAGCATTATTTTCTGTCCCGCGCTTCATCCATAAAGCTATGCGTCTAGATATTTGCAACTTCAGACCGGAACTTTAAAGACCGACAATCTACCTTTAACATCCTAAAACACTAAAAAGCATCGGTATATCTGCGGTACGTGAGATGCCATAACGTTTTTCTATCAACTTTCTCCACATCGATAACAATGAAATTGATCATTTTCACCGAAGGGCATCGGGATCTGCCCGGAGATGCACACCTGCGGACTTTAGATAAGACTTTTTAATCTAGACTTCTTTCTCTTCGTGTAGTCATAAATTATTCACAAGATTGAAATCGAGTTCAAGTTTTCGGAGTATTTCCGAAGCGTCTTCAGATATTATGTTTAAACAATTTTTAATTTGAACCACAGTTGAATATTTTCAGATGGATTTGCTTTCGGAGTACAGTTGAAGGTCGAATATCAATGTCAAAAGAAATCGAATTTGATCCTGATAAGCAAATATCTTTTAAATGTAAGGAATAGAAGTTTCATTACGTAAAGCAACAATTATGGAAATTATAACATTTGTTGTGGAAATATATAAAAATCAAAAACTAATATTTATAAAATTTTGAAAATTATTGGTGAAAAATTTTACCACAAAAATCATTGTTTTTTATACTAAAATAATTTCCTTGAAACATCTATTTTTCAGGATCTGTTATAGATATTGATTAGAAAATGACTATGGATTTATCTTCACATTCCGAAGTAGTAGGGTTTAGAACCCTAAGGATTTCCTCTTCCAGTTTTTTTTTCTATTCTCTAATTAAATAATTGTAATCTCACTTGAAATATATATTTCTCTGGTTTGTCTACAGATAAAGTGTATGATAGATGGTAACTAATATCTATATTTAGCATCGAATTATGACGGATATAGAGAAGTTTACAAAAAATGTTTACTTCTGCGTCTTTCCTTACTTTCGATTAAAAAAAAAATCATGAAACATCTATTTCCAAAATTTGGCTATAGATGAATCTTAGATGATTACTGAGATGAATTCATCATCAAATTTTAGAGAAGATAGTGTGGGTAAATAAGAACACCCTAGTTTTGGTTCTGGAGATGTTCCTTCCGGTTTCATTGTAAATTCTTAGGACTGTACAAAATCTAGGACTGTACAAATTCTTAGGACTGTACAAAATCTAGGACTGTACAAATTCTTAGGACTGTACAAGTATGCAAAAAGGAAGAAAAATGGTCAATACGTCCGCCAAATATGAAATGGGCATACTATTTGCCCCCATATTATGGCTCCTTTATGAATTTCTTGTTGTGAATTTATTTTATGAATTTTATTGAAACAACGACAGAGTTTGATGCCATATATCAGTGAATTAAAACATATTTGTCATTTATTTCTAACTTTTTATAAAAATAAAGAAATAAAGAATATTTATAGGTATAAACATATAGATCCAAGTGTAGAGACTTACGTTGCAGTGGATCATAAGGTCCCTAACTCCATCTATTTTTCAATTTTATAGGTGTGCAGAGATCAGTCACAATGATGAATACCGTGAAATCGAATAATTTGGGCTAATACATTATCCCCGTTGTTTTAATGAGAGGTGCTGAAATTGAATCATAATAACTTTAATGACAGATTTTCCGAAACAGCGGAGAACTTGAGGTATAGTAAAAACCTTAAGAGAAATACAGGGATCACTTGGCCATTCTTCCCTTTCGGGGTGAGTTGAGTTGTATAAATATCACATCCTAATGTTTATCTGTGACGAATGAGGAAGTGTAATGTCATAAACCAGGTTTCTAACTTAAGCTGTTATGACGATAGTTATCATGTGATGAAGTATATAGCTATGTAAATAGCTGCGATAATAAAGTTAAGAAAACAAACATACGGTTTTGGAATTCTTTGGATTTTATTTTTTTTTTCTATTTTGGTGCGAACAAGCCAAGAATACCATATTACTTCGAGATATGGCATTATTAAGTATTATTATTTATTTTCTATTTCCCTCATTTTATGTTCCATAAGTTGAGCTCATATACTCTGCATTTTATTACCACTTTACAACATAGTTGAAAAGTGTTTATGACTTTGTTCATTCTGTCTGTCTGTCTGTCTTCTCTGTCTGTCTGTCCGTTAGCACGATAACTGCCGTAAAAATGACTTTATCAAAATGAAGTTTTAGTATGTTTTTCAGACGGTCTGTGGGACCTATGGAAATATATAAATAAATAATATCACCCAATTAGCTTTAAATTAAACCCGGGTTGAAAATATGAAATACATTGAATCCTATGGGACCTAATTTTTCAAACATTTTTTAAGCAAATTTAAAATTCACAAATTGCTTCGAAATTTTTAGAAAATATTCAAATTATCCCATAAAATGTATAAAAAAATTTTCAGTAAAATATATTATGTATTTTTTTAAATAAAATTATTTTATATATGGAGAAAAACAAATTCAATTAAATTCTGACTATTGCTATATCCCCCAGAAAGAAAAAAGTGATATATTATATAATAAATATCTTTCCTAAAGTTTAATTACTTGATATATAAGACATGTTTTACATATTAAAATAAATATGGTAGATTTCAAATTTTTAAATAAAATAAACTATTATAGTATTGTGATGAATGAAACGATTAGAAAAATGTTTATGAATGAAATGCTGCTTTTATATAGAGGCGATTTATATTTCGCTAACGTCATTTGAATAAAGTTCATTTGTTTTCGATGAAGATTTCAAGTATAATAAATTATTGTAGCATTATGATAATTTTAAAAATATTAGCGATGAATGTATCGCATTTTAGAGATGTTTATATAAAATCTCATTGAAGTTGGAAAGTGCTTCATAATCAATGTTTTATGCATGATTGATCTTTCTTGTTTATATTTTCGTGTTTACTTTTCAAGTTCCTTCCCCCTGTATTTTTATTTCTTCTCGTTTTACTTCTCTTTCCTGACAATGGGTGGTGGTACTGTATTTGGGATCTGTCGTTTAACCAAGTTTTGTTTAGCCCGGCATTGGCTATCCTTTCTCATTTTAGAGTTCAGACACTGTGACTTCAGACACTGTCATTTTAGAGTTCAGACTCATTTTAGAGTTCAGACACAGTATACATGTCACACACACACGCATAATTACACACATCTTTTTGAAAGTGTTCCAAATGTTTTTTGAGATCTTGAGACGTATTTTCCCGCCAAAATCTGGAATTCGAAATTTTTTCAAGAAAATAATGCTCAAATAGTAATACAGTAGAGTGAGAAATTAAAAATAAACATTAATTTTATCATAGAAATACTTATATGCAAATAAGTCAGGAGAAATTATTTCCATCCATAAAATATGATCAAATGAAATCTTTTCTCCGGTTCCACATAACGCTGTCACCCCTTTAATAAATCCGAAAACTGATCGAATTCCGCCAAGAGATACGAAGCTAATGCTTAGATACACACCTGCAGGCCTGAGATAAAGACTTCCGTTAACTTTCAGATATAAATTATTCAAAAGATTAAAATCTAGGTCAATGTAACGCTAGTTTCTGAAAAGTTTTCATAAGTTTCATAGCTCACTGAAAATTTCTTTCAAATGTTTCTTTCAAATTTTGAACATATGTCTTCCATTAAGGAAGACATATGTCCTTTAACTTAAATTGCACTTTACTTTAATATTACTTTTAAAGTTAGAATGAATTATCAAGGAAACTCATACAAAGCTTTATTTTATTGTTATGTGCTGGCGGTGTTGCTCCGCAATAATTTTTTGTCTGATCTCATAGAAGGAGCATATACAAAAAAGGAGGAATTTAAGATAGATTCAAAATAATTTCAACACACGACACACACACACACAGTTAGGCCGACATATTCTTTCATTATGGAAAAATAATGTTGTAGCATTATTCTCTATGGAAAAACCATGAAAAACTAAAATCTCTATGAAATTACTATGAGCTGCTGGATGTAAACAGTCACGTGAACGCGATTATGCGCGCGCAGTCTACTGCATTATATCCTTTGCGTCATATCTTCCATGCTGCTGGATGTAAACAGTCACGTGAAACCGATTATGCGCGCGCAGTCTGCTGCATTATATCCTTTGCGTCATATCTTCCGCAGCTCATAGTAATTTCATAGAGATTTTAATTTTTCATGGTTTTTCCATAGAGAATAATGCTAAAATATTCTTTTTACATAATGAAATAATATGTCGGCGTAACACTGTGTGTGTGTGTCGTGTGTTACGGGAAATCAAAGTTACGTACAGCTTCAAAATTTGATACAGAAGTACTTCAGGACCCAAGTGCTTCGACAGCTCGACAGACAACTCAGCGAGATTTTTTTTTAAATTCGACTTAGTTGTTTTAGTTATTTTATGTTTTAGCACGATTTGAGCAATTTTCCAACAAATAGGTTTCTCAACGAACAAATATAATATCTTGACATCTTAAAAAATACCAGCGACCAATGTGTAGAATCAGTGGGTCAATTCCTTCGCATTTATTTATTTGTTTTTGAAAACATCGAAATTTGCATTTTTTATCTTATCTATTACTATATTTTGTCGCATCCGAAAAACTAAGATTAGCACAATTTATAATTTGACAAAAATATATGTGTATATCTTCGCATTCTGACAAAAAATGCTTTGTGTACAAATTGAAATTTTAGATTCTGTTAATAAAGTGTTTATTTCCCGTGGATTTTTCTCCACATGCTCTTCAAACGCCCTTTTCCTGTTTTTATTACTTTCCCTGCAATACATGGTAATGTATAAGGAAAGTATTGGAATCATACCGAAAATCGCAATTCGAGTTTTCGACGGATCTACACGTTTCGAGACCTCTATAACACGAAAAAACTATTTTTAGCGTGACGTCTGTGTGTGTGCCTGTGCGTCTGTGTGTTTGTGTGTCTGTGCAATGTATGTATCCACTCTAACTAAAAAACTACTGACCGAATTTCATGAAATTTGGTAAGTAAGTCACTGGGTGAGACCCTGGTGCTGAATAGTTTTTGGTACAATTCGTAAAGACAGAACCCGCCTTTTTTTGCGAAATGGCTCGCAAAAATTGCCTTTATCCACTCTAGCTGAAAAACTAATGGACCAAATTTCACAAAATTCGGTAGATATGTCGCTTGGGAGTTACCCTGGTGATGATTAGATTTTGGTACGATTCGAAAAAAATAACCTGCCTTTAATTGCAAAATGGACCACAAAAATCGTCAAAATCTAAAATAAAAAAACTACGTATGCTCAAATATGTCCATTAAATGCTTGTTTTATACCTAATGTTTAACGAAGAAAAGAATAAGACCAACCCCATTACACTAGGACTAAGCGTTCTCGAGATATGTTAGTTTTTCCGTATTTTTTCTACGCCACCTTTAAAAATAAGTCCAGTTACCAAATGAGACCAAAAATTGAATTAAAAGTTAATTAAATTTAATTAAAATAAAGAGAGCGTGATATAAGTCTGCAGGGAAAGTCATGTGTTGCCCACATCAGATTTTTATTTACTTTTTTTTTTCTGCTTTCCACGGTTACGAAGTCCATTCGTGGAGATCTGGTTTGAAAAGAATGGAAATGATTTAGAAATGGAAATTTAGACAGTTTGAAGTTTAGATACAGATTGGGGATATCTACGATTTGACGAGGCGATTTAACAATTATGTGGTGTTATTTGTGAAGGTATTACTTAAGTAGCGGGCGCTAATTTAGTGCCCGGAAATGGCCGGAAAATTCGCTCTAATCTGATAACATTTGCAAATATGGAATTTCATGTTGGTATTTTTATATATTTTTGGATGAATTGTGACTCCCTCCTCTTTCCTATACACACAAAAACAGAAAGAAAAATAGAGAGAGAGGCGTTGGGTCGGGGAGGGAAAAGATAAACTTAACATCTTTCTGAAAAGTGTGATAATTGAAATACTCTATCCATTGCAACTTAAGATAGTTGATTATATGTATTATTACGACAAAACCTCTGAAAACGTGGATGTATTTTCTGGATACGAGTACGAGTCCGTTTTTCTGGATAACTAACACCTTATTGATAACACCAGTAAACTTTAAAAGGAACACTATATAGACAATAACTATCTTACAAGATCACAAAACCACCATCAGTTACAATAAAACAGCAATTAAATACTCAAGTAATTCTCAAAACAGATTGTATTATAGAAGCACTGACCATTCGTATTCACTTTTATTCGTATCACGTCGACTCGATTCAAATTGTATGATGTCCAGCTTACCTTCTGTGGAAAATTCTTGAGGAAACTACTTAAATTAATTTGTTAAACTGGGAATTTTTAACCAATCTACAAAATACGAGACGTTTTCAAAACTCCCCAAAAGTCGACCAGTTGGGGATATTTCGTAAAATTTGTCGTCATGGTCGTCAAATTTGAAGTCAATTTCAAGCGAACCGGACTTCCGAATAAAAACAATGGTTGTCTGTAAATGTCGTTCTTTCTCGGGAACGAGGAATACATTGTAAATATATTTTGGGTATTCGAAAATCGACAATCAACTGTGTAACTAGCAAAATATTTTAATTGTAACTAACAAAGTATTTTAATTGTAACTAGCAAAGTATTTTAAGTTTCAGATTATTTAAGTTCTACCTTTAAACAAACAAAATATTTTAATTATAACTATAAAAGTATTTTAAATGTAACTAGTAAAGTATTTTAGTTTTCAAATAGTTTAAGCATTATCTTCAAACAAGCAAAATATTTTAATTGTAACTAGCAAAGTATTACAGTTTTCAGATTGTTTAAGCACTATCTTTAAACAAGCAAAATATTTTAATTGTAACTAGCAAAGTATTTAAATTGTAACTAGAAAAGTATTTAAATTGTAACTAGCAAAGGGTTTTACCTGCAACTAGCAAAGTATTTTAGTTTTCAGATTGTTTAAATACTATCTTTAAACAAGCAAAATATTTTAATTGTAACTACCAAAGTAAATTAATTGGAACTAATGTATTTTAATTTTCATATTGTTTAAGTATCTTTAAAAAGCTGCTTTATACTAATGGAGTATTTCATTTTCAATATAAAGCAATTTATGGAATTATTTTTTATCATTCTAAATGTTGTCAATATGTATTTAGAGGGGTTAAAATCTTGCTTTTATTATAAAGAATATCATTTGTGAACGGTTTGAAAGCGTTTCGTACGCACATCAACAAGGAATAGCCGATATTTTTAATTGAAGTAAAATACCTAAGCACTCACTACTTACAATTTTGCAGACTCCCATGAATATCGATAAATTCATTCCTGTGATTCCTTCAATTCCACAAATATAGACTTCTAAACAAATTCGTAAATCAGCCAAAACACAAATTCATGAAAGAAATATATTTAAAGATATAATGTTCCGGATATTGACGATGTTATACATAAACTATCTCTGCAGAATTTAATTTTTCTACAACCGTTCTCCGTTGAAGGCCCAGACCACACGACCAACCCAGAGGGTTTATGGTAACAAGTTGTGTGGCCAACCGTTCTCCGTGTAAAAATTTTAATTTTTCATTTAATTATCAACTTAATTATAATTATTAAGAAATTATGAAATTTTGTACCAGCTGTGTGGTAGACCTCAATTAGGTAGCATCTACAGAGATTCGCAAAGTTGCACATAGAATTTTTGCTTGCCCTCAATGCAAGTAACGGCTATTTCATGCTGATGAAGCTGCAAAACAGCTCAATTGATCCATGTATTGCTATTATCTGCAATGGAAGTGCTATGGTAACTTTAGAAAACCCCTTTAACTGGGTGTTGAAAGCATATGCATAAAGGGTGTTAAATTATGTATTTATTTTGACAGCTCAAATTTGAAAATTTTAGGGGAAAATAATATATTTTTCCTCCATGACACATTTTATTCTCCTGATTCATTACGATCCGCCACACCAAAAATGTCCTATCAACACACAACTTTTCCCTCACATTATTAAATTCACAAATTTATTAATTCACTGGAAGTGATACGAAGCTAATAATTAGGTACACATATGCAAAAGTTGGGGGAAATATTTAACTTCCACAAATTTTTCAAAACATTTTTCAACCACACATTTTTCAAAAGATCAAAATTTAGATCAATGCAACAACTCAAAAATTTCACATTTTGTTTTTCCTAAATTTTCTGAAACATTATGATCATCTGGCTCATTTGCACTTTACTGACTGTTAAAGATTAAAGAATAAAAATTTATTTCATGTTCATTAACTGGAAGGGAAGGGACAAACTTAAGACGCATTTGTTCATAAACGATATGACACTTTTAGCATAGGTTTAAAACTTTTGAAGATAATGATAGTTAAGTATGTAAATAATTGTCGTATGTAAGTCTGTCAAAGTCAGAAATTATTACTCCTTAAAAATTAAATTCCAGTTTTTTCAAGAAATGTATTTTATTTAATAATGCATAACATATTAAGTAAAGATTATAGCTTTAATCGTAAATTAATTCCAGTAAAACAAAGTGGTCAATATTACATGCATGCAAAGTTTGAATCTTCTTGGTCATTAAGTGGCTTTTGATCATTTTGATCGAAATTCAGGTACTGTCAGATTCTGTCCCGTGGTCTTTACTACAAGTGCGTAACAATTCAGCTTTCCAAAGTCGCCGATAGGGGGAAAAACCTTTCGGTAAAATATTTCTTATCTGCTCCAAGAGGTGAAATTGAAAATACCGATAATTATTTAAACAATTATTATATATGCATCTGTTCTCAAAATGAGCAGAAAAGAGCACAAGACAAGCAGCTAGCCAGTTTATAGAGACACAGATGAGATTAGTTCTGTTTTGTGTCTGGAACCAAAACAGAAATAGTCTCTGCAGTAGTTAATGACATGCAGTTGATATATGAGCAGTCATTTATGAACTGATCAGTATCATCAGGATACATGACACTGGGTAATCACTACAGAAAGGCAGGAAAATGCCTGTCAACAGAAATTTTTTACATAACAAGCGTTGCCAGTCTGAAAGCAATAATAGCCATGGAGGTGGGGAACATATCAAATCGAACAAGAGATGATTACAAAAAATTCGCGCAAAACACCGTAAAAGCATCTCCAAAATTCAGTAGCACCTAATTAAAAAAATAAAAGAAATAACAGAATTGAAACTAAACCGTCTAACTACAAAAGGAAATAAAATTGGGAACATTTACATAAAATAGAAGAAATAATTTTCGGATGCTAAATAATCTGGTTTCATACAAAATAGCAAACGCGAGGGAGTTTATTTATTTTCCTAATGGGAGCATGTGCAAACAAGCGAAAGCACCCGTTTCGGAAATATATGAGCAGAAGAAAAACGTAGCATAGATAAATAAAAGAAACTGTAAGTTTCGGAAACTAAATTTGCAGAAAATCTCCAGCTGAATAAAAAAATAACAGGGCAGTTTAAAAAACAACAAAAACATGTTTCGGAAAATAAATCAGAAACTTTCCTTCATCCAGACAGCAAAAAACTGATCAGTTTTGTAGTAAAGGAAGAAATGGTTTCAGATATGAGTTAACTACATGAAGTTGAAAAAAATAGCAATTAAAGATAAAGGAAACAACAGCTTTCCAAAAGTGAATGAGATAACATAATTCGCAAAGGAAATCTAGATTAGTTATGTATCAAGGAAAGAGACTAATTTGGAAATTAAAAGATCTAGCGGTATCAATAAAGGAAAAACAGCATATTAAAAAGAACGGCATTTTACTTTCCTTAGAATACATGTAATGTATAGGGAATCATTGGAATCATGTCGAAAATCGCAACTCGAGTTTTCAACGGATCTACACATTTTGGAATATCTAGAATACGAAAAATCCATTTTAGCATGACGTTTTTGAGTGTGTGTCTGTCTGTGCAATGTATATATCTACTCAAAAACTAATCGACCAAATGCCATAAAACTTTACAGACGAGTCTTTTGTAGGTTATTCTAGTGCTGATTAGATTTTGGTACGATGCTGGACAAGAGAACTAGCTTTTTTTGCGAAATGGCAAACAAAAATCGTCAAAATCTAAAATTAAAGATTACGCATGCCCAAATGTATGAATTAAATGCACGTTTTAATGCATAATTTTGGACGATGAAAAGACTGAAACCAACCCCATTAGTAGCCGTTTAGGAGATATTTCAGTTATTTCGCTTTTTTGCTACGCCAAAAGTTTTGAAAATACGTCCAATTACCAAATGAAAACGGAAATTTCTGTAAAAATGCAAATCCAGTTTAATGATTATACGTGTTACTTTGTACAATTAAACTCAATTTATTGATTTTTTAAAGAAGTAATGAATAAATGAATTTGAGTCCGAAGGAAAAGTCATTTGATGTCCACATCGGATTTAAGTTCCGACAGCTGCCTGATAAGTATGAAATACTTATACGTATGATTGCCCTCTGACACTTATGATTTATCGTATGAAATTTCTAACAATGTGTATTATTTTTCAATTTAATTTTTAATACATATTTTCGTAACAAAATTATCTTTCAAAATAAGCTTTAAACGGAATCTTTATTTTCAATGGATAAGCTACGTAGAATGATATTCACAATTCACGCTATCCATGACCATTAGACCTCGATATCAGATTTATGAAGAACGCATGCGTGTTAAAGCAGCGGGATACTACACCTTTAAAAAGTTTAATGGATTAATGTAATTAATCACTGCATTAAATCTTAGACAACAACAGGTACATTTTCTAGCATATTCATAAATCGAAAATGTTTGTGATGTTTTCTATTCATTATAACTATTAATTTTACATTATCACAATTTATTTTATTGAAATTGAGGTATTGAGGCTAAACTTAAAAAATAAATTTTCAATCAGAATTTCATCAATCTTAGTAAGCTCTTTTTAACACTTCTAGGCGTCTCTGCGCAAGAGATGACCAATGATTACATTTATCCCATTTTTAACACTTTACAACATAGTTGAAAAGTGTTCATTCTGTCTGTCTGTCTGTCTGCCCGTTAGCATGATAACTGCCGTAAAAATGACTTTATCAAAATGAAATTTTAGTATGTTGTTCAGACGATCTGTGAGACCTATGGGAATATAAATTATTAATATCACCTAATTAGTTTTGGATTGAACTCGGGTTGAAAAACTGAAATACATTGAACCTTATGGGACCTAATTCCTCAAGCACTTTTTAAGCGAATTTAAAATTCACAAATTGTTTCAAAAATTTTAGGAAATATTCAAATTATCTCATAAAATATATAAAACAAATGTCAGCAAAATATGTTCAGTAGTTTTTTAAATAAAAATTAAAATAATAATTACATCCTTTATATGAAGAGATCACGTGACCATTATATGAAGAGACCACTCGACCCACTTCAAAATAAAATATGGCATCCATCTTGAGTGAAAATCGTGGTTTTTAAAGTTCTTTTTAATTCATATTTACTGTTGTATCCGTCCTAAAACCGCTTTATTTTTGCTTAAATTCTGTGCATCTACATACTGAAACAACTCAATTACAATATATATGAGTTTAAATTATCATCAAACTTTGATTAGTTCTACAACAAAACCTAATTTTCCCTTATGGAGAACGTAAACACCGAAAGATATTGAAGGAGCTATATAAGAATTGCTGTATTTCTTTAACGCAAAATTTTTTAGCTCATGGAGTCTGCAATATAGCTGATATGAAGGAAACATTCATTGACTTTACACAGAGAACCAGACGATTTTTCCGATGAGGTTTTAAGCATAGAGTTAAATTATTTGTACCTACATGGTTTTAAGTTTTTAAATAAAATAAATTATTATATTATTGTGATGAATGAAAGGAATGGAAAACAGTTATGAATGAAATGCTGCTTTTATAGAGAGAGCCACGCGATTTATATTTCAATGACGTCATTTGAATAAAGTTCATTTGTTTTCGATTAAAAATTTTCAAATATAATAAATTATTGTAGAATTATGATAATTTTAAAAATATTACCGAGGAATGTATCGCATTTTAGAGATCTTTAAACCAGGCAATTTATATTTCAATGCCGTCATTTGAATTAAGTTCATTTTTTCCATGAAGTTTTAAGTTTTCAAATATAATAAATTAATGTAGTATCGTGATAATTTCAAACATATTAATGAGGAATGTATCGTATTTTAGAGATGTTTATATAAAATTTCATTGAAGTTAGAAAGTGTTTCATTATCAATGCTTTATGCATGATTGATCTTTCTTGTTTATTTTAAATTATAATTATTTTATTGCTTACTATTTAAGTAATAATGCAATTTTAATGCGAATTGATATGTTATTGTTTTATTCAATTTGTAATTTTCAACTTCGATGTTATATTTTCTCCATTCATAAATTGTTTACTGTGGAGTGAAAACCACAAAATTTTAATACTATTTGAATCTACAGACTACCGAATGCATTTCTTCTTTCCATTCAAAACAAATTTTCACAGCAAAAACAAATGAGCAACAAAACCACATCTATGAAGAACTTGCTGAATTAGCGAAGTCATCGTCTTTTGCAATTGAATTAAATTCATTGTTTTTATGCCTTTGAGACAAAGGCGTCTTCTTACTCAGCGCTCCTTTTGAGCTCATCAAAGCAACGTGCGGCCTCATTAAACTTTGGTACTTGGAAAGCCCCTTCATCCTTCATTTCTGCTCAAGTGGTTCTTTTATTCGGGACCGACGTAAAAGGGGGAATGCATAAGTGACAGTCTTCATAATAAAGGCAGAAAATAATTAATTCCAATTTAGAATGGACATAAAATGCTATTTCCATAAACGTACCTTAATTTAATTTAAATGCAATTAGCAATGTCATTTGCATGGGCAGTTATGTAAAGTAAATGATTATTAAGTTAATTTGTGTTTAGTTTTCTCTGATGAATAGTAAAGGAAATTTTATTACTCTTAATATTAATACTTGCCCTTAAAATTTTTCTTGCACTTAATATTATATACATTAATATTATGGATAATATTTTATATTTAAAATTCATTACAATTTGCTTGTGATGAGTTTTAATCCTAAAACAGTAATTTTTGCTGAAAACTTGATTCACCAATTGAAGACTATGCATGTATTTATAACTATCAAGATACATTACTCTTAATATACTCAAGATTTTATTACTCTTAATATTAATACTTGCCCTTAAAATTTTTCTTGCACTTAATATTATATACATTAATATTATGGATAATATTTTATATTTAAAATTCATTACAATTTGCTTGTGATGAGTTTCAATCCTAAAACAGTTATTTTTGCTGGAAACTTGATTCACCAATTGAAGACTATGCATGTATTTATAACTATCAAGATACAAAACAAGAAGAGGTTGAAAAAGATACGAAGCTCTTGTGGTGTACACTTGAAAACTGTTCACCACTTGTACGCCAAAAACTGTTCAATGAGCAGTTTTTTGTACTTGATTACACCGAGATGTTTTATGAATATATTCAGATCTGTGGACTGGTCATTTCACTGTATCTGGCTAACCCATTCAACGATGCAACATTATAAATTGGCTCAACATTATTGCACCAACCTATAATATCGCACTATCATTATAGGTTGATGTTATATTGTTGAACAAAACTGTATTAATAGACTTTGAAAAAGAAACACATTTCGCGGAAGACAAAGTAAATAAATTGCTTCAATTATTTTGAAATTAATATTTAATATATTTTACTGGAAAATCGAGGTGGAATATTATAGTGATAATTTAACAATTTAAATATTGGACAAAATATTATTTGCAGGAGATCGCTGAAAAGCGTATCACGGTATATTTCACACTGCATTGAGAAAGATTATCCTAAAAACAAATCCGCTTAAAAAAAATAAATAAATAAATAAAATTTCAATGTTCTCAAAAAATATTTCTATATAAAGAGAATTTTCTTTTAATATGTCTCAAAAATTAAAACATTATTTTATAAAAAGAGTTAAATTATTACTCATAATAAATTTCCAAATTAATAATAATAAAAAGAAAAAAATATTTGCATTTAAAAATATTTACAGAAACTCGAAACCTTCCTTTCCTAATTAAAGTCTCAAAATATCAAAATATTATTACACATAAACATTTTTATTTGTGAACTCTAATCAATAAGAAGCGAAGGAAAATATAGAGAAAACGTCGTTAAACACGCCCACATTTTTTTTTTTTTTTTTGTAAAAACCCTAATCTGGTACCACGCATCAACATTCACATCATAAGTATTATAAATACGTATATTATAATAAATCTGAGATATTATTAAAAATTTGATCTGGCCAGCACATGACTTTCCTTATATAATGCAATGAATTTACTACTTTTACAGTAAAAAAAAATAGATTATTCTTATAGTTGTTATTTATATTCTTTCCAAGATATTGAATTTTCGTCAATGAGTCGTCATTTTCCATGTTGTCATCAAAGAGTCATCATTGATTTAGCGTCATTTTTATCCATTTGGCGAGTTTTTCGTTAATTTAGCAACATTTTAAAAAGTCGCCAAGTTGGCGACATTCCATCAAATTTGTCGCCAAAATCTCGCCAAGTGTTATGGACGAAGCAATAAATTATTCTTACAACAGATAAATGACTATTGGCGTCCAAAAAAAAGTATCTTTTTTCATGAATGGAACGAGCTAGATCCACGAAAATAATGTCACCCAATTTATCGCATGGTATTACATATGAAAAGTGAACATGTTTCTCAATAGGAAATATTTTTTTTTATTTTATATGACTTTTTGATAATTTTTTTTAAAAATGTGTGATATCTCGAGAACGGTTCATGTTAGCGTTCTAAAATTTATGTTAATCGTTTTCTAATGAAAAATTACATAAGATATGTCTATTTGGGTAACTTTATTAGCGGTTTTAATTTTTTGACGATTTTTTCGAAATTTTACTCGAAAATTTAGGGGATTTCTGAACATTCGGTTGCGTATAAAAACAAGAAAGATCAATCATGCATAAGCATTGATTATGAAACACTTTCCAACTGAAATGTAATTTCATTTAAAAATTTCTAAAATGTGATTCATTCAGTGGTAATATCTTTTACATTATCACAGTACTACAGTAATTTATTATACTTAAATATTTAAAACTGTATCGAAATATAAATCATCTGATTCTTTATGCAAAATCAATGAATATTTCATTCATATAACTTGTATTCCAGACTCCAGAGCTAAATAATTTTGTGTGAAAAAAATTCAGCAATTCTTATGTAATTCATCTTACAATCGCTTGAGATATTTGCATTCTGCATATGTTAAAATTAGGCTTCCTTGAAGAAATAATAAAAGTTTAGGGATCATTTAAAATCACAACTATTGTAATTGCATAGGCACGGAATTTAGATACACAGATAATATATATGTGTATGTGTATGTACTCAAAGTATTGGAATCGTGCCGAAGATCGGAACTCGAATTTTCAAAGGATCTACACGTTTTGGGACTTCTAGAACACGAAAAAACTAGTTTTAGGAAGACGTCTGTGTGTGTAAGGGTGTATCTGTGTATGTTTCTGTGTGTCTGTGTGGATATTACATCCACTCTAATTGAAAAACTAATGGACCGAATTTCATACAATTTGGTAGGTATGTTTTTTGTGGGAAATCCTGATGTTCATTAGATTATAGTACGATTCGTAATAAAAGAATCTGCCTTCTTTGCGAAATGGCCGCAGAAATTGCCTTTATCCACTCTAGCTAAAAACTAATGAACCAAATTTAACAAAATTTGGTGTATAATATTTCAATAACCTACAAGTGATTTATATACCAAATTTAACAAAATTTTGTATATAAATCATTTGTAGGTTATTCTACTACGATTCGGGAAAGAGGAACGGGCTATTTTTGCGAAATGGCCAGCAAAAATCGTTATATAAAAAAATAAAAGACTACCTGTGCTCAATTATATCAATTAAATTCCTATT
Organism: Amaurobius ferox; assembly: GCA_951213105.1. NCBI lineage: Eukaryota > Metazoa > Arthropoda > Arachnida > Araneae > Amaurobiidae > Amaurobius > Amaurobius ferox. Next base: position 22,512,866 of record OX578143.1, read on the forward strand.
TTATATGTGATTTTTGACAACAAAAAGAATAAGACTAACCCCATTACTCTAGGACTAGCCGTTCTTGAGATATTCTAGTTTTTTCGCGTTTTCGCTACGCCACCTTTGACAATAAGTCCAGCTATCAAATGAGAACCAAATTTAAGTTTAACGTGTAAATTCAATGTCATTTAAAATACTTATGTTGTGCAGATAAACTCAAATTATCATTGAATAAATAAAGAGAACGAATATGAGTCTGCAGAGAAAGACATGTGCTGTCCACATCAGAATTTTTAACAATATTACAACAATGATTTATAGAAGTGAACGGGGATTATTTTCAGGCCATTTCGAAAAAAATGTATGATCTATATTTAAAGATCCATCAAATTTTTGTCGAATAAAATGTTCAACAAATTTAAGCTGTGTACCAAATTTTAACTCTCTAGGACGTAGGAAAGTGCAATTAAAATGCCATCAATTAAATTTATCATGAAGAGTTATATAAAATTTAAAAAAAATGAAAAATTGTTATCTACCAAATTTATTTTAAAACATGAAGCCACTCCCATATGCAAAACGTTTAAACAAATGGAGAGATATTTATTATATAATATCTCTCTCTTTTCTTTCTGGAAGATATCCCAAAGTCAGAATTTAATTGCATTTGTTTTTTTCCCTATATTAAACAATTAAATTTATCATGAAGAGTTATATAAAATTTAAAAAAAATGAAAAATTGTTATCTACCAAATTTATTTTAAAACATGAAGCCACTCCCATATGTAAAACGTTTAAACAAATGGAGAGATATTTATTATATAATATCTCTCTCTTTTCTTTCTGGAAGATATTCCAAAGTCAGAATTTAATTGAATTTGTTTTTTCCCTATATTAAATAATTTTTTTAATTAAAAAACTACTTAACATATTTTACTGAATTTTTTTTTATATATTCTATGGGATAATGTGAATATTTCCTAAAAATTTCGGAGCAATTCGTGAATTTTAAATTTACTTAAAAAATGTTTGAAAAATTAGGTCCCATAGGGTTCAATGTATTTCATTTTTTCAACCCGGGTTCAATAAAAAACTAATTGGGTGATATTATTTATTTATATTCCCATAGGTCCTACAGACCGTCTGAACAACATACTAAAATTTCATTTTGATAAACTCATTTGTACGGCAGTTATCGTGCTAACGGACAGACAGACAGACAGACAGACAGACAGACAGACAGACAGACAGACAGACAGACAGACAGAATGAACAAAGTCATAAACACTTTTCAACTTTGTTGTAAAGTGTTAACAATAGGCTTCCAGTGTTTACAGACTGTGATTTTTGTACCAAATTTCGTTCGAATCGGTCCATTCGTTCGTCAGTTATCGTCTCCACAGACTCACTGACATACACACACACACATGCATACTTTCAAACACACACACACATACATATTTTCTCACACACACACACACACATACTTTCACACACACACACACACAGACACCACTACAAAAATGTTTCATTCGTGATCAGGGCTGCTTGAAACGTGCTTTTCCGTCGAAAACACGAATTCGAATTTTCGACCCCGTCACAATACTTTCCTTATACATTATGCATATAAGGAAAGTAAAAATATGTTCTAAAAAAACTATCTGAAGAAATTAAATAAATATATTATAAAAAATCTGATGTGGGCAACACATGACTTTCCTTATATAATGAAATGAATTTACTACTTTCACAGTAAAATAAATAGGTTTTTCTTCTAGTAGATACTAATATCCTTTCCAAGATATTGAATTTTCGACAATTAGTCGTCCTTTTCATTGATTTATCGTCATTTTTATCCATTTGGCGAGATTTTCGTTAATTTGGCAACATTTCAAAAAGTCGCCAAGTTGGCGACATTTCGCCAATTTCGTCGCCAAAATCTCGCCAAGCGTTATGGACGAAGAAATAAGTTATTCTTACAGCAGATAAATTGGCGTTCAAATGCAAAAGTATTACTCAAAGTATCTTTTTTCATGAATGGAACGAGTTAGATCCACGAGAATGATGTCACCCAATTTATCGCATGATATTATATATGAAAAGTGAACATGTTTCTCAATAGGAAATATCTTTTTTTCTATTTTATATGACTTTTTGATATTTTTTTTGAAAAATGTGCAATATCTCGAGAACGGTTCATGTTAGCGTTCTAAAATTTATGTTAATCGTTTTCTAATCAAAAATTACATAAGAAATGTCTATTTACGTAACTTTATTATTGGTTTTGATTTTTTGACGATTTTTTCAAAATTTCATTCGAAAATTTAGGGTTGTTCTGAACATTCGATTGCGTATAAAAACAATAGGCTTCCAGTGTTTACAGATTGTGATTTTTGTACCAAATTTGGTTCGAATCGGTCCATTCGTTCGTCAGTTATCGTCTCCACAGACTCACTGACACACACACATACACACATACTTTCACACACACACACACACACACACACACACACAGACATCACTTCAAAAATGTTTGATTCGTGATCAGGGATGCTTGAAACGTGCTCTCCCGTCGAAAACTCGAATTCGAATTTTCGACCCCGTCACAATATTTTCCTTATACATTATGTATATAAGAAAGTAAAAACAGTCTGAAAAAATTAAATTCCACTTTTTAAGACATAAAATACCACTACATAAATTTCATACTCGTACACATTTCTTACAAAAGGGCGCTCTCACTTAAAGTTACTCTACTTATTGTACAAACTATGGGTTGATTTTGCCTTATATTACACCGTCGTTAGCAAATCCCGATATATGCAATGGCAACAATTTTGCAAAATGTAACTTGGCTCATCAATTGGACTGCACAACAGAACTACTCAGAAGTTGCTAATATAAAGTCAAACATAAATTATAACGTAACTGAGGTAGATAATAACCAAAGGTTATATAGACCTCTCAAATTTTACTTCGTGATGGAATGGAGTAAAGAGTGATTGAAGATTCCTCACATCAAAAACTACCTGCTAATTTTCAAATTTACACAGTAGTTATCGTCTTAAACCGAAGTTTAATACCTTTTCCATTGTAGCTTTATTACTTTCCTTATATACATAATGTATAAGGAAAGTATTGTGACGGGGTCGAAAATTCGAATTCGAGTTTTCGACGGGAGAGCACGTTTCAAGCATCCCTGATCACGAATCAAACAGTTTTGAAGTGATGTCTGTGTGTGTGTGTGTGTGTGTGTGTGTGTGTGTGTGTCAGTGAGTCTGTGGAGACGATAACTGACGAACGAATGGACCGATTCGATCCAAATTTGGTACAAAAATCACAATCCGTATACACTGGAAGCCTATTGTTTTTATACACAATCGAATGTTAAGAACACCCCTAAATTTTCAAATGAAATTTGGAAAAAATAGTCAGAACATCAAAACCACTAATAAAGTTACGCATATAGACATTTCTCATTAGAAAACGATTGACATAAATTTTAGAACGCTAACATGAACCGTTCTCGAGATATTGCACATTTTTCAAAAAAATTATCAGATAGTCATATAAAATAAAAAAAAATATTTCCTCTTGAGAGACATGTTCACTTTTCAGTAATACCATGCGATATATTGGATGACATCATTCTCGTGGATCTAGCTCGTTCCATTCATGAAAAAATATACTTTGAGTAATACTTTTGTATTTGAACGCCAATATTCATTTATCTGCTGTAAGAATAACTTATTTCTTTGTCCATTATGCTTGGTGAGATTTTGGCGACGAATTTTGGCGGAATGTCGCCAACTTGGCGACTTTTTGAAATGTTGACACATTAATGAAAATCTCGCCAAATGGATAAAAATGACGCTAAATCAATGAAATGCGACTAATTGTCGAAAATTCAATATCTTGGAAAGAATATTAGTATCTACTATAAGAAAAACCTATTTATTTTACAGTAAAAGTGGTAAATTCATTACGTTATATAAGGAAAGTCATGTGTTGCCCACATCAGATTTTATATATATATATTGGCATCTAGATATTTTATTGTGATAATTACTTTCCTTATATACATAATGGATAAGGAAAGTATTGTGACGGGGTCGAAAATTCGAATTCGAGTTTTCGACGGGAGAGCACGTTTCAAGCATCCCTGATCACGAATCAAAAATTTTTGAAGTTATGTCTGTGTTTGTGTGTTTGTGTGTGAAAGTATGTGTGTGTGTGTGTGTGTATGTGTCAGTAAGACTGTGGAGACGATAACTGACGAACGAATAGACCGATTCGTACGAAATTTGGTACAAAAATCACAATCCGTAAACATTGGAAGCCTATTGCCCCTTAGCCAATCGAATGTTCAGAACCCTCCTAAATTTTCGAGTGAAATTTTGAAAAAATCGTCAAAAAATCAAAACCGCTAATAAAGTTACACAATTAGACATTTCTTATGTAATTCTTCATTAGAAGACGATTGACATATATGTTAGAACGCTAACGTGAACCGTTCTCGAGATATTGCACAATTTTCAAAAAAATTATCAAAAAATTATATAAAATTAAAAAAAAATTCCTATTGAGAAACATGTTCACTTTTCATATGTAATACCATGCCATAAATTGGGTGATATCATTCTCGTGGATCTAGCTTGTTTCATTCATGAAAAAAGATACTTTGAGTAATACTTTTGTATTTGAACACCAATACTCATTTATCTGCTGTAAGAATAACTTATTTCTCCGTCCATAACGCCTGGAGAGATTTTGGCGACGTATTTGGCGGAATATCGCCAACTTGGCGACATTTTTAATTGTTGCCAAATTAACAAAAATCTCGCCAAATTGAAAAAAATGACAGTTAATCAATAAAAATGAAGACTAATTGAAGAAAATTCATTATATTGGAAAGAATATAAGTATCTGCTATAAGAATAACATTTTTTTTAACTGTAAACATAGTAAATTCATTGCATTATATAAGGAAAGTCATGTGTTGCCCACATCAGATGTTTTCTTTGATGATCGTGATACGACTTTTACGTATTGAAAAAGTTCAGTCAAAATGTGTTTTACACAGATTATGTTTCACACAGATTTCACTCTATTAGAATTATTTTTTTCAAATTTAATGTTATATTTGACTTTGATGAGATTTTGTAACAGAAACCTAAAATCGCGATAAAACAGTTTAATGAATTCTATATTAATCTTTATTACTATGAAGATTTTTCATGGAGTAATTTATTTCCTACATTAAAGATGCTATAAAAACATGAGCCATATTTCATCTTATGAAATGTGATTCAGTTATGATTCGTGAATATAAAATGTTACTCATGACAAACTGAAATATAACTAGCTTTTACGTTATAGCATGTTGGATAGAAATGCCACCAATTTGATGAGTTATACATGATAGGATTGAAACTGATGAAACTGATATCTTGATGCACACATTTTTACTTTCCTTATATACATAATGTATAAGGAAAGTATTGTGACGGGGTCGAAAATTCGAATTCGGGTTTTCGACGGGAGAGCACGTTTCAAACAGCCCTGATCACGAATCAAACATTTTTGAGGTGATGTCTGGGTGTGTGTGTGTGTGTATGTGTGTGTGTGTGTGAAAGTATGCGTGTGTGTGTGTGTGTGTGTGTGTGTGTCAATGAGTCTGTGGAAGCGATATCTCACGAACAAATAGAGCGATTTAAATGAAATTTGGTACAAAAATCACAATCCGTGAAGATTGGAGGCCTATAGTTTTTAAACTTAATCGAATGTTCAGAACCCCCTAAATTTTCGGCCCCGAGATTTTGGGGCCGAATTTGGCGGAATGTCTCCAACTTGGTGACTATTTTAAATGTTGCCAAATTAACGAAAATCTCGCCCAATGGATTAAAATGACACTAAATCAATGAAAATGACGACTAATTTGCGAAAATTCAATACCTTGGAAAGACTATAAATATGTTCTATAAGAAAAACATATTTTTTATTGTAAAAATAGTAAATTCATTGCATTATATAAGGAAAGTCATGTGGTGCCCATATCAGATTTTTAAAATAGTTTTTGAGTTGAAAAAACGTATTTAAGAACGTATTGAACGTATTGAACGTGTATTTTATTTAAACGTATTGAAGATGCAATAGAGTATGTTTGCTGGCGTTCGCAAATAGTATTTATATGTGTAAAATGCAATATTTCAAATGTATGATTTTTCTGAAAGTATTTCTTTCATAAACGTTCAAATTTTAGATCCCTTCAATTCGATCTTTACTTTGATCATCCTCACAAAATCATCTATATATTTATGAAAAAAGGACTATGATCACACCATCAAGAGAAGAAAGTAAATACATAAACACAGAAACTTTTATACCCCATGAGACAGTAATATGATCATATACATAGGCTTGTGATAGTAATATGGCATTATAGCAGTAAAGGCATCTTATCACAGTTGCCTTACTGGTAAGATAAATATAATAATTCACAAAATTTCCTACTACAATATTTTACTATCACGATAAATAAAACTGCTGTTTGAGAGAATATAAATGGCTAAGACTTACTTGAAGAAAGTAGGCACATTACAATTATATAACAAATGTTTCGTAGGCGCTGTGTCCCTCTTCTTCAGGCCTAAAAACAGTGAGCGCTGTTAACAACCGCTATAAACGAACTGCGATGCGGCATGCAAAACAAAATTATAACAAAGCAAGAACACTCATAACCAAAATTTTGTAGTAGATGGTATGAGTCATTAAATGTGAGTCAAATGTATGAGCCGAAACTCAGTTATAAATATATCAATACAGGCCGGAGTCCTTCTTCTCCCTCTCAACCGAAGACTAAGAAAATTGGACTGACAGAAATTATTGAAATGAAACTTAAATTGAAACATAGCAAAAAATGTAAAACTAATAAATTATTAGTAAAAATGAAAGAATTGTGAGAAATTAGAGGGAAAAAGAAATGAACAAACTCTTATGGAGGCGAAAGAAAAGGAAAATTGAAGAAGAATGAAACTATAATTAAGAAGAATATAAAAAAGTACTAAACCTGTTTCGAAAGGTATGCACGCTAATTTCATCTACTATAAAAATTTTTCAAAATGCTATGAACATACTAATTATTGAGACAAGATCCAAGAAAAATATAACACACAATGAATAACACTGGTTTCAGAAGCTATATGAACTACTTCATCAAATAAATAAAAGTAACATTCACTAAATTACTTAAAAATATCACTGAATGCGACTGAAATTAAGAAGGTTATAATAAAATTGAAACAAAAGCAACCGGTGGGTTTCGAACTATATATGAGCTAACGCTTAATTTCAAAAATAGGTATAAAGAATATGCCTGTTTTCTCCAAGTAATTATTGTACAGTTATAATCCATATAAATAAAATTGAAAATCTGTCTGCCTGTCCTTCTGTCTGTTTGCCTCATCATCACGAGAGAACGGCTGAACCGAATTTAATGAAATTTTGTGGGTAGCCTTGAAATAACTTCAATCAAGTTTGGGTTTTTCCAAACGAAAAAGGTTAGAAATTGTTGGTTTTAAACTTAAAAGTGAAATAAAACTATATCTCCAATTTCAGTGGGAGATTATTGGGCTAATCAGTCAGTTTTTGGAAACATGAATTGTTTTCAAACGTCAATGTATGAAACATGAATTTAAATAGAAAATCTATCACAATGGTTTATTTTTCACAAGCGCTTAGTCAACAATGAAAAGTATTAAGAAATTAGAATGGTTAATTAATTATTAGCATTTTATGAGGAAGTTTCTATCTTATATTATGTTGCTCACCAAAGCAATTAAATTAAATTTGTTTATTAATTAATATTTTTCTTTCGATTTTAATAATAAATAAATGGATATAAATATATACATTATAAATGAACGGTTTGATGTTTCTTCTAATTATATTAATTGCAGACTGCGTACATCACTTTTATTTATTTTCCCAAAGAGTTTTCAAACTTATATATTGTGTTTAGCTAAAAAACTCATATATTGTGTTTAGTCAAAAAACTCATATATTGTGTTTAGCCAATACACTCATTTAGCCGATTGTTGAAACAGAAAAAGAGTAAAACGGGTATATCTTCTAATACAATTTTAGTGTTTTCATTTAGTATATACAAACGGGATCGGGATGTTTCATTCTTCAGATCTGCAAATTTAGATCTACGAATTTGGCGGGATATAACTAACATGCCAACTTTTCTTAAACGTTGCCAAATTGATGGAAATATCCCCAAATAGATAACAACAACGCTAAATCATTGAAATTAATTTTGTTTCTTTAGAAAAGAGTGCTGAAATGATGTTTCGGTAGCATTTGTCTGTCAGTCCAACCGTTCAACAAAGTTACATATTTGCCGAATTTTTAAAATGTCACCAAATTGATAAAAATGTTTCTAACTCCAAAAAAATATCTTAAAATTCATAAAATTGTGCTTAATAAATGAAATTAATTGTGTTTTGTTAGGGGATCGTAATGTGATGTTGTTTCAATAATTTGCGCCAAGTAGGGCTGTCAGTTCTACAGTACACTTGACGATAAATTTGGCGACTTTTTAAAATATTGCTAAATTGAAGAAAATGCCGCCAAACCTTCCTTAGAGATCGCATTATTGATTGCCAAGGACACCCACTCACCGTTACCTCCGTTTGGAGTAGTGTCGCGCTGGACGGGATTGGACCGCAAATGAATGGAACCAGATCGTCTTCAGCGACGAATCGAGGTTCAAATTTGGCAGTGATGACAACCGTGTACGTGTGTGGAGGCCCCGTGGTGAACGCCTCAATATACCCTTCGCTTTACAGCGGCACACCTCTCCCACAGCTTTTGTGATGATATGGGGTGCCGTCGCATACGACAGCCGGTGGCCTCTAATATTGACTCAGGGAACCATGACAGCCCAGAGGTACGTTCGTGACATCCTTCAACCACATGTGTTGCCACTCGTCTCAGGGCTCCCAGGAGGCATTTTTCAATAAAAAAATGTTCGGCCACACCCCGCAAGGATTGTTGATGTTGAGACCCAGACCGTCCGACCTACCAGAAAGGTGTAAGGTAACCGTTTGGACGGCAGGGAAGTGCCACCCAATTTAGACCGAAACCCAGTGAGGGATGCATTTACAGGGACCATACCCTCCTTCCCCTACCACCAACCTCTCGGAAGGACACTTACGGACCCACATTTTTAACGTGATCTTACTCCGCATGAACACGGCGGGAGTTGTGGCAGCGTGCAAATCCAGCGCGCAAACCACCGGGCTACTGCGCCCGAAATGTGCCAACAGCACGCGGTGTTCCCAAGCGGTCACCCACCCAAGTACTAACTGCGCCCGATGCTGCTTGACTTCGGTGATCTAACGAGAACCGGTGTTTTCAGCAGTTGGACACACGAGGGCCGTTGGACACACAGCAAGGGTGTCACAGAAATGCCTTCGCCACACTACTACCTTTCCCTGGCCTATCCGATCCCCAGATTTGTCAGCGATCGAGCTTCTTTGGGATCATTTGTGACGGCAAGTTGGACAGCCTACGAGTTTGGTCGAACTAGAGGCGCTCTTACAAGAACCATGGAATGAGATGACGCAGGACACCATACGGGACCTTTATGCCTCAATCCCCGCCCGTATGGTACCGTGTATTCACGCTAGATGTGGTCCAACAGGATACAATAACCTCCATTCATTTGTAGTTTTTCCGGTAATAAATTATCCTTTTGCTTTGATTTTATATCACTTACTTATATCAACGTTGCACTACCACATTTAAATTTCGTTCGATTCTGACGACTCTTTCTTGGTCTGCGAATTTTTATGGCAATGAGTGTATATCGACATATATTTTGACATATATTGCAATATATTAGAATCAATTACGGCCTTCTGGTATAAAGATTACGGGAATTATTGATATTTTCAATTTATTACTTCATTTGTTTTATTTTGGCAATAACTGTTGAAAATCATATTGTAATACGAATAATCTTCTACTAACACTCGTGCATATTTTCTAATCTGCAAGACTATAAGTAATATGGGTATATATATTCCCATCTAATTTTAGCGCTTTCATTTTAACTTATATTGAAATCAATTACGGCCTTCAGGTTCAAAGATTACGGGTTTTGCGAAATTTTCGGCCGTACGAAGAAAGGGTATGCTGCTGGTTTTAATAATATGTTTGAGTTAGTGCACTTACTTACGGCATTACGTCATACATATAAATATAACATATACCATGAGCAATCAATGAAAATTCTGCAATTAACCGTATATCTGTAACATGAAAAATAAACACTTTTATTGATTCAATAAACATTATATAGAGAGTAGAGAAAATAGTTTTATGTAAAAATACTATAAAGAAACTTTTAGTGATTTTTCTATGTTCAAGCTAGAAATACGGAGTAAATGACATCAACTTATCTATGAAATGTTATCAGTCCGTATGTTGTCTGGTTTATCTGTACTCATAACTTTCATAGAGCAATAAACGATATTTTTGTACGTTGTAACTTCTAAAAGAGTGCGGATATCAAGGCATATAAACTTTTATTCGCTAAATTAACGTTCGGTAAAAACGTTTGAATAGCTGAGGGAATAGGTGGAAATCCGTTGAACTTATTCTCCATACAAGCAACATTTATTTTCTTACCTAATAGTTTTATAGAAACTGTGCATACAGTTTCTTTTCTTCCACAAAATTTGGAATTTTCAAAGAATTGATATTTCATTTTAACTTTCCATACATATTATACATATTATAGTGTACAAACACATAATATGAAAAAACGATAGTGAAATCTGGGTTTTCACAAAGGACTACGAGCACTGAGTAAGATCAACTAGCCAATACAAAGAGTGTGCTCGAGGGAAGATTTGGATTCTCTCCAAATTCAGGTTAACTCTCCCTCACGCAGTGTCATCCTATTGGTCTATTGGCTTGTTGATCTCGCCCCAATGCTTGTCGCTTGTTCGTGAAATTCCAGTGTAAGAATATCATGCTAGTTTAAAGTCTTGCTCGAAAAATTCGAAACTCAAATCTTTTGGATTGAGATTTTGCAGGAACCGTGCAACAATGGATCACAGTGCATGATGTTGAATTTCAACATATACCTTGGCTTCCGCAAAGTCCAGATTTAAACCCTATCGAAAACATTGCTAACAACTGCATAAGAGCTTACGATCTGGTTTTCGAACGTCTGATATTCTCTTGACTTAAACGCACTTCAGTCTATCCGTATACGTGCTTTGTAACTCGGGCTAAAAATGGTCCAATGAAATAGTGAACCGGGATTTCTAATTCACGAAATATTTCACAGAGTCAGAAAATATTGCCGATATGTTTGTTCCCTGGAGGTACGCAAATCGATCGTTATAAAATACGGGGTGCATTCAAATAGATTTATAAGCCGAAAGACTTCTATTATGCAAAAATTATTTGTTTTTGAACATATCCGATAAAATGTGAAATGGAGCCATATTTCATGGACACGAAAATAACTTCGGTTCGATCCAAGGTGGGAGGAATCAATAACGCCGACAGTGGAGTACTTTTAAAGGATCTTTTACCTGGATTTTTGATGCAGAAATCGATAGAAATTTTAAGCGAAAAAATAAAAATTATAAAGTTTAGATTTAGATATTATATGTATAAAACAATAATATTTCATATTTGAATATTTTGAGGTGTGAGTGCAATATAATATTTTGTTTACTTGCATAAAGTAAAACATGAAATAAATATGTTCGTCAAATTGCAGGGAGTTTGCAGTTTCAAAAGAATAATATAGTTTATTTTGAACTTTGGCGCATTTTGAAATGGCGCCCACTTTTAGCCGAAAAATGAAATTCGTCTTGATCGTTTTAACCTAGTATACATGGACTAACATTTGGTTTTAGTAATTGCATGTTCTATTTCCTGAATCTTACTAATATTTAATAAGCAAAAGATATCTTAAGACTGCAAAATTGCAGGAATATCGAACAGATATATGTGTTTATGTTTATAAATAATAAATTATATTGTAAATATTGCATTATAATATAAATGTTTACTTACAAAACATTCTTAATGAAATTATGTGATGAAGTAAAAGTTTTCCTATGATTAATGTTCACAAAAAGATTGTATTTTTTACTAAAGCTCAGATGTATAATATTTCTGTCTTAATGACTTAAGTTTCCTTTATTCTTGAGTACTGACGATACGTGCACACATTTTATATCGAATTATATCTTTCGAACAAGTTTAGCATTAGAAATGAAATTTTATGATTATTTTCTTTGATAAATACAAAATAAATCTCAGTTTTCCTTCTATTAAACGATATATATCTCGAAATATTTGAGTGATTGTGGCGAAATTTGATATGATAATTTAAATTGGAAATTGCATATAAAACCTTTTGATATTTAAAGAGATTAAATTTTGAAAAAACTTCAAATTTTGTTGTTTTTACAAATCAAATTAAAATGTTCTAGATCTTAAGAAAAATCATACGTTAAAAACATGAGAATTTTTGTTCTCTTGATATTACGCTGAGCAATTTCAGTTGGTATTCCAGATTTTAGAACATTGAATCATAAGTCCAATACAGCCAATATAAACGTGAGATCAAATTCTCTCTCGTAAGTAATCATACACTGTGAATACTCTGAAAATCGTCAAACGTTTAAAACCTGCTATCAGATAATTTTTGGGATATTTTCGTGATGCGATTAATACCCATTGCAGATAGTGGCAATTCGCTTGATGAGATGAATCCATCACAATCCATCGATAGTTTGCCAGTTTGAACTTTTTTGTGTTGAGAGTGATGTTAGTCACAGATGATGGAAATTCACTTCATGAGATGTAATAAAAACTATTTTAAGATTCAACGATAGATTTATACATCAACTTTTTGAAGTATCAGAGTAATACCCAATGCAGATAGCGGAAATTTGTTTGATAAGATGTTTTAAGAAAAAATAGCATGAAGCGACAGTTTGTTATATTGATATATTTTGTAACGAGAGTACTATCATCCACTGCAGATAAGCTCAATTCCAACAGATAAACACAAATAAACAAATATCTATAGTTTTCTGCATTTTTTATTTGTTTATGAGGGTAATAGAAATTGCAGGTATTGGTAATCCGCTTGATGAAATGTAACAAGAATTAAAAACCAAGATTCATCGATAGTTTACCACATTGAACATTTTGTGCTGCAAGTAATGTCTGTAGCGAAGCGTAAATGGGCTTTAGGGAGACAGTGTCTACCTAAGCAATCTAATGCCAAGTTACTTTCTTCTGAATCGTCAACTATTCTTAATAAGTGCCTAAAATAATTTCAATATATAAGTAAAGTGAGAATTGCTTTCGCTTCACTCTCCGGAAATGGATTCCCCGACCTTTCTCTCATGAACTTTTCACTCTTCGATTATCTTTTTAGCTGGAAGGTCCTCTCGAGTGATACTCTTAGCGACCATAAATATATTAAAATTACACTTAACCTTGACCCCCCCTCTAATGATACTTTCTTTTTCAAAACTCAATACGGAATCGGTAAATTTATACATAAATTTAGAGCAAACTTAAATTTTCTCAATCCCCTTTTAGATAATATTCATGACATTAACTCCCTAGATTCTTTTTTTAAAACTCTTATTGATATAACCCAAAATTGTGCCTTAAAATTTATTAGAAAGAAAAAATCAAAAACAATTAAAAATTTTTCCTGGTGGAATCCCACCCTCACAAAACATAGAAACTTCGTTACCGCCCTTTATAAAAGAGTCAAATCACTCGAGAGGAATTTTGCCCCTCCCGCCGAAATCTCTGCGGCTTTAATTCTTTATAAACAAAATAGAGCCAAATGCAAATTACTGATTAAGAAAACAAGACTTGACTCCTGGAAATCTTTCTGCACATGATGCAGCAAAACTTTCGGCTCTCAATTCAAATTTACTTTCCAGAAACACAAAAAATTTAATAACATTAATCTCCACTTCCCTGACTCCCCTTCCCTCAACTTTGATGATAAACTGAAACGCTTGTTGGACCACCATTTTAAAGAAGATAAGGATTTTATAAACTTTCCTTCATTTACTTTGCCTTCTGAGGGACAGGGGGTGGTTTCGGATGAAGAGCTCCTCATTGTCTTTAAAAATTTAAAAAATGGTAAGGCCCCAGGCCTTGACAGTTTAGATTTCACAATTTGGAAGCAACTTTATAAATTTTTCCCTTCTTTCCTTTCAAAAACTATAAATCTATGTTTTAAATTCTGCCACTTTCCCTCTTGTCTCAAAAATGCCAACATTCTCTTCTTTAATAAACCTGGAAAAGACCCGTCTCAATGTTCTTCGTATAGACCCATTTGTCTCCTCCCGACCCTTGGTAAAATATTGGAAAAACATTTCATAAATAAACTCAATTTTTGGCTTTCTTCTGAGGATGCTCTCCATCCCCTCCAATATGGCTTTAAGGAATTAACGAGTTGTGAGGACGCTGCTCTTGGGCTAATTCAAACCATTTCCTCCCACAAGTCAATACATTTTGTTTCTTTGACCACCGTGGACATCTGCGGAGCATTTGACAGTCTTAACTGGAACGTCTTGCCTCTTTCATTTTCAAAAATCAACCTCCCTCAGCCTTTTCAAAATTTCATTTTTTCATATCTGTTTAACAGAGAAATTTCACTCAACATAGGTAAATAACATATTACAAAACACATTTCTATGGGCGCTCCACAGGGATCGGTTATATCCCCTTGCCTGTGGAGTATCTACTTTAATGACATTCTAAAACTCAACAACGATCTTTTTCACCTTCAAGCCTTCGCGGATGATCTGGCGGTGGTCACCTATTCATCCAACTTAAAAACACTACAACTTAATACCAATAACCTTTTAAACCTTATCTCATCCACTCTCACAGTTTTAAAACTTTCCATAGCTCCAGAAAAATGTAAATCAATTATCTTCAATAAAAACCGCTCAAAAATCAGACAACGCCCTTCCTTCAGAATTCAAAACCATAAAATACCTACAACTAGACAACTCACCTTTCTTGGAATCACTATCGACGATAATTTAAAATGGAGCTCCCACATTTTCAAACTTAGAGAGAAATGTTTTAAGTTCGCCAGCACCTTTGGGAGGGTGTCTGGCAATAACTGGGGTATAGATAAATCCTTTTTAAAAATCTGGTATCTTTCGGTTATCGAAAAGATAATCATTTTCGGCACAGGAATTTGGGGACAAGCTTTGACTGGGGCTCAGGACAAAAAACTTTTGTCTTTGCAAAGGATTTTTCTTCTCAATATCTCTTCTGGTTTTCGGACTACTTCCAACATTTCTCTTTACTCTATAACTGGTATTCCCCCCATTCATTTTGTCATTAATACACAATTTAAAAAATATGCCTTCTGGAAACTCAGAACAAATCATTTTACCAACCCGTCTCTTCCCTCTCCCCCTAACTTTGACTTCAATCGCCCTTCCTCTTCTATCCCCCCTTCCCTTCGTATCGCCTATCTGGCTCCCTTCGACCCCTCACTTTTTTCAGACATAAATATTTACACTGATGGCTCTGCCATTGACGACAAAGTGGGTTACGCCATTTGCATATACAGGGGGGATAAACTTCAAAACATATATACTTTCAAATTCAACCTTGGGAACACAGTTTTTCAAGCTGAAATAGCAGCAATACACTTTGCTATCAACTGGGCTTCTACAAATAATTTAAAAATAAATATTTTTTCAGATAGTCAATCCTCCATTTCGGCCCTTAACTCCATTAGAAACAAATCTGACTATCTTTCCAAAATTAAACTAGATGCAAATTTAAACAAACATTTAATAAACCTCTGTTGGGTTAAAGCCCATTCTGACATCTCGGGCAACGAGGCCGCCGATGAAAATGCAAAACTTGCTACCTCTTCAGGTACCCCATCTCCTTTACCTTTTCCCTACTCTCTGTTAAAAAAGCATTGTAAACTAGATATCTTAAACGCCTGGCAATCTTATCTAAACAACTACATTTCCCCTCGCACCCATGACCCAGCCAGAATTTTAAACTTTCTTCCCCACGTAAACTTTAATTTCCTTTTAATGAACAAATATCTTATTTATTTTATCACGGGCCACGGCCCATTTTTGGATTACCTTTACTTTTTTAAATTTAAATCAACCTCTTGCTGTTCCTGCGGTTCCTTTGGAGATGCAGACCACTACGTCTTTGCTCGCCCCCACTCTAAACCTTTTCATCTTTCTAAACCTTCCCCCGCTAATTCCGCGGCCTGGTTCTCGAGTGTCTGCTCGAATAAAACTTCAATTAACAAAATTAAAAACTGTGTTCTCCTAGCGAGAGAAATATCCAACAAAATC
Source organism: Amaurobius ferox (assembly GCA_951213105.1). NCBI lineage: Eukaryota > Metazoa > Arthropoda > Arachnida > Araneae > Amaurobiidae > Amaurobius > Amaurobius ferox. The sequence continues at coordinate 22,529,269 of OX578143.1, forward strand.
ACTTGAATAGCCTGAGAGCCATTGCTGCTTTTAACTTTTTCTCTGGTTGTTGATCCCCTTGGTTTTTACTTGCTCCTCCCCGGTGGTGCCGCCTTCCCTTTTATTTTGGTTTGCTGTGTTGTTTTGGTGTTGTGTTTTGTTTTTGATTACTGCTTTGTTTGTTTGGTGTTTTGTTTAGTTGTGTTTTTTCTGGTGTTGTCGCCGGATCTCTTCCCGGCCGTCCAATTAGATACTCAAGTCCTCTGGATGAGTCGGACGGTCTGGGTCTTCACACTCACACACAACTTCTCCATCAGGGCGCGGTAGCCCATTGGTTAGCGCACTGGAGTTGCACTCGGTAGGCCCGGGTTCGATTCCAGCCTCTGCCAAAACTGCCGCCGTGTTCACGCGGAGTACGATCACGTTAAACATGTGGGTCCGTAAGTCCTTCCGAGAGGTTGGTGGTAGGGGAAGGAGGGTACGGTTCCTGTGGATGCCTCCCCCACTGGGTTCCGGTCTAAATTGGGTGGCACTTCTCTGCCGTCCAAACAGTTACCTTACACCTATCTGGTAGGTCGGACGGTCTGGGTCTCAACAACAACAACAACAACTTCTCCATCCCAGATAAAGGCAATTTGTTTGATAAGATATAACAATAACTTTATCAAAATCAAACGATAATATGCTACATTGAATGTCTTAGTACCAGAGATAATATCATCATTGATTGCAGTGCAAACAACATCAAATAGTTTAAAAATGCTATAAAAATTAAACCATGATACTAAATGTAAGAAGATGTAAATCAAAGTTCAGCAATTGTTTTCTAGAAGGAATTCTTTTAGAATTAGAGAAATATTCATTACAGATAAAGGCAAATAGCTTTTGATGACTTGTAACAAGAAGCAAACCAACACCTACAGATAGTGTTCTATATTGGGAGTTTGATTTTATATTTTCACAGTATCTGGGTAACATCTGTAGGCATAGAATTCTCATTCATCGAGTAGCTCAATTTAATTACTAGAATGCATTTGGTAACATCAGTAGGCAAATGGTAACAAGAAGTCCCACATTAGTAGGAACATGGTAACATCATGGTAACATGCATATGGTAACATCAGTAGGCAAATGGTAACAAGAAGTCACACATTAGTAGAAACATGGTAACATCATAGTAACATGCATATGGTAACATCAGCAGGAGTAGAATCCCTATTCATCCAGAAGCTCAATTAAATTACTAGAATGCATTTGGTAACATCAGTAGATATATGGTAACATCATGGTGACATGCAGTTAAACATCATTAGGCACATGGTAACACCATAGTAACATGTATATGGTAACATCAGCAGACATAGAATACCTTTTCATCGAGAGGCTCAATTCAATTACTATGCATATTGTTTCTGGTAAATTTAAAAATAAAAATATCATTCCCCAAATATTTTTGGTCAATACCTTCGGGAGAGGGGATATGAATCAATCGTTTTGAAATATGAGAATAATCCACGAGTGAGATGAAAAAGTTTACCTTTCCAGAAATATTAGTTTTCTGAACATGTCCGATAAAATATGAAACAAAGTCATATTTCATGGACACGAAAATTACATCGCTTTGATTCAAACTGGAAGGAATCAATAACCTCGACAGTAGAGAGCTTTAAAGTATATTTTACCTGGAATTTTCGACGAAGAGGTCGCCATAAATTTTCGAAAAAGGACAAAATTACTAAATCCAGTTAGATTTTATACAAAGGCGTAAAAAAGTTATTGGTGGCAAAACATTTGCTTACTATTGTTTTTACGAAAAACTTTCTCATAAAACATCTATTTTTCAGGATCTGATATAGATACAGGTCAGATGACGACTGATTTGGGATTTAGCATTAAATTCCAGCAGTGAAAGGAGGTAAGGGTGGGGGTGGCGGCAATGTTCACTTAGGTTTACGAATTTCCGTTCTTTTTCAATTTATGGATAAAAATGTTAATTTTATTGAAACATCTATATCTCAAGATTTAATACAAGTTTAATAATAAAGTAACTGATATGGATTCAGTATCAAATTGTGGAGAAGGCAGGGTGGTTCACTAAGAAACTTCGCTTCCAGTTTTTCCACTTCCGTTTAAAAAAATATCCTTAAAATTTCTATTTCTCAGGAACAGCCAGAAATGGGGGTTAGATAATGGCTGATGTAGATTCAGCATCAAATTCTGTAGGAAGTAAAGGGACTTACTGAGGATTTCCACTTTCGGTTATGGTGATGTCACTTCCTATTTAAAAATTTACTTTTTCCTTGAAACATCCAGGTCTCGAGATTTGCTCTCTTTACATATATATGCACTGTAAGTAATGCTAAGTATTTGCAATTAGGTAGTATTTGCAATTATTTCCATTTTTCACTCCCGGTTCAAACATTTTTTTTAAACATATATTTTCCAAGACTAGCTATAGCTAGGACTTGGGTTATGACCAATATGAATTCAGCATTGAATTCTGGAAGCGGAGAGGGAGGAGTTAAGATTTCCACTTCCGCTTACTTTAGCGTTCGGTACAAAAAATTTCTTTGAGGCATATATTTCTCAGAATTGGCTAGAGTTTTATATAAGGATTAATATCTGTTTAGCATCGAATTCTATAGAATGGATAGAGGGGGTTCACTACGGACCAATTCCGGTTATGGAAATGTCCCTTCCGATTTCCCGAAAATTCGTATGAATGTACAAAATAACTATGCAGAAGTAGATAAAAATGACTGATAATTCGAAAATGAAGTATACACAACATTTTCCACCATATAAAGGCTCCATAAATTTATTGTTATATATTAAATTTAGAGTGTGTCAAATTAATTTTTAGTTTTCTGTTAGTAGTGTCCAAGAGGTTGATGTTAGAGGACGGAGGTTATGAACATTGTGGGTGCCGCCCCTACTGGGTTCCGGTCTAGTTTCAGTGGCACTGTCCAGGCCGTCCAAACAGATACCTTACAACGTCGGTAAGTTCAGACAAACTGATTCGAAGAAGATTAAAAGCGCATTTGAATATAGTTTCAATCTCCTTCAAGTGGCACTTATTGTTTAATTTCTTCAAGTGTCTGAGCTTCTAAGCTATTTCATCCTTAATCTTTTTTAGCAACATTTTATATCTAAAGCTATGTTTGAGATAACTATACCGCCTAAAACTCCTCTTCTGGCCAGATGCGCCCATGCGTTTGGCCAGATGCAATTAAAATAAGTGTTAAAAGAGGCTTTTTTGAGGAAATTGGATATGAATTAGCGGGGATACAGGATTTAGAGGAAATAGGATGATAAGTATTAGCGGGGACACAGGATATAAAGGAAATAGGATGATAAGAATTAGCGATGATACAGGAATCTGTATCCCCCATATTTCCTGTATCCCTGCTAATTCTTATCATCCTATTTCCTCTAAAAAGACTCTTTTAACGGTTATTTTAATCGCACATTTAATGTTTGTTCTTCTATCCCGGCTTTGCTGATGAAATTAATTTTATTTTTAATCTTGGTCATGAGGCTGCCTATTCTTGAGTTTATACATAAGATTTTCGCCGTAAATTTACTCAAACTGATACTAAACGTGTTGCTTTATAAGATCGTTTAGCTTATAAAGCCAGTTTTCCTTACCATCCTAAGATCTTCCGTCCCTTTATTCAATTCTGTCATAAATTTAGTTTTAAGCCTGCTTACTCTAATATTACCACTTTATTTAACCGTATTCGTTCTGATAAACTTGGAGATATTGATAACATTAAAAGTTATGGTGGGGTGTATGTGGTTCCCCTGTTGTTTCCCGATGATAACTATAAACTTTATATTTTCAGTACCAAACGCAATGTTGGCATCCGTTTAGCAGAGCACGCTCGTGATGTCAAAAATGGTAAACTTTCTACGGCTCTTGCTCAATATGTGGTTCAGTGCTGAATTACCCAATAGGCACACTAAGCATACGCTAAGGGCACCAGCAAATTAGGGGGCTCCAATAAAAATCCAAAATGTGTCAATTTGTATATTTTTGCTTAATACTTACATAATTATTGAGGACATTGAATTTTCTACGGCCAGAGTGACCTTTAAAATGTTTTTGTCTTCCAGGGTTAGATAGTATATAGGTTATATAGGTTGTCTCCTTCAATGGTGACTTTATTACACCACATCAATATTAATATAGTTAATTAGTCAATATTATAGTAGGTAGTAACATTATCAGTCCGCATAAAAATGCCCGTAAGGAGGAAGCTGTGTGCGAAGTTTCGGAAGTCCATTTAACGCCAGGGTGTCTTTTTCAATTACATTTTCATTATAGTTCTTTAAAAATTAATGTAATTAATTAATTAATTGGTTAATTGATTGATTAATTAATTAATTAATTTATTTATTTATTTATTAATTAATTTATGTAATTGTAATTAATGTAACCAATTATGCTGTATTTGGAGTCCAGACCACAGCAATCCGTAGATAAGACGATTATGTTATGGCCGCATTATCCATTTTGCCTATGTTGTACTTTGTCTGTAGACCTCTAAATGACTGAGATATCCAAGAAATTTAACTGAAAGATGTCGATTTCAAGAGGTGAAACGATATTACAAAAACTCAATTAAATAGAGGAATGAGCTAAGAACGAGCATTACAAAACCGCTTATATCTCCACTGAAAGTGAATTTCTGAAAATTATTTTGATCAGATAATAGAAGAATTTTATGACGGAGAGATTTTTAAATAATTGGCTCTTTAAATTTAGTTATGTTATTATTATTAATTTTCTTTTTGAAATTGTATTGCTTTCAAAGAAATTGCAAAAATTGGATTAAAAATAATTAGTGTTATTTATTTATTTATTAAATTTCTGTTAAGAATATTCTTCTTTTTTAGAATTGTTTTAGTGGCCTGTGAATCTGCAAATTTAAATTGTTGAAGTATTTTTTTATCTCTCTATATTTAAAAAATCTAGATGCAGCTGCTGACCAAACCATTTTCAAATAGAGAGATTTTTAAGGCTGTCAAGGTTAGCAAAGGACCTACGGCATCAAATGATGTGCAATTTATCATGACGATTTAGAATATACTGCCATCTGTAGTCTCCTATTTTGGTAACAATCGGATGAAAATTTCTATTTGTTATACAAATTTAATGCGGAAATATTTTTACTTTACTTTTGTAGAAAGTTTTTAATTTCTTTGTTGTATCTTTAAAATCTAATCTTTCACTGTTGAAAAGTCTGTTGCCATCCCAAAAGAAGTAATATTCAGATGGTTTAACTTTCTTTGTCGAAAAAGCTGTTGCCAATTCAAAAACTTGTTTTTAATAAATATGAAAGTGTAAAATTTTAATTAAATGATTTAATTCTGAATCACTGTTTCAGTAAGTAATGTTTAGTAAATGTTTAGGAAAAATTTAAGAACTTGACATAATATTTCGGTGTGGATTTCGTATCGACATTTCGTATTTTGCCATATCAGGCTCAAATTCTCATTTTATTTTATTTACGATCGAAGGGTCATTGGTTAAATTTTTAGCTCCAATCATCTGGAGGGTAATTTGTTAAGCCCTAAATAGATAACAGTTATTACACCACAGATTATGCTTTTGCTAAAAATATGAAAAGAAATATTTATGCAGATCGTTAATATCTATCGATAATATTTTATTGATATATTCTATTTAAAAATTATTTCCGTTTGATCAAGTGTTGAAAAAGTTGTTTTTTTGTAGTCAACTCTATTCTGCTCAAATGATGTCAAGAATGCACATATTGTTTACAGATTGGAGGTAGAAGTCATTCGACTGGGGACTCCGTTACGATGCACATTACAATAGATCAAGTGTTGAAAGTAAATGCTGCTAAATTTCAAGAACACTGTACTAAATAAAGAGTACAGTTAGTTAAAATAAGCAGAAAAATCATACTCAGAAACAGACATCGAGATACGCGTTTCACGAAAGATAAATAAACCGAAAAAGTCATAAAATCGGTCATTAATTTCTCTAAAATGTTAGGAATTTAAAAACAGACGTTAATTTTGAGATCGATCAGAGTTTTCTCATTCTTCTGGTAATCCGTTTCAGCGCAATTGAGACGACTAGATCGCAAATGTCGTATCGACTTTGGAACACCTAATTAAGCTAGGGCCAACGGCCGTACCGTGCTGAAAACACAGGTTCTCGTTAGATCACCGAAGTCAAGCAGCATCGGGCGCGGTTAGTACTTGGTGGGTGACCACCTCGGAACACCGCGTGCTGTTGGCCATCTCGGGTGCGGTATCCCCGTGGTTTGCGCGCTAGATTTGCACGCTACCACAAAATGTCGCCGTGTTCATGCGGAGTACGATCACGTTAAACATGTGGGTCCGTAAGTCCTTCCGAGAGGTTGGTGGTAGGGGAAGGAGGGTACGGTCCCTGTGGATGCCTACCCCACTGGGTTCCGGTCTAAATTGGGTGGCACTTCCCGGCCGTCCATACAGTTACCTTACACCTTTTTGAATGCGCGATTTTTAGTCTATACGAAAAATAATTGTATACTTAATATCGTCCCTCACAAGAGCTTTAAGCAGATATCTTCGGTTTTATGCTGCTACTCACGGTTGGTGAGAAAACTTAGGTTTTAATTTATAATTATTCCAATGTAACTACAAAGCAATTGTATTGGGATTTCTTCGGATTGTGTCCAAATTGGACCAATCTTACATCTGTTTACATATCTTTATCTTATTATTTTTGTATATATAAGTGTATATTCATGTTCTCCAATGTTTAATCTATTGATAGTTTATTTTTTACTGTGACCCTGAATAATGTATGAAATTACTGTTTTAAAACTTCATGTTTTCGCATTTTTCACTTTCGGTTCTCCGCTTCCCCCCTTTTTCTGTGTTGGACTCTGTCCTGGCCCTGTACTCTGCTTTTCCCGTCCCCTTTTTTGGTAGTGTATCCGCCCTGCTGCTCGCACCTCTTCCCGCCTGTCCTCTTCTTCCCCTGGCTTCCTTTTCTTCCTTTGAAGAATTTTGAAAATATTCTTAAATTAATGTTTTGGTATCCTGTTTTGTTTCAAGCACCAGTTGTTTAACATGGGATTGTCCATTTGAAAACTTAAAAAAAATTTTTTTTTTTTTTTTTAAATTCCACATTTTTTTAAATTTTATAATCTCCGTCCCAGCATTCCTTCATCCTGGATCCTTTTCTGTTTAAATTAATTTTTCTGGCCGGTTTCGACCGAATTTTTGGCATAGGCCTTTTAACATTGGTCTTTTCTGTTACGGTTTTGTCAGCTCTGTTATCCTTTCAGCTTTGCTTTTAAATAATACCCATTTTCAAGATATTCGCAACATTTTGCTCTTTGATTCGACATCATCTTTCAAGATATAATTCCAGCTTTGATTCACGCCTCTTCAAATGATATTCTCAAAATGTATAGGGATTATATGTTACATAGAATGACAATTAAAATATATTATAAAGTTTAGGGAATATGTATATGGTAAAAACTACATCTTTAGAATTTATAAATCTATGGATAAACTGTTGAATTCTGGTAACACCTCCTATAGTAAGTGTTTTCTGAGAGTATAATTGACTTCTCAGATAGGTTATTGATTGTTTAGTTGATTGTGTAAGTGTTAGTATTTGATTATTGTATTGCATTTTATGTATTATTCTGTATTATTATTGTATTGCATTTTATGTATTATTCTGTATTTATAACTATCAAAAATTAATTATGTCCTTAAACATGGAATTCCTCTCCACTGCAAACTTTCCACCACTTCCTCTACAACCTACAGTAACGATCTCGCCCTTAATATTAAGTCCCAACTCCAAAAGCTTTAATACAGAAAATGTTCAAATTGCTAATAACATTAGTACAACCAGTGAAAGTGTGCCTACTACCAGTGAATGTGTTTCTACAATTAGTGAAAGTGTCCCCACGGGTGGCCACTGTGTGAATTCTGCTGAAGTTAGTGTGGTGGCGAATAGTGCCTCTCCCATCGTGGACACACCTACTACCGGAAACGCAGTACGTTTTACAAACTTTAAGTGTGCTTCTCGCACCTCTAGAATTTATGAATCACCTGCATTTTCACACTCAATATTACCTCCTCGACTTCCTCGCTACAGCGGAGGCTCTCAGCCAACTTCTAATGTCTTCCCCCTGGCTCCTTTGTCTTCCTCAACTTCAACTTCCTCTTCTCAACCTCCAGCTGATGATAATAGAACTCCAAAAACTTTTGCTACCTCATCCAGGCTTTCTTTGACTAAAATGGCTCCTCCTCCTGCTTCGGCTGTTTCTCCCCCGCGGCTGCTGCCCTCTCCTCCTGTGTCTACTCCTCCGGTTGCTCTGGTGTCTTCTGCTCCCTTGCCTGCTTCTCCTCCAGTGTCTTTTAATGCTGCAGCATCACATCACCAATCTGTTATCTCTCCTCCAGGTTCATCTTTAAAAACTGCTTCTCCTGTTCCTGTTCAAGTTCCATCAACCTCTTCCAGCCCGGAGTCCTGCATCACCGATGCTTCATCCAATCTAATCAACATTAATAATGAGCATCTCTTAAAAATTATCTCAAATGTCACTAAATTGAGCAACTACCTACACCGAAATGTCAAGATGTCTGCCGGGCAAAAAGCTTACATAGATGATAAAATAAAAGAGATCCGAATTGCCGGATATACATTGGAAAGTAATATTTCTTCCTCTCCTCGTCCTCGTCCTGCTATACCAAATCCTGAAACCTTTACAACTCTTACTAAATCTATTAACGAGGACTTGGCACATTTCAAATCAATGATGCTTTCTGAATTTCGCTCTTTCGCTTCTGCCATCCGGAAGGACAATCCAAACCTAGTGAATGATCCACCTCAATCTTCCAGAGGACCTCCTAACCGTGCTGCTGCTTCGTCTTCCTCCTCTGTTCGTCCACGCTCTACTACTACCACATCTTCTTATTTGGCTCCCCGCTCTTATTCTAGTGTCCTTTTACAGGGGAAGGACCGTTCCTTAGGAAATGCTGAACTGAAGAAAACTCTATTTTCCCTCCCTGTACCTAAGGGAGTAAACGTTAAGAATGTAACGGCGCTTCCAAATGGAACACTTAAGGTTACTTGCAGAGAGGGAGACCCTAACAAACTGGTCCCCCTCTTCATGAATTCTACTATTAGTAATCAATTTAACATCAAGAAACAGGAGGATAAAAAGAGAGCAATCATAATGTTCAACATTCCTCCAGAGTACAATGAAGAGAATGTAAAAGCTCTAATATGCAACAACCATCAGGACATCAAACCCGGAGAAATAAAGATCCTCAAGAATTTCAAAGCTAGAAGCGGTAACACAAACTGGGTGTTTCTTGTGGATTTAGTCTCAGCATCAAAAATTTTGGAAGCTAAAAAAGTCTTCAATCATTTTTCCTTTTTCTACGTTAAAAAGTTCATCTCTCTTAAGATTTGCTACAACTGCCAAGGCTACGGCCATGTGGCCAACTTTTGCCATTTTCCCGTCGGTAATTGTGGCATCTGCACCCGTTCGGGACACACATATAAAGAGTGTAGGGCGAGATCCCCGGTATGTGTGAATTGCACTACGGCGAACAATGATCACCCTGAACTCAATTACAAAATTGACCACTCTGCGTATGATCGCAAAAACTGCAGTACCTTCAAGGTCGAATTAGCTAAAATTAAAAAACTTCAACAAGAATCTTAGGTTGATTTCATATCAAACCTACTCTGCAATATATTTTGTACATATTATTGTATAAACGTGTAACTAAAATTGTATATATGTATATATGTAATCTGTACCTTCCCCCTTTTTTCCCTTGCCGTAGAACTCAAATGTTCTCGCTCCTTCCCCTGTCCGGGCTCTGGCATTTTACTATCTTACTTTTTTAATGTCAATTAAATGCATCCAAATTAATACCAACCATTCGTTGGTGGCCCATTCCAATTCTATTAAATATGCAATAGACAACAAAATAGATATATTGTGCCTTCAGGAGCCATATGTGAATAAGGAAAAAATCTTATCTCCCCCCCCTGGCACCCTTCAATTCTCTTCCCTTTCATTAAAAGCCATAATATTAATTTTTAATACTTCTCTCTCCGTTAATTTCAAATTTAAAACTTCTTCTTCAATTTTTATCGAAATTCTTCTCCCCTCAGGCAAATTTCTCTCTGTTGGGAGCTTATACTTCCCCCCTCATGATGATTTTACCTTGTTATTGGCAGAACTTTCACCTTACGATTTCTTTAACAATGACACCCTTCTCCTTGGCGACTTTAATGCTCGAGCTCGGATGTGGGGTTACAATTTTACCGACCAAAGGGGCCTTGATCTTATAGATTTTTGCATAAGTAATAATCTCCTCTTGTGTAATGATCCCGGTTGTGGTCCAACATTCGAATCCCACACCGGTATTGGTTATCCCGATCTTACATTATTAAACTTCTCCCTCTTTGATTCTCTGCAGAGTTGGGAAGTCCTCTCGAGTGATTCTCACAGTGACCATAAATTCATTCAAATAATATTAAATATTTCCCCCCTTTTAAACGATTCATTCTTTTTAAAAACCCAATATGGAATTGGGAAATTCATTTATAACTTTAAATCACACCTTCAACTCTTATATTCCCTCTTAGATAAAATAACCGATAGTTCTTCTCTAGATAATTACTTTAAAACTTTCATAGACCTGACACAAAACTGCGCCCTTTCCTTCATAAGGAAGAAAAAATCTAAAATTACTAATTTCTCCTGGTGGAATCAGGAATTGTCGAAATTTCGTAACTTTGTAACTGCTCTCTTTAAAAGAATTAAATCACTCGAGAGGAACTCTGCCTCCCCCGGTGAAATTAATGCTGCTAAATTACTTTATAAACGCAATAGGGCAAAATATAAACTATTAATTAAAAAATCGCGCCTAGAATCCTGGAAAAAATATTGTTCTGGCTGCACCCAAACCTTTGGCTCTCATTTCAAATTTTCTTTTCAAAAATTTAAAAAATTTACAAATTTAAATCTGCACTTCCCGGATTCTCCCTCCCTCAGCCACCATGATAAACTTTTACGTCTTTTGGATCACCACTTTAAGGAGGATATAGATTTTCAAGGTTTTCCAACTTTCTCAGTCCCAGAAGGAGGCTTGGGAGTTGTCTCTGATGTGGAGCTCCTTTCAGTCTTCAACAATTTAAAAATGGGCAAAGCTCCAGGACTGGATTTCCTGGACTTTGCCATCTGGAAACAGCTATATAAATTTTTTCCCTCCCTTTTATCTAAATCTATCAACTTCTGTTTTAAACTTTGTCACTTTCCCTCCTGCCTCAGGAACGCAAATATTTTATTTTTTAACAAGCCGGGCAAAAATCCTTCCCTTTGTTCCTCCTTTCGTCCCATTTCCCTCCTTCCCACTTTTGGTAAAATACTAGAAAATTTTTTTATAACAAAACTTAACTTTTGGCTGTCGACTGAGGGAGCTCTTCATCCCCTGCAGTTTGGGTTCAGAGAGCTAACCTGTTGCGAAGATGCCGCTCACAGGCTGATCGAATCAATAAAAGTCCACAAATCCAAAAATTTTGTATCGTTAACCACCGTGGACATCTGCGGGGCTTTTGATAGCCTGAATTGGAATATTCTACCACAAGCCTTTAATAATATAAACCTTCCACAGAATTTTCAATCTTTTTTATTTTCATATTTGACAAACAGACAAATTTCCTTTTCTGATAAATCTCTCAAACTTAATAAAACAATTTCGATGGGCGCCCCACAGGGTTCGGTTATATCCCCTACCCTTTGGAGCATCTACTTTAACGCTATTCTCAATCTTAATAATGATCTTTATCACATTCAAGCCTTCGCGGATGATCTCGCGGTGGTTACTTACGGTGTTAATCTTTTTACCCTTCGCTCAAACACAAACAATTTATTAAATTTAATTTCCACAACCCTTTCTAACCTTAAACTCTCAGTCTCACCAGAGAAATGCAAAGCTATAATATTTAATAAGAATAGAACCAAAATACGTAATAGGCCCTCCTTTAAAATCTTAAATTATAAAATACCTACCTCCCGCTCTCTTATCTACTTAGGAATCACTATAGACGATAACTTTAAATGGAGTACACACATTTTTAACCTAAAGGAGAAATGTTATAAGGTTGCCAACACCTTTGGGCGGGTGTCTGGCAGTAACTGGGGGGTAGACAAATCCTTTTTAAAAATTTGGTATTTAACGGTTATCGAAAAATCTTTAATTTATGGTGCGGGAATTTGGGGCGGGGCATTAACTGGGGACCAGGTCAAAAAGCTTCTCTCTCTTCAAAGGATTTTCCTATTAAAAATTTCTTCTGGTTTTCGTACCACTTCTAACATTTCTCTATACTCCATCACTGGTATCCCCCCTATTCATATCATAATAAACACAAATTTTAAAAAATATATGTTTTGGAAACATCGTATTAATCTTTTTTCTAATCTGCCCGTCCCTGCCCCTTCCTTGTTTGACTCTAACCGCCCAATTTCTGCTATTCCTCCCTCTCAACGTATTGCTAACCTTGTCCCCCTTCCTCCCTCCTCTTTTTCTAATTTCAATGTTTATACAGATGGCTCTTCCATTGATGGAAACACTGGTTTTGCTGTCTGTGTATTCAAAAATGAAACACTTCAAGACACATTTACCTTTAAACTAGCCAATGGGAACACAGTTTTTCAGGCAGAAATTTCTGCCATTGATTATGCTATTGACTGGGCCTCATCAAATAATACAAAAATTAATATTTATACTGATAGTCTTTCTTCCCTTTCGGCTTTTAACTCTATTAAAAATAAATCTAGTTATCTCTCAAAAATTAAATTAAATGCAATTTCTAATAAAAAGCTCATTAATATCCGTTGGGTTAAGGCCCACTCTGACATCTCGGGGAACGAGACTGCTGACAAGTATGCTAAAATTGCTACCTCTTCCGGCTCTCCCTTTTCCCTTCCCTTCCCTTTTTCCCTTCTAAAAAATTATTGTAAACAAAACATCTCCCTTCATTGGCAAACTTTTTTAAATTCTTATATTTCCCCCCGGACGCATGATCCTGCCAGCATTTCCTCCTTTCTCCCCCGGGTCAACCCTTCCCTTCAAATCACAAACAAATATCTTATTTATTTTCTAACTGGCCATGGCCCATTCATGGACTACTTATTCTATTTCAAACAAAAATCTACATCTAGCTGTACTTGCGGCGCATTTGGTGACGCCGATCACTTTGTTTTTGCTTGCCCCCATACTAAAAAATTTCATTTAATTAAACCCTCTCCCGCAAATTGTGCAGTCTGGTTCTCGAGAGTCAGCTCTAATAATTCTTCCGTTGAAAAATTAAAAAACTGTGTTCTCATTGCTAGAGACATCTCAAACCAAATTACCTGATCAGCTTGTGAGTTTGTCCCTTTATTCTTTTCCCTTTGGTCGGTCTCCCTGTGTTTTTTCTGGAGGTGTTACCTTTGGTGTATCGCTGTATTTGTTGTCTTGTATTTGCTGTACTTGTCTTGTGATGTTTTTGGTGGTTGTTTTAGTTGTTTACTCCTCGTTTTGTTTTCGGGAGTGTTCTTGTTACTCCACAGTTTTTACCTAAAGATGTAACATTTGTCACCAACATTTATTTTACTTTTTATGGTGCTGCTCACTTTTTAAAAAAAAAAATTCACAGAAGTTCCAATGTTGTGAATCAGATATGTAAATCTCCTGTAAATATTATTATGATTTTCTAATTAACGTTGCTTTGGACCGTCGGACGAGGGCCAGTTGAAGTTGGCTTCCGCTAACTCCTTTCCCGGCCGTCCAAATAGATGCTCAAGTCCTTGGTGACGAGTCGGACGGTCTGGGTCTTCAACACCTTTCTGGTAGGTCGGACGGTCTGGGTCTCAACAACAACACCTAATTAAGCTATTGTATTTCCGAGCCATTTTACCGAAATAGTTCTTGTTTTCATAGGATTATATACAATTCTCAGAGTTTGTTTCGGAGACCGTAATGAGCTGCCACCAATGCTGTCTAGAGATGACGTAGACTGCAGGTGTTAATTACGGTACGTCACGAATGCAGAGGTTTGTTAGCCATAGAGGGCTCAATTAATGAAAGATGTTTGGCGGTTCGAAGAACGTTCGGAGCTTTCCGATTCTGATCTTCGAGGTGTGTGGATATCCCGAGTGCTCGGGAAAAAAATGGAATTTAATTACCTGAAGTTCAAACGGCTGATATTTAAGGAAGATATTAAGATTTGTAATGAGGTAAATTTGGAAGTAAATATGGTCTAAGATTTTGTGCTTATCTGCAGTTAATTATACAGCCTAAGTGTTTTAGAACTCAATCAGTTCTGGTTCTGCCTGACATACAGAATGCGGAAAAACTGGATTTCTGTTCTAATAACGCCTGACTAGTCTTTGGCCATCCAGGACCCATCGACCAGTATTCGAGTGATAGTATGTGTTATCCGGAACCTCCCCTTATATTAGCTGATGTGATTACTATCAGATGCATTCTTCAATTTAGTTTGTATGTACATTTTCTTATATAGATGTGAGATGCTATTATTCCATAGTTCATACAAGTATTATCATGATTTGACATGGAACTTTTGTTAAGAACATATAAGGTGCTTATATTAATGCACGGAATCTCAGTATGAATTTATGGAAAAGATATATGGTATTTTAATTGGATTACTAATATTGAGAACAACATTTTAATACTTACTTAACAAATACTCTAAATGATCAAAATATTCTTTTACGCAAAAATTTATATGTTCTTATGTGGTCAGGAGTATTTAAAAAAAATTCAGACTTGCAATAGTTCTGCGGATTTATTTCTGATTTCAGTTAAATTTAAGTGATTGCTCAGCTTTTGCTGATAAGTTTTGATTTTTAAAGTTGAATAATTTGCTTATTAATTATTATAATTATTCTAACTAATTTATTGACAGTGCATATATGTATTTATATATATAGTGCAAAATTTACTGATATTTACATTGTTCGGCTATTATGATATAATTTGACCACATTTATTGAAAGAAAGCATTTTAATACACATTACTGAGTTTAGTGCCATATGTCCACAGTAAATACACATTTTCATACCTTGTGCCACACCTTAAAGTAGAAATGGCAGGACAAAAAATCTACGAGTGCCAGTCGAAGTACTGACTCTACCTCACAAACTGTTAATACTACCCGAATGCATTTGGTACCCCCACCTCGACTCTCCGCACAATCTGGGAGATCTGCTTCTACACATTGTAATGCCAATAAGAAAAATATATTATCATCACAATTCGTGAGCGCTATTCCTGAATTTTCTGGTGCTTTCAATGAAAGTTTACACGATTTTTGGAAAATTTTGATCTTATTGCAGACCATGCAGATTGGTCTATATCTGACAGAATATTTGTGCTAAAATTAAAAATTAAGGATCAAGCTGAAAACTTAATGAAGGGAATTCCAAAACTTACGAACAGTAGTAGTTTCAATGAAATTGTTAATGCCCTAAAGGAAAACTTCCAAAAGAAGGATGATATTGCAAATCGTGTTGCCTGTTTCGTGAATGTTAAGCAGAAATCTGGTGAATCTGCTAGGCAATATGATGTCCGAATTGAGTATGTATCTTACCTTGCATTTCCTGGTGAATTTTGTGGCAGTGGAGAAAATTCTTTAAGGACTGCTATTTTGAAAATTTCTTTTCTACGTGGGTTACATTTAACTATTCGGAAGGCTGTGCTGAGCCGTAATCCACAAACTTTTGAAGCTGCCAAAGAACTTGCTATTCTGGAAAAAGAGCTTCAGAGTAATAATGCTGATGTACTTAACGAAGATGTCACTATAGTAGTGACTAGGAAGGATAAAGATGAGGAAGTGGAAGCTCTGAAAAATGAATTAGAAAAAGGAATTCGATTCTTTGAAAAAAAGACTTGAGAAAATAGAGGAAAAACGTGGAAAAATCGATAGTTTAATAAGAGAAATAAATAAAAATTCAAGAAGTTTAGATGAAAGTTTTTATGAGCTATCTGCAAGTAATTACAGAAAAGAAGAAAATCTGGAAGAAAGTTTTGATGCAATAACTCCAAGGGAAAATTTCAAATCTTCAACCCCTTATTGAAGTTCTGGAAATAGAAGTTTTACATATCGAAGAAGAGGAATTCCAGCTACCTCAAGAAGAGAAGAATGGAGAAAGAGGAATTTTCGAGGAAACTCTCACTTTAGTTGCAGAATCCAGAGAGGATTCCAATCTTTTAGAAGACCTTTTAGAATACAATTTAGGGATCAAAATTTTAAAAATCAAATATTTTTCCAGTTGATAACAAAAGACTTTCTTACAAAATGAAGTCTATGGTGGATAATAAGTCTCCTAATCCAAATATTTTTCCAATTATTACTGATTCTATAGCTGGTGTTTCCATGAATGTGTTGATTGACACAGGTAGTTCTGTTAACCTAATTTACGACAGTCGTTTGTAAATATTGGTAGTCAATTTTATCAACGTCATCAGAAATCTACTATTTTAGGTGGCGTCAGTGGACAAGATATTGTAGTAAATTGGAGAGTGACTCTCTCCATCACTATTGGTAATGACGAAAGTAAATTAGACTGTTGGGTGTTTAACAGTGCTGCTCCAAGAAGATATGGAATGATATTGGGAAATTCATTCTTGAGAGATAGGAATGTGACTGTTGATTATAGACATAATCGAGTTAATTTTCAATATTACAGTGTTCCATTCCTTGACCAAGACCCTTTTCACTCTGTTGCATTTGTTTCTGAAGTACATAATTCCCACAGTAGTGCATGCAATATTGTGAATCAACCTTCTATTTATAATAATTACAATGTACAATATTTTAATGACATTTATTTTAGTGAACTGAATGACTAATTTTTTGAGAAATTTAGAGGTTACAAAAACATTTTGTATTCAGGTGCACAAAATTTTTCTCTGAACATTCATTCAGACTTTGACTTCAGAGATGTTTACAGATTTAATGAAAATGATTATGTGTTAAGAGACATAGAGACGGAGTACAGACAGACAAATAAACTTTTAGTTCATCCTAATTTTCCTAGAGGAAAAAATTTACTGAATAACCCTGATTTTAGTACAAGCATGAGAAATTCATCAGAACTTTGCACTACTAGTGCCTGTTGTCAGAAAAATTATTAGTAAATAACAGAATTACAATTTTAATTTTGCTAGAGCTTCTCAGAAATATACTTTAAAACCTTTAGAGGAAGTGCTTCAAAATTAAAATTTGATTTTAATTTTGAAAAGGATTCTACAATTTTATTAGAGCCTAGGGATGCCACTGAATTTTCAGATGAAAAAGCTTTTGTGACCAGAGCTGTGCACAAAGCTCCTGAGAAAGACTTTATTTTTGTTCGTATTGCTAACCCCTCTAATAAAAGTATAAACATTAATAAAGTTATGAAAATTGGCACTTTGCAACCTGTTAGAGAGATGAATTCTGCAGTCATAAATACAGTTGATGATGAAATCCCAATGGAGGATAGTGACAAATTTGAAGTTTGGAGTGGAGATTTGGAGTGGAGATTTGAAGTTTGCAGTGGAGTAGAAGAGAAAGGAGAGTTCAAGCCCAGCAGGCGCAGCAGTGACGTCACGGAGGATGACGTCACGTTATCTTATCTGATCTTATCAGATGACGTCATCGGCTTATCTTATCGGATGACGTCATCGGCTTATCTTATCGGATGACGTCACTGATAAGCTAATTGGATGACTCACTCGATAAGATTATCGGATGACGTCACGTGCTGACACAGACAGTGAGGTTGAAGAACTTGGCGGCCATCTTGGAAATTTTGGTGGCGCCCTCTATTGACAGGTTGGATAACTGTTGGCTAAAAGGAAAGAATTGATTCTGGACTGAGCTGGATTTGAATTGGGGACCCCTTGCACCGTAGGACAGTGCTTTAACCAGTATACAGTTTGAGACTTGCAGGTAGATGGTGAATGAATGATATCTTCCCTGCGAAAGCAGTTGGGTACTTAGAATATTTTCTGAACTTCTACGAGGGGATGGTGCGAGTGAATTTAGATTTTAATTCATTTTTAATAAATGAATAAAATATATTATGAAAAAAAAAGGGAATATAGTCATAATTGAATTTTAATAAGAGGATTATTTTTTTAATGATTGGAACGTGGGTAATTATTGTTTTTATGGAATGGTTTAGAAAGTACTTGAAGACATTTGCGGAATTTTAGACAGTGATGGTGGCGCCATCTATTGGCGCTTGAATGAAATACATGCGTGTTATTGAATTTCAATAGAATTAATTTTTTGAATGTGGTTTTTGTGTTAATGAAACTTTTAATTAGGTAGTCGAACGATGACTTAATATTTTTAGAGGTGTATCAGCCAACATTTATGTTTTAAAAGCCTGCAAGATTTTAGGGATCGGTTATAACACTTACTGAACGCATTTCGACAATTTTTTTTTTTAATTTTACTGGGAATGTTTTAACGATATTCATACAAATGCTATGAAACGCGAAACTTGTCTATTTTCACGCACCATGTGAGATTTTAATGCTAGGTTATACTACTGACTGAACATGACTCGACACTTTTCAGAATGATTGTGTATGCCACGCGATTTTTTATGCCAAGTTTCAGAACCTGCTGATTCCGTTTCGACTTTTTTTTATCTATGAAAAATGGCTATATTGATTTCTTTTCAAATATATGGTAAATTCAAGACTTTGCTATATTTAAGGACGTAGTTAAAATGAATAGGTGTACTGAATTATCAGTGAATGGAATAATTGGGAGGTATTTTTAAAATAAGAAAATGCAAAGTACTGAGAGCTTCACAAGCTAATGTTGTACACAGATGTGACTTGCATATGTATGGAGCAAATGTGTGACATCGATGAATTTTAAGGTACTTGGATGATTTCGGTATGAATGGATCAGTTTAATTATGTTAAGTGCGTTGCTAACTAATTTTTTAACGCTTGCATTTTTACGCTTAATTTTTTAACAGAATTACAATTTTAATTTTGCTAGAGCTTCTCAGAAATATACTTTAAAACCTTTAGAGGAAGTGCTTCAAAATTAAAATTTGATTTTAATTTTGAAAAGGATTCTACAATTTTATTAGAGCCTAGGGATGCCACTGAATTTTCAGATGAAAAAGCTTTTGTGACCAGAGCTGTGTACAAAGCTCCTGAGAAAGACTTTATTTTTGTTCGTATTGCTAACCCCTCTAATAAAAGTATAAACATTAATAAAGTTATGAAATGTGGCACTTTGTAACCTGTTAGAGAGATGAATTCTGCAGTCATAAATACAGTTGATGATGAAATCCCAATGGAGGATAGTGACAAATTTGAAGTTTGGAGTGGAGATTTTGGCCTCAGTCATATGGGAGGTCAACAGGAAAAACAGTTACAAACTTTGTTTAAAAACAAAACAAAAAAAAACATAAAAAATGTTTTTGCCAAATCTGTAAGTAAAATTACTGGATGTGACACAATTATTCATCGAATTAATTTAGACACTGACACCCCAATAAGGCAGAAACCATACTGTATGCTACACCATTATAGAGAAGGAGTTAAGCAAACAAGTGTCAGAACTTTTGGACACCAAAATTATTCAATCTAGTGTTTTCCCATATAACACTCCTGTAATTTTCGTAAAGAAACCAGATGGTTCTTACAGTTTAGTGGCTGATTGTCTCGAAATTCATTCTGTGACGTCTAGTGAAGGATTTCAAATTCCAAACATAAGTGAGCTTATAGACAACTTATCTGGTGCAGCTTACTTTTCTACGCTTGATCTGACAGGTTTTTATCAATTATGCTTACATTCTGACGACTATGAAAAGACTCCGTTTTCCACTTCTGATTGACACTTTGAGTGGTGAAGAATCCCCTTTGGGCTGAAAAATGCCCCTGCATCATTTCAAAGGTTGATGTCTCTAGTCTTGTCTGGAATTTCCAGAATATATATTGACGATATCATTGTATCTTCTCGTTCATTTGAAGAACATTTAAGGAAAATAGAGGATGTTTTCATTTGCTTAAACAAACACGGTTTCAAGCTTAAACCCTCTAAATGCCATGTTTAAAAATAAACAATTAAATACTAAGGATTCCTGGTCTCTGAAGGAAAAGTACAACTTAATCCACATAATGTAAATGTTGTGAAGAAGTTTAGATCCCAAGTTCAGTGAAAAATGTGCGACAATTTCTTGGTTTGACTGGTTTTTACAGAAAATTCATACCTAATTATGTTGAAATCACGCTACCACTGACCAATATTTTGAAGACGAAGCATAAAGACAAAAAGAAGAAATTTGAATGGGCTGATGATGTCCAAAGATCTTTTGAAGTTCTCAAAGATAAACTTTTGTGTAAACCTATTTTGGCACTTCCTGATTTCAGTAAACTATTCGTTTTTCACACTGATGCCTCCAACCATTCATTGGGTGCATTTTTATCGCAGGATGATGACAAAGATCAATCTCATCCACTTTTTTACGCCAATCGCAAATTGAATGATACTGAGTGTAAATACAGTGTTGTGGAGCGTGAAGCTCTCGTTGTGGTTTGGTCTACAAATTATTTTAAGCACTACCTGATTGGTAGACATTTCACAATCTATTGTGATCAACATTCCTTATCTGTTATTTTCAAAATCTCTGTGATTAAAATGTTATATGAAGGATATGTGTAATCCTGTTATTTTCAAACTCAAAGATCCTACTTCTAGGTTAGCCAGATGGATTGCTTCTTTATTTCAATTTGATTATAAAATTAGTCACAAACCTGTCAGAATGAATTTAGTTGCTTCTTATTTGTCGAGGAATGTTGCTAAAAGTCCTAACTCTGTCAACACTGTTTCTAAAAGTGCTGCATCCAGATTTAAAGTTATTAATACTAGAGAAAAATATAATTTTTCTTGCGTTAACAAAGGTAATAATTCTGATAACTCAAATAAAAGTAATGCTGAAGAAATTAATATTATTGGTAACAATTTTAATGAAAATTCTTTAACTCAGAGTAACAACAGTATCCAAAATGATGAACTGGAACAAACTCCAATCAATGCTACTTTACTTAATAGGATTAAAAATGCACAACAATCAGATCCTAGATGCAATAAATTGAAAGGATTTTGAAAGGAACTATTAAACCATATACGCAAAATTTTTACATTTTTAATGAAAAATGAGATGCTTTGGTGTACTCACAAAAATTCTAGACTTAGACACCAATATCAAGAAAGAGTTGTTGTACCTCAGGAATTAGTTTCAGAAGTGCTGTGATTACATCATAATTGTCCAACATATGCACATTGTAGCTATAGAAGGACTTTTAACTTCAATTAGTCGAAAATTTTATTGGCGGGGTATCTACACAGAAACCCATAATTATGTTTCATCTTGTGAAGTTTGTGTTATAAATAGAGGATATAAGAATAACAAAGCACCAATTCAGAGGTTTGTGAAATCTAATTATCCATTTCAGAGCGTAGCACTTGATTGTGTTGGACCTCTACCTATCTCTAATTCTAGAAAGATCCTGGTGATTATTGATTATTTCACACGTTGGCTTGAAGTTCATCCACTTGCTCCTACAAGAACTGAAGACATACTTGAGTGCTTGGAGAAAATTATAGCTCAGCACGGGATACCTCAATACATTGTAACAGATCGTGAACTAACTTTATGCCTAAGACAGCACAATGTTTTTATTAGAAGTTAGGTATTGTTAAACATACGACTACGTCATTCCATCCTGAATCAGACGACTGTGTCGAAAGACTCAACGGCACGCTCGTGCGTTCGTTGAAGAATATTGTTTACGACGAACAGGATAACTGGGACAGATTAATTCATTTTGCGCTTCTCAGCAACGTAATGAAACACAAGCTGCCACAGGTGAATCTCTTGCTTACTTACTTTATGGAAGATATTTAACAGTCCCAAATTCTTTAATTACTGGATTTAAGACTCCTACATATGATTCAATCTATGATTATGGGGAAGCCCTGCAATATCGTCTGAAGAAAATATATGCCATGGTAAAAATCAATCTTGAGAAAACTGAAGATTCACAAATTCAGCAGCAGCACAAAAAGGCAAAACAGCCTGAGATTAAACCAGGAAACTCAGTAGATTTATACACTCCTTATTTACCCCTGGGACTATTACTGAATTTGATCTCCCTTAATAAAGGATCATTTAGGGTAATAAAGAAAACATCTCCAGTCAATTTCTACATACAACGTGTAATGAGCCCTATGAATGAACAATTGGCCCATGTAAATCGCTTTACATTATTACCTCATAGAAGGAAGGAACTTCAAAGCTAAGTTCAACAGAAATCTGTAAACAGAAGCGTAAACTCTTCATCAAATAATTCTACATGTGTTAATCCTTCATAAAATAACTCTTCAGCACCAAAACCTTCATGTTCTTCGAACACATCAAATAATATTAACAATAATGCCAATAGGTCTGCGAAAAGAGTTAGATTTAACCTTCCATCTCCATCTGGCTCACCTGTTCCTGGAAATCAACTACGTGTTCCGGCTGCTAGAAATAAACGTCTTTCTCCAACAGTCAATGCTAATTTCAATAATGGGAGAAGTGGATTTGTTTATAACAAGAACTGTTCGCCACAACAAAAGCAAAATTTTTACTCTGCAAATAGAGGTACAAAAACACCATATAATTTAAGAGCGTATTGAATCAGTAATAAATATTGACACTTTAAAATGAGTCTCACAGATATTCATAAAATTTTTATTTGCATGCAAGTAATAATTATACAGAAACAATTACCTAATTCTTATGTTAAATTGTTTATGTTTAACAATTACAATAACCTGATATAAATCTTTAAAATTTACGATAAATATCTTTGTAAATCAGTTTTAGAAATCTTACATATATAATCATAATTCTGTTTAATTATTGAAATATTTAATACTGTCAATTCTGTGAGAAGTTTGATTCTAAGTTGGTGTTATGATATATTTAAATTTAAGCAAAATCAATGATAAATAAGCCTGGAACGTATTGGAATCATGTCCTATTTGCAGATGAAAGCAAATTTAACATTTTGGGTTCTGATGGGTGCATAATTATATGGAGAAGAAAAAGTGAGAAACTTAATCCCAAGAAAGTAGTTGGAACAGTAAAGCACGGCGGTGGAGGTGTCCCTGTGTGGGGGTACATGTCAGCATCAGGACGAGGTAATTTGGTATTTATTGATGGCATAATGAATCATGCTCTTTATTTACATATTTTAAAAGACAATTTAAAATTATTAGTCCAAAATTTGGGTATTGGAAACAATTTTTTTACTTTCCTTATACACATAATGTATAAGGAAAGTATTGTGACGGGGTCGAAAATTCGAATTCGAGTTTTCGACAGGAGAGCACGTTTCAAGCATCCCTGATCACGAATCAAACATTTTTGAAGTAATGTCTGTGTGTGCGTGTGTGAAAGTATGTGTGGTTTGTGTGTGTGTCAGTGAGTCGGTGGAGACAATAACTTACGAACAAATGGACCGATTTGAACGAAATTTGGTTCAAAAATCACAATCCGTGAACACTGGAAGCCTATTGTTTTATACGCAATCGAATGTTCAAAACCCCCCTAAATTTTCGAGTGAAATTTTGAAAAAATCATCAAAAAACTAAAACCGCTAATAAAGTTATGCAAATAGACATTTCTTATGTAATTTTTCATTAGAAAACGATTGACATAAATTTTGAAACGTTAACATGAACCGTTCTCGAGATATTGGACATTTTTCAAAAATATTATCAAAAAGTCATATAAAATAAAAAAAAATATTTCTTATTGAAAAACATGTTCACTTTTCATGTGTAATACCATGCATCGAATAAGGTGACATTATTCTCGTGGTTCTAGCTCGTTCCATTCATGAAAAAAGATACTTTGAGTAATACTTTTGCATTTGAACGCAAATAGTCATATATCTGCTGTAAGACTAACTTATTTCTTCGTCCATAACGCTTGGAGAGATTTTGGCAACGAATTTGGTGAAATGTCGTCAACTTGGCGACTTTTTAAAATGTTGCTAAATTACCGAAAAACTCACCAAATGGATAAATATGGCGCTACATCAATGAAAATGACGACTCATTGACGAAAATTCAATATCTTGGAAAGAATATAAATATCTACCATAATAATAATCTATTTTTTTTTACTGTAAAAGTAGTAAATTCATTGCATTATATAAGGAAAGTCATGTGCTGCCCACATCAGATTTTTTTTTATCAAGATAACGATCCTAAGCACACGGCTCTCAATGTTTGCTTCTGGTGTCTCCATAATTGTCCACAAGTTCTGAAAACACAATCTCAGCCGCCGGATTTAAACCCAATAGAACACATTTGGAGGGAACTGGAGGTTAGAGTACGAAAACACGACATTAAAATAAAAAGCGAACTAAAAACAGTAATGATCGAAGAATGGAGGATCATTCATGCTGAAATTAGAAAAAACTAGTAAACTCTATTCACAGACGTTTAAAAGCTATTGTGGATACTAGAGGATATCCTACTAAGTACTTATTTACCGAAATAGTACAATATTTACTGTATGTATAGATCTTTTTTAAATTGTACGAAGCCTTTTATGCTGTAACTTTTTGGTTACGTTTTGATTATTAATTTTTCAAAAAATACTTTTACTATGTTTTTAAAATATTTTATGTAGTTTTGTTAAGAACATGTTATAGATATTATTAAAAAATTCCCATTCTGAAATATTAATTTTCATTAATAGACAGAGAAGTATTTCATTGAAATTCATAAATGTAAGAACACTTTTGGGAGTCATTGTATATTCATATCTATTAACACTACTCTATTTTATTTATTAAAGATTAATATGTATTGTTATTTTTAGTGAAAACTTGTGTTTTACCACATGTAAATGTTTGTTTTTAATATAAAATAATTCACACTGGATAAAAAACTTATGTAAATATAAATATTTATATTAAAGCATAATTATACATATGATTAAATAATTTTATGTATATTCATTTTTACCTGATGTGAGCGTATATATGTTACTTAACTTGACTACTGAAAAAGTCTTCACTACTGATATTTTCCTTCTTCACTACTGAAATCGTTATCAACTGGTAGGCATCTCTGTGCAAGAGATGGCCAATGATTATTTTTCATCCATTTTTAAAATAAATTTGCATCGACTAAAATTTTTATAATTTCATATAATATGCATAAAAAAACCCATTTTTACAAGTATCATTGATGATCTGCTCGGAATCAGTGAGTAAAGACTTAAACAACGTAATGCAACATAAATAAATAAACATAACTGTTTTAAGGATTTATTTGTCATGAGGAGTTCGTAATTGAAACTCAGCACAACACTCTTTTGTTTTTTGCTAATTTGTACCTACATCATATTTTTCGCTGTGTGAAGAACATCCCCAATTTGCAGCTGTTCTTTTGGAAAAGATGTTTAACATACTTCAGTCAGAGGTATAAACAAAAACAAACAAACATTTTTAAGGTCCTTTTCTTTAAAACACTCGCTCGGAAAATTTCAAGCGGCAATTCTTGGACCCGTCGTACAGATAGCATTTTGATAGATATACAAGAAAGATCAATGATGCATAAAGCATTGATTATGAAACACTTTCCAACTTTAATGTAATTTTATTTAAACATCTCTAAAATGCTATACATTCCTCGGTAATATTTTAAAAATTATCATAATACTACATTAATTTGTTATATTTGAAAACTTAAAACTTCATCGAAAAAAATTAAATTCATTCAAATGACGGCATTGACATATAAATTGCCTGGTTTAAACGTATTTTAAACGCGATATATTCCTCGGTAATATTTTTAAAATTGTCATAATACTACAATAATTATTGTATTTTAAAACTTCATGGAAAACAAATGAACTTTATTCAAATGACGTTATTAAAATATAAATCGTCTGGCTCTCACTATAAAAGCAGGATTTCATTCATAAACTTTTTTCCATCCTTTCATTCATCACAATACTATATTACTTTATTTTATTTAAAAACTTCATCGAAAACAAAAGAACTTTATTCAAATGATGCCATCAAAATATAAATCGCCTGGTTCTCTCTACAAAAGCAGCATTTCATTCATAAACTGTTTCCCATTCATTTTATTCATCGTAATACTATAATAATTTATTTTATTTAAAAACTTGAAACCATGGAGATACAAGTGATTTAAGTGTATGCTTAGAACTTCATCGAAAAAATCGTTTGCTTTTCTGTGTAAAATCAATATATGTTTCATTCATATCAGCTATAATGCACACTCCGTGAGCTAAATAATTTTGTGTTAAAGAAATGCAGCAATTCTTTTACAATGAATTCTACATCTTTTGGTGTTTACATTCTCCATAAGTAAAAATTAGGTTTCGTTGTGGAAATAATCAAAGTTTGATGATCATTTAAACTCAAATATATTGTAATTGCGTTGTTTCACTATGTAGATGCACGGAATTCAAGCAAAAATAAAGCGGTTTTAGGACGGATGCAACACTAAATATGAATTACAAAGAATTTTAAGAATCACGATTTTAACACAAGATGGATTTCATATTTTATTTTTAAGTGGGTCACGTGATCTCTGCATATAAAGGGTGTGATTATTATTTCAATTTTTATTTTTGAAACTACTGAGTATATTTTACTGAAACTTTTTTATATATTTTTTGAGATAATTTTAATATTTCCTAAAACTTTCGAAGCAATTTGTAAATTTTAAATTCGTTTAAAAAATGTTTTAAACATTAGGTCCCATAGGGGTCAATGCATTTCATTTTTTCAACCCGGGCTCAGTCCAAAATTAATTAGGCGATATTTTTCATTTATATTCCCATAGGTCCAACAGAACCGCTGAACAACATACAAAAATTTCATTTTGATAAAGTAATTTTTACTGTACTTATCGTGCTAACGGGCAGACACACAGATAGATAGTCGGAATGAACATTGTCGTAAATACTTTGCTACTATGTTATAAAGTGTTAAAAATGGGGTAAATTCAAATAATTTCAACTCCCCATTGCAAGGAAAATTCGTATTAAATGGAAAAGGCAAAAATTTTATAACTCCTTTTAAATAATAAATTACAATCAAATTAGAGACACCAAAATAATATTAAACGCTTTAAAAAGAAACATAAAATAGAACAATAGAAAAATTTACTGGAACAGCCTAAAACCAGAAATGATATTACGTTTATTTAGTACTTGTCAATTCCCGCAGCAAATTGATCAAAGTATTTCATACATATGTATTAAGTTAAAGGGGAAGTCACATAAAATTTGTAACAGTGTAAAATTTTATTGACCATATATAATTTAAAGCAGTAGCTAACACATTACTGAGGAACCTTTTTGGAAATACTTTTGCCAATAAGAACACACATTTTGATACTTTCAATAGAGCGAGGGTTTTTACAAATATTTGAAAACGAAAAGGGTTGATTGAAGAAGGTTTAGAAAGATGAAACATTTTTGTATAAGTACATGAAAATAGTGATCCGCATCTACGAAGTTATTGGAGTATATAGTTATTGTATTTACTAAAAGCGGATTACATGTGTTTTCGTATTTATCACCGGCATATTTATTGTTAGCTGTGACTGCTAAAAATGTGCCTGTTAAAAATTGACAGCTAAAAGAAAGTAACCACCACAGCTAATCTGATGCTTATTTTGTAGACTGCTAGATAGCTAGTAATATGTTAATAATTGGGTTTTATTCTTGTTTACGATTATTTCTGCTTTAAAGAAAAATATATCTTTAAAATCGCTTCTGCACCATGTAATTATATACGCAAATCTAAAAGGTACATATAGTAGAAACTTCTACAGAGAACAATAACTTTTTACAACGATGCCTTCATATGGAAGCAAATGGTATTTACATTTCATTTCTGTCGGAACTCTTAAGCATATTTATTCTCTTTTTCACAATTACTTTTTACAGACGGGTTTTTGAAAAACCAGAAATGACATCTCAACAACTGTAAGTACAAATGATTAATTAATTTACTCTGAAATTTGATAGTGAATCCATATGTCATTATCTAAGATATATCTATAGCTAATTTGGAGAAATATATATTTCAGAAAAACATTTTGAAAAGAGAGGGGGAATCCTTTGTGAGTGCACTTACCTCCTCCATTTGATGCTGGGTCACTATCAATCACCTAAGCACTATCTATAGCCGATGCTCAGAAATACATTCTGCAAGGAAAATACAATTTTTTTAATCGGAAGCCTCCAGAAATTGAAGTGAAAATACTCAGTGCGCAAGCGAAAATTTGATACTGAATCGGTATTAATCATCATATAAACTCTAATGGAAAAAAGTATCGGAAGTGAAAATCCTTAGTGTGAGGCCAGAATATGTCCTCACATGAGACATTTTTATTTCTATATTTATGGTGCCTAGAACGGCTAACAAAGCTCGAGTCTGGCTGGCGCCGGTGTTTAGAACAACGTGAACTTTTAGGTCAAATACCATAAATTTCGGTGTCCCAGGCCAAAGGGGCTGAGAGGGGCCTTGATAAATGTCAAGTGATGCCATTGCGTTCAGAGGAACCAATGAGCGCCAAGGAGAAAAAGGGCGAAGCTACCCCCCCCCCTCCGCCGAAGGAACCACAAGACTCTGATACAAAATGTTGCAGAAGCAAGTCTGACACGAAATATGGTTGCCAGAAGTTTCCTACGAAGTGTTGGTGAAAAGAGTTTGACAAAAGGAGCGAAGCGAACATGACCTAGCAGTTGCAGATATAAAGTATCAGTCGAAGTGAAAAGTACGAGTAGGAGCCACACACCATAGAGTTATGGCCGTACTTCAGCACTAAGACCGATGCAAGCGAGATGATGAGCCCAAGTCTAAACTGGAAGGTATGTGCTCTGATGCTACCGGTCCTAGACACCTTCGTAAAATTAATACTTCTGGTCGTATCTCCCCTAGCTAAAATAGTTAAATGAAAATTGATAATAAATGAGAAATAATATAAATGATAAAATGTTGTTGATGATAAATTGATGTGGTTAATAAATTATATTGTTTAAGTTTTAAATAGTCTAATCTGTTAATTTTAATTAGTAATTATAACTTAACCTTTTCAAAACCTCATGCCACACTTAGTGAACCTTCTACTTGATTATCCTTCGGAATTTGATGCTGATTCTATATCAGGCATTAACTATTCCCTATCTATAGTAGATCTTGAGAAATAAATGTTTCACAAAAAATGCTTAGTAAAAATAATAGTATGGCAACAATTTTGCCATCAATAAGTGTAAAGTAATAATTGCAAGGTCAAGCAACATAAAATGTACACAGTTAATAATATCGTTTGGTTTCGAATGCAAGGACACTCTTCTTCGTCAGGACACACAAGAACCTTCCTCTTATAAAAAGATCAGCTACTGATAAACGGAAGAAAGGAAAAAAGAACTGAAGCAGGGAAAGGGCCAACGACGAGAGAAGGGTTAAAGAATCAGTGAGGAAGGAGTAAGGCGTGGCCAACTATGAATGACAAGAATTGGGATACAACAGAGGAAGGAAAAAGATGTGGGACACATTGCTGACCTTTCTTTCAGGAGTGAAGATTTCTTTTCTTGTGTATTAAGACAAAGAAAAACGTTTTTGCCTTCGCAACCGGTCGGTACTATTAATTGTATATTGTATGTTGCTTTCAACGAAGTTATTTCAGTTGCATTGCTTTAGCAGCAGTTTAAGTTGTGCGTGTAAAATTAAATATTTTGGAGCTATTGGTGAAAAATATTGCCACTTCTAAAACCATTTCAGCACAGAATTTAAGTAAGTTTTCAGTAGATACATAAGAAAGATAAATTGTGTAGCGCAAGCGAAACAGTTTGGGAACCTTTCGACCATGAATCATCTACTGACTTCCGAGTCTGTTGTTACCCTTATAAAATATGACTCCATTTTAAATTTTTATCTCTCGCAGCTTCAACAAATAGAGTCTTCAGAAAAGTTCCAAAAACTATAAATCCCGATTCCAAATACTTAAATAGCTTTATATCGCCTTGGTTTTAACGAAAATCTCGCCAAATAGATAAAAATGACGCTAAATCAATGAAAATGACGACTAATTGTGGAAAATTCAATATTTAATATTTATATAATATATAAATATATAATAATAATTATATAATATATGTCGAAAATTCAAGATCTAATAAGTTATATATATATGTAACTTATTTCTTCGTCCATAACGCTTGGCGAGATTTTGGCGACGAAATTGGCGGAATGTCGCCAACTTGGCGACTTTTTGAAATGTTGCCAAATTAACGAAAATCTCGTCAAATGGATAAAAATGACGCTAAATCAATGAAAATGACGACTAATTGTCGAAAATTCAATATCTTGGAAAGGATATTAGTATCTACTAGAAGAAAAACCTATTTATTTTACTCTAAAAGTAGTAAATTCATTTCATTATATAAGGAAAGTTATGTGTTGCCCACATCAGATTTTTTAAATTGCAATTTTATTTCTGAAAAATATTTTTGTTCATTTCATATATATCGAAAGGTGAAGGGGACCTCGGAAGAACATATGTCCCTGGCCCCAGTTAGGCAAAGTCGAGAACTGTAAATACACATGTAATATTTATAGAAGAATAAATAAAAGCATATCCGGATAAAATGCTGCTTCCTGTAAATGAAGTGA
The DNA here is from genome assembly GCA_951213105.1 of Amaurobius ferox. Classification (NCBI taxonomy): domain Eukaryota; kingdom Metazoa; phylum Arthropoda; class Arachnida; order Araneae; family Amaurobiidae; genus Amaurobius; species Amaurobius ferox. Next base: position 22,560,068 of record OX578143.1, read on the forward strand.
AATGAAATTACCATACTTGCGGGATCCCGGGATCGAATTATATTTATTCCCAAAATCCCGGGATTGTGGAGAAAAAAACCCCATCTTTAATTGCAATCACTAGAAATAAACTCATTGTTGAGACGGAATCCGTTTCTAGTCAATGACGCATCTAATGAACTTTATAGATGCCACGTTAAAATAAATCATTTTAACTGTTTCTCCTTGTACAGTATTTATTTTATGTTCCAACATTTTGGACACTACTTTTCGAACAGGTCACCGGCCCTACCGTGCTGAAAACACCGGTTCTCATTAGATCACCGAAGTCAAGCAGCATCGGGCGCGGTTAGTACTTGGGTGGGTGACCACCTGGGAATACCGCGTGCTGTTGGCACATTTCGGGCGCGGTAGCCCGGTGGTTTGCCCGCTGGATTTGCACGCTGCCACAACTGCCGCCGTGTTCATGCGGAGTACGATGACATTAAACATGTAGGTCCGTAAGTCCTTCCGAGAGGTTGGTAGTAGGGGAAGGAGGATACGGTTCCTGTGGATGCCTCCCCCACTGGGTTCCGGTCTAAATTGGGTGGCACTTCCCGGCCGTCCAAATTGTTACCTTACACCTTTCTGGTAGGTCGGACGGTCTGGGTCTCAACAACAACAACTACTTTTCGAACAATGTGCGCGGCATAAGTGACCCAAAATGGATTCCAACTCGAATTTCGATTTCTGCATTTTGTACATTGGTGTATGTGGTATGTTCTGACGAAATAGGGCATTTTTTTTTTCTGTATCAGTCTCAGTTCGAAGTTTAGAAGTGAGAACTTCCCTTATTTCATCACTAAGGGCGCTGTCGTCTATGTTATTGAAAATCTTATGGACACACTACCGTAACGAAGCGTAACTTTTATTTGTGTAGCCGCTGTCATTGAATAATTGTATGGAACATTCAGACAGTATAAATGTTTTAACGTAATTCACATAAAACTTTGTAGAACAAAAAAACCTATTGTGATAATAAAACGTCTAATATTCACCGTACTTTTTACTTCTAATAATATTCATAAACTATTTCCAGTTATATATTTGTTTCGAATTTGTTACAACTACCGTTACAAATATGTTGGTTGTTATCAAATTAAATTTAACTCCGCTTTGCCAAACTGTCGATCCCGAGCTTCTAGTAGATCGCGATCAACAATTTGGCAAGACCACCCGCAATCGGCGGTTTACTTTGAAAGTTTGTAGCTCCAGAGTACTATTTAAGCATTCCCGTAAGTTCTCTATACATATATTTAATTAATATTTTTGAAAAATTTACATTTTTGTATCTGTTCTAAGAAATTTTATAGTACCTATTTCATTCTCAAAACATTCCTTGGGTTATTTTAAAATTTTATAAATTGTATTTTTATTTATAGACAATTAAGTTTATAAAAATTGCAGTATTTAATAAGCTGAAAATGATCCGGAGGTTGGCGTCAAGTGAAAGATATTGAGTGAGTGGGTACAGTTAAAATATATACACAGGTCAATAATATTAAAATATAGGCACAGGGTGTGCAATTGAAAGAAATAGAAAAATAAAGGGATACAATGCAACGAATAAAATTTAGATTTAGGAACCGCTGCTTTAAATAATTATTTGGTACAGGTTTCTATACTACTAAATACAGTAAAAAAAAATCTGATGTGGGCAACACTTGACTTTCCTTATATAATGTAATGAATTTAATACTTTTACAGTAAAAAAATAGGTTTTTCTTATAGTAGATACTAATATTCTTTCCAAGATATTGAATTTTCGACAATTAGTGGTCATTTTCATTGATTTAGCATCATTTTTATTCATTTGGCGAGATTTTCATTAATTTGGCAACATTTCAAAGGAGTCGCCAAGTTGGCGACATTCCGCCAAACTCGTCGCCAAAATCTCGCCAAGCGTTATGCACTAAGAAAAAAGTTATTCTTACAGCAGATAAATGACTACTGGCGTTCAAATACAAAAGTATTACTCAAAGTATATTTTTTCATGAATGGAACGAGCTAGATCCACGAGAATGATGTCACTCAATTTATCGCATGGTATTACATATGAAAAGTGAACATATTTCTCAATAGGAATTTTTTTTTATGTGACTTTCTCATATTTTTTTTTAAAAATGTACAATATCTCGAGAATGGTTCCTGTTAGCGTTCTAAAATTTATGCCAATCGTTTTCTAATGAAAAATTACATAAGAAATGTCTATTTGCGTAACTTTATTAGCGGTTTTGATTTTTTGACGATTTTTTCAAAATTTCATTCGAAAATTTAGGGGGGTTCTGAACATTCGATTACGTATAAAAACAATAGGCTTCCAGTGTTTACGGATTGTGATTTTTGTCCCAAATGTGGTTCAAATCGGTCCATTCGTTCGTCAGTTATCGTCTCCACAGACTCACTGACACACACACACACACATACTTTCACACACACACACACACACACACACGGACATCACTTCAAAAATGTTTGATTCGTGATCAGGGATGCTTGAAACGTGCTCTCCCGTCGAAAACTCGAATTCGAATTTTCGACCCCGTCACAATACTTTCCTTATACATTATGTATATTAGGAAAGTAAAAAGGAAAAATAAATCTTTCTTTTTACTTTCCTTATATACATAATGTATAAGGAAAGTATTCTGACGGGGTCAAAAATTCGAATTCGAGTTTTTGATGGGAGAGCACGTTTCAAGCATCCCTGATCACGAATCAAACATTTTTGAGGTGACGTGTGTGTGTGTGTGTGTGTCAGTGAGTCTGTGGAGACGATATCTCACGAACGAATGGAGCGATTCGAATGAAATTAGGTACAAATATCACAATCCGTGAGTACTGGAAGCCTATTGTTTTTACATGTCATCGAATATTCAGAACCCCCCTAAATTTTCGAGTGAACTTTTGAAAAAATCATCAAAAAATCAAAACCTTTAATAAAATTACGCAAATTCCTATTCGGGCCTTTTCCGTAGAAATATCATTTGTTTTCAATCTGACAAGGTAGGTATTATTTTTAGATAATATCAGCTGTGTATACGCAATGTCTCAAAATATCACGTGATACAAAATTACATTGCATTTTACAATTTCAGTTATAAAATAATGCAGTACACAAAACATGATGCAATTTGAATAATAATAACAATAGCATAATAATAAATGTTTAATAGTAATGTGTCCTGCAACTAACAGATATCGTGATATTTAATTTATTATATCACATGAGGACTTTCTCCAATCTAAATATTTAGTGATAATGATTTATGAAGTCTACATATACACGCGTCATCACATCGTTGGCCCCAAGCAATAAGGTGGTAAGTAAATTGTTTTTTAATAATAAATAATCATTTTTATATTTTCGAAATAATAAAAAAAAATTATGAAATAAGCAATTTCTTTATCTATATCTGCATAAAATTACCATATTTCATTTCAGCAATTTTCAGGCAGTAGTTAGTAACAGCCGAAAATTTAAAATGGGATATTGTGTCTGTTTATTTCAAATCACGCAACATTTCTTTCAAATAAATTACTTCATAATTAACTTAAGAGTACATCCCAAATATTCTTTTGTCACTACACTGTTTATTGCACGAACTTAATAACTACTATTAAATAAATTTAATCATCTTTAATTACTGCATCTCTGTTGGATTTATGTTACCATAGCAATAAATATATATTTAGTAATATGTGATTCAATATACTTTAGATTTTAGGTGACAAATTACTGTGAATTAAAAATGTATTTCAGCATTAAAACAATTTTGGTAATGTTATAGATTAAATGTTTAAATACAAAATTAATTTAATTTACACATAATTAGAAAGTAAAAATGTAATTAACATTAAATAATTATGATTATAAATTAGTTGAAACAAAATCCACATACTGTTTAAAATTTGAATAATTAAAATATAAAGCATAATTATTTTGAAAGACAAATTTATTAACAATAATTGTTTTTAATCTCATATATCAAATTAATCTAGTAAATTCACATTAAAATTACTATTATTGTACTTACAAAATTATTTAAAAATGAATAAATTTTAAATAATTAAAATCTGAAATACTTAAATTAATAAAAGTATCGCTATTTTAATAAAATGCAATTAAATATTTTACTTAATTAAATAATTATTTGTAATTAAATTGTGACTGAAATACTAGCTGATACATGAGAAAGGAATGATTAAGAAACAGTTTATAATTTATTAATATACGAACATCAAGTTAAATTTACAGATAGCAAATTCGCAGGTTGCATTCCTGATAAGAATTGAAAGCCAATTATTTTAAATTCTTATTATGAAGGTTTCCTTTTGTATTTCCTACTCCGGCTGAAAGAACTGCTCGAGCAGAAATGAAGAATTATTTTCCAAATCGAGAAGTTTAATGAGGACACACACTGTTTCGCTGAATGTAAAACGTGGAGAGTGAAGAGGCGCTATTGTCTTAAATGGAGAGGAAACATTTGTTTGAATTCCATTAGGAGCGGTGGTGTCATCAGTCATGAACCATGCCAGTTTTCAAAGAGTGTTCTTCAGATAATTTTGACTTTCAAGTTTTTGCTGCCAATAGTTCCTATATATACAGCCGACCATCTTGACTTCCAGTTGTAGCAATGATAGTACATGGTGAAAAGAAGATTACTTTCTCTTCTTTTTCTCAGGAACTCGAGAAAATCAATACATTCTAGACTACCTTCTTTAATGATTAGTATAATTTTCTCGAAAACAGAAGCACTTATTTTACAGCTGAATTGTGTATCAAATATCAGCCATGTAACTTGCGCGTGCCAATGAAATAGCACAGGCAGACGATAACTGACAAGATGCTGGTGTCAATATGGCGGTTGCGTCAGCCTGAGAACTCAGACCGTCCAGTTCACTTGGGGGTATGGAGCAGTTGAATGAATGGACAAGGTTGCGTCAGCCTGTATATTTAGGAGTCTTAGGAAGGATAGAGTGAGGATTTATTCAATAATGTATTCAATATATATATATATATATATATATATATATATATACATATCAGACTCAATAAGTCTCGGGTCTAACAAACAAAAACAATTTCTTTTTAGAAATTCGACTTTTTTCATCAGCTTACTCTTCTTCCAGAGGGATACATTCATTCCAACGCTCCTCTAACTTTTCGATGCCTTTTTTGCAGTACAATTTGTCTTTGCTCTCAAAATAGGCCTCAGTGTCGGCAATCACTTCTTCATTTGAGCCAAATTTCTTTCCCTGGAGCATCTTTTTGATTTCTGCAAAAAGCCAGTAGTCGCTGGTGACCAGATCTGGAGAGTACGGTGGGTGAGGAAGCAATTCGAAGCATAATTCATATAATTTAACTATCGTTTTCATCGACTTGTGACACGGGACATTATCTTGGAGAAACAGAACTTTTTCTTTTGTATGTGAGACCGTTTTTTCACTCGTTTATACACTCAATCGATCCAATAATGCCATGTAATATTCGCTATTGACAGTTTTACCTTTCTCAAGATAGTCGATGAACAAAATACCATGCGCGTCCCAAAATAAGGATGCCATAACCTTGCCAGCTGACTTTTGGATTTTGGGTCGCTTTGAACGACTTTCACCGGCTGCTGTCCACTCAGCTGACGATCTTTTTTATTCAGGTGTGTAGTAATGGATCCATGTTTCATCCATTGTCACATACCGACGCAAAAAATCCTTCTTATCTCGCTTGAACAGTTCGAAACAGCGCTCTGAATCGTCGACGCGTTGTTGTTTTTGATCCGGTGTGAGTAAACTCGGCACCCACTTTGAAGGCAACTTACGCATACACAAATTTTCGTGTAAAATTGTAAACACACTACCTTCTGATATTTTTAAGGTGTCAGCTATCTCAGGCAACTTCATTTTACGGTCTTTCAAAACTATTTTGTGATTTTTTTTTATGTTTTCCGGAACAACTGCCGATTTGGGGCGGCCAGAGCGTTCAGCATCATCGGTGTTTGTACGACCGCGTTTAGATTCAGCATACCAGTCAATAATAGTTGATTTCCCTTGTCCAGAGTCTAAATTACGGTTATCAAGCCCCTGTTTGGCTTCAACAGTATTTTTCCCCATCACAAAACAATGTTTAATCAACACGCGAAATTCTTTTTTATCCATTGTTTTGAAAATTACAAAACTGGGGTCACTAAAACCACTATAATCTATAAACTAATTGTCAGAATATCATGAAATTTTGACACGTGTAGTTTGAAGGTTGATACTATCCAAAAATCATATGGGTCTGTCAACAGTGTTGGCATATATGTCGAAAACCCAGACCATCCGACTCGTCCAAGGACTAAGAGCAGGTTGGCATATATGTTGTTGTTGAGACCCAGACCGTCCGACCTACCAGAAAGGTGTAAGGTAACTGTATGGACGGCCGGGAAGTGCCACCCAATTTAGACCGGAACCCAGTGGGGGAGGCATCCACTGGGACCATACCCTCCTTCCCCTACCACCAACCTCTCGGAAGGACTTACGGACCCACATGTTTAACGTGATCGTACTCCGCATGAACAGTGCGGCATTTGTGGCAGCGTGCAAATCTAGCGCGCAAACCACGGGGATACCGCACCCGAGATGGCCAACAGCACGCGGCGTTCCGAGGTGGTCACCCACCAAGTACTAACCGCGCCCGATGCTGCTTGACTTCGGTGATCTAACGAGAACCGGTGTTTTCAGCACGGTACGGCCGTTGGCCTGGTTGGCATATATGTGTCATACCGGAGACTTATTGAGTGAAGTGTTGTATATATGTATATATATATATATGTATATATATATATGTATGTATATATATATATGTATATATATATATATGTATATATATATATATATATATTTATATATATACATATATATATATGTATATATATATATGTATATATATATATATATATATATATTTATATATATACATATATATATATATATATATATATATATATATATATATATATATATATATATATATATATATATATATATATATATATATATATATGTCAAGAACCTCTCTATGAAATCTGTGGTGGTGAAATCTGTTGCGGTTACTAGAATGGACTCCCGGGCAGGTAAAATAACGAAGGGGGTTATTAGCTATAAAATGATATATTGTGTGTTCTTCGAATGAAACTTTGAGCTAGTAACCAAAAATTTAAATATATGGACAATGTATGTGAATTAAAATGTGTTTAATATAATTAAGGTATTTCTATATGTCAGTAGTTTTATAATATGGCCAGAAGTGAAAATTGATAAAACTACTGTATTAAGTTAAATTTTGGTTTGCTGGATGAGTTTGTTTTAAGTGCTAAACATTAGAAGTCGAAAATTGATAATTAGTGTTTTAAAAATAGTTTTCGTTTTATGGTAGTTTTTTTTTTTTTGGTTCTGGCTCATAGAGAAATTCTCGGTTGCAGAGAGCTTGGCTTGGGTGTGGGAATTTCCATTATGGGGAGGTGGTGCAGGATATGAGCTTTCAAGTCACCGTTGGCCATGGTCAACGGATGGACTGAAAAGTGGGGGGAAGGTGTCACGAACCTCGGCCCATACCAAGAGGACTGGAGAAAAAGTTATTTACTGTCCGCCAACTTGCTTCTTCGAAGTTTGGAACAGCTGGACCGCAATTTGATACAGCGGGGTCAGGTGGCGGAAACTGGAGGGGACGGGGGATACGGCTGAAAGACGAAATCCTTGATTGCTGGATTCTCATCTGAACAGAGGATGGAACTCGCGGAGTCCCGAGTATTATAATGCAATAATTTGAATATGTATATATATGTGTGTAAATGCTTAGATATAATAAATATGTCTTGTGATTAAAAGAAAGTGTTTTGCATAACCGTAGACGAAAAGAACCATCAAGCTGGCTCAAAGCTATGAGCATTAGAAATAGAGTCCAGTTCGTCACTGGCTCAGCCGACAGTATAGAAATGGAAATGTGCAAAACGCTGAACAATGGAAACGGCTGGAAAGCGTTCAAATGCCTGAGTAGTGGTGATTGAAAGACATTGGATAATGATATATATATATATGTATTTGCTTGAATCATATGGACTCAATTGTATGTCTTATTTTTGGAACAGACTGACGTGATTGAGTTTCGGTATAGCCTGCAACAAAGAATCTCCCACCATAAGAAAGACTGATTGATGACCTTCGGGACAGAAGAAGAGGTAAGTGGAAACTTTCAAATTTTGGTGAAGCTCTCTGCATTAGGCCGGATTTTGATTTTAAAATAATTATGAGTTTACAGTTGGTCATTTTGTTTGTGTGGAGGAAAGTATTGGTTGGGGTAAATTATGGCTTCTGAAGTTTTGCTAACAAATACGAGAAATTCCTGGATGAGCAGTGACAGAAGTAATATATGGATCCACATTTTAATTCAATATATATAAATGTATTTACAGAATGTATGAAATTGTTATGAGATTGTATAAAATGAAATTAATTAAATGATACGAAATTGTTCCATGAAATTGTGATCAATTTAGGATTAATAAGAAATTTGTATGTAGAAAATTAAATAATATTATTTGTAAGGTAATTTAATATAAAGAGAAATTTAAATCTTTCCATAGGTATTGTTTTGGTGTTAATGATAAATGTCTGTGTTAAATTTAAGATTGAGGATAAATAATATATTGGTGTAATACGCTATGATATATGAGATTGATAAATGCTATTTGGCAAATGTATATATTATGTATTTTGCAGCTATGGAAAAATGCAATCTTGTGCATTAAGAGGGTGGTATGGTATAAATTAGGGTGAGCTATTGTTGTTTAGGTAATCTTCGGTTTTCATGGCAGTGGTTAGGATGGTGTATTTATTGGAAGAGAAAAAAATTGATCTTTTGAGGCTTTGTTGTGAAATAGGCGAGACGGGAGATTCTGTGTATGAAATAGTGGAATTAAGAAATATAATTTGTGGGAGCAAGTAGTATGAGGAAGAGATGATAAGAACTTTGTTGTATTCTATTAGGGAGGAGGGATAGTGGGAGACAGAACGACGGAAAAGTCAGAAAGAATGGGATAAAAAGGAAAAAGAATTAGAGAGAAGAGAAAAAAGGTTAATGAGGGAACTGGGAGTGAACCAGGATAAGAAGAGTGAAACCCAAATTGAACGGAATATCGTAACCCAGAAATATAGCGGCCAAATTGGCAGAGCGTTGTAAAAAAGTGCATAAGAACACAGTGTTGTGCTTCGCATGTGAAAAGCTAGGACACTATAAGTATGAAAGCCCAGAGATATTTAGTGCGCTTAACAGTAAAGAGCTTAATTCGGAAAAAAGTTGCAAAGCCTAATTCAGAAAAGTCGCGGAAAGCTCAGTTGGGAATATTTGAGGAGACTTAGGAAAAACCAGAATTGCCAAACCTAGATTTTCAGATTGGAGAGAAAAGCCAGAATTCCGTTATCGAAAAGGTGTGTGGGAAATTTCAGAGAAATAAAGAGCGAATCCCGTCGGATCCTGAGCTTCGAAGAGAACCGTAGAAAGAGACAGGGGATACGATTTCAGCGCTGGCGAAGAAAAAGGCGGGTGGAGTCGAATGTTTCTTAATGATAGATATGTCTATGTCAAAGTTGTCCCTGAAAAGAAAGGGGGCGATCGAGTAGGTAACCTCAAGTTCCGAGTCCGATAATGCGCAAGGTAAGGAAGGAGCTGAAAAATGTGCATCATGGGGTCCCAATATCTGTGAGTCCAATTATCACCGAAAAGGAAAATGTTACAAGTAGTTTGGAGACATTGGGGATCTTTGAGAATTCGAAAGGTATAAGATTCGAATTGCGGAATGTGAGGGAAGGGAGACGGAGACAGCGAACGAAAGATGGGGAACAGGAAATTCAGTTAATGCCCAACTTGAGACAATAGGAACGGAAGGGAATGAAATGTGCTCAGTCGGAAGGCATGAGAAAGCGATGTTAGCCAAAGTGGGAACAAAGTTGTAAGGAAAGTTGAAGGAATAGGAATTATGGAGATAGCTTTAGGGTCGGGCAGTGAGAAAAAACAAGGGGCTAGTAGGGATAAAAGCAAGTTGGCTTCCCAAAAAGCCCAATGTTATGTTACGGGGTCGGTCAGTGAGAAGAAACAATGGGTTGGTGGGGTAAAGCAAGTTGGCTTCCCTGCAAGACCAATGTTATGGAGGACATTGGTCAAGAGAGATACTGTGTAATTATTCACGAGTAGAAATGAAGTTATTATTGGGTGGATTTGAGATATTTGGAAGGAAACCGAAGATGAAAATGAAATATGAGGGAGAAATGACATGGTCGGTGGAAAGAATGGAAGAGTGGGTCTCGATTTGTGGGATCAGAAAGTGGATTCTGGATGATGAAAGAAGTTGAGTTCAAATCTGTGGTGGTTACTAGAATGGACACCCAGGCAGAAGAAATGACGAAGGGGGTTATTAACTATAAAATGATATATTGTGTGTTCTTCGAATAAAACTTTGAGCTAGTAACCAAAATTTTAAGTATATGGAAAATATATGTGAATTGTAATGTGTTTAATATAGTTAAGGTATTTCTATATGCTAGTAGTTTTAAAATATGCTCATAAGTGAAAATTGATAAATCTAGTGTATTAAGCTTAATTATGGTTTGTTGTATGAGTTTGTTTCAAGTTTTAAACATTAGAAGCGGAAAATTAATAATTAGTGTTTTAAGAATAGTTTTTGTTTTATGGTAATATACTTTTGTGTGTGAAATTTAAAATTTGATAAGTATTATGTGTAATGGTTCGATCCTGTCTCTGACTCATAGAGGAATTATCGATTGCAGAGAGCATGGCCTATGTATGGGAATTTCTACTATGGGGAGATGGTGCAGGATATGAACTTTCCAGTCATCCTTGGTCAACGAATGGACTGAAAATTGGGGGGGAGGTGTCACGAACATCTGTCCATACCAAGAGGACGGGGAAGAAGGTTATTTTCGGTTCGCCATCTTGTTTCTTCGAGATTTGGTACATCTGGCTCACAATTTCATACTGCGGGGTCAGGTGGCGGAAACTGGAGGGGAGAGCGATACGGCTGAAGGACGAAAAACTTGCTTGCTGGACTCTCATCTGAACGGAGGATGGAACTCGTGGAGTTCCGAGTATTATAATGTGAGAGTTTGAATTTGTATATATATGTGTAAATATTTGGATATAATAAATACGTCTTGTAATTAAAATAAAGTGTTTTGCATAAGCATAGAGGAAAAGAACCATGGAGCTGGTTCAAAGCTACGAGCGTTAGAAATAGAGTCCAGTTCGGCACACTGGTTCAGCTGACAGTATAAAAATGGAAATGTGCAAAACGCTAAACAATGGAAATGGCAGGAATGCGTTCAAATGCCTGAGTAGTGGTGATTAAAAGAAATTGGATAATCTATATAAATAAAATTGAAAATCTGTCTGTCTCTCTATTTGCCCCGTCATCACGGGAAAACGGCTGAACTGAATTTGATGAAATTTTGTAGGTGGCCTGGAAATAGTCCCACTTAAAATTTAGTCTATGTTTGGAGTTTTTACGATCAGTGGTTTTAGAGATATTAGTAAAAAACAAAATTGTCGCTTGTCTTATCATCATGAAAGAACTGCTGAACCGAATTTGATGAAATTCTGTGGATAGCTTTGAAATAGCCCCCCATAAATTTAGCCTAAGTTTCGAGTATCTAAGACCAGGGGTTGTTGAGATATTAAAAATGTCAAAAAAACTGTCTTTGAATTTTTTCTGAATTAAAATCTTGCATTCAGAATACAATAAACGGTGTGAGGGGTGAATTTCTATACACATTTTATATATAGTAAACAGGAAATGAGTAATCTAGAAATTGATTAGAAAACAAAATTTATGCATATATTTTCCACACTAAATACGCATAAAAACAAAAATTGTAAAATTTATTCTTAGGATTTTTTACCAATGTTAAAAATGTCAAAAAAACTGTCTTTGAATTTTTTCTGAATTAAAATCTTGCATTCAGAATACAATAAACGATGTGAGGGGTGAATTTCTATATCCACTTTATATATACTAAACAGGAAATGAGTAAAGTAAAACTTGAATTGATTACAAAACAAAATTTATGCATATATTTTTCACACTAAATACGCATAAAAATATTAAAGGTCGAGATATACCCCAAACAAAATTTTTGGGAATTCTAAAAATGTATCGAACCCACTTACTACCATCGTTGTGATATTTAATTACCATTATATAATGTTATGGAAATTTCGAAGTTTTGAATGATTCGTGTTTAAATAATGCGAATTGCAAAATATCTATCTGATCGAGGGAGAGGGGGGGGGGCAGTTTTTATATGATATTTTGATGCATAATATTTTACAGCTGTACGTTCTTTTTTGGGAGGTGGGGTTAACGTGTTCACACTTATTTAAACACATGCACATACTCAACGTACACACCACGAAAGATACATAGCGCGCTGTTGGCACATTTCGGGCACGGTAGCCCGGTGGTTTGCGCGCTGGATTTGCACGCTGCTACAACTGCCGCCATGTTTATACGGAGTAAAATCACGTTAAACATGTGGGTTCGTAAGTCCTTCCGAGAGGTTGGTGGTAGGGGAAGGAGGGTACGGTCCCTGTGGATGCCTCCCCCACTGGGTTCCGGTCTAAATTGGGTGCCACTTCCCGGCCGTCTAAACGGTTACCTTACACCTTTATGGTAGGTCGTACGGTCTGGGTCTCAACATCAACAACACCAAGAAAGATGAACACGATTCAGTATAATAGATGCTATAGCTTAGCCAGTAGACTCAATAAAGATTGTCCTAATCAAACCATTCGAATATTTAATAACCTTTCGACACTGAATGCATTAAATTAAATGAAACCGACTGAATTCTAAAATTTAATGCATGCTGTGTTTTGTTGACGTTTTTATATTTTCTGTTTTTTGCAGCGATTATGGGGAGAATTTCGACAATCAAGGTTTGCTGTGATCAGGATTGTGGATCAAGGATTGTGTTGATTGCTCTTCAGGGTCCGGTTTAAATTATTTACACATGAAAAATTCTAATCTGTTGAGGAATCAAAGTTTCTAAGAGGTACCGTTCACGATATACACAATTCGCAATTACACCATTAGACAAACTGGCATCCAGGTGCAATGCGTTCAGCAATGCAATTCTAAATATTAAATATAATGTGCATAAAACTAAACAAAATGTAATTAAGTCTTTAGAAATGGTAATTTTTCTCCAATAATACACATAAATACATTACAGTCATTTAATCCAACTCCAGACACGGCGCCGAAATTCTTCCATCTCTACACATTTTAGAATGGATTTTAATTAAGGGGTCTTTCAAATCTCCACACAAAGTCTACACGATTATATAGCCCCTCATTGTCTTATCCGGCGAAGAAGATCTATTCATTGAATTTCCTGGATATACATATCTATTGTAATATATATTTTATTCCTGAAAAGCAAACAATGGGGAGATACCCACCCTTAATACGGTAGAGAGTCGGATCATGATGTATGTACAAAAATGAAAACATTAAAATTCAGGATACATTTTGGAGAGAAAGTAGAGCAACAAACGCATATTTTATTTCAAAATCAATGTGCTAGAATACATACAGGGTGTCCCAAAAACAATTACCTTAGCTTTTATTCCTTAAATATTTATCTTAGACATATATAATAAATTACAAAGTTGCGTAAAAAGGGTACAGAATTTTATGAAATCGATAAAAATTTTCAGGGGATTAAATTTGAAGAAATACAAAATTTAAATTTTTATACGGTCCCCGAACAAAAACATTTCTAATAAGTAAAATGTGCCCCATACACTAATAAGGTGATGTACAAAATGTCAGCATTTTATCATAAAAAGTCCCAGAGATATGTTTAAACAAAGTTGGTGAGGTATAAATCACAAATTAAAATGTAAATGTTTATAGCAAGACTGCAAATGACGCAACGCAGAACTGCATCATAGGCAAATAATATCTGCCTCTTATCTTTAATGGATTTTTGGCATGGATGGAAAGCATTTTGAACAAGTTTTGTAATCTTTGTGTAAAGTTATTATTTCTACACAGTGTAGATATTTTTATTCCAATAAATAGCAAAAATATTTATTTATGTAATCATTGCTTTCTTTCGTAATTTGTGTATGACCCCTAAAACGCGATCTACCGATATGATTTTTCCCCTCTGAGAACCCATGTCGATGCATCGAAAAATAGTTTAAGTTAGCATTTTTGTCTTTTCATATCTCTGGGACTGTTTATGATAAAATGCTGAAATTTTGTACATCACCTTATTAGTGTATGGGACACATTTTTCTCATTAGAAATGTTTTTGTACAGAGACCGTATAAAAATTTGAATTTTGTATTTCTTAAAATTTAATTTCCTTGAAAATTTTAATCGATTTCATAAAATTCTGTACCTTTTTTTAGCCAACATTGTAATTTATTATATATGTCTAAAATCAGTATTTAAGGAATAAAAGCCGAGGTCAATGTTTTTGGGACACCCTGTATGAAATGCAATGTAAAATTAAGAAGGAGTTTATTTAGTATATATTTGCTATTCTAAAGTCGCTTAAATGCCAAACCTATTTTCAAATAGAAATATACGTGCTAATTATGAAGATAATAAGAAAGTATTATAGAAGATAATAGAATAATAGACTGTTCATAACAATAAAAAAAATATATATAAATATGCATTTATATACCATATTTGTAGAAACTTTGAAACTCTTTGCTGCTTATTTAATCATTCGTGGCCCTAAGAAGCTGATGATATTCAATAATATAGCCATTTCTACAGAGTTGCTGCTACAAAGTTGGAATAACTTAATACTTTAAGCATTTGTGAAGGAATTTCCATGAAGTACTGCTTGTAATACAATTTATTTACAAATAAATCCATTGTCCATTAGCTATGAGTAACAAGTTCTAGTGTATAAACTTTTTCATAAATGGCCCATGCTGCATCGTAAACAACATATTTAAAATGAAATGCAATGTCAAATTATTTAATTAAACACTAACCATATGATAGGCCGTAGAAAGTTGTCGTCATTCTATATTTTTATGAACATCTTACCACTTTCAAACCGAAAGTTATACATGTTTTCAAGATAAATTTAATTTGGCAAGAAGCTCAATTTGTCAACAGATGGCTTTAGAACCCAATGTGGTTCCTCCAAACTAATTAAATCGGTTTTTAATTGAAACAGGATTGAAGAGTGTGGCAACTCAAATGTGGCAGCCAAAAGAAAAATATATTTAACTTTAAAGTTATAATTATCATTATTATACTACTACGTTGTGTTCGCAATAACCCTCCAATTATTTAACTTTCGCGCGAGTTCTGTAAAGGAATTATTAATTAATATAATACTAAATGGATCACACCATTTAAACTTTAACAATAAAACATTTATTAACAACGTAAACACTTATTAATTCATTACACAATTAATTATTAGTTTTGGCGGGGGAACATATGAGACCACTTAACTTGCTTAAACGTTTCTAGACCTAAAGTTATTTGAGGAACACATACCTTCATGTCTGTCTTGGACTTTGTTAGCAGCACGTGGTTGATGTCGCCTTTATTACTCGCATTAACTCGTGGTGTAATGCATCCACTCGTAACTTCGTCGATCATATTGTACTGCTGACTCCAACACTCGTACTTATTTCATTCTCTTAGATTGTTCTCTCCACAGATCTAGTCGTCGTGCTATATTTTCTAAGTCATCGTTCTTATTGTCATGTCGAACTCGAACTGTTATTCCACAAGTCATTATTTAAGTCATCGTCTCGAAGTTATCTGAGCAAGTCATAATTATGTCTCCATCTAAGTCACCATCTAATATCATACTCTCGCCCGAGTATTTTCACAAGTCTCGACCAGGGGGCGCGGTAGCCCATTGGTTAGCGCGCTGGAGTTGCACTCGGTAGGCCCGGGTTCGATTCCAGCCGCTGCTAAAACTGCCGCCGTGTTCACGCGGAGTACGATCACGTTAAACATGTGGGTCCGTAAGTCCTTCCGAGAGGTTGGTGGTAGGGGAAGGAGGGTACGGTCCCTGTGGATGCCTCCCCCACTGGGTTCCGGTCTAAATTGGGTGGCACTTCCCGGCCGTCCAAACAGTTACCTTACACCTTTCTGGTAGGTCGGACGGTTTGGGTCTCAACAACAATAACAAGTCTCGACCAGTGTTCTTGTTAGGTAACAGGTTGTGGTTCCCCTTTTCTCGGGGGTGTCATTTCCCCCTTGCTTTCATTTGTAGCATTGAGTGTGCCGCAACAAGCACCCTTTTCCAATGGATAATCTTTATCCACTGGCATGGTTCACATCCTCATAAGGGCCCGCTCGGCTCCCCCTTGTCTTGCCGCCTCTAAATTTATGATTTGGTGACATTTTGGGTTCACGTGTCGTAAAACTCTGGGCCATCCAGACTGGCAGTATTGTTTGTCGTTTTGGACGTAATAAATGAAAGGCATAAAACTGTCTCACCAAAGTGTGAGATCAATTTCTGGTCTCACAAAGACATAGCGGGTACAGCATAGAGTTGGAGAGGAGATAAAACTCGTACGGATGAAACGCTTGAAAATGCCATTAATCTTTGAGATTATATCTAGGTGTCGTTAGTGTTGGAAAAGCGCCCTTTTTTTCTATTTGACACAATAGAGAGACATAGTATTGAGTGTATATATTTTTAATTAAGATTATATTGCTTTAAATTAAGATTCCCTAATAATCAATATAACCAATCAGTACTTTTTCGTAGGTGTAGAACAGAGTTCAAAATATAGGGAGATAAAAATTAATTGAAAGGCGAAATAATTTTTAATACGTAGGAATATTCCTTATTTTTTCAGATTTAATATGCATTGCGCTACTAATTTATTTCTATTGAATTTATTTCTATTGATTGCGCTACTAATTTATTTCTATTCAAAATTGACAGTTTAAATAAATATTTAAAGCCTTTCACCATAAACATACATACAATGTTGGAGCGCTTATCGTTTCGCAGCGCCATCTGAATTGTTGTCTCAAATGTTATTGGAATTTTCTCAGTATATAGTTTTAACTCCTTACCTTCACCGCCATGGGGTTCTGTTTAAAAGTTCCAAAATTGTGCCCGTAGATGGCGCAACATGCAGTAGCGCAGCTAAATGGCCAAAATATGTTTCAAGCATTTTTCTCTGCGGATAAGAACATATAGAATACATTGTATGATAAAGTAATTACGATTATTTCAAATAAACAAAAGAACGGCATTTAAAAAACACAGTATATGCAATATTAACATACAAAACGAATCAGAGACTCTTCAGTCCCTTCAAATATTAAATGTATTCCCACAATTCATGTAAATATTATGCTTCTTAACATGTATTCGAGGTTTATTTCGTCAAAGAAATAATTAAAATCACAAAATTTGAAAAAAAATTACAATAGTGTGTAGAATTCTGATACAACAGCTTCATCTCATGGAGGTGGTATGTCTAATATGGGGAATCTAAATTTTTATATTATTTTCCTAGTGAAGAGTCTAATTAGAAGAATTTACGATATTAATTTAGATGAAATTATCACAATGAAAGCTCGTATTACACCAATTTACTGTAAAATAAAATTATCTCCGTTGATAAAGTAAGCTTTAATCTGAGAGAATTGCATCTATTGTCATATTTCGTCTACTAACGCAGCTAGAGATATCTATTGCCTATTTCTACAAATTATTGGGAGATATAATTTCCTTTTAATTGGACACTTTTTGCAAGAAAGATCGTAATTTGATAAAAAAAATATTTATATATCAGTTTAAATGAAAACAGGGGTAAGTAAAATTAAGTAATTACTTCTTAATTTTAAAAGGCTAAATGGCTATCTTGCGAACCTTGGACCAATGACGTCATCTTGTGAACTTTGGAGTGATGACGTCATTTTATGTGGAATCTTAGATAAGATAAGAACTGATAAGCTCTCATCTAATTGTTGCAATTAGTGTGTTTATCGTTCATTTCTAGTTTGGATGCCGACTTGTGAAGGCCTCATACTGTTAGTTATTTTCGTGTTTTTGGTAGTTATTCTTGTATATTCCGCGTGATACATATCACCTAAAGTTATAAAAATATATATAAAATTTTTCTAAGTATATAATGTTAATGTGATTTAAAATTCGGAACTTTAAGTAAGTTTGGTACATATTTTCACTCTATGATTTCGAAGCTGAATGAAATAATGTAGAAATTTTCTCATGTAGATAACAATTGTATTTACCACAATCTAATGTTGTACGATTCATTAAAAATTATAAGTTTTAATCACTTCATATCTTATGTGATCTGTTTGCACACGACACTCGATTTAGGTTACGTGATTATACTTATGAAGTTGTTTGATAAGTCATTTCAACTTTGGACGTTGTGTGGATAGGTTTGCTTCGCTCATAGCTGTGACAAAATTATAATGTTTTAAGATGTTAGTGTTTTAAAAATAAATCTTATACTGTGAATGTCGTAGTTGGATGTTACTATCTAAAAAGAATGCCTAAAATTCAAAGTATGCCATCACTCGAGCAAATAATTTCTAGTGTAAATAGTGCGGAGTTGACTGTTCCTGCCCTAGAAGAAACAAAATCTGTGGACATTGTCTCAGATGTGATTAATTCACCCTCACAAAAATTTGCTGTGGATTGGTTAGAAACCTATCTTATGTCTTCCAAAACCCCAGCAGAAACATCTACCGTTGTCAATTCACAAGTTCTCACCGAGGTTGAAAACTCAACTCAAGATCTGCTTTCTTGTGCTCTAACACATAGTGGACTGTTATCTTCCAATGCAGAATCAGTTTCGACTGAATCTACTTCTTCAGATTTTATGCAAGATGCACTCCGTCGTTGGCATTTAGGTTCTAATGTGTATGTGTATTTGAAACTTCGTCATGGGAAGTTAAAAGTGTATATATGGAAATATCTCTCTAACGATCGAAATGAATTACAGCCTACGCGTGAAGGTGTTACACTGTCGCCGGCTACATGGAGTTGTTGTTGTTGAGACCCAGACCGTCCGACCTACCAGAAAAGGTGTAAGGTACGGCTACATGGAGTGAATTTTCTCAAAAATTGTGGTCGTTCAATATTCTATATGCAGATACCTCTTTCGTCAGTCGCAATGAGTTGTTCTGTTTCAATGACAACGGAAAATTGCATCTGCAGAAAATAATTCAATTATATGATTCAAAATTTTGTCTAACACAGTGTCATATTACCTTAGATAAAAATCAAATAGCCTGTTTACAGAATAGTGTTAACAACATTAGTATACATCTTCGAGAAAGTATATTTATAGAGTGGCTTCCTGCTCAAATATTAAAAATAAAGAACACTATAACCTTTCTACCATCACTTATTTGTGACAAAAATTTTGCATTCGAACAATTAATCTCTTGTATTCATGACAACATCATGTGTCATGTAAGAAAACTTTTCAAATGTGTTGGCTGTGTTGGTCAAGTTGAAGATTTAAGTTACCATGAATGTCTTTACAGCACTCCATTACAAATGTTTGACAGAGTGTCTGAACAAGTACTTCTAAATCTTGACATTAATAACATTGCTAAGAAAGTTTTGTTGCGTGGTGAAGAAGTCTTTTACTGCTATGATAGAAATTTTTTCGAGTCATTCAAATCAGAGGACTATGAAAGTGCGATAAGGAAATTATTTTAACTTATTTGTTTAAATGTACAAGTGATAATGGTTAATGTGTATTTCATGAATAATAGATTCATTAAATGGTTTTTATCTTTCAAATTGAATTCCTTATTTATACTCATTAGCTAATTTTTTTTTTAGCATGTTCCATTTAAGAAATGTTATATTGTTATGAGTTATGTATCTATGCATTCAAGTGTAACAGGTTTACTAATCTCACTTTTTAAAATAAAATATAAAAAATTAAAAATAGATTTATTCGAATCATATCAAATGTCTACAGTGTGAGTTTCATGACAAAAGATATTTACACTTTACAGAGTTTAAATCATAAATTTATAATCAATGTCAAAATTCTGAATTCATTCAAAATAAATGCTAATTTATGTTCCATTCTCTAAAGTATGAAGATTCATAAACAATGCTGTGTTTCAATCTCTAAGAATCGGTGAAAATTCGACTGTAGTTTCTTAAAAATCTACGAAGTTGCGACTTATTCTGTAATAGGTGTAAAATTTTGTTGTGGTCCTGTCATTTTCTGTGTGTTGTTAAATATGTACATTCAAATGGGATCATTTATTAAGAGCAGAGGTGTCTTATGGAGCACCTACAGCCTCAAAATTGTGACATTTCTATGGGCATGTCAATAATGTCTCGTATTAAGATATCAAAACTCATTACATGTTTCTTTTAAGGTGTTAATTGCATATCTTTCATATTTTTTAATGTTATTGCAATGTACTGTACTTGTCTCAGAGGGTCACTCTTTCATTTAAATTCAATGTTAACAATCACCTATCCTTAAAAACAGTAAGTTATATACTATTCTTCTTTAAAAAAAAATATATATATATACTCGTTTAATGATCTTAAACGTTGTTGTACAATAAAACCTAGCTCTTATTTGATAGTCATACACTAAGTATTGTGCAATTTTTGTCAAATTGCATTAAAATTTGATAATTTTAAATGGGAAAAAAAAAAACATTCGTGAGTATTCTATAATATTGAAATGTTAAGATCTTCCAGCTCTTGTATGTATTGTATAATTTGATAAATTTTTCATTTAAATATGGGAACTGTTTAAAACAATAACATTGCAATTATCTCGCTTTGCGAACATGAACTTTGGGTCACTATCTGTTACACTGATAAGCACGATAAGATATAGAGCCTATTTGGAATGTATTCTGGGTGAGTCTTTGGCTTGCATGTTGTGTGCATTGTGGGGGGAGGGGGTATATTTATGGAAAATATGTATTCATATACATATTCTTTCTGAGAGCAGCTTTTTCAAAATAAGATCCACACATTTTAGTGGTGTCTATTGAAATGTAAGGATGCAATCATGCATTTGCAATCGTCGGATTTCCACTTGGACGAATTCAGACGTAAAATACACATCTAATGCTTTTTTTTTTTAAATTATAACTTAACATTTAGAAGGTATATGGAATATCTGCTTATATGAAAAAAAAAATGGATAGCATAAGACAGTAGCAAGTTATTAAAAAAAGAAAAAATGCATAATTTGGAAAGAATAATTGTGTGGTGGCAACACGTCAACATAATGACATCATTATAGATAAGATCTAATTTTTAATAATGTAATGAGAGTGTATCACTCATTTGGAGTGTGGACAGTAAGCTGTCGCTCCGTGAGTTCCAACTTTGTTAACTATTTTCAATGTGAATATAAAAATTATATGAAATGATTCTAAATATTCAAACTTAGAAGCTTCAACTAAGTTCGGTTTCATCGAAATATTTGTCCTGTAAATATTTGCATCGTTAAAACCACCATTGGTAGTTCAAACAGTCGATTCGTATTTAGAAAATTCTAGAACCGTAGTGTACAACTGTAGAAATCTATTTTTAAAAGCTGTCGAAACAGATATTTTTTTCATAAAAATGTGTTCCATACAATTTATGTCTACCGATGAAATACAACTATTTCGGACATTTTTAAAAATTTAAAAAGTTTGAAAGTTAGTGTGATAAAATCTCACACAATACTTACTCGTTTCGTGTTTAGCAGGTTTTAATACCGGGTGTTGAAATCTAGGTACATGTATGTGCAAAATGGTCTATTCCTATTCAATAGATTTTAAAATGTGTTGGTGTCCTGAAAAAAATAATGTACACTCAATTCTAAGTTCTATAATGGTAGTAAAAATTATACTCTTCACTGTTAAAATGGTTATATCATATTCGTTGGCTTTTATTTTATTTAAACTTAATGCTAAAATTTTGGGGGTGAAAATTCGTTAGCTTGTTAAATTCTAAACTTCGATATTTCAATTACATCCACCACTTTAAAAAATGGTCAAATCATATTCAATGCACAATATCATTAAAATGATGTATTTCAGATTACGTGTAGCAAATCAGACCCTTGAAGTATCCAGTTAGTAGAAATATATTATTATAAAAAATAGGTGGCAACATCTCATACTGCTGACGTCATTATAGATAAGATCTAATTTTTAATAGCGTAATGAGAGTGTATCACTCATTTGGAGTTTGCCCAGCGGGTAGTGAAGACGTTGTTCCGTGAGTTCTAATTTTCATTATTATTTTTATAAAAAGAAAAAAAATCATTTCGTTATTATTATAAAAATCATATTGATATATGCTGTTAGATTTATTTTTAAACACATCCACATTGGTATATATCAAACACACACACACTTAGAATGGTCGAATCCTATTCACTTAACACAATTTTTGTGTCCACTGAACACAATTTTTATGTTCATTGGAAATCCTTTCGTTATTATTATTAAAATCCTATTGATGTATGCTGTTAGATTTATTTTTAAAAAAAAATCACATTGCTATACACACACTTAGAATGGTCGAATCCTATTCACTTAACACTGTTTTTGTGTCCACTGAACATAATTTTTGTGTCCACTGAACACAATTTGTTTTTAAACATTCGAAATCCTTTCGTTATTATTATAAAAATCATATTGATATATGCTGTTAGATTTATTTTTAAACACATTGCTATATATCCCTTAATACAATGATAGCTAAGTATAATGCGCTATTTTAAAGCTTGCCAAATATATTGTGTATAAATTTGTTTTTAAATACACAACACTTAAAAGGGTTGAATCCTATTCACTTAACACAATTTTAAAAATGCGTAACGATACTTGAGTGTATTCAATTCCTTTAAAAAAAATCATATTGATATATGCTGTTAGATTTATTTAAAAAAAAAATCCACATTGCTATATATCACTGAATACAATTTTTGTGTCCACTGAACACAATTTTTGTGTTCATTGAACACAATTTGTGTGTTCATCCGTATTCAATTTGTTTTTAAAAAATCACATGCTAAAAATCGCAATATAAAATCACCAATTTTATATTCAGTCCGTAACATTCTGTTTTAAAACGCACCCTTTATAAAATACACCGCTATTCATCGAGCGATTCGAAGGAACCTCGAAACATATTCTATCTTCTGCTTCCTCTGATAAGGTACACTTCGAAGATAACTTTCTATGTAGCACGGGTGCTGTGGCATGGCGGTAAGACGCGCGGCTTGTAATCGGTTGGTTCCAAGTTCGAATCCAGCTCCTGACAAGTGAGACATTAAATTATTTTGGAAAAAAAATGCCGATAGATGGCAGCACTTCATCAAAATTCGCCAGAGGGCGCTTTAACTACGTCACGCTGATAAAATCGTTCACTTTATTTCCAGACAGCAGAGAGGGAGGACGTATGCTCAGAGCTCTTGTCAAAGGTCACTTCTAAGGTCGCTGATTGCGACACGTCATTTCCAGATTGTGTGATTGCGACATCCCTTGAAACCTCTTCCTCAGGTCAAGGGTCAGTCAGCGATTGCGACATCCATTGAAACCACTTCCTCAGGTCATCCCCTCTCACTCCGTATGAGTCATCACGCCTCTTTCGCAATTGCCCTCTTTGAAAGAGGCATCCTCCCAACAGAGGCATTGGGTACTGCGCCGCCTCACCAAACTTCCAAAAGGGGGGGAGGGGGGCATCCTCCCCCCTGGGGGTCTAAAGACCCTCTGAGAGGATCCACTCCAAAGAGGAGAGGCATCCTCCCAAAGAGGATCCACTCCAAAGAGGGAAGACCCTCTGAGAGGCATCCTCCCAAAGAGGGCCTCCTCTGGCACCACCTCCCCTCTTTGGACTGGTACGCCCCTTTTATAACTACTGTTATCGTCTCCACAGACTCACTGACACACACACACACACATCACTTCAAAAATGTTTGATTCGTGATCAGGGATGCTTGAAACGTGCTCTTCCGTCGAAAACTCGAATTCGAATTTTCGACCCCGTCACAATACTTTCCTTATACATTATGTATATAAGGAAAGTAATAAGGGATAGTAAGGGTCCTGTAGATTTACTACATAAAGGTCCAAAACTCCTGTCGAACTGACAGTATGAACAATTTATGAAAAGGGTCAATAATTTGTAAAATAAGAAATAATAATAAGCCTGCATATTTGCTGCATATAGGAGGGTAGGCTGAAAAGTATTGCTCACATGCTTGTAGAGCGCGAACGAAATGACCTTCAGAAACGCACCAGGTGGCATATGGAAGTAACATTCTCCCTCAATACGCATGCGCATGTTTGTGGTCGTAGCTTTCATCCAGTGTATTTCGAGAAGGGGAAGTAGGGAGACGTGTTCTGGTGCTATGTCAACGCGAGTTAAACAGCGTGCTGTTATCGAATTTTTAACTGCTGAAAAAGTGACTCCTACTGAGATTCATCGTCGTTTAGAGGCTGTTTATGGTGACGATGCTGTTGACAGGTCCACTGTAAATCGATGGGTAATAAAATTTCGTGGTTGCGAGCCTGAAAAAGCCATAATTGTTGATGATACACACAGCGGACGTCCGATCACTGCCACAGACGATAAACATCGCAAACTCATACAGATTCTCAGTACATACAGACTCTAAAACACCTCCGACGTCGAGTTTGTTGTATTAGAGGCAGCCTGGCGTCAATAATCTTGCAACATGACAGCGCTCGTCCACACACCTCGCGGTCAACTGGAGAGGCTCTGCGAAATATGAAGTTTGAACTGATTCCACACCCTCCTTATTCCCCCCGATCTTGCACCTTGCAATTTTTATTTTTTTCCTACACGTTGGGAGAAATGTGTTAACCTTAACAGTGACTATGTTGAAAATAAATATATGATTTTGAAACTTAATAATTGTAATTTAATGTACTTTTTGCCCGATCTTGATATTTGTTTTTGTTCGTGCTCTACAAGCATGTGTGCATTACTTTGTTCCGAAACTATTGTCGAACCGAGCTGCAAAAGCAATTTATGAAAGGAGTCAATAATTTGTACAATAAGAGATAGTAAGGGGTCTGCGCATTTGCTGCATAAATATCCGAAACTTCCCGGGCTGCAAAAGCAATTAAACGAAAGGGTCAATAATTTGTAAAATAAGAGATAATAAGGGGTCCGCACATTTGCTGAATAAAGGTCCGACACTTCTGTCGGCATTACTGCATCTCAGCTATGAGGATTGAAACTGCCATTCACGTATTTTACTCTCAATGTTAAAATTTTCCCATCTGAGTATCTGTATGCACTTAACCACTGAAGAAACAAAACTCGGGCTTATTTTTTATGAAATAATATCGTATATATCGACAAGTCACTCTTAAATAGATTTCAAACAAGCGACCTTTCCATACGTGCACACAACGTTCTACCTAATTATCTATCCCAAAATTATCTTACTCCTGCAGAGGAATAACAACCCATTCAATTTCCTAGCCATGAGGAATGCATTTCCATTGAAATAGCTACATTATTCGTGAAGAGCAAACAATGAGGAGAATAGTTCTCATTGTATTAGGAGACAACTTAGAAACATGGAGTAGCTTACGAATAAAATTTAAATTCAAGATTTGTTTTAAATAACACAGGATGGCTAAGGATCGTTATATGTCGTTTGAAATGTAAAATCATCTTTGGTGAAACTGTAGTTCAACTCGGTAATTCCCATAAAAAAAGCGTATGAGTGAAAATATAGGTTTGTTTAAATTCATGTTTAAATATGCTCAAAGATAACAATCAGTTGCTATAATTTATAAAGAGTTCCGATGAAAGTTCTTAAGCACCTCAACAAATTTGTAAGGAAAAGTTAATTAGTTAAGCCTTTCTAGAGTGACCAATCCTGGTCGAAGAAAAGGAAATGCAACACCCTAGAGGAAAAATCCGTGTGTCTGTCTGTGCAGATATTGTATCCACTCTATCGCAGAAACTGATTGACCGAATTTCATAAAATTTTATAGGTCTGTGGTACCCTGGTACTAATTAGATTTTGGTTCAATTCGGAAAAATAAAACCTACCTCTTTTGAGAAATGGCCCTAAAAAAAAATGCTGGTACCCACTCCAGCTAAAGATCTAATAAACCAAATTTCACAAGAATTGGTATATAAGTCACTTGTGGGTACTTGGTGCTGATTAAATTTTGGTACGATTCAGAAAAAAGGAACCTACCCTTTTCTGCGAAATGGCCCTCAAAAATCGTCAAATTCTAAAATCGGATATTGCATATGCTCAAGTATATCAGTTAAATGCTTGTTTTTATTTTTGACGATAAAAGACAATAAAAATACGGTAAAGACATAAGACCAAACTCGTTGTTCTATGACGAGCAGTTCACGAGAAATGTTATTTTTTTAGCGTCACTTTTGAAAATAAATTCAGTTACCCAATGAAAACGAAAATTGAAGAAAAAATGAAAATTCAATGTAATACAAAGAAATTATGGATGTTATTTTGTGCGATTAAACTCGATTTATTGAAATATTGTAGAAATAAAGAGAGCGTGAATATGAGTCTGCAGGGAAAGTCATGCGCTGCCCACATCAGATTTTTACTTTCCATGTACTACATGGTAATGTAAAGGGAAATTATTGGAATCATGCCAAAAATCGCAAATCGACGGATCTACACGTTTCGAGACCTCTAGAATACGAAAAAACTATTTTTAGCGTGACGTCTGTGTGTGTGTCTGTCTGTCTGTCTGTGCAACGTATGTATCCATTCTAACTCAAAAACTAATGGACCGAATTTCATAAAATTCGGTAGGTAAGTCACTTGGATGTGAACCTGGTACTGATTAGTTTTTAGTATGATTCAGGATAAAAGAACTCTCTTTTTTTGCGAAATGGCCAGTAAAAATTGCCTGTATCCCACTCTAGCTGAAAAACTAATGGATCGAATTTCACAAAATTAGATAGATAAGTCGCTTGTGGGTTACTTTGGTGCTGAGTAGATTTTCGCACGATTCGAAAAAAAATAACCTGCCATGTTTTTGCAAAATTGACCGAAAAAATTGTAAGAAATAAAATACGTATGCTCAAATATATCCATTAAATGCTTCTTTCATACGTAATTTTTAACGATGAAAATAATAAGGAGTCACAGAACTAGTGTTTATTTGCAGTAAACATGAAAGACGTGGGGGAGGGGCGTTTGGGTTAAGTATATGGTTTCATTCCCATTCACTATTTACGCAGGTACTAAGAGGACCTAGAAAAAAATATATATGGTAATTGAAATAACGATTTGGAGTTTATTTCATTTTGCCACTAGTTCTGACATTTCAATTTTATTTTATATAGATTAACAGGTTAATTTATTAAGCTTAGGTAAATTTTTTTGACTATTGCCATTTAGCCAGTCCTTAGTTAATCCCAAAATGGAAAACTTTAATCTACCGGGTGGTCAGAATTAAAACACTCCTACTCCGAGCTCTCTATACATTGTCATACTCTCTATACAGTGTAAAGGTTCCAAAATTGTTGAACCTATATTCAAGACATGGGGAAAGGGATTACGCGAAAAAAAATTTAGTTCCAGAAACACCGATAGGTGGCGCTGTACAACAGAAAATAGGCTGAAAAGACACAAAATTATCACACAAAAACAAACACATGCGATATGGAATTTTTCCTTTTTAATTTCTTTTGCTGATATGAAAAAAAAAGAAGATGAAAAAGTGAAGAAACTTAAACTGTCATTGTAACAGCAATTTCGCACTGTAAGCACAAAAATTTGCATAAACCCTTGGTTTGCAGCTACTATGTTCTGGGCATAAAAGGGGATAAAACTCTATCGATAAGGTCCTTGTGATATGAATGCTTGGTACGTTCGAATAAAATGTGTTACAAATGTGTATTTTGTGTCTTTTCAGCATATTTTCTGTTGTACAGCATTCCCTATCGGTGTTTCTGGAACTAATTTTTTTTCACGTAATCCCTTTCCCCATGTCTTGAATAGTAGGTTCAACAATTTTGGAGTCTTTACACTGAGTAGATCGATGTATAGAGAGCTTAGAGTAGGGGTGTTTTAATTCTGACCATCTGGTATATTCCCATAATTATGAGGTGAAAAAACATTTAAATGGAAATATCTCTGTGTACTGTCCATGTGTACCAAAAATATTTTTAAATTATACTTTAAATAAAAAATGATTTAGTTTTTAAATATGCATTTTGTAGTTTATTCTCCCGTAATCAAGAAAACTGCCCCGAGTATGGCCGCAGTCAATTGCTATTAGTAAAACGGTTAAATGCTACGCATCTTCTGTATAACATATTGCTAGCTTTGAGGAAACGTATTATGCAGCATGAAAATAATCTAAGTAGAGATGTTTAGAGTTCGATAGTGAGAAAACTGTTGGGTCAAACTCAACCAAATTTTTAGTAAATAGTATTTAGTCCATGGGGTTTTGATTTTTAAAAAGAAAAAAGAAATAGTTCGGATTTTTGCCACTGCGGGCCAAAGTGGCGCTGTAAGGTCCATTTTACGGGTAAAATAGGCATAGAACTTACAGAAAATTAACATTTTACATGTATTTTGATATTGACATCACATTTTACATTCACATTTGCACTTACATGTTATCAAACAGTATAGCAATCATGTCTCCTATACGCAGTAATGCGTTGTAGTAAATATGCAGATTTTCACAGAGAAAAGAGGAGGTACTGCAAAACGTTACGCAAATTTCAGTCAGCTGACGCTGACAGCATTAGTACGTACTACTAGTTTTGAGGATATAAGGAAACGGAAAGAATGTGTCGGAATCAATGATGCGTTGCATTTTTTTTTTATTCTTTGCTGTTAAAAGTTCGCTATGCTAACATTACGTGATCGTGCTTTGCTAGTAAAACTTCAGCGCCAGCTGACTAACAATTGCATAACGTTGTGCATTACCACCTCTTTTCTCCGGAAAAATCTGCATATTTACTACAACGCACTACTGCGTGTGGGAGATTTGATTGCTAAAATGTTTGATAAAATGTAAGTGTAAATTCGAATGTAAAATGTGATGTCAATCTCAAAATGCACATAAAATGTTAACTTTCTGTATTTCCTATGCCTATTTTACTCCAAAAATGGACCTTACCACTTTAGCCCGCGGTTTAAAAAATCCAAACTATTTTTTTTTCTTAAAAATTAAAAACCAAATGGTTTAAATACACTCTTTTGCATAAAAAAGCACCATGAAGAAAGTAACTGTTTTTATTGAAATTAAATATGCTTACAGCTCATACTGAGGTAATTAAATGATTACAAAATCAAGGTAGCAGGACCAATCAATGGTTAGCAATTGCACATTGAATTTTCAAACAGTAATTGGTGAAACCCTGCCTTGTCAGCAATGCATGTTTGTATACGTATAGGTAGGGCGTAACAAAGTTTCCTAATGTCATCATGCGATACATTCTGCCAGACATTACTCAATTGTTGCTCCAGATCTGCCACATTTTGGGACGTTCGAATTTGTCCGAATTCCATACATGCTCGATTGGCGAAAGGTCTGGTGACCTTGCTGGTCAAGGAACAGTATCAACGGCACGGAGACAGTCCACATATATGTGAGCCATATGTGGCGTGGCGTTATCTTGTTGGAAAATGGTCCCAGAATGACATGCATGAAGAGTAACGCAAACGGCCACAGGATTTCATCAACATATCGTTGAGCTATTAAAGTTGTACGCAGGATGACTAGGGGTGACCTGCTGTCGTAAGAGATAGCACCCCACACTATCACACCAGGGGTAATGACTGTGTGCCAGTGTAAAACAAAGGCTTATTGCGACCACTGGCCCTGACGCCTCCACACACGTACCCAATGGTCATCTGCTGAAGCGTGATTCGTCGGTGAACACTATGCAATGCTAGTCTGTTGGCAGCTATGATGCTCGGCTACGACACCACTCCAAACGACTCTATCGATATTGTGGTGTTATAGTCAGACGCTCTAAAGGCCGTCGTAAGCATAACCCCACCTCAGCCATGCGCCGTGAGATGGTGGAAGGTACCACGTGTGGTATGGAAGAGGCTGTAGCACGTTGGATGGCGGACAATGATGCCGTTGGACCAGTTCGGGTCTGTCCGTCACCCTCGAGAGTAGAATCCGAACTACTGACCCCTAGCACTTCGAATCGTGGGAGCTGTAGGCCCAAATCTGGCCTTCGAATATCCCCGCCTGACCTTTTCTAAAAAATTCTCCCCTAGTAGCCCACGCAAAGATATGTGCAGTACGTGGGCTCGTGGATATACAACGATTTTTTTTTCTAGACAATGGTCCTTTATCGTATTTTTAAGTGTCTAATATGTTAGTTCATGATTCAATAAGGATTTTGACCTGCATACATACCTTTGATTACATACCTTATTACATTGGATGTATACTAAATTGGATATACTATGTATTGGATTTGGATTTTGCAAATGCTCTTTAGAAGTAAGTAAGCTTACCATTTTTTGCTTATTATCATGTCATTTAAAATTACTTAGAATTTTAAATATATGGCAGTTAAATTATATTTTTCTTTCTTGTCAAAATTTCTTTTCAGTTAAAGCTAACTGGATTCTAAATTGTTTTGTTGCTAATTATAACGCCAACAAACCTTTTAGAGTTTCCTTAGTTTGTTTTAAAATTTTATTGTTGTCACAATAAGAACACTGCCTAGGCACTTGTAAAATTAAGCTTTGTTAAATAATTGTGAAGTATTCAAACCATTCAATATTTAAAATGTATATTTTATCAGGTTAGCTTATGTCATTCATTGCATTTACCTAATGTACTTAATATGTTGTAAATAATTCAGTTTCCTGCAAATATTTTAAAATTATTTTAATAATGTTGTTAGTTGTGTGATATTTTATAATAGACTATCTGTATGTCCGGTCTTCGTATTGATTATATACTACAAGAAACTTAAAATTCAGAATTTGATGTGAAGTTTTAATATTTGGAGTCTCTATTTTTAGAAATTTTATAATAATTCTAATGAAAAGAAAATAGGTGAGTTCTACCGTAATAATAAACAGACAGATAGGTGTACAACATACAATTTTATGTATACTGTTAATAACGGATATACCCGACATTGCCCATGATTTAAAATATGTGCAATATTCTAAATGCATAATATGTGCAGTATTCTAAAATTTAATAATGTGCAGTATTCTAAATCATATTCTTACTCAAAACATTCTATTAAAATATTTCATTTAATTCTGCCTTCACTTAATTCTTCTAAATTTAATTCTCCTTTCTGTGTTTTCTATACAAAATTATCTTCAAAAGCAGATCTAAAGAATAAAACACCGTCGTTTGAAAACAAATTATAAAATATATATGAAATTGGATCAATATATACTAAAATGAAAGGGCTAAAATGGTTATAAATATTTTATATCAATTTTTTTATTATTTAAATCGGAAAAAATTTAATAATGATCGTCTGCCTAATAAACCCATTTGATTTAATTGCGTTCCTAAGCATCATGATATAATTTTCTTAATAAATTTGAGGAAAATATATCACTTGCATAATTCTATTTTTATGGAAGGTTTAATTATGGGACTTTTACTCATATCTCGACAATCCCTGGTCCTGGACACTCGAAACATGGACTAAATTTTAAGTAGGGCTTTTTCAAGGCTACCCACAAAATATTCATGAAATTCGATGCAGCAGTTCTACCGTGATGATAAGATAAATAAACACACAGACAGATAGATATATTTTCAATTTTATTTATATAGATAAAAAAATGTCATTCTCTTTTTAAGATATTGTCAATAGTAAGAAATCATAGCAATAAAAATGCTACACTAAAGTTATGAAGGTAAAATAATGTAAAATGTAATATTTCACACATCAAATAACGTATTTTTAACCGTTTGATAAGTAAGTAATTGCATATAAAAAATTTAGTATCTTAATATATTGCATGTATATTTTTACTTTCCTTATATACATAATGTATAAGGAAAGTATTGTGACGGGGTCGAAAATTCGAATTCGAGTTTTCGACGGGAGAGCACGTTTCAAACATCCCTGATCACGAATCAAACATTTTTGAAGTGATGTCTGTGTGTGTGTATGTGTGTGTGTGTGTGTGAAAGTATGTGTGTGTGTGTGTGTGTGTGTCAGTGAGTCTGTGGAGACGATAACTGACGAACGAATGGACCGATTTGAACTAAATTTGGTACAAAAATCACAATCCGTAAACACTGGAAGCCTATTGTTTTTATACGTAATCGAGTTTTCAGAACCCCCTAAATTTTCGAATAAAATTTTGAAAAAATCGTCAAAAAATCAAAACCGCTAATAAAGTTACGCAAATAGACATTTCTTATGTAATTTTTCCTTAGAAAACGATTGGCATAAATTTTAGAACGCTAACATGAACCATTTTCGAGATATTGCACATTTTTCAAGAAAAATATCAAAAAGTCATATAAAATGAAAAAAAAAATATTTCCTATTGAGAAACATGTTCACTTTTCATATGTTATACCATATAATAAATTGGGTGACATCATTCTCGTGGATCTAGCTCGTTCCATTCATGAAAAAAGATACTTTAAGTAATACTTTTGTATTTGAACGCCAATAGTCATTTATCTGCTGTAAGAACAACTTATTTCTTCGTCCATAACGCTTGGCGAGATTTTGGCGACGGATTTGGCGGAATGTCGCCAACTTGGCGACTTTTTGAAATGTTGCCAAATTAACGAAAATCTCGCCAAATGGATAAAAATGACGCTAAATCAATGAAAATGACGACTAATTGTCGAAAATTCAATATCTTGGAAAGAATATTAGTATCTACTATAAGAAAAACCTATTTTTTACTCTAAAAGTAGTAAATTCATTACATTATATAAGGAAAGTCATGTGTTGCCCACATCAGTTTTTTTTTTTTTAAATATATGTTTGAAGATTTTGCTTTGATTTCCTGTACTGTGATTTTTACTTTCCCTGCAATACATGGTAATGTATAGGGGAAGTATTGGAATCATGCCGAAAATCGCAACTCCAGTTTTCGACGGATCTAAACGTTTCGAGACATCTACAATGCGAAAGAACTATTTTTAGCGTGACGTCTGTGTATGTGTGTCTGTCTGTGTGCCTGTCTGTCTATGCAGATTTTGTATTCACTCTAACTAAAAAACTAATGGACCGAATTTCACAGAATTTAGTAAGTCACTTGAGGGCGAATCTGGTGCTGATTAGTTATGGGTACGATTCGGAATAAAAGAACCCGTCTTTTTTTGCGAAATGGTCCGCAAAATCTTGTATCCACTTTAACTGAAAAACTAATAGGCCAAATTTCACACAATTTGGTAGATAAGGCACTTGTGAGTTACCCTGGTGTTGATTAGATTTCGGTACGATTCGACAAAAATCGTGTGCCTTTCTTGCGAAATGGCTAGCAAAAAATGTTAACATCTAAAATAAAAAACTACGTATGCTCAAATATATCAATTAAATGCCTGTTTTATACGCAATTTTTGGAGATGAAACGCACAAGATCAACCCCATTACTCTAAGACTAACCGTTCTTGAGATATTTTATTCCTTTCGCATTTTCGCAAAAACACTTTTGAAAATAATCTGTTGCCAATATAACGATAATTGAATTAAAACTGTAAAAATTCAGTTTAATTTTAAATAATTACGCGTTTTATTTTGAGGTGTTAAACTTTTGAACAGTAAAGAGAGCTTGAATATGAGTCTTCGGGGAAAGTCATGTGCACTTCAGGTTTTTCAAATGTAACAAATAAAATTTCTGGATTTAAACTTACTACCAGTTTTATCTACCAATTTTTAAAAATAATTACAAAAATATCATATATATGGAAGACATGTATATATACATATGTATACACAAATTAGTAGAACATATCTGATCCTTCACCGTAAAGTTACAACTACTGATCCACTAGGATGCGTCCAATCGGAGGTGGAGACCAATCTTGGGGGGAGCCGCTCTAAGTTAGCTTCTAGCCCTCTAGAGTCGAGCGTCCTCTTCGGCTGGAGACCGTTCTAGATGATGATATTGAAGTTATGCAACTACATTACATATTCACTAGAGTCGAGCGTCCCATTCGGCTGGAGACCAACCTAGCTGATGTTGGAGTTCAAAGAACACCGGATTCACTTTGTCAGAGTCCAATCGGATGGGAGACCAATCTAGATGTTGTGCAATGGACGTTGCAGGCTTTTCGGTGCGGGAATGGATTTCTAAAGAATTTGGGTAGAATATTTTTGTTTAAAGCAATTGACTCCATTAGATTCTTTGTCCTACCTATTGTAATGTGTCGAAAAATTTATAAATGAAGACAAAAATTGGAATTCATTTTTACAATGAATTAAGAAGTTTTTTCTTTAATTTCTGTAAATTCTACAATAGCCTGCCTGATGATTTCGATATTTTTTTCTTCATTAACAAGTTTTAAAAATCATTTATTGTAATTCTTTTGTGTTTTACTGTTCTTTTATAAACTTACAAATGTTTATTTGCTGTCGGTGTTTTTACTTTCCTTATATACATAATGTATAAGGAAAGTATTGTGACGGGGTCCAAAATTCGAATTCGAGTTTTCGACGGGAGAGCACGTTTCAAGCATCCCTGATCACGAATCAAACATTTTTGAGGTGATGTCTGTGTGTGTGTGCGCGTGTGTGTGTGCGTGTGTGTGTGTGCGTATGCGTGTGTGTGTGTGTGTGTCAGTGAGTCTGTGGAGACGATATCTCACGAACGAATGGAGCGAATCGAATGAAATTTGGTACAAAAATCACAATTCGTGAATATTGGAAGCCTATTATTTTAAACGTAATCGAATATTCAGAACCCCCCCCCCCCCTTAAATTTTCGAGTGAAATTTTGAAAAAATCAAAACCTTTAATAAAGTTACGCAAATAGACATTTCTTATGTAATTTTTCCTTAGAAAACGATTAACATAACCTTTAGAACGCTAGCATGAACCGTTCTCGAGAAATTGCATATTATTTAAATATATTTATCAAAAAATCCCATAAATTAAAAAGAAATATTAACTGTTGAGAAACATGTTCACTTTCATATGTAATATCATGTGATAAATTTGGTGACATCATTCTCGTGGATCTGTCCTCGTTCCATTTATGAGAAAAGATACTTTGAGTAATACTTTTGTATTTCAACGCCAATAGTCATTTATCTGCTATGAGAATAACTTATTTCTCCGTCCATAACGCTTAGCGAGATTTTGGCTCCGAATTTGTCGGAATGTCGCCAACTTGGCGACTTTTTGAAATGTTGCCAAATTAAGGAAATCTTGCCAAATAGATAAAAATGACGCTAAATCAATGAAAATGACGACTAATTGCCGACAATTCAATATCTTGCAAAGAATATAAGTATCTACTATAAGAAAAACCTATATTTTTACTGTAAAAGTAGTAAATCTATTTCATTATATAAGGAAAGTCATGTGTTGCCCATATCAGATTTTTTATTCTGTTTCTATATGTATGGTTCTTGTTTGTATCTGCCCTCTGCGGATTTCTTCTGTGTATTGTTCTGCCTGCTGCTACTGGGATTTGCTTCCTGTAGCATGCATTTTTCAAAATAAATAAATAAATTAAGAAAATTGATTGGTTGTTAATTAGAAATTACCGTTTTCTTTATTTTAAAGATATATATTATTTTAACTTTTTTGTGAGACCTAAATTAGAATAAGCTATGTCCTGGTTATGCCATTTACCTAAATTAGAATAAGCTGCGTCCTGGTTATGCCTTTTACAATCAGTTTAATTGAAAATTCCAAGCTAATTTTTAAACATAAATTTTTTTAATATTTAAATATTGAAATTATTTTTGCATATTCATAAATGGTACCCTCTTTCCGTCAGTACAAGCAAAAATTGCTTATGCATTTTTAGCGCTTTCCAACATGGTTGAAAAGTGTTTATGATTTTGTTAATTCTGTCTGCCCGTCCGCAACGATAACTGCCGTAAAAATTACTTTATAAAAATTAAAATTTTAGTATGTTGTTGAGACAGTCTATGGGACTTGCGGGAGTAAAAATGAGTAATATCACCTAATTAGTTTCGGATTTAGCCCAGGTTGAAAAATCTGATGTGGGCAGTACATGACTTTCGCTGCAGACTTATATCCACGTTCTCTTTATTTTAATTAAATTTAATTTACTTTTAATTCAATTTTCGTTCTCATTTGATAACAGAACTTATTTTCAAAGGTGGCGTAAAGCAAATAAAAAAAAACGAAAATATCTCAAAAACGGCTAGTCCTAGTATACTGGGGTTGGTCTTATTCTTTTATTCGTTAAAAATTGAGTATTAAACAAATATTTAATAGTTATATTTGAGCATACGTAGTTTTTAATTTTAGATTTTTGCGATTTGAGTGGATACAAAATCTGTACAGACATACAGACAGACACACATACAGGCGTCACGCTAAAAATAGTTCTTCCGCATTCTAGAGGTCCCGAATCGTGTAGATCGGTCGAAAACTCGAGTTGTGATTTTCGGCATGATTCCAATACTTTCCCTGTACATTACCATGTATTGCAGGGAAAATAAAAATCATATTTCCTTTCATTCATATTTCCTTTATTTCTTTAATAATTCATTATATTGAGTTTAATTAAACCAAATAACACTAAATTTGCATTTTTAATTCAATTTGTGTTTTTATTTGGTAATTGGACTTTTTTCCGAAATCAGCGTAACAAAAATGCAAGAAATCTATAATATCTTGAGAACGATTAGTTCTAAAGTATAATGGAGTAAAATTATAATTATATAATTATAATTATAATTATTATAATTATGGTAATGTATAATTCTTATTCTTTTCCTCTTCAAAAATTGCATATAAAACAAGAATTTAATCGATACATTTGAGAATACACGACTTAGTCTTTTTTTTTTAGCCATTCGGGCCATTTCGTAAAAAAGGCAGGTTGTTGCTTTCCGAATGGTACCAAAACTTTATCAGCGCCAGATTATCCCACAAAAGACTTATCTACCAAATTTTGTGAAATTTGTCAATTAGTATTTTAGCTAGAGCGGATAAATGAAATTTCTACGGACCATTTCGCAAAAGAAGGCGGATTCTGTTTTTACGAATCGTACCAAAAATTAATCAGCACCAGGGTCACATCCAAGTGACTTACCTGCCAAATTTTAAGAAATTCGATCATCCAAGTGACTTACCTGCCAAATTTTATGAAATTCGATCCAGTAGTTCTTGAGTTAGAGTAGATACATACATTGCACAGACACACAGACAGACACACAGACAGACACACACACAGACGTCACCCTAAAAATAATTTTTTCGTATTCTAGAGGTCTTGAAGCTTGTGGATCCGTCAAAAACTCGAGTTTCGATTTTGGGGCATGATTCCAATACTTTCCCTATACATTACCAGATATTGCGGGGAAAGTAAAAAATGAAATACATTGGATCCTATGAAACCTAATTTTTCAGAGAGTTTTTAAGCAGGAAATTCACAAATGATTTCGAAAATTTTAGGAAATATTCAAATTGTGGGGGACCGCGTGCGTAACCCTGGTGACGTAAAAGTGACGTAGCGAAAATACGAAACACTAACATATCTCAAGAACGGCTACTCCTTGTGTAATGGGGTTGGTCTTATTCTTTCCATCGTTAAAAATTACATATAAAACAAGTATTTACTTGATATATTTTAGCATACGTAGTTTTTATTTTTTATTTTGACGATTTTTGCGGGCCATTTTGCAAAAAAAGGCAGTTTCTTTTTGCCCGAATCGTACCAAAATCTAATTAACACCAGGGTAACCCATAAGTGACTTATCGACAAAATTTTGTAATATTTGAGTTATTAGTTTTTCAGCTAGATTGGATACAGACAATTTTTGCGGGCCATATCGCAAAAGAAAGGCGGGTTCTTTTAACCCGAATTGTACCAAAAAGTAATCAGCACCAGGGTCACACGCAATATAACGCAATGCAGCCAGCCACAAAATTGTGACATAAAATGTGAAAAGAAATCTCAGCAAAATATGTCGAAATCGAGTTTTCGTCGGGAGAGCACGTTTCAAGCATCCCTGATCACGAATCAAACATTTTTGAAGTGATGTCTGTGTGTGTGTGTGTCAGTGAGTCTGTGGAGACGATAACTGACGAACGAATGGACCGATTCGAACCAAATTTGGTACAAAAATTACAATCCGTAAACACTGGAAGCCTATTGTTTTTATACGTAATCGAATGTTCAGAACCCCCCTGAATTTTCGAATAAAATTTTGAAAAAATCGTCAAAAAATCAAAACCACTAATAAAGTTACGCAAATAGACATTTCTTATGTAATTTTTCATTAGAAAACGATTGACATAAATTTTAGAGCACTAACATGGACCGTTCTCGAGATATTACACATTTTTCAAAAAAATTATTAAAAAGTCATATAAAATGAAAAAAAAAATATTTCCTGTTGAGAAACATTCTCACTTATCATATGTAATACCATGCGATAAATTGGGTGACATTATTCTCGTGGATCTTGCTCGTTCCATTCATGAAAAAAGATACTTTTAGTAATACTTTTGTATTTGAACGCCAATAGTCATTTATCTGCTGTAAGAACAACTTTTGTCTTCGTCCATAACGTTTGGCGAGATTTTGGCGACGAATTTGGCAGAATGTCCCTATTTTGGCGACTTTTTGAAATGTTGCCAAATTAACGGAAATCTCGCCAAATGGATGAAAATGACGCTAAATCAATGAAAATGACGACTCATTGCCGAAAATTCAATATCTTGGTAAGAATATTAGTATCTACTATCAGAAAAACCTATTTTTTTACTGTAACAGTAGTAAATTCATTACATTATATAAGGAAAGTCATGTGCTGCCCACATCAGATTTTTTATTATTTGTTATGGCATGCTGAAATTTTAAAAGAATGGCTTAAGAAGTCATTTGTGTTTAGGTTGTGCACATTTTTTTATGTAACGAGTTATTATGTTATTGAAAATTGTTAAAATTACTTGGAAAAATGCAAAGTAACCAACTTACAATTTCAAGTTATCATTGCATATTTCATTATAT
Organism: Amaurobius ferox; assembly: GCA_951213105.1. Classification (NCBI taxonomy): domain Eukaryota; kingdom Metazoa; phylum Arthropoda; class Arachnida; order Araneae; family Amaurobiidae; genus Amaurobius; species Amaurobius ferox. Next base: position 22,599,297 of record OX578143.1, read on the forward strand.
TATATTTAATGTTATTTTAATAATACAAATCTAATTTAATCTTTCTTACATTTTCACTTCAATGGAATTGTAAATGAAATATTAATGCCAAAAAGTTCTATTTTGCAGCTTTATTAAATTTTCAAAGCCCCTGAGGTATTTCAAACTCTATAATTAAGCAAAATTGTTTACAATTTGTTAATGTGTGGCAGTAAAAAAAGAATATAAGATGTGCTATATTAGAAAACGTGAACTTCTACAAATTATAGTGCATAGGTTAATGAATGACATTCAACTAGTATTTTATCTTAATTCTAAATCATTTCACAATTTAGAACAACAGCAGCAAAAATGAATAAAATAAAAGGAAATAAAAATAAATAAACACGTAAGCATATTAAAAGTTAAATTCTGAGATTCTTTTTAATGATTATCTTATGATATTTAAAGATATTGTATTTAGTAATAATTTTAGTTTCTGCATTCTTTATTTGTAAGTACGCATACTTTAGCTGAATGTACTGAAGAATTATTCAAATAAAATGCCTGATTGAATTTGAGTGTGATTTTTCTCTAACGTTAATTTCCCACTTTTCTCTTCCAGGGCCAGCCTGATTTCTTCTATATGTCTGGTTAATTCTTCTGTTTCCGCCGTTTGAGTATGGGGTTGAACTCACTAAACTTTTTCTAGGAATTATCATTTCCACCTCTTTTTCAGAGTCTTCCTGACCACCATAATTACTAGTGGATGGATTTTCGAAAATATTTTCAAAATTTCTAGAATTATTCGCAAGATGATCTCTAGCTTCTGTATATTTATTTCTTCTTCTTTACTGTCTTCACCCAAGATCTTCTTTAAGCGCTCGAATTCTTCTCTTTTTTCCTTTAATTCATCTTTTAGAATTTTCAATTCATCACTCTGACTCTTCCTGTTCACAACAAGTGTGATATTCTCTTCCAGAATATCGGCGTTATCATTTTCGAAGTCCTCTTCTAAAATCGCAAGTTCTTTAGCAGCTTCGAAGCAAGATGGGTTTCGACTCATTACAGCTTTCCTAATATCACAATTTAGTCCTCGAATGAAAGAGTTTTTAAGGATTGCTGCACTTAATGTATTACTGTCACTGGTTCCACACAGTTCTTCCGGAATGGCGACAAAAGACTCCGCCTCTACATGGACGACAAATTGCCTTATGGATTTCCTTAAATTTTGTTTGATATTTACCAGACTCGCAACCTTAATTGCAATGCCATCTTTCTTCTGAAAAATTTTCTTTAAGTGCTAACACTATTTCGTTATAGTTATTAGTATTGTTGAGACGAGAAAGTTCAATTAATTTTTCAGCTTAACCTTTAAGTGTTTATTTCATAACAAAAATTTTATCAGACACTAACCAGTCTGTATGTTCAGCAATTAAGTTAAATTTATCCAAAAAACTTTGCAGGCACTCATTTTGAGAGCCTGAGAAATCAGGTATTGTGCTAATAAACTGTAATGATAACACATTGGTTTTTCTAGGACCTGTGTTCACTGATATCGATCTTCCACTTTGATAGGAAAGTCTGGGAGGAGAAACCGAAGGCACACGAGCATTGCTGGTAGATTGTAGAAAACCCCAGACCACACGACCAACCCGAAGGCTTACGGTTGCTGCTTGTGTGGCCGATGCTGGTAGATTGTGTAGAGTCCGTACATCGACTAGCACGAGCCGTTTTGTTTTTAGCCATAGTCACAGATTTATTTTCCTTACACACAGTTAAAATTTTTCACACGCTATGAAGCTTTCTTTTCTACACATATGAAGATAGCATTTAGCCTTTTATATTGCCCATTGCTTTATTAATGAAAACACGTGACCTTAGGATATTGATGGCAATATTGATATCAATTTGATATTTGTATTTGTGAGGTGACAGTATACTTGTGAGGAAATGCCAGTTATTCATATCCAATTTATACAGCACTAAAATAAAACCAATGCACAATTTATATGATGTAAATTTCGTTGATTATAGAAACACTGAATCAGCAAATTATATGATGTAAATTTTGTGGACTATGAAAACACTGAATCAGCAAGACTCTTTGTGAGATATGCTACTTATTTGTGCGGCATGCCACTTATTTGTGAGGTGGTCAAATATAATAATATTCTAATACCATGCAACAAATTGACAGTATAAATATTGATTATCCATAATCAAATAAAAATTTCAATAACACTTACCGTAAGTATAATTATTATGAAAAATACATTCAATTATTTTTTTAGCTGTCTCATCATATTAATATATTAACACCTCCCAAGCAATTCTTTAACAGAAATTAATAAATTCTTATTTTTGATATGAAAGTAAATTTTGAGAAAAATGTTCAAAGAAAAAAATTATGTATGCAACTGACACACGGGGCACCAAACGGCACCAAATTGTCACAGGGGAAAAGAGAAAGGCCGAAGATCGAAACCAAATGCAATTATGTAATTACGAGGAGCCTGTGACAAACAGGATACACAATACTACACAGTGCAGTAAATTATACTGATTAAACTGTATCCACGCTTACCTCCTCTAAGAACTGCATAGTAAAATACCCAGGCATACAATTCCCTGGCCTGCAAGATGCAGATCGATCAATCGCATAATAAGAACACAATAATTAGCAAGCAATGGTATGCATTGGGAAATGATGACACAAGGATTCTCATCAACATGAATTTATTGAAATTAATATGTAATAATATGTAGTTAAACCGATGGTAGAGAAATTCAGTAATATACACATAAATTGAACAATTATTCTTATTGCATTAACAAGGATCTGAGCCGTTCTGTGAAATACAATACATGTCTGGTATTATTCTCAAACACACTTAGAATTTATTTATACATTTTAGAAATTTATCGAATTGTATCATTCACTTCAATAATCCTTAAGTATACTTTGTTATACGATTTCTTCACTCTTAGATTCTAGTTCCCTTCTCGTCTCAATAGATTATCAAGTTTACCTTTATTTTTCCAGTTCGTCTATTCGGTATTAATTACCATTAGGTACGCGTTGTATTTTAGCTGTCTCCACTTGAACCATGCCCAACTCGGTTGATGTATAAGTTTCTGCTCTACACATGGATCAACAGGGGATAGGGTTAACGCACTTTGAAGTCAACTTCGATTCAGTCGATAATATTCCTTTCCTATGAGAGCAAAGAAATAATTTTAGTGATTATCCAAGGAAATTAGTCCCCGATGCCTTCACAGGACTTCGATTCATTTCCGTATCCAAGAAAATCCTAGATATAGGCATAAAGCCAATTCCTTTGTTCAAGGCATTTCAGGAGGTCATCCGCAGGGCCCATTGGCTTCGGCAATCGCGTCAAAAAAGCCTCGTCGCAACAGCAACTTTTGATAATATGTTTCTACAAAAACTCCTCTCATTGACTAATCCAAAGGCGCAAATTCAACGTTCTCCTCTCCGAACACCGACGTGACACTCAGACGGAGAAGCTGCGCCAAGAAAACGAACAGAAAAAGGAAAACATACGCTCTCCGGACAAACCGAGGAAAATACCTGTTTTCCTATGGAAATGAAGTCAAAAACCTCAAAATGGCTTCGAAAAGGGAACTTTAAGCCGCCAAAACTAAATGTCGATACGATAAACGGATCGCACCCGAACCGTGAAATAAGTTTGTAACCTGTAAAACCATAACCCGTTTTAAATAACATATTTTAAGCAAATTTATTTAGAATTTTCAACAATTCCTGACTGGCGTTCTAATATAAATTCACAACATTTAAGAATGACGTTAAACAGAGACGTGTAGGCTTGTTTTAATTGTAATTCATATTTTTAAAATATTTCTAATTCTTTTTACACTTTAACTGTGTATTTAATTTTCTCTTCTAATCCATATAAAACATATGTTAGTATTTATTAGCTTTAGTGCTTAAAGCTTGTGGTTAATTTATTTTTAGCGTCACTTTTAGGTGTAATTCTTTTAGCTCAGGGATCTAGAGGGAGCCCTGCTTTTGCTGATATTTTTATAGTATCCAAAACTAACGGCAATGCTCGCAACGCGGGTTAAAGGACCCGCCAACGATAAATGCTCTATTAATTCACAACAAGAAAGATGGGCGCGGTAGCCCATTGGTTAGCGCGTTGGAGTTGCACTCGGTAGGCCCGGGTTCGATTCCAGCCACTGCCAAAACTGCCGCCGTGTTCACGCGGAGTACGATCACGTTAAACATGTGGATCCGTAAGTCCTTCAGAGAGGTTGGTGGTAGGGGAAGGAGGGTACGGTCCCTGTGGATGCCTCACCCACTGGGTTCCGGTCTAAATTGGGTGGCACTTCCTGGCCGTCCAAACAGTTACCTTACACCTTTCTGGTAGGTCGGACGGTCTGGGTCTCAACAACAACAAGAAAGATCAATCATACATAAAGCATTGATTATGAAACACTTTCCAATTGCAATGCAATTTTATTTAAGCATCTCTAAAATGCGATATATTTTACATACAGCAGCGACATTTTTAAAATTATCACAAATACTACAATAATTTATAATATTTGAAAACTTCATCGAAAACAAATGAATTTAATTCAAATAGCGTCATCGAAACATAAATCGCCTGGCTCTCTACATAAAAGAAGTGAATATTTTATTCATAAACTTTTTTCCATTCCTTTCATTCAGCGGCGATATTTTTAAAATTATCACAATACTACAGTAATTTATTTTACTTAAAAACTTGAAACCATGGAGGTAAAGTTACTTTCTAACTCCATGCTTCAAACTTCATCAAAAAAGCAGTACTACAGAATCGTCTGTTTTTCTATGTAAAATCAATGAATGTTTCATTAATATCAGCTATATTGCAGACTCGAGGGCTAAATAATATTGCGTTAAAGAAATTCAGCAAATCTTATACGACTCATCTTACAGCTGGATGCGTTTACTTTCTCCATACGTGAGAATTAGGCTTCGTTGTAGAAATAATGAAAGTTTGAAGATCATTTAAACTCCAAAATATTGTAATTGCGTTGGTGCGTAGTTTATAGATGCACAGAAAAAAATTAAAAAATGAAGCGATTTTTAGGACAGGTGCAACGCTAAATATAAATTACAAAGAACTTTAAAAATCACGATTCTGATACACGATGGATGCCATATTTTATTTTGAAGTGGGCCACGTGATCTCTTTATATAATATGGGTGCAATTGTTATTTTAACTTTTATTTAAAATACTACCGAATATATTTTGCTGATTTTTTTTAATATATTTTATGGGATAATTTGAATATTCCCTAAGACTTTTGAAGCAATTTGTGAATTTTAACTCCAATTAAAAAATGTTTGAAAAATTAGGGCCTATGGGGTTCAATGTATTTCATCTCTTCAACCCAGGTTCAATCCAAAACTAATTGGTTAATATTATTCATTTACATTTCCATAGGCCCCACAGACAGCCTGAACAACATACTAAAATTTCATTTTGATAAAGTCATTTTTACGGCAGTTATCGTGCTAACGGACACACTGACAGACAACTTCCCGGCCGTCCAACTTGTTACTCTAAGTCCTCTGGACGAGTCGGACGGTCTGGGTCTTCAACACTGACAGACAAAATGAAAAAAGTCATAAACCCTTTTCAACTACGTTGTAAAGTGTTGATGAACATAGTCATAAACACTTTTCAACAATGTTATAAAATGTTAAAAATGAATATTGTATTCTCAATTGGACCGGATTTCACTATAGGCAAAATAGTGAAATGCTACAGACCCGCAATTAATAGGGGGCTTCGTTCCCTCACCCCATCTACAAAAAGTGCGTATAATTTTTAACACTTTACAATATAGTTGAAAAGTGTTTATGACTTTGTTCATTCTGTCTATCTGTCCATATAATCCACGATAACAGTCGTAAAAATGACTATATCAAAATGAAATTTTAGTATGTTATTCAGACGGTTTTGGGGATCTATGGGAATATAAATAAAAAAAAATAAACAAGTAGTTTTGGATTTAACCCGAGTTGAAAAAATGAAATACATTGAAACCTATGAGACCTAATTTTTCAAACATTTTTTAAGCGAATTTAAAATTCACAAATTGCTTCGAAAATTTTAGAAAATATTTAAATTATCCCATAAAATATATAAAAAAATTTTCAGCAAAGTATATTCGGTAGTTCTTAAATAAAGATTAAAATAATAATTACACTCTTTATATGAAAAGATCACGTGACCATTATATAAAGAGATCACGTGATCCACTTCAAAATAAACATGGCGTCCATTTTGTGTCACAATCGTGATTTTTAAAATTCTTTCTAATTTATAGTTAGTGTTGTATCCGTCCTAAAACCGCTTTATTTTTGCTTAATTTCTATGTAGCTGTATTCTGAAACAGCGCAATTACAATATGTTTGAAATTAAATGATTAATGCCATCCATCTTGTGTCAAAATTGCGATTTTTAATATTCTTTTTAATTTATATTTAGTGTTGCATCCATCCTAAAACCACTTTATTTTTGCTTAATTTCCTTTCATCTGTATTCTGAAATAACGCAATTACAATATATTTGAGTTTAAATTACTATATAATAGACTGTAAGATGAGTTGTATAAGAATTGCTGAGTTTCTTTAACGCAGACTTATTTTGCTCCTGAGTCTGCAATATAGATAATATGAATGAAACATTCATTGATTTTACATAGAAAAGCAGACTATTTAATGGCAGACTTTTTTGATGAAGTTTTATGCATAGAGATAAATTACATTTACCTCTATGGTTTTAAGTTTTTAAATAGAATAAATTATTGTAGTACTGTGATGAATGAAATGAAAATGTATGAATGGAATATTTACTGCTTTTACACAGAGAGCCAGGCGATTTATATTTTGATGACGTCATTTGAATCAAGTTTTTTTTTATGAAGTTTTAGATTTTCAAATAAAATTAATTATTGCAGTATTGTGATAATTTTTATAATATTACCGTTGAATGTATCGCATGTTAGAGATGTTTAAATAAAATTAGAGTTGGAAAGTGTTTCATAATTAATGCTTTACGCATGATTGATCCTTCTTGTTTAAATAAATTTTGCGTTTTTTTAACAGCACTTTTGGACATGACAATTCTGCCATATCCGTCCTTGGGCTATGTACTTCACACTATTGGACGAATTATTACAATCCCTAGAGTACATAATATGCTATCCACAGTAAAAGTATTGCAACAGAGTGTTCAAAATCGAGTTTTTATTATCGTTACACATTTTGTGGATGATAGAACGCGATAGAACTATTTTCAGAGGTACGGATGTTTCCGTATATGATTGTGCTCTGTTTCCCTATCCATGCATTCGAAATGTAATTTACAATCGGCAAAGGAAAAAAAATCAGAACACTTCTCGTTATTCCGGATTCTCGGGTCGTACAGTCAGACCAAAAGTATCATTAGACTCGGAATAATGTCTACTATTACTAGTAGTATTAACTAGTATAAGTAGTAGTAACTTCATAGTTTATTAGTCATTAGTTTAGAAACTCAAATGGTAAAACTTATTTTTATGTCACAAAATTTCTAGAGTCATCATTACGCTGGAACAGGTATATCCTTGGGGTAATCCTTGGGAAGGATATACCCTTGAGGAACAGGTATATCCTTGGGGTAATCCTTGGGTAGGATATATCCTTGAGGAACAGGTATATCCTTGAGGTAAAATCGTCTTTTGTGAACTACATCGTTAATCCTGTATGTTGTTACTAACAAAGCGTTTAATTTTTCAGATTAAGCTATAAAAGTCCAGTGGTTAGGACACAGGAATTGTATTCAGATGAACCACGTTCAATTCCCGGCGTTTCAAAAATTATCCCGCGTCTACGAAGTACGAGCAAGTTAAATTTGTGAGCCCGAATGTCCTACCAATTAGTGTCCTACTAATTAGTGTCCTAAAAATTAGTGACAGAGGAAGAAGGTTACGATCCCCATAAATGTCACCCCAAAGGGTTTCCGGTACGTGTACCCCAGAGAATACTGTAACCAACACGTGGGAGTAAGCCAAAAATTTGATATTTTATTCTTCTTTCATTCTTTTAAGAGAATTTTCTATTGATAGAAAAAAATAAACAAATTAATTAAATATTAACAATTATGAATGTATATATAGCCCCCTTTGTCAAACTGCACGATCATGGCACGATTCAAATTAGAGAAAGATTAACAATTATGAATATATATAGCCTCCTATGTCAAACTGCACGATCATGTGCACGATTTAAACTGCACGATCATGATCACAATAATACAATCTGTTGCAAAAATATATGCACCCATAAAAATTGAGCTACAGCCGCGAAACTCAGCATGCATATGTTCTTTGAGGAGATATGCAAATGATTAGAATTTGGGATCAAGTGTAAAGAGAAGAAGAAATATTTATTAAAAAATGATGGAAACAAGAAGATGACATTTTAGTAAGTGGTAAATGCTCACCTGGAAGCTATGCAAGCTGATATTCGGTGCTGCATAGTGTCAATTAAGTTACTTATGTCCCTTAACGGATGTTTCTGCCACAAATGTTGCAACTGGTCAGGTAATACAGTGATATTCTGAGAAGGATGCAATTGCTGTCGCAGCATGTCTCAGACGTGTTCTATTGGAAATAGGTCTGGGGACCTGAATGACCATGTGAGCGTATTAAATCCTCAAAGATATTGTTGAAAAAGTCGAGCAGTATGTGGTCTAGCGTTGTCTTGTTGTTAAATTGAATCTGGGCGGCTTGAAATCATAGGCAGAGCAGTTGTTTGCAGAATATCGTCAACATAAAAGCGAGATGTCAGGGAGGCTTGCAGCGCAACTAGTGGAGATTGGCTGTCCCACGAGATGGCTCACTAGACTGACACATCGCATGTGATGGCTGTGTACCGCTTGACAACAAATACTCGATAGAAGGCTGACCAGTTTTTCTCCGCACACAGATGTACCGGTAATTTAGGGGTACATGAGTAGTTTAGGGGTACTCGAGTAGTATAGGGGTGCGCTAGTAGTTTAGGGGTACAAGAGTAGTTTAGGAGTATAGGATTAGTTCAGGGGTACGCGAGTAGTTTAGGAGTATAGGAGCAGTTCAGAGGTACGCGAGTAGTTTAGGGGTACTCAAGCAGTTCAGGTGTACGCGAGTAGTTTGGGGATATACTAGCAGTTCAGTGGCACGAAAATAGTTCAGGGGTACAAGAGTAGTTCAGGGGTACTTAATCCAAAATTTTTAGAGACCACTGGTCTAAAGTATTATACATTCCATAAATATTATACGTATTTACGATACTAAAGTTGACCAAGGTTCACAAATTTCTTTAAAGAACATTTTTAAATTTTTCTCGTAAAGTTTAGAAACATTTACTTTCAGCCAACGACAATGCATAGTAATATTTTTAGCCCCGTGCTTCATCAACAGAGCTATGCGTCTAGAAATTTGCAACTTCGGACCGGAACTTTAAAAACCGACAATCAAACTTTAACATCTAAAAACACTAAAAAGCATCGGTATATATGCGATACGTGAGATGCCATGGCGTTTTACTATCAACTTTCTCCACATGGATAACACTGAAATTGATTATTTTCACCGAAAGGCATTGGGATCTGCCCTGAGATGAACACCTGCGGACTTTCGATAAGACTTTTTAATCTAGACTTCTTTCCCTTCGTGTAGTCATAAATTATTCACAAGATTGAAATCGAGTTCAACTTTTCGCAGTATTTTCTGAGTTTCTTGAGTTATTATGTTTGAACAATTTTTAATTTGAACCCCAGTTGAATATTTTCAACTGGATTTGCTTTCGAAGTACAGTTGAATGTCGGATATCAAGAGCAAAAAGAATCGAATGCGATCCTGATAAGCAAATATCTTGTAAATGTAGAGAATGGAACTGCTGAAAACTATAACCTTTCATAAATATATAAAAATCAATTACAAATATTTATAAAATTTTGGAAACTATTGGTGATAAAAATTTTACCACACACCATTCATTGTTTTTTTACTACAATATTTTCCTTGAAAGATCTATTATTTCTCAGGATCTGTTATAGATATAGATTAGATGATGACGTATGGATTTATCGTCAAATTCCGGAGCAGCAGAGTGGAGGACATGGAGGATTTCAACTTCCATTTCTTTTTCCATTTATCTAATTCAAAAATGTTAATCTCCCTTGAAACATATGTTTCTCTTGTTTGGCTATAATTAAAGTTTATAATAGATGGTAACTGATATCTATATTTAGCATCGAATTATGAAGGATATAGAGAAGTTTACAAAAAATTCCACTTCTTTTCTTACTTGCGATTCAAAAAAATTTCTTGAAACATCTATTTCTAAAAATTGGTTATAGATGGATCTTAGATGATTACTGAGATGAATTCAGTATCAAATTTTAGAGAAGATCGGGTGGCTAACTAAGGACACCCTAGTTTTGGTTCTGGATATGTTACTTCCGGTTTTATCTAAAATTCTTAGGACTGTACAAAATAAGTATGCAAAAAGGAAAAAAAATGCTTAATACTTCCGCCAAATATGAAATGGGCATACCATTTGCCCCCATATTATGGTTCCTTTATGATTTTCTTGTTGTGAATTTCTTTTACGAAATTTATTGAAACGACAGAGTTGCATGCTATATATCAGTGAATTAAAATATATTTATCTTTTAATTTTAAATATTTACAGAAATAAAGAAGCAAAGAATATTTATAGATATAAAAAATATGGATCCAAGAGTAGAAACTTACAGTGCAGTGAATCAATCGTAAGGTTCCTAGTAAAACTCCACATATTTTTCAGTTTTATTTGATACGTATGCAGAGATCAATGTTGAATATTGTGAAATCGAATAATTTAGGCTAATATATTCTACCCGTTCTCTTAATGGGTCTCTTAATAGGTGCAAAATCTGAATTATAATAACTTCGCCTACAGATTTTTGGAAGCAGAGGAGAAGTTGAAGTAAAGTAAGAACCTTAAGAGAGATACAGTGATCACTCGGTCATCCTGCCCCTTCGGTTTGGGTTATGTAAACTTCATGTCTTAATGATTATCTGTGACTAATGAGGAACTATAATGTCATAAACCAGGTTTCTAACTCAAGCTGTTATGAAGATACTTATCATATAACTAGCAGCATACCCGCTCTTCGTACGGAGTATATAATATAAAGAAACTTATAATTCGCAATCATGTTCAAATTCTGTTAAAATATTAAATTTATTGCTCCTAAACAGAAGTTTAAGAATATCTGTTCTCACTATGAAAAATTATCTTTACGGGCAGATCTGAAGAATAAAAAATCCTGGCCCTTTTTGTAAGCAAATTTACAAAAAAACAGGAATTGAATATATATATGCAAAATGAAAGCAATAAAATTGTATAGGACCAGTACTACTTATATACGCGAATATTAGAAGATGTAACTTGTATTAGCGCATTAGAAGATTATCCGTATTACAATACGAGTCTCAAAAATAAAAGAGATGACGTAATAAATTGAAAATATCAATAATCCTTGTAATCTTGTAACCAGAAGGTCGTAATTGATTCCAATATATGCCAATATACATATCAAAACATATGCCAATATACCTGTACTACTTATATTTTCGTAGATTAGAAGATATACCGTCGAAAGCCCAGACCATTCGGCTCGTCCAAGGACTTAGAGCAGCAAGATGAATGGCCGGAGAAGATATACCGTGTATTTGTAGAAGATTACTCGTACAACGTACAATATATGAGTTTAAGCAATTTTTGTCATAATAAAACAATGGCATAATAACTTGAAAATATCAATAATCTCTGAATCAATAATCCCCGAAAATATCAATAATAATAACATTTAAACCTGAAGACCGTAATTGATATTATCCAGTCAAAAATGCTATAAGAAAAGTCAAATCGTTCTTTTATAAAATATATTTCATATCCATTTATTTATTAATCAAATCGACAAAATAATAATTTAAATTAACAGACAGATTTAATTTAATTTCGTTTCTGAGCAACATGATATAAGATAGAATCTTCCTCACAAACTGCGAAATTAAATAACCATTTTGATTTCTTTATACTTTTCATTGTTCAGTAAAAGCTTGTAAAAAATAAACCATGGAGATAGATTTCCCATTTAAATCATGTTTCAAACAATTCATATTTTCAGAAAGTGACTAATTAACGCAAAATATCTCTCACCAAACTCAGAGATAATGTTTTAATTTACTTTCAAACGATTTTCAAGCTTTTCGTTTGGATAAACCACGGAGATAGAGAGTAGAACTCCTAGAAAAATGTTTCGTTTTTCATTAATATCTCGATAACCCCTAGTCTTAGATACTCGAAACTTGGGCTAAATTTATGGGGGCTATTTCAAGGCTATTCACAAAATTTCATCAAATTCGGTTCAGCCGTTCTCCCGTGATGATGAGACAAACGAAAATTTTGTTTTTTACTAATATCTCGAGAACCACTGATTGTAGAAACTCCATATATGGACTAAATTTTAAGTGGGACTATTTCCAGGCTATCCACAGAATTTCATGAAATTCGGTTCAGCCGTTCTCCCGTGATGATGGGACATGGGACAAACAGACAGACCGACAGATTTTCAATTTTATTTATATAGACTAGCAGCATACCCGTTCTTCGTACGGAGTATATAATATAAAGAAACTTGAAATTCATAATCATGCCCAAATTCTTATAGTATACTAAATGACATGTTTAATCAAAATATTCTGTTAAAATATTTAATATAATGCTCCTAAAAAGAAGTTTAAGTATCTCTGTTCTCGCTATATAAAATTATCTTCATGGACATATCTGAAGAATAAAACATCTTGGACCCCTTATGTAAGCAAATATAAACAAGAAAGATCAATCATGCTTAAAGCATTGATTATGAAACACTTTCCAACTTCAATACAATTTTATTTAAAAAAGTCGAAAATGCAATACATTCCTCGGTAATATTTTAAAACTTATCACGATACTACATTGATTTATTATATTTGAAAACTTAAACCTTCATTGAAAAAAATAAACTTCATTCAAAAGACGGCATTGAAATATAAATTGCGTGGTTTAAATATCTCTAAAATGCAATACATTCCACGGTAATATTTTTAAATCTATCATAATACTACGATAATTTATTATATTTGAAAACTTCATCGAAAACAACTGAAATTAATTCAAATAACGTCATAGAAAAAATAACACGCCTGGATCTCTCTATAAAAGCAGGATTTCATTCATAACTTTCTCCATTTCATTCATCACAATACTATAATAATTTATTTTATTTAAAAATTAAGACCATGGAGCTACAATTCATAAATTTTATGCTTAAAACTTCATCGAAAAATATCGTCCTGTTTATAAAATCAATTAATATTTCATTCATATCAGCCATGCAGACTCCATGGACTGAATTATTTTGTGTTAAAGAAATACAGTAATTCTAATACAACTCATTCTACATATTTTGCTGTTTACATTTTACATAGGTGAAAAATAGGCTTAATTGTAGAAATAATCAAATTTGAATGAGAATTTAAACTCAAATATATTGTCATTCTGTTGTTTTAGTATGTAGATGCACAGAATTTAAGCAGAAATAAAGTAGTTTTAGGATGGATACAACACTCAATATGAATTAAAAAGAAATTTAAAAAATCACGAATTTGAAACAAGATGGATGCCATATCTCATATTGAAGTGGGTCATGTGATCGTTTCATATCATGGTCACGTGATCGTTTCATATAAGATGTGTAATTATTATTTTAATTTTTATTTAAAAAACTACTGAATATATTTAGCTGAATTTTTTTTTATATATTTTATGGAACAATTTGACTATTACCTAAAATTTTCGAAGCAATTTGTGAATTTTAAATCCGCTTAAAAAATGTTAGAAAAATTAGGTCCCATAGGGCTCAATGTATTTCATTTTTTCAACCCGGGTTCAATCCAAAACTAATTCTGTGATATTATTCATTTATATTCCCATAGGTCCTACAGAGCGTCTGAACAACATACTAAAATTTCATTTTGATTAAGTCATTTTTACGGCAGTTATCGTGCTAACGGACAGACAGACAGACAGACAGACAGACAGACAGACAGACAGACAGAATGAACAAAGTCATAAACACTTTTCAACTTTGTTGTAAAGTGTTAAAAAAATATATGAAATTGAATCAATATATGCAAAATAAAAGCGTCAAAATTGTATGGGACCCGTACTAATTATATACGCGAATATTAGAAAATATAACCTGTATTAGTAGATTACATGTATAAATTGAAAATACCAATAAACCCGTAATCTTTAAATCTGAAGACAGTCATTTATTTCAATATATGTCAAAATTAAAGTGCTAAAATTATATGGGAAGATATACACGTACTACTTATAATGTCCGATTATTAGTAGAAGATTACCCGTTTTGCAATATGAGTCTCAAATGTTTTTTGGTAAAATACAACAGACGACGTAATAAATTGAATATATAATTAATCCCCTTAATCTTCATACCAGAAGACTGTACTTGATTCCAATATATATGCCTATATATGTCAAAATATATGCCAATATACCTGTACTACTTATATTCTCGTAGGTTAGAAGATATACCCGTGCATTCCTAGAAGATTACTAGTACAACGTACAATATGCGTGTGTCAGCAATTTTTGCCGCAATAAAACAATGGCGTAATAACTTAAAAATATCAATAATCCCTGAATCAATAATTCCGGAAAATATCAATAATAATAATGTTTAAACCTGAAGAGTATAATTGATATTATCCAGTCCAAAATGAAATGGCAATGAAATTTATTTTATATACATATCTTCATTATTCAAATCGGAAAGGATTTAATAAAAATCGTCTGCCGCATAAACACATTGGATTTAAATCCGTTGCTAAGCGACATGATATCATTTGCTTCAAATAAATTGGTAGAAAAAATATCGTCTAAATAGTTATATTTCTATGGAACATTTGGCGACAGTTTCGTCAAATTAGCGACATTTTAAAAAATCGCCAAATTTATCGCCAAGTGGGACTGTAGAACTGACAGTTCCACTTTGCGACAAATTGACGAAATATCATCACAATACTATCCCCTAACAAAAAACAATTAATATCATTTATGTAGCGCAATTTTATCAATTTCAAGATATTTTTATAGATTTGAAAACATTTTTATCAATTTGCTGACATTTTAAAAATTCGCTAAATGTATTACTAAGTAGGATGGTTGGTCTGACAGATAAATGCTAACCAAACACCATTTCAGTACTCTCTTCTAACAAAACAAAAAAAAATTTCATTGATATGTAGAAGACCCAAGCCACACGACCAACCCGAAAGTTTATGGCAGCTGTTTGTGTGTCGTTTATATCAATTTGGCGACATTTCCGTCAATTTGGCAAAGTTTAAGAAAAGTTGTCAAATTAGCGATATCCCTCCAAATTCGTAGCTTTGAATTTGCAGATCTGAATGAAACATTCTTATCCCGTTTCAATATACTAAATGAAAACACTACAATTGTATTAGAAGATATACCCGCTCTACTCTTTTTCTGTTTCAACAATCGGCTATATGAATTTATTGGCTAAACACAATATATGAGTTTAGTAGCTAAATACGATATAAGCTTGAAAACTCTTTGCCAAAATAAATGAAATTGATGTACGCAGTCAGCAATTAATATAATTAAAAGAAAAATCAAACCGTCCATTCATAAGATATACTTTTATATCCATTTATCCAGTTATTTATTATTTAAATCGAAATAAAATAATAAAAACATTAACAAACACGTTTAATTTAATTGCGATGCCGAGCAACATGATATATCCTCCTAAAATGTTAAAATTTATTAACCACTAACAGCACACCTGTTATTCGTACGGAGTGTATAATTTAAAGAAACTTATAGTTCGCAATCATGTGCAAAATCTGTTAAAATATTAAATTTATTGCTCTTAAAGAGAAGTTTAGGAATATATGTTCTCACTATGCAAAATTATCTTCACGATCAGATCTGAAGAATAAAACATCCTGCCCCCTTTTGTAAGCAAATTTACAGAAGAAAAAATAGGAATTGAATGAATATATGCAACCCCGTACTAATTATATTGTCGCAGATCAGAAAATATGCCAATGTGTTAGTAGAAGATTACCCGTTATTTGCCAAAATAAAAGAGATGACGTAATAAATTGAAAACATCAATAATATCCGCACTCTTTATACCAGAAGGTCGTAATTGATTCCAATATATGCCAATATATATCAAAACCTATGTCAATATACCTGTACTACTTATATTCTCGTAGATTAAAAGATATACACGTGTATTTGTAGAAGATTCGTACAACATACAATATATGAGTTTAAACAATTTTTGTCATAATAAAATATTTGCATAATAACTTGAAAATATCAATAATCCTTGAATCAATAATCCCCGAAAATATAAATAATAATAATTTTTAAACCTGAAGACCGTAATTGATATTATCCAGTCAAAAATGCTATAAGAAAAATCAAATCGTTCTTTTCTAAAATATATTTTTATATCCATTTATTTATTATTCAAATCGAAAAAATAATTATTAAAATTAACAGACAGATTTAATTTAATTGCGTTTCTGAGTAACATGATATAAGATAGAATCCTATAACATGTTAAATATGTCATGTCTTATAACATAAACTGCGAAATTAAATAACGATTTTGATTTCTCTATACTTCTCATTGTTCCGTAAAAGCTTGTTTTAAATAAACCATGAACCATGGAGATAGATTTCCCCTTTAAATCATGTTTCAAACAATTCATGTCTTCAGAAAGTGACTTATTAACGCAAAAAATCTCCCATCTAACTCAGAGATTAAATTTTAATTCACTTTCAAACGATTTTCAAGCTTTTCGTTTGGATAAACCACGGAGTTAGGGAGTAGAACTCCTAGGAAAAAGTTCCGTTTTTCATTAATATCTCGACAACCCCAGGTCTTAGAAACTCGAAACTTGGACAAAATTTATGGGGGGATATTTCAAGGCTATTCACCAAATTTCATTAAATTCGGTTCATCCGTTTTTCCGTGATGATGAGACAAACGAAAATTTCGTTTTTTACTAATATCTCGAGAACCACTGGTCGTAGAAACTCAAAACACGGATATAATTTTAAGTGGGGCTATTTCTGGGCTACCCACAAAATTTCATCAAATTCGGTTCAGCCGTTCTTCCGTGATGGTGTGACAAACAGACAGACAGACAGACAGACAGACAGACAGGTTTTCATTTTTATTTATATAGATTTGAGCTCATATACACTGCATTTTATTTATATTTTCGTGTTTGCTTCTCATGTTTCTTTTTCCTGCATTTTAATTTCTTCTCGTTTTACTTCTCTTTCGTGATAATAGGTGGCGATACGGTATTTGGAATCTGTCGTTTAGCCACTTTTTGTTTAGGACTGCCTTTCTCAATTGGGTGTTCAGACACTGTGTATACATGTTACACACACGCATAAATACACACATCTCAAAAGTGTTCTAAACGCTTTGAGATTTTGAAAATTATTTTCCCGCCAAAATCTGGAATTCGAAATTTTTTCAAGAAAATAATGCTCAAATAGTAATACAGTAGAGTGAGAAATTAACAATAAACCTAAATTATATCACAGAAATATTTATATGCAAATAAGTCAGGAGAAATTATTTCCATCCATAACATATGATCAAGTGAAATATTTTCTCCGGATCCACATAACGCTGTCACCCCTTTAATAAATCCTAAAGTTAATCGAATTCCGCCAAGAGATACGAAGCTAATGCTTAGATACACACCTGCAGGCCTGAGATAAAGACTTCCGTTAACTTCCAGATATAAATTATTCAAAAGATTAAAATCTAGGTCAATGTAACGCTAGTTTCTGAAAAGTTTTCATAAGTTTCATAGCGCACTGAAACTTTCTTTCAAATGTTTCTTTCAAATGTTAAAGAACATATGGCTTCCATTAAGGAAGACATATGATCTTTAAATTAAATTGCATTTTACTTTAATTTTACTTTGAAAGTCAGAATGAATTATTAAGGAAACTCATATAGAGCTTTATTTTATTGTTATGTGCTGTTGGTGTTGTTCCGAAAATATATTATGTCTGATCCCATACAAAGAGCATATCAAAAAAGGAGGAATTTAAGATAGATTGAAAATAATTATATGGGAGATATGACGCAAAGGGTATAATACAGGAGATTGTGCGTGCATAATTGCTTTCATGTGACTGTTTACATCCAGCAGCTCATAGTAATTTCATAGAGATTTTAGTTTTTCATGATTTTTCCATAGAGAATAATACTACAACTTTATTACATAATGAAATAATATGTCGGTCATGCTGTGTGTGTGTGTGTGTTGCGGGAAATATCCTTAGAACGTTTTCAGGGGATTTTATCAACCGATCGACATGTATAGCAAATTGCAAGTCCCTATGTATTCGGGAAGAACCTAAAAAAAGCGTGACAGATGGACATTTGGTAATTAGTATATATAGATGGTATGGTGACTCTAATGTGAGCATACACCCACTCACCCATTTGCGACCCTGAATGTGTACTCTTAAACCTCAGATTTCATACTAGTTTGCAGGCATTAATTTCATTTTGATGCATTAATTTCAAACATCCTCAATCTTACATAATATAATTAATGTTATTTTTTGTTAAAGACAATATTACTGATTTAATTAATTAAATTTAAAATAATTTAAAAGTACTGAAACGTAAATTAATATCACCAAGTCTAAAAAACATTCAACACTGCGCGCTTTTACGCCACCTCAAATTGGGAAGCATATTATAGCGCCAAGCGCGGCGATAAGAAACCAAGTCTAGGAGGGTTTGACCAGTAGTAACGTGTTATATCTAATGTTCATTTCTCCACGCTAATCTCAATAGCAATGAGCTATCGACCTATATCCCAAGTTGAAGATATAAACACAGTACCGTGGAATTTATACATTATTTTTTCACTATAAAAGTAGCAAATTTATTGCATTATATAAGAAAAATCATGTGTTGGCCACAACAGATTTTTATTATTCGTAACTAGCAAAGTATTTTAATTGTAAGTAGAAAAGTATTTTAATTTTCAGATTATTTAAGTATCTTTAAAAAGCTGTCTTATACTAATGGAGTATTTCAATTTCAATATACAGCAGATTGTGCAAATTATTTTCATTATTCTAAATGTAGTCGAAATACCATTAGGAAGTTAATATTTAGATTCCGTTTGCAAAGAACAGCATCCGTGAACGGTTTACAAGCGCTTCGTGTACTCATCAGCAAGGAATAGTCGATGCCTTTAATTGCAGTAAAATAACTGACTATGTGCCACAATTTTTCAGACCCTTAAGGATAACGATAAATTCACTCCTGTCACTCTTTCAATTTCATAAATATGGCATTCTAAACAAATTCGTAAAGATGCCAAAACACAAATTCACGAAATAAATATATTTAAAAGATATAATGTTCTGTATATTGACGATGTTATACATGAAATATATCTGCAGAATTTAATTTTTCTACAATAGTTCTACACGTAAAAATTTTAATTTTTCATTTAATTATCAACTTAATTATAATTATTAAGAAATTATGAAATTTGGTGCCGGCTCTGGTAGGACTCAATTTGTTAGCATCCACAGAGTTTCGTAAAGTTGTTGCACATAAAATGTTTATTTGCCCTCATTGCAAGTAACGGATATTTCATGCTGATGAAGCAGAGAAACAGAGCAACTGTTCCATGTATGCTGTTATCTGCAATATGAGTGCAATGGTAATTTTAGAAACACCCAAATAAATGGGTTTTGAAAGTGTATGCGTAAAGAGTGTTAAACTGTGTATTTATTTTGACATCTTAAATTTTGAAAATCTTAGGGGAAAATACTATACAGGGTGTCCCAAAAAGATTGAAACGCGCTATAATTTTTTACCTGTTGGAGATAAGTGGGCAATGTAAATTGCAAAAATGTTGAAAGTAAGGTAGGAAATAAGACTACGTTAATGAAATAGTCCTCCCATTCACTTTAAAAAAGTTACACTTTTTAAATTTTTTATACAACCCCCTTAGACAAATTTGGTCAATCAGAAAATTTTTATTTTTAATGCAACAAGATCATTAAATCTGTATCTGTATCTTTATCTAATATCTGTATCTTTAAAATTGAGCGAGTTATATTTAATTGAAAATTGAATATTGTGAATGGGGACCATATATCAAATTAGAATTGCAAATTTGTGACATATCACACAAAATATAAAACTGGATGATAATACATAGGATACCCAACCGCGTCGTGAGTACCACTGCTTTATATGATCTCTTTCTGTGTAATGCTTTATTTAGATGCATTTGTGATAAAAAATTTGGCACATATTAACGTGTTTTTGATCTAAACAATTTCCATTATCAATTTGTTTATGATCCCTATTTTCACTGATGAAACAGCCTTTCACATGATACGGAAAAGTGGCATAAGTCGAATTTCTTCCTTTATTATAATTTAGTTGATTTTAAAGATACAGATATGCGGTTTTCTTTAATGATCTTGTTGCAATAAAAATAAAAAAAATTTCGGATTGACCAAATTTGTCTAAGAGGGTCGCATTGAAATTTAAAAAGTGTAACTTTTAGAAAATGAATGGGAGGACTATTTCATTAACGTAGTCTTATTTCCCACCTTACTTTTAACATTTTTAACACTTTACAACAAAGTTGAAAAGTGTTTATGACTTTGTTCATTCTGTCTGTCTGTCTGTCCGTTAGCACGATAACTGCCGTAAAAATACCTTAATCAAAATGAAATTTTAGTATGTTGTTCAGACGGTCTGTAGGACCTATGGGAATATAAATGAATAATATCACCCAATTAGTTTTGGATTGAACCCGGGTTGAAAAAATGAAATACATTGAGCCCAATAGGACCTAATTTTTCAAACATTTTTTAAGCGGATTTAAAATTCACAAATTGCTTCGAAAATTTTAGGTAATAGTCAAATTGTTCCATAAAATATATAAAAAAAAATTCAGCGAAATATACTCAGTAGTTTTTTAAATAAAAATTAAAATAATAATTACGCATCTTATATGAAACGATCACGTGACCATGATATGAAACGATCACATGACCCACTTCAAAATGATATATGGCATCCATCTTGTTTCAAAATCGTGATTTTTTAAAGTTCTTTTTAATTCATATTGAGTGTTGTATCCGTCCTAAAACTACTTTATTTTTGCTTAAATTCTATGCATCTACATACTAAAACAACACAATGACAATATATTTGAGTTTAAATTCTCATTCAAATTTGATTATTTCTGCAACTAAGCCTATTTTTCACCTATGTAAAATGTAAACAGCAAAATATGTAGAATGAGTAGTATTAGAATTACTGTAGTATTTCTTTAACACAAAATAATTCAGTCCATGGAGTCTGCATGGCTGATATGAATGAAATATTAATTGATTTTATAAACAGAAGGACGATTTTTTTCGATGAAGTTTTAAGCATAGAGTTTATGAATTGTAGCTCCATGGTCTTAATTTTTAAATAAAATAAATTATTATAGTATTGTGATGAATGAAATAAATGAAATCCTGCTTTTATAGAGAGATCCAGGCGTGTTATTTTTTCTATGACGTCATTTGAATTTATTTCAGTTGTTTTCGGTGAAGTTTTCAAATATAATAAATTATCGTAGTATTATGATAGTTTTAAAAATATTACCGTGGAATGTATTGCATTTTAGAGATATTTAAACCAGGCAATTTATATTTCAATGCCGTCATTTGAATGAAGTTCATTTTTTTCAATGAAGGTTTAAGTTTTCAAATATAATAAATCAATGTAGTATTGCGATAAATTTTAAAATATTACCGAGGAATGTATTGCATTTTCGACTTTTTTAAATAAAATTGCATTGAAGTTGGAAAGTGTTTCATAATCAATGCTTTAAGCATGATTGATCTTTCTTGTTGCAATTTACATTGTGCACAACTCTCCAACAGGTAAAGAATTAAAGAACGTTTCAATCTTTTTGGGACATCCTGTATTCTTCATCCATGACAGATTTTAATCCCTTGATTCGGTGCTTCAGCCACACCAAAATCGTCCTATCAACGCACAACTTTTCCCTTACATTATTAAATCCATAAATTGATTAATTCACCGGAAGTGATGCGAAGCTATTATTTAGATGCACATATGCAAAGATGGGGGGAAATATTTTGCTTGCCGTTCAAACTTTCAGCCACAAATTTTTCAAAAGATTAAATTTTAGATCAATGCAACAATTCAAAATTTCAGATTTGCTTTCCCTAAATTTTCTGAAATATTATAATCATCTGGCTCATTTGCACTTTACTAGCGGTTAAATAGAATAAAAGTTTATTTCATGTTCTTTAACGGGAAAGGGGGGGGGAGCAGACTTTTGTCGCATTTGTTCCTAAATGATATGGCAATTTTAGCAATGGTTTAAAGCTTTTGAAGATAATGATAGTTAAGTATGTAAATAATAGTCCAATTTATGTCTGTCAAAAATAGGGAAATTATTACTCCTTACAAATTAAGTTCCAACTTTTTTCAAAAGTGTATTTTATTTAATCATGCATAACATATTGAGTAAACATTGTAGCTTTAATCCTAAATTAATTCCAGTTATGCCACGTAGCCATTAGTATATGTGTGTAAAGTTTCAATCTTCTGGGTCAAGAAGTGGCTTCTAGAGATTTTGATCGAAATTTCAGATACTGCCAGATTCTATACCGTGGTCTCTACTGTAAGTGGGCAAAGACTCAGCTTTTCAAAGTCACCGGTAGGGGAAAGACTCTTCTGTAAAATCTTTCTTTTCTGCTCCCAGAGGTGAAATTGAAAATGCTGATAATTATTATATAAACAATTATTATATTTCTAACTGTTCTCAAACTGAACTGAAAACAGCACAAGGCAAGCAGTTAGCCAGTTTATAGAGACACAGCAGAGACTCGTATTTTGTGTGTGGAGCACAAAACAGAGAGAGTCTCTGCAACAGCTAATGATATGCATTTGATGTACACTCATTGCCATAAAACTTTGCGCACCAAGAAGTAATTGTGGGGTCGTAACGAAACATGGAATGAAGGTGCGTGTCAAGCAGATATGCAAATGATTAGAAATACAGCGTGATTGTGTAATACCACCAGAGGGTGTTGAACTCCGATCACCCTGACGCAGAAAAAAGGTACGTAGAGGCTTTTTGCCTGTACTTAATCTGTTGCAGAGGGAGGCTTTTTCATTAGGGACGCCGTTATGCTGCCATCGAAAACAGTCTGATCAGTTGTCAGAGTTCGAGGGGAGAAGAATAATCGGTGTGATAGAAGCCGGGTGATCAGCTCGGCCACTTAGGCCATTTTGACTTTACTGTGAGGAGGTGTTAGAACCAGCGGACGAGAGAGTGGTCGCAGACACGGCTGCAGACCAATAGCCGAGAAGACCGTCACATCACCCTACACTCTCGTACAGCACCAACTGCATCATTGTCCGCCATTCGCACACAGGCAGCACCTTCACTATGGGACCCTGTGTCTGTCCGTACCATCGAAAGGCGCCTGGATGAAGGAAATTTTGGTGTCGCGGCGCCACCTCTACAGACCAATAGCCGGGAAGATCGTCACATCACCCTACACACTCGTACAGCACCAACTGCATCATTGTCCGCCATTCGCACACAGGCAGCACCTTCACTATGGGTCCCTGTGTCTGTCCGTACTATCGCAAGGCGCCTGGCTGAAGGACATTTGGTATCGCGGCGCCCATTACGTGTGCTGCCAATACCACCTCCGTTTGTAGTGGAGTCGCGCTCGACAGAATTCGATCGCAACCTATTATAATCAGGTCGTCTTCAGCGACGAATCGAGATTGAATTTTGGCAGTGATGACAACCGTGTACGTGTGTGGAAGTTCGGTGGCTAACGCCTCAATTCTGCCTTCGCTTTACAGCGGCAGACCGCTCCCACAGCTGATTTGATGGTATGGGGTGCCGTCGCATATGACACGGTCACCTCTCATATTCATCCACGGAACCATGCCAGTCCACAATACGTTCGTGAAAGTACGTTCGTGACATCTTTCAGTCACATGTACTGCCACTCATGGCAGGATTTCCAGGAGGTATTTTTCAACAGGACAATACTCAGCCACACACAGCAAGGGTGCCTCTCACATTACCACCCTTCCCTGACCTACCCGATCTCCGATTTGTCACCGATCGAGCATATCTAGAATAACTTAGGACGACAAGTTGGACAGCCTACGAGTTGGGTCGAACTAAAGGCGCGGTTACAACAACTGTGGAATTAGATGACGCAGGACACCACACGGGACGTGTATGCCTCAAACCCCGTCCGTATCGCATCGCGTATTCACGTTAGAGGTGGCCCACCAGGGTACTAGAACCTCATTCATTTGTAGTTTTTCCTGTAATAAATTATCCTTTTGCTTTGATTTTTTAATCACTTATTTATATCAACGTTGCTCTCACATATATAAAATTTCATTCTATTCTGACAACTCTTGATACACAAATTTTTATGGCAATGAGTGTATGGACAATCATGTATGGACTATTCATCAGGATATATGAGACTGAACAGCCACTACAGCAAAGAAAGGAAATTGCTTGTCAGCAGAAAATGTTCACATAACAAACGTTGCCAGTCTGAAAGCAATAATAGCCATGGCGGTAGGAAACATAACAAAACGAACAACAGATGATTATAAAAATTTCCAGCAAAACACTGCAAAAGGCAACTCCGACATTCAGTAACACCTAACAAAAAAAATTAAAGAAATAACGGGCATAGAAACTATACAGTTTTACTACAAAAGGAAACAAGAAAGATCAATCATGCTTAAAGCATTGATTATGAAACACTTTCCAACTTCAATGCAATTTTATTTAAAAAAGTCGAAAATGCAATACATTCCTCGGTAATATTTTAAAACTTATCACGATACTACATTGATTTATTATATTTGAAAACTTAAACCTTCATTGAAAAAAATGAACTTCATTCAAAAGACGGCATTGAAATATAAATTGCGTGGTTTAAATATCTCTAAAATGCAATACATTCCACGGTAATATTTTTAAATCTATCATAATACTACGATAATTTATTATATTTGAAAACTTCATCGAAAACAACTGAAATTAATTCAAATGACGTCATAGAAAAAATAACACACCTGGATCTCTCTATAAAAGCAGGATTTCATTCATAACTTTCTCCATTTCATTCATCACAATACTATAATAATTTACTTTAATTAAAAATTAAGACCATGGAGCTACAATTCATAAACTTTATGCTTAAAACTTCATCGAAAAATATCGTCCTTCTGTTTATAAAATCAATTAATATTTCATTCATATCAGCCATGCAGACTCCATGGACTGAATTATTTTGTGTTAAAGAAATACAGTAATTCTAATACAACTCATTCTACATATTTTGCTGTTTACATTTTACATAGGTGAAAAATAGGCTTAATTGTAGAAATAATCAAATTTGAATGAGAATTTAAACTCAAATATATTGTCATTGTGTTGTTTTAGTATGTAGATGCACAGAATTTATGCAGAAATAAAGTAGTTTTAGGATGGATACAACACTCAATATGAATTAAAAAGAACTTTAAAAAATCACGAATTTGAAACAAGATGGATGCCATATCTCATTTTGAAGTGGGTCATGTGATCGTTTCATATCATGGTCACGTGATCGTTTCATATAAGATGTGTAATTATTATTTTAATTTTTATTTAAAAAACTACTGAATATATTTAGCTGAATTTTTTTTTATATATTTTATGGAACAATTTGACTATTATCTAAAATTTTCGAAGCAATTTGTGAATTTTAAATCCGCTTAAAAAATGTTAGAAAAATTAGGTCCCATAGGGCTCAATGTATTTCATTTTTTCAACCCGGGTTCAATCCAAAACTAATTGTGTGATATTATTCATTTATATTCCCATAGGTCCTACAGACCGTCTGAACAACATACTAAAATTTCATTTTGATTAAGTCATTTTTACGGCAGTTATCGTGCTAACGGACAGACAGACAGACAGACAGACAGACAGACAGAATGAACAAAGTCATAAACACTTTTCAACTTTGTTGTAAAGTGTTAATAATAAAATAAGGGCATTTACATAAAATAGAAGCAATGATTTTCGGAAGTTTAATAGGCTGACCTCATCCAAATTGGGAAACGGGTGTTACTTGTCTCCCTCATGGGGGCATGTGTAAACAAACGAAAACAGCCGGTTTCGGAAAATATATGAGCAGAAGAAAGACGTAGCATAGATAAACAAGAAAGATCAATCATGCATAAAGCATTGATTATGAAACACTTTCCAACTCCAATGCAATTTTATTTAAACATCCGTAAAATGCGATACATTCCTCGGTAATATATTTAAAATTATCACAATACTACATTAAATTATTATATTTGATAACTTAAAACTTTATCGAAAAAAATGAACTTCATTCAAATGACAGCATTGAAATATAAATTGCCAGGTTTAAACATCTCTAAAATGCGATATATTCCTGGGTATTATTTTTAAAATTATCATAATACTACAATAATTTATTATATTTGAGAACTTCATCGAAAACAAATGAAATTTATTCAAATGACGTCATCGAAATATAATACGCCTGGCTCTCTCTTTAAAGCAGTATTTCATTCATAAACATTTTTCCATTCATTTCATTCAACACAATACTATAAAAACTTAAAACCATAGAGGTACAAGTAATTTAACTCTCCGCTTAAAACTTCATCGAAAAATCGTTTGCTTCTCTGCGTAAAATCAGTGCATGTTTCATTCATATCAGCTATATTGTAGACTCCATGAGTTACACACTTTTGCGTTAAAGAAATGCAGCAATTCTTATACAACTCATTCTACATATTTTGGTATTTACATTCTCCATAAGTGAAGAGTGGGCTTCGTTGTAGAAATAATCAAAGTTGGATGATCATTTAAACTTAACTATATTGTAATTGCGTTGTTTCAATATGTAGATGCACAGAATTTAAGCAAAAATAAAGCGGTTTTAGGACGGATACAACACTAAATATGAATTAAAAAGAACTTTAAAAATCGTGATTTTGACATAAGATGGATGTCATATATTATTTTGAAGTGGGTCACGTGATCTCTTCACATAATTGTCACGTGATCTCTCCATATACAGGGTGTAATCATTATTTTAATTTTTATTTGAAAACCTACTGAATATATTTTGCTGAAATTTTTTTTATATATTTTATGGGATAATTTGGATATTTCATAAAACTTTCGAAAACGAAACAGCAGAGCATTTAAAAATAAATAAAAACAACCTATTTCGTAAAATAACTAAGAAAATATATCCCTCATTCAAACAGCAAAAATCTGATCAGTGGCGTAGTAAAGAAAGAAACGTTTTCAGAAATAAGATAAGTTAACTACATTAAGGGGGAAAAACTGCAATTACAGATAAAGGAAATAACAGCTTTCCAAAAATGAATAAGCGAACATAATTCGCAAAAGGCAAAACAGATGAATTACGTATTTAGGAAAGTGACTGATTTTGAAAATAAATAATCTAACTGTATGAGTAAAGAAGATATGTATATAAAAAACAGTATTTTTACTTTCCTTACAATATATGTAATATTTGGGAAAAGTATAAAAACCATGACAAAAATTATAACTTTAGTTTTCGACGGATCTACATATTTTAGGACCTCTAAAATACGGAAAAATTATTTTTAGCGGGACCTCTCCCTCTCTCTCTCCCTCTCTCTCCCTCTCTCTCTCCCTCTCTCCCCCTCTCTCCCTCTCCCTATCCCCCTCTCTCCCTCTCTCTCCCTCTCCCTCCCTCTCTATCTCCCTCCCTCTCTCTCTCCCTATTCCTATCCCCCCTCTCTCTCCCTCTCTCACTCCCTCTGTGTGTGTGTGTGTGTTTATGTGTGTGTGTCTGTATCTGTGTGTTTGTATGTGTGGTCGTCTGTGCATTGTATGTATCCACTCTAACTCAAAAACTAATGAACTGCATTTCATAAAATTGTGGGTACTGACTTGTGGGTACCCAATTGCTGATGAAATTTTAGTACGATTTGGAAAACAAGAACTTGCCTTTCATTTGATAAAAAAGGTCATAAAAATCGTCAAAATCTTAAATAAAAATTACGTATTCGCAAATTTATCAATTAAATGTTTGTTTTATACGTAATTTTGAGAATGAAAAGAATAAAACCAAGCGTTCTTGGAACATTTAAGTTTTTCCGTATTTTTGCTACGCCGGTTTTGAATATACGACCAGTTACCTATAAGAAAACGAAAATTCATATAAAAGTGAAAATTCAGTGTAATTTCAAATGATTATGCGTGTTATTTTGTGCCATTAAACTCAATTTAACGAATTATTAAGGGTATAAAGAGAAATTGTATTTGAGTCTGTAGAAAATCCATGTGCTGCCCACATCAGATTTTTTTTTGTTTCGAAAACCTTCTGATAATTTTAAATATTTATTGTATGTAATTTCTAACAATGTGCATTATTTTTCAATTTAATTTTCAATACATATTTTCATAACAAAGTTGGAAATGCACAAGATAAGAACATTATGTCAGATTAAGAACTTGTCTAAATTTGACACACCACATTTTGCTAATCACTATATATTTCGTTCCTTACGTCAAAAGATTTTTTGAACCCTCATATATTTCTTAATCTCAGGCAAAAATAAATTCCCTGAGGAGGGGAGGTGATGGTTGAATACACACCTGCAGAGTTCCGATAAAGATTTTTAGCACTCCTTTGCTAACTTTCCCTCATAAATCTAGCAGATCAATATCTGACAATGTGGTAGTACACGACGTTGAAGGCCCTGAATATATATATTTTTACTTTTTGTAAACAAATATGTAGAAGGACAAAATTGTGATAGTGCAGTAAATTCGAATATTGGCTTTTGATGGATTTACATGGCCATTCCTAAATAAGGACATTCTTATGGGCCTTCATGGGCATTCTTAAGCAATTTTTAAATGGACACTTGTCAAAGGCATTCTTGTCAAAGGCATTCTTAAATAGGAAAAAACTGTTTTAAGAAACTGTTGATGTGTGTGAATGTACGTTTATAAACACTTTATGGGTTACTTAAATATAAATTCATCATTTCAAAGGGTAATTTTAAATGACTATTGATTTTTATTGAGATCGGATCTGTAGATTCTTAAATATCTGAACAGTATTTTTCGGAAAATGAAAGAAATTCCCCTCAGAAAAATATATTCATAATGCTAACTGAATAGTCAAATTTATTTGGAAAAAAAACTGGCAAAAATATTTACTTTTAATCCATGCAGAGAATTTGGAGTTGGATCAGCGTAACACCCATATAAAAGTATAACTTTGTCATATTGCAGTTATATCTTGTTACGTTACTGCAATCTCACATCCATGCTACAGTGGCCATCCATCAGCATTGGCCATTTTTGGGTTGTTTGTAACAATACATGATGGCTTTTGGAATTTCTCGATATTCGCGATATATATATATATATATATATATATATATATCGCGAATATATTTAATTATATTCTTAATATAATTAAATTAGAGTACTTTTTAGGAGCATTTAACCTGAAATAAAGTGGTATTATTACCTAGGAATTTCCATGAGCCGTCCTGAGATATTTTTAGAGCCTAAGCGCAATGTCGCGAAAAAAATATGATGATTGCGAAGAAATCGGTGTGACAATTTTCACGATAATTACCCAAATTTTTGTTTTTGGTTTTGGCAATATGAAATCTTGAGAAGATTGTGCTACTTACTTTCTTATCGTATAGTATAGGGGAAGTACGTTTTTCATATGTTGAAGAAAATCACGTGTTAAATCCTGTTAAGCATATATTGAACACATTTAAAATTATGTCCCTGTGCGCATGTACGTATGCACACGAGAACTCATAAGATAATTTTAGAATGGCTATGGAATTTCATTTATAAGTACATTCTGTGAAAATTTAAAATTATTCCTACTACTATTTTCAAAGCATTGGTGTGTTATTGTTGTTGAGACCCAGACCATCCGACCTACCAGAAAGATGTAAGGTAACTGTTTGGCCTGAAAGCATTGATGTCTGTAACAGTTCAATGAAGCTCGTATCACGTCACCTGCTCTTCAGCTGAGTTATGACTCCTTTTATAGACTCTCTGTAGAAACTTCTAGAAATATCTCTTACCTCGTAAAATATTCGTTATTTCGAGGTGTTTATCGAACCGTCAAAAGTTGCCAAATATTTCCAAATTAGCTACGAAGTGCCAAATATGACAACCAGCTCCCGACCTTCATATGGCAACCCTAGATCCACGTTATAGGAAAGGTTGCATGTACGGCTGTTTTTTCTGTCTGGTTTTCAAAAGACACTTCAGTGAGAGGGAGAGCGTTTTAAACGTTCGTAATAATATACACTGCATTGTTTATTTAATTTTTTGCTTCTTAAGTTCATATTTCCTTCATTATCTATACATTTTTCTTTTTACTTTTGTTTCGTTCCACTAGATGACGCTACTAATATATTGGGATCTGTCGCTTAGTCATTTTCTGCTTGGCCGGCCAAATCTGTGCTCAGTTCGATGTACATGTCCAGGTTTGTTTGCACTGAAAAACGAAATCCATAGATTTCCGGAATGGCTTATTTTACCTTATTTGTACTGCATTTTACGTTGTCATGTGTTTCATTATTGATTGTACGCAAAATCATGTTCAATACATTTTTTCTGTGTAGAATTTTGCATTATGTTTTTAATTAAGTGTTACTGGAGAAAATCTGACTCATGTTTAGCATACCCCGAAAATCTACCTTTAATATTATGGAGAGCATTTTTAAAAATTTTTATATATCCCGCATTTAAACAATTTTGAATTAAAAAAATATTACAGAACACAACAGATTGAATTTGTTTTATTATTATTGCCACCTTCAGCGTAATTTCTGGTTCAGTGAAGAGAATTCCTAGTTAACCTGCGAATATTTACCAAGAATTCATTTCTATGATTTAAATTCCAAATTTTTAAGAAATAGGAAAAATCCTCTAAATTGTATCCTGGAGGTCCAATTATTCAAAATTCTTGACTTCACAAATCCCGATTGGATGGATGGAAATATTTGGAAATCATTAAAGAAAATGTTTTACTACGCCTGTGGGCATTTGTCGAATTGAAAATATCGGAATTTCTGGCCGTATGTTAAAATTGTGTTCGCCACTGTTTAAATTGCATTGCTGCTATTCTTTATTAAAGGAGTAATGTTTGTTGCTTGGGAAAAAATATCTAAATAGTCTCTTGCAGATTATATTCACTACAGAAAATTATTGAGATGCCACACATTTTTATGAAAGGTAATTAAGGTACAATAATACAGTACTCGAAGAAAGCATAAGGACAACATATAATTGAATGAAAATATACTTTATTTTCACCTCATCAAAATGAAATTTTGATATTTCTGGCCTCTAATATGAAATTATACAATAACATTTACAACACATAAAACAACAAATATGAACCTTACAAAAGTTGAACATATAAAGATTATCACTAAAGAAAATATAGAAAAAAGTATAAGGAGATGTTCTAAATTACTTAACATTTCTCTTAATAATCAAGAAAACCATATTTTTTTCAATTACTTGAATAAGCCGAGAGGTCATCGATGCTGAAAGTTCTTTTAAAGTGTCTATGGAAATGTTTTTCCAAACTTGTTTGATGGCTAACACAAGATCATGTATATATTGATATTGTGTGCCATTTTTATAAACTTCTCAGGTTAGAAGATCCCATAAATTTTCTATAGGATTGAGATCGAGACTCCCTGCCGGCCAATCAAGTATATTTACTGAATTAGTGTCTAACCAGAGTTTTACACTCTTAGAAACGTGTATGGAAGCTTTATCCTGTTGGAAAATATAGTCTCCTGAAGTAATTAGTGGGGCCTCAGATAACAAATGTTCGCCTAACATATCAATATATTTGTCAGGGCCATTTTGTAGTTGATAAAAACTATAGGCGTGGTACCATTTGCTGCAAAAGCGCCCCAAATCATTACTGTGCCCCCACCGTATTGACGTTTGGAAAACACTTTTTTGGTTTTGCGGAGATTATACCAAAAATAGCGAAAACCATCTGAACCAGCAAGATTGAACTTATTTTAGTCCGAAAAAATTACATCAATCCATTTTGGATTGAGAGAAATGTATTTTTTTTAAAACTCCTGTCTTGTTTCCTTATATGCCTTTTTAAGAGGCGGACGTGACATTAACTTTCCATACCAAATATTCGGATGTTTATTAAAAATATTTTGAACTGTTTGTGTGGAACATGGTAAGTCCAAATTTCTTCTAACTTCATTTGCAGTTTCTTTTTTCTCGCAAGCTCTTCTTGCAATCATTATTTTCTGTCGATGAGTTAGAATTTCTGGTCTTCCAATTCGTTTTTTCATTCCATACATTCCAGGTTCTTTTAGAAAATTATAAACTACAGGTTTAGATCTTTTATTTTTTTTCAAAATTTCATGCCCACTCAATTCACATTCTTATATTTTAAAAGCAAGGATTTTCCTTTTGTTAAGGTCAGACAGATGAGTTCCTTTTGGCATCTTATAAAAATCGTGATTAAATGAAGCAAATGTGAATTTTGTTTAGAAATCCAGTCTTTATATTTGAAATGGTCATTTTCTGCTTTCAAATATGCAAATTTTACTATAATTTAAGGTGAAAAAACAGTTGTCCTTATACTTTTTTTCAAGATCATATGTGTTTAAAATTTCTAAAGCAAATTTATACATATTTATTTTTGGAAAATTTAGCTAATTTACATGAAAAATAACTTAATTTATCAATACTTTTATTTAAGAAATTTGCATACATTTCCGTCTAAAACATTTCTAGATTTGTCGAATTTTTGCTTGTCCTTATACTATTTTCGCATACTGTTAAAATGTTTAGTGGATATTTTATGCACGGTTTATAGGGAAAAAGGCCAAATAAATTTCGAATGAAAGGTCACTGAGTATACAGATCAGAACTATCCATAGTAAAGTGACTATGCCTGATAATATAAAAAGGATTGCAGTACCCTTAGCAAGAAAGTGAAGAAAATATGACCACAAACCTTATAATAGAGTAAAAGCCCCTGTGCTCCCTATGCCAGAATTTGAATCAATAGATTGAAACGTCATCTTATTTTGCAAACTTGTGTCGCGTAAATTGGAAGTGGAAGGTCAAACTTATTGCTTACAACTTCTTGAACAAACCTTTTCAAAGATCGCACAATTTCTTGGCTGTAACTGAGCAATCAGAGCACTTACTGCGTATCAAGCTCGTTTAAACATTTTATCACTGACCTTGTTACTTTCCTTATATACATAATGTATAAGGAAAGTATTGTGACGGGGTCGAAAATTCGAATTCGAGTTTTCAACGGGAGAGCACGTTTCAAGCATCCCTGATCACGAATAAAACACTTTTGAAGTGATGTCTGTGTGTGTGTGTGTGAAAGTATGTGTGTGTGTGTGAAAGTATGTGTGTGTGTGTGTGTGTCAGTGAGTCTGTGGAGACGATAACTGACGAACAAATGGATCAATTCGAACGAAATTTTGTACAAAAATCACAATCCGTAAACACTGGAAGCCTATTGTTTTTATACTCAATCGAATGTTCAGAATCCCCCTAAATTTTCGAGTGAAATTTTGAAAAAATCGTCAAAAAACCAAAACCGCTAATAAAGTTAGGCAAATAGACATTTCTTATGTAATTTTTCATTAGAAAACGATTGACATAAATTTTAGAACGCTAACCTGAACCGTTCTCGAGATATTGTACATTTTTCAAAAAATTTATCAAAAAGTTATATAAAATAAAACAAAAATATTTCCTATTGAGAAACATGTTCACTTTTCATATGTTATGTAATACCATGCGATAAATTGGGTGACATCATTCTCGTGGATCTAGCTCGTTCCATTCATGAAAAAAGATACTTTGGGTAATACTTTTGTATTTGAGCGCCAATAGTCATTTACCTGCTGTACGAATAACTTATTTCTCTGTTCATAACGCTTGGCGAAATTTTAGCGACGAATTTGGTGGAATGTCGCCAACTTGGCGACTTTTTTAAAATGTTGCTAAATAAATGAAAAACTCGCCAAATGGATGAAAATGACGCTAAATCAATGAAAATAACGTCTAATTGACGAAATTTCAATATCTTGGAAAGAATATAAATATCTACTATCAAAATAATCTATTTTTTTTTTATTGTAAAAGAAGTAAATTCATTGCATTCTATAAAGAAAGTCATGTGCTGCTCACATCAGATTTTGCTACTATATATTACGTCTTAGAAGGGTGTTGCAATAACTTTTATTCAATTGGACAGTCATTTTACTATACATTCAGTATTGTGGCAATTAATTGAGAAATGCAGTTTTTTTTATAAAATTCAGTTTTATTCAAGTTTTCTCTGGATACATTTAAAAGTAATAAGTGATATGACCTTCCCGAGACTTTATAACATCACAGACACGTTTCGGCATGGAATGTACTAGACTAGCACATGTAGTTTTAATTTCAACGTCTCTGAACCATATGTCAATAACGGCCGAAATTAGCTTGTCCATCGTCGTACAGTCAAATTTGTGAAGCCGCTTTTTGACAATAGCCCACAAATTTTCTATGGGATTCAAGTCTGGTGAATTCCCGGGCCAATCCAGTACGGTAATATTTTTTTTGAGCAGAAATTTTTGATTCCGTTCGAAGTGTGACATGGCGCGCTGTCTTGTTGGAAAACGCAATCTCCGTTCGGCCACAGTTTAGCCATGGTTGGAAGCACTTTTCGGGTCAATATGACTTCGTAACTGGCACTGTTCATCATTCCCTCTACGGGAACAAGAGATTCTGTCCCCAAAACGCTGAAACAACGCCAAAAACATCTTTTTGGGCGGATGCTTGGGTGCTTGA
The DNA here is from genome assembly GCA_951213105.1 of Amaurobius ferox. NCBI lineage: Eukaryota > Metazoa > Arthropoda > Arachnida > Araneae > Amaurobiidae > Amaurobius > Amaurobius ferox. The sequence goes on from OX578143.1 coordinate 22,634,503, forward strand.
TTGATGTGGTGCTGATTGAGAGGTTCTCCTTGACTCCTTCTCACGAACATAGATCTAAATCCCTGAACCACAAAATGTGTTTCGTCAGAAAAGAGAACTTTCTCCCAGTCCTTCTCAGTCCATGTTTTGTATTTCCGTGCCCATTCCAACCTTTTTTTCTTTATGCGAAGCGTCAGAAGCTGCTTCTTGTACGGTCGACGTGCTCTCCGTCCGCGTTCTAACAGCCTGTATCGCACTGTTGAAGGTGCAATATCAACACCAGCTGCCACCATCGACTTAGACAGGTCAAAACTGGTTAATCGAGAATTTTTAACACTCATTCGATGTAAAGTTTTGTCGTCACGAGTCGAAGTTGATCTTTTTCGGCCGCATCTTCCAGAGCGGTTGGTTCCAGCATTTCCTGTTTCCTGAAACCGCTTCCAGATTCTCCCGACACTTGCTGTACTCACTCCACATATTTTACCTATTTCCTCGAAAGTCTTAGAAGTGTGTTCTCTAAGCGCAATCACTTTAGCACGTGTTTCCGCGCTGATATCCATGACGCTAATGAGCCCCGCAACAACTGAGAAACTACCACTGCGGAACACCTGCCACCTGGCGGAGGAATTTGAGCACCTGCTACTTACCATGTGCATACGAACACCTGCTACTTTGATAATAACTGCAATTTGAACTCTTAGCTATTTTGGAGTGCTTCTTCCTAAGCTTACGTGTGATAAAACGAAAAAAATGACATTTCTCAATTAATTGCCACAATACGTAGATCTAAAATTTAAATTAAGGATCCTTTTCATTCCGAAATTATTAGGAGTGCTTAAGGATGTTGCTAGAAACACCCGTATAGTTTATCAGCTATATGTGCAGCGTTGAACGAGGAAGGTGATTGTTTGATTGTTTAAAGCTGAAATAAATTTGATTGTTTAAAGCTGAAATAAGTTTGATTGTTTAATGGTAAAGGCAGTGTTATTATTTTTTTTTAGTTTTTAGGTTATTTAATATAAATTGTGCCTACGAATGCTTCAAAAGTTCTTCCATGTAACGGTCTATAAAACATTTATTTTCACCACATATAGAAATTAAAAATATATAGTTTAAGTTTCAGTGACGTAATGGTCGGGTAATGCTTACATAAGTAATGGGAGGGAGTACAACATGCGCAATAACTTTTCAGCTATATTCATTAACGAAATACCTGTGAAACATTAATTTGTAGCACATATCCAAATTTTAGAAAATTTGATGACGTTTTAAAGGAGTTATTGTCGAACATCATATATCTGTAAACGGGCGTATAAATGTAAAATTCTAATTTGAACCATATACCAAATTAAGCAAAAAATTGAAGTTTCTGAGAAGTTATTATCGAACAATGACCACAACAACAATTGAAGGCCAACGGCCGTACCGTGCTGAAAACACCGGTTCTCGTTAGATCACCGAAGTCAAGCAGCATCGGGCGCGGTTAGTACTTGGTGGGTGACCACCTCGGAACACCGCGTGCTGTTGGCCATCTCGGGTGCGGTATCCCCGTGGTTTGCGCGCTAAGATTTGCACGCTGCCACAAATGCCGCCGTGTTCATGCGGAGTACGATCACGTTAAACATGTGGGTCCGTAAGTCCTTCCGAGAGGTTGGTGGTAGGGGAAGGAGGGTACGGTCCCTGTGGATGCCTCCCCCACTGGGTTCCGGTCTAAATTGGGTGGCACTTCCCGGCCGTCCATACAGTTACCTTACACCTTTCTGGTAGGTCGGACGGTCTGGGTCTCAACAACAACAACAATTGAAGCGCAGAACATACAATAATTATTCGACCGCTCCCGTTATCAAACTCGGTTTGTGAAGCGTTTACTTTTAACTAATATCTAAATTTCAGTAAAGATGTATAAGTTTTTTAAGGGTTATCGTTGAACATGGTATGTCAGTTAAAAGAGCTGGGTGCAGCATGTGCAAATTTCATCCGACCACGTTCAGAAACAGACTAAAATTATTTATCTTCACCACGTATTTACATTGTAAACAAAATGATTAACTTTTAGAGTGATTAATTATCGTCAAACATAATATATCAGTAAAGAAGACGTAGCACAAATTGTATCCACTCACATTAAGCAATGAACTCTATCTTTAAAACATTACTTTACATCATATTTATAAATTTAAAATGAAGTTAAGTTTTAAAGAAGTAAATACGCTGCGTCCTCAAAGTGGAACTACCAAAAACAGTGTTTCTTTCAAGACTTTTTGGTCGGCGGCGAATGACATTTTAGAGGGGCAAGTTTTCTATTTAACCTATATAAATATATCTAAATGCTGTGCAACATAAATAGAAACTAGGTTTCATAAAATGTCTCCGGGGGGCTCGCACCCCTCCCGGAGGTATACATGAAAAAAACACTGACCACAAATATTTTCGCAGTCAATTGTAATCAACTTATGATTATTCGTGGTCGAAGTTAAAACCGTAACATCCCACGCTTAAATGCACTCGCATAAATAGAACCAGAACGCGCTGAATTTGCCTAAATGTTAAAAGTGTGTGTTTGTCAGCAATCGTAATATATCTCGAAACAGAAAACCACAAAATAAATTTATGAGACAAGCAGTATTTTACTTAATTTATAAAGAGAAAGTGTTTAAGTCATATTTAAATCTTTTGCCCCTGGAACTTTAAAATCTGTCATCTTTTAAACTTACATTATATGTTTGAAACATTTTCTCTTTTGTGACTTTAATATTCCTTCAGGCTGAACCCCTAACGACATCTTTAAAAGTTCAGATCTAAGCTTATTAACACTGAAAAAGAACTTCCGAAATTATCGTCTGTATACGGCATTTTATTTCCGAGGAATTTCACTTTCTGATCTACATATTTAACAATGAAGTATATTTATTTTAATGTTAATTTAGATCGAGAAATATTTGTGTTCATTACTGGTATAGGTTGTCCAGATCTTCTATTCCAATTCAATGTTTCATCAGATATAGCTCCCCGCCCCTTCTTTCCCAGTCCTTCCCCCTTTTTTCCCCTTCTTCGATGAGGAACTGTTCGGAACTTGACTCTGTTCGGAAATCCGTGGAACCCTCTTCCGTTTCAGAATTCAATTTCCTTTCTATAACGTTCACACCATCACCCACCCCCTGTCGAAGATCATAATGTTGCCACTATCCTGCTCTTTCGCTGATAAGAGTTTACATGGTAATGCATTAGATGGGTTTAAATTAATTAACGTTGCCATTTTATCTAATTTTCTGCTCAATTGTTAAATGAAGCCTTTATCTAATTTGAGAAGACATTAGCAGAGCATCTCAACTCCTGGTCCTCACTAATGTCAGTGCAAAGAAATTGAAAAAAAAATTGAAATGTTTTGAAAGTATATAACTTTTGACTAATGGTTATTCAAAAATAAGGAAGAGTCATACAGGCAATTCTATTTTTAGAATAACGAACATCATGACTCAGGCAAAAATTTCTAAAGTCATCAATATTAAGTTTCTTGCAAAACAAAATGCTAAAGCTATAGTGAACATAACTGTAAGATTAAATTAAATGGGAACATTACAAAATAAAGATCAATCATGCATAAAGCATTGATTATGAAACACTTTCCAACTTCAATGCAATTTTATTTAAATATCTCTAAAATGCGATGCATTCCTCAGTAATATTTTTAAATTTATCACAATACTAGATTAATTTATTATATGTTAAAACTTAATCGAAAATAAATTAACTTTATTCAAATGCCGTTATCGAAATATAAATCGCCTAGCTCTCTATATAAAAGCAGCATTTCATTCATAAACTTTTTCCATTCCTTTCATTTAGCGCAATACTACAATAATTTATTTTATTCAAAAACTTAAAACCATGGAGGTACAAGTAATTTAACTCTATACTTAAAACTTCATCGAAAAAGTGGTCTGCATCTCTATGTAAAATCAATGAATGTTTCATTCATATCAGCTATATTACAGACACCATAAGCTAAATAATTTTGCGTTAAGGAAATGCAGCAAGTCTTATACAACTAATTCTACATCTTTTGGTGTTTACATTCTCCATAACTGAAAATTGAGCTTCGTTGTAGAGATAATGAAAGTTTGATGATCATTTAAACTCATATATATTGTAATTGCGTTGTTTCAAAATGTAGATGCACAGAATTTAAGCAAAAATAAAGCGATTTTAGGACGGATACAACACTAAATATAAATTGAAAGGAACTTTAAAGATCACGATTTTGACACAAGATGGATTCCATATTTTATTTTGAAATGGGTCACAAGATCTCTTCACATAATGGTCACGTGATCTCTTCATATAAAGGGTGTAATCATTATTTTAATTTTTATTTGAAAAACCACTGAATATATTTTGCTGAATTTTTTTTTATATATTTTATGGGATAATATGAATATGGCCTAAAACTTTCGAAGCAATTTGTAAATTTTAAATTCGCTTAAAAAATGTTTGAAAAATTAGTATCCATAGGGTTCAATATATTTCATTTTTTCAACCCGGGTTCAATCCAAAACTAATTGGGTAATATTATTCATTTATATTCCCATAGGTCCCACACACTGTCTAAACAGCATACTAAATTTCATTTTGATAAAATCATTTTTATAGCAGTTATAGTGCTAACGGACAGACATAAGGAACAAAGTCCTAAACACTTTTCAATATATTTTTACGTTATCATAATATTAAACTTAAACGTATTAAAAGTATTATTTTCTCTGTTTTCTATTCAAGGTTTGACGGAATCGAGAATTTTTTCACTTCTTTTCTCCAATAAATATATTCGTCATTGTGATTAATAAATAAAGGAAGTATATGCAAAAATATCTATCTTTATATGTAGATAATTCCTTTCCATAACAGAGGGTATAATACACTCCCTTTTAATAGAGGTTACAGTGCACCCCCTTTTGATAGAGGCCTGAATATGTCCTCTTGCAATAGCTTTTCTCTGTGTGATATATTATCTTTTTCTGTACACCCTATTTGATAATTGTTACATTATTTTGAATTCTACTGCAGCATACACATTTTTAATATCGTGGGGTTCTACTATTTTATATCGGTACTTTAAATTTATTACATATGCTCCTGGAGCTAAAACGATAGGGTGATTTTACCAATCAGGACTAACTTGTGTGATGCACGTTGTATGGTCTAAGAAATGCATCTATGAATTTGACTCTTATCATCTCTTCAAAGTAACAAGTATTGCGCACTCATATTAAGATATCTATAATTTCTTTAATATGAACTAATTTCCCACAATAACTATTTTAAATCCTAAAAAGCTTGTTTTTCATCTTGAACGTTGTACAAGAATATATACAGACAAAAATCTAAAAAAAAGTTGCATTTATAACTATGAACAATTACACATTGACTTTATAATGGAGATTTAAAATCATGTCTTTAATAGCATGGAAGATATGCACACCCCCTCACACCTGTGCTACATTTTATTGATGAATTATATATAATTTTATAGCTAATTTTATTTTATACAGCTTTTGATTTTTATCTAGTTTTTTCCAGTGTCCCATTTGTATCTAGATATGGAAAACACAAAAATGCTATGTTGGAATTTTCTTGTTTCATACACACAAATGTGAACGTTTAATAAACTTTTTTGAATTTAATAAACGTTTCATGTAATAAATTCGCATAACATAATGAAGGACCCTAGTCTGTTACATTTGTATACTATCTATATCATTAATGAACCATTTTACTTTGCGTCTTCAGCTAACTCATATAACTTTTTACACTTCCATTTCTATAAACTTCATGGTAAAGACAAAGCAAGGATTTATGAAAGCACTTCTATGCTAATATATTCAAGGTGTTTCATTTTGTCAAATGTTTGGCGAGTTGTCACTCAAAAACGAAAGTCTCTAAGATAGCTCTAATCTAGAGACTTTAAGGTAGACATTCACATGGTAGCTGCATCAGATTATTCTTAACTATATTAAATGCAAGTTATATCAGTATACAGAGTTTAATTATTTAGTTTTAATAATTGGTAGTTTAGATAAAATCTTATACATTATATTTAATTTTGACCCAAATGCCTTGTGAAAAACAAAGTCACCACTTTAATATTTCGTTGGAGCAGCTTTAACTTTGATTACGGGATATTGCTGTAGTTTCATAGACTCTCTGAGTTTATGCAATGTCTCAATATATTCATCCTAATTCGAATCAATCTTTTGCTGAGATATATTGCATTGACAACAAAAGAATCAAACTGACCCATAAACTTCTGCATTTCATCCCAAAGGGCTATATAGTGGAAAATATGGAGTGATGTAAATGATACTTTATGCTTTTTAAATCATGCTTTCACAATTTCAGCCAGATAAATATCTGATTTTTTGTCCTGGAATGCATCCGGGACATGAGCAAAGTAAACATCCATTGGGATAACTTGATTAAATAGATTCAGGTAATCAAACTTCATGTTATTGCTACGTAATATTGCTGGGCCTAAACCAGATCAATTGAAGTAACCCCAGACAATAACACTTTCTCCAAAGTCTTACTCAGTTCGATGGACACTGTGCATAGTAGTGTAGGGTATCACATGATCCTCTGATCCACACTGTGAATGGAATCACAATTTCCATTGGTTCACGTGATTCTCTTCTTACCCTGATGCGTCCCTCACTCTGAAATAAGGTAAATTTGAGCTCATCAGACGACATGATCCGTTTTTATTTTATTCTCATAAAAAATTAAAACCATTTTCTCAGCTTAGTCTCGATAGAAAGTGGTTTCCTTGTGGCCACACATTTGTGTAGTCACAATCTTGTAAGTTGTGTGTGTGGAAATACTTTTACTTTCACTACTGAACACAACTGCGAGTACAACTGTCGATTTTTTAGAATTTGATTTCTCTAAGCATTTTAGTGATCTCCTGTCACGATCATTTACCACTTCTCCCCCCCCCCAACCCCGTTTACTGCACGAAGTTCACAGTTATTTCAGCTCAGTAATTCAGTGCTCAGTAATTTCAGCAATCTCCTTTATTTTTACTTTCCTTATATACATAATATATAAGGAAAGTATTGTGACTGGGTCGAAAATTTGAATTCGAGTTTTCGACGGGACAGCAGGTTTCAAACACCCCTGATCACGAATCAAACAGTTTTGAGGTGGTGTCTCTGTGTGTGTGTGTGTGTGTGTGTGTGCGTGTGTGTGGTGTGTGTGACAGTGAGTCTGTGGAGACGATATCTCAGAAACAAATAGAGCGATTCGAATGAAATTTGGAACGAAAATCACAATCCGTGAATACTGGAAGTCTACTGTTTTAAAAAGTAATCGAATGTTCAGAACTCCCCTAAATTTTCGAGTGAAATTTTAAAGAAATCATCATCCAAAAACAAAACCTTTAATAAAGTTACGCAAATAGACATTTCTTATATAATTTTTCCTTAGAAAACGATTGACATAAACTTTAGAACGCTAGCATGAACCGTTATCGAGATATTTCACATTATTTAAATAAATTTATCAAAAATCCCATAAATAAAAAAAATATACTAACTATTGAGAAACATGTTCACTTTTCATATGTAATATCATGCGATAAATTTGATGACATCATTCTCGTGGATCTAGATCGTTCCATTCATGAGAAAAGATACCTTCAGTAATACTTTTTTGAATTTGGCGGAATGTCGCCAACTTGGCGACTTTTTAAATGCTGCCAAATTAACGAAAATCTCGCCAAATGGATAAAACTGACACTAAATGAATGATAATGACGACTAATTGACGGAAATTCAATATCTTGGAAAGAATATAAATATCTACTAAGAAAAACCTGTTTTTTTATTGTAAAAGTAGTAAATTCATTGCATTATATAATCCTGAATCTGATGTGTTGCCCACATCAGATTTTTTTGTTTACTCCAGGTCAATAATTTGGAACTTCCTAAACACAGAAGTGTCTTTACCGAAACTACCTGAAACGTCTTCCAACATGATTGTTTAAGAAATGTTAAGTTACACACCGCTTCAGATAAAGTTGACGGATGTATTTCCTGAAGAAATATGCAAATCACTGTAGTACTGAGTCAATGAATAACTCCTTAAGCATTTGCATATTTTAATTCTAACTATGACTTTATGTGGCCAGACAGTGTATGCTTGCGATTTAAATAAACTTTATCAGCCACTTTATATATATTACTTAAACAAACCTTTCACTAATGAAAACCCAAGTCTCCTCTACAACTACGAACACACATAGAACTATTCAGGCTCGACAAACAGCATTCTCATTTAAATAGGCCACCCCCTTAGAACAGTCGTTATAGAGTCATCCACCCTTCATTTGCTGATTAAAGTTTCATTGAGGATTTGAATTCCAAAGGGTTACATTTAATTACAATCTTGTTTTATATAATTTTCTGCGTAATTGTGTAATGGTTATCTTATGTAATCAAATTTGACCTAATTCAATTATTGTATTTATAGTGTATCTCATTGTAATGAAATCCTCGCATACTGTGAAGTCGATATTTCATACAGATATTTCTATCTCGTGAACGGTTCATCTAGGATGGTTGAGTTTGCTTGAGAAGTGTTACGAAGATCACTTTAGATAACTACTAATAACAAAAAATCTGATGTGGGCAGCACATGACTTTCCTTATATAATGCAATGAATTCACTGCTTTTACGGCAAAAAAGAAAATAGGTTATTCTTATAGTAGATACTTATATTCCGTCCAAGATATTGAATTTTTTTTTTGTCGTCATTTTCATCGATTTAGCGTCATTTTTATCCATTTGGCGAGATTTTTGTTAATTTGGCAACATTTATAAAAGTCGCCAAGTTGGCTACATTCCGCCAAGTTAGTCGCCAAAATCTCGCCAAACGTTATGGACGGAGAAATAAGTTATTCTTATAGTACATAAAAGACTATTGGCGTTCAAATACAAATGTATTACTCAAAGAATCTTTTCTTGTGAATGGAACGAGCTAGATCCACGAGAATGATGTCACCCAATTTATCGCATGATATTACATATCAAAAGTGAACATGTTTCTCAACAGTAAATATATTTTTTTCAATTTATGGGATTTTTTGATAAATTTATTTCAAAATGTACAATATCTCGAGAACGGTTCATGCTAGCGTTCTGAATTTTATATCAATCATTTTCTAAGGAGAAATTACATAAGAAATGTCTATTTGCGTAACTTTATTAAAGATTCTGATTTTTTGATGATTTTTTTTTAAATTTCACTCAAAATTTTAGGGGGTTCTGAACATTCGATTGCGTTTAAAAACAGTAGGTTTCCAGTATTCATTGATTGTGATTTTTTTACCAAATTTCATTCGAATCGCTCCATTCGTTCATGAGATATCGTCTCCAAAGACTCACCACTGACACACACACACACACACACACACAAACACACACACATATACTTTCAGACACACGCACACACACACACACAGACATCACCTCAAAAATATTTAATTCGTGATCAGGGATGCTTGAAACGTGCTCTCCCGTCGAAAACTCGAATTCGAATTTTCGACCCCGTCACAAAACTTTCCTTATACAATATGTATATAAAGAAAGTAACAAGCTACAAACTAGTAACTGTTCAAAATTTTATGATATTCATACAGTTTTTACTTTACCTAAAATACACAGCATATATAAAGGCAAAGTAGTTAAATACACGACACTATTTTATGAATCTACATGTTTTGAGTATCTCTGAGTGCAAATCAATCATTCTTTTAATAATGCAACCATCTTATTTTCTGTGAGCCTGTAGGCACGATATCTCTCCATAAAAATGACTGAAATGAATGAATGAATCCACTGTAATTTGGTACAGTTATTTGAATCGATAGACGTCAGATGCCTGGTGGCTTATGAAGAAGATAAATCACAGAAAATTGTTCCACATTTAAAAAAAAAAAAATTAAGAATTATAAAATTAGTTATTTTAAAAATCCTTTGCAGCAATAGTCATTTTTAATGCAGTTTTTCATTTCAAAGCAATGATATATTTCACAGAACATCTTCACATACACTTTACAGATAATACAATTTTGGGACTGAAAGGTAAAATAATAAATAAATTGATACACTCACTATAATCAAATGATTGAAATGCATTTGTGTTATTTTAACCAGAAATAAATGGACACAATTTTTTAAGAGTTATTCCTTTAGAAACTTTTGTTAAGTTTTTAAAATATTAGTCAAAATACAGGTATTCTTAACAGTAGATATTTTTATCTTCAGACCTCTCCTTATAATGACCACCGCCCCCTCCCTGAAAAATACCTCCATACGTCCACACCTCGCATCTTTACTCCAATTGCATTAATGAACCAATACCATGAAAATTTTTTATATCGTTTTTGCACCTTCCCTGCGGATGCGAATTCTACCATATTTAAGAACCCGAATATTGTTAAAAGAGAAATTGAACTTATTTGTTGTGAAATAACTATCACCCTGACAGTCAAACTACAAATGACCGTTCCACCTTCAAATATACGGAATAGGATACCATTAGAGACACTATCTAGAAATCTATATTTTTTTTCTGTAACTGGTTTCCTGCGTTTTGATTGGATCGTTTTTATTTCCCTCTCCTGAAAACAGGATGGTTGCCATACCAAAAAATCAAATATTTTATTTCTTTTTAATATTATCTACCGCTTTTTTTTTAGTTCTTTTTAATATTATCTACCGCTTTTTTTTTCAATTTCCAGGGAGGAAGGGAAACTTTATTTAATGGAATCTTCTGCCCGAAGCTCAGAATAGATTGTTCGAATTGAGTCATAAAATCGAATGTCCTGGGGTGGTGGGATCACAGAGTTTCCTCCCAACCATGACTAATAATGGATCTGTGTGGTAGTGAAGGCTTCATGATATTTTCTTTTGGTACAAAAACTGGTAATGATTTTGTACAATGAAGTGTACTATAAATGCTAAAAGGGTTGTGTCCTTGCGAATTGCTTGTCTGTGTTTGGCAATTGTCCATACTAACATTGCTGAATTTTATGGAATGCGTTTTGAAATGGAAGCACAACAAAGTTTTATTTACATTTTTACGTACTAGATATTAAACCCGACAAATAGCAGGGTGCATGAAATTATGTAAAGATATCCTTCCACCCGCCAGTAGCACTTTCGCTCATAATATCCCTTGTTATATATGGACAATGCATTTCTTTCCTGATTAATTTTAATTAGTTTATGACTCTCTAACAAAACATAATTATTATGCAATCCTTTAACAAAACGTCATTAATTTGCTACCCCTAGATCTTGCAACAAAATATACCTGATCCACGCATTGTGAAACTCAATGTATTTAAAATCAAGAATATAAAATTAATTCCTACAAAGCGAGAGAAATAGATGATCAAAGATTTTTTTTTCCAATGGCCAGGCACTAGACTCTAGCACTAGACTCTACGTCGACTTACGTCGTTTGCCCTATGTACGGCCAAAATCGTGAACCATTTTGCCGTCCAAGGACGTTGCCCTAGGCGCACTAGAGGGGGGCGGAACACACTGCGCCCACAACACACAACATCCATGTCTTACGTGGGACTCGAACCCACAGCGTGGCGACCGATCGATTCGCCTTGACCGTTCGGCCACCACGTCGACTTAAATGAGCCAACAGCACGCGGCGTTACCAGGTGGTCACCCACTCAAGTACTATCCGCGCCCGATGCTGCTTAACTTCGGTAATCTAACGGGAACCGGTGTTTTAAGCACGGTACAGCCGTTGGCTCGTAGATGATCAAAGAAATTATACTTAATTTTCGAGGTATTAAATTGTATCACATTATCGAAATTTCCCCACGGAAGCCAGTTTGGCGGTATTTTGCCAAATTATCGCCACATTTTTCTCTACGTGGAGCTGACAGACAGATAGGTAGATAAACGAACAGAGCTAACTTATGTAGTATATACAGAACACGACATAGATATGAACAGAACACGACGTAGATATGGACAGAACACGACTTTCCCTACATAGTGCAATGCCTTTACTTCTGTCACTTTCGATATAACGATGTACAAGATGTTTGGCATTCAATTAACCCCACATCAATTAAATTGTGCAACTTGTCACTCCAAATAGAGTCACTTACTTATTCGCACTTACCTGCAAAATCCTCAAAGAAATGCAATTGAGATTTATTACTATCTCGTGAAAAATGAATGCTTATTGGCGGAATATTTGGCGACAAAATATAAAACTATTCCAAAATGTATTTTTTCTCGTGACTTGAACAGACTAGATCTACGAGAAAGACACTGACATATTTTTCTGCAAAATATTGTACATAGAAAGTGAATATATTTGACAAAAATAATTAATTTTTCAATTTCATGGATTTCCTTTTCAAAATTTATTTGAAAAATATGCATCTCGAGATTGGTTTATGCTAACATTCTAAAGTAGGTATCTTGATTTGTAGGTAGGTATCTGAAAAACATTCCATCTGATATGATTATTTATTTATTGTTATTGAAAGTTTTGATTTCTCAATAAGTTTAAAAAATAAATTCTAAACTTGGAAATATCTTCCGGACATTCAATCGTGTTTAAGAACCAAAAGGTTCACTGATTGTAATAATCGCACCAAATTATTTTTGAAACGCTTCATTCCCTCGTGAGGTATGGTGTCGACAGATTCAAGAACACACATACTAACATACACTCACATAAACATACATGAACACTAACGTACATACTCACTAACATACATACATATACTAACATACATGCACACACTAACATACATACACGCGCAGGATTGGAGCAGGGCATTGGAGCAGGGCATGGGAGCAGGGCATATATCAGATTTTTACTTTCCTTATATACAATAATGTATAAGGAAAGTATTGTAACTGGGTTGAAAATTCAAATTCGAGTTTTCGACGGGAGATCACGTTTCAAACATCCCTGATCACGAATCGAACATTTTTGAAGTGATGTTTGTGTGTGTGTGTATGTGTGTGTGTATCAGTGAGTCTGTGGAGACGATAACTGACGAACGAATGGAGCGATTCGAATGAAATTTTGTACAAAAATCACAATCCGTGAATACTGGAAGCCTATTGTTTTAAAACACAATCGAATGTTCAGAACTCCCTGAATTTTCGAGTGAAATTTTGAAACAATCATCAAAAAATCGAAACCTTTAATAAAGTTATGCAAATAGACATTTCTTATGTAATTTTTCCTTAAAAAACGATTGACATAAACTTTAGAACGCTAGCATGAACCGTTCTCGATATATTTCACATTTTTCAAATAAATTTATCAAAAATATTCCATAAATTAAAAAAAAAATATTAAGTGTTGAGAAACATGTTCACTTTTCATATGTAATATCATGCGATAAATTTGGTGACATCATTCTCATGGATCTAACTCGTTCCATTCACGAGAAAAGATACTTTGAGAAATACTTTTGTATTTGAACGCCAATAGTCATTTATCTGCTGTAAGAATAACTTATTTCCGTAACACTTGGCGAGATTTTGGCGAAGAATTTAGCGGAATGCCGTCAACTTGGCGACATTTTTAAATGTTGCCAAATTAACGAAAATCTCGCCAAATGGATAAAAATGACGCTAAATCAATGAAAATGACGACTAATTGAAGAAAATTCAATATCTTGGAAAGAATATAAGTATCTACTATAAGAGTAATATTTTTTTTAACTGTAAAAGTAGTAAATGTATTGCATTATATAAGGAAAGTCATGTGTTGCCCACATCAGATTTTTTAAAAATAGCGAAACCCAAAATTCAATATTTTCTAACAATTACGTGTAAGGCACTTCAGAACTATATTCCAACAGAGTAACAGCTTTGAAATTTAGTGTATGGAGAGAGGTGTGAGTCATGTAGAATCTGAAGTTTGAGATAGCACATTTTCCTCCAACTTCCGGTGATCTTCACATCCTGGTGGGTGAATTCCGGTAAAAAGTTAAACAATGAATCCCCTGCTTTTAAATAAATATTGATATTTTAGCATTTGCATTACTCATATGAATGACATGCGTCATCTAGTACGAACAGTATAAGCTGTTCCCTGCATTGTAGACAGCATTGCAGCAGAATCCAAATTATTTAAATTCAATGACAGGAGGTGAAGAAGAGATAGATACATAAATCATTTATGGTAATTATTAAGTAATATATCACTTTTCACTAAAAGTGCTTGTACCGAACATTTGATTTATTTGAATATTTAAATTGTTTTTCTGATAAAATTAATTTTAAAATATGTTTCTCACATATGTAAGTATTTAAAATATGTATTTAATCTATGTATTTAAAATATGTATATCAGTTTTTTATTTTATTATTTCATTGATTTATTTTTACTGTCAATACCCAAGGAATTATGATAGAAGGTATAACTTTTAATATGCGCTTTATACTGGTACTGGCCAGTATAAGCTACAATAGCTTTAGTAAAATTTTGGTTACTTAATAATATTTTATTATTTCTTTTTATTTTAAAAATATGCTAAAATATATTAATTTTGTAAATTTAAATTTTTGACTATAAAATAAGATATGCATGATATTATTTGTACAGTGCCTATTAATAATAACAAAAAATTGACTTGTTTTTTATGTTTAGATTTTGAGTTTTGATTTACTGTTAGAATTTCAGCGTTTTTCATTCGATCATAATTTGTGGATTGAATTATTCGTCAAAGAACATCAGACATAATAACCAATATTTTCGTTGGTAACAAGATGCAGTTAATAACCTTCTTTTTATGTAGAAAATTGAACAATAACTGTACTATATAATAAAACAACAATTCAAGTATTTCCCAACAAAAGATCGTATTCTCAAAACACTGTTCTTTAAATCACATAAAATTATTTTTTGAACAATGAGCATTTTTATATACACGTATATGTTCAAGTATATCAATTAAATGCTTCTTTTTATTTTTGACGATAAAAGAATAAGACATAAGACCAAATCCGTTGCTCTATGACTAACAGTTCACGAGAAATGTTATTTTTTTTCGCATCACCTTTGAAAATAATTTCAGTTACCCAATGGAAACAAAAATTGAAGTAAAAATGCAAATTCAATGTAATAAAAAGCAATTTTGGATGATATTTATAACGATTAAATTCGATTTAATGAAATATTGAAGAAATAAAGAGAACGCGAATATGAGTCTGCAGGGAAAGTCATGTGCTGCCCACAGCAGATTTCATGTAAATACATGGTAATATATAGGGAAAGTATTGGAATCATACCGAAAGTCGCAAATCAACGGATCTACACGTTTCGAGACCTCTAGAATGCGAAAAAACTATTTTTAGCGTGACGTCCTGTGTGTGTGTCTGTCTGTCTGCGTGTCTGTCGATGCAATGTATGTATCCATTCTAACTCAAAAACTAATGGACCCAATTTCATAAAATTCGGTAGGTAAGTCACGTAGATGGGAACCTGGTGCTGATTAGTTTTTAGTACGATTCGGGATAAAAGAACCCGACTTTTTTTGCGAAATGGCATGTAGAAATTGCCTGTATTCACTCTAGCTGAAAAACTAATGGACCGAATTTCACAAAATTTGATAGATATGTCGCTTGTGGGTTACTCTGGTGCTGATTAGATTTTCGTACGATTCGGAAAAAAAAACCTGCCTTTCTTTTTTCTTTGCAAAATTGCCCGAAAAAAATGTCAAAATCTAAAATAAGAAAATACGTGTGCTCAAATATATCCATTAAATGCCTGTTTTATACGTAATTTTTAACGATGAAAATAATAAGATTCGAGATATTTCAGTTTTTCGCATTTTTTCTACGCCACTTTTGAAAATAAATCCAGCTACCTACTGAGAACGAAAATTGAATTAAAAGTGAATTAAATTTAATTAAAATAAAGACAACGTGGATATAAGTCTTCAGGGAAAGTTATGTGCTGCCCACATCAGATTTTTACTTTCCCTGCAATACATGGTAATGTATAGGGAAAGTATTGGAATCATGTCGAAAATCGCAACTCGAGTTTTCGACGGATCTACACGTTTCGAGACCTCTAGAATACGAAAAAACTATTTTTAGCGTGACGTCTGTGTGTGTGTATGTCTGTCTGTGAAGATTTTGTATCCACTCTTAACTAAAAAACTAATACACCGAATTTCACAAAATTTTGTAGGTAATTCACTTGTGGGCGAGTCTGGTGCTGATTAGTTTTGGGTACGATTCGGGATAACAGAACCCGCCTTTTTTTGCGAAAAAGTCCGCAAAAGCTTGTATCCACTCTAGCTGAAAAACTAATGGACCGAATTTCACAAAATTCAGTAGATGAGTCACGTATAGGTCACCCTAGTGCTGATTAGATTTTGGTATGATTCAGATAAAAATTACCTGCCTTTTTTTGCAGAATGTCCCGCAAAAATTGTCAAAATCTAATCTAAAAAGCTATATATGCTCAAATATATCCATTAAATGCTTGTTTAATACGTAATTTTTAACGAGGAAAAGAATAAGACTAACCCCATTACAATAGGTCTAGCCGTTCTCGAGATATATTAGTTTTTTCGTATTTTCTCCAAGCCACCTTTGAAAATAAGTCCAGTTATCAAATGAGAACGAAAATTGAATTAAAAGTGAATTAAATTTAATTGAAATAAAGAGAACGTGGATATAAGTCTGCAGGGAAAGTCATGTGCTGCACACATCAGACTTTTATTTTCCATGTAATACATGGTAATATATAGAGAAAACATTGGAATCATGTCGAAAATCGCAACTCGAGTTTTCGGCGGATCTACATGCTTGAAGACCTCTAGAACACGAAAACATTATTTTTAGCTTGACGTCTGTGTGTGTGTGTTGTTGTTGTTGTTGTTGTTGTTGTTGTTGAGACCCAGACCGTCCGACCTACCAGAAAGGTGTAAGGTAACTGGTGTGTGTGTGTGTGAGTCTGTGTGTCTGTCTGCGCAGATTTTGTAACCTCTCTAACACAAAAAAAATTTGTCCGAATTTCATAACATTTTACAGGTAAGTCATTTGTAGGGGACCCTGATGCTGATTAGATTTTGGTGCGATTCGGAAAAAAGGAACCTCCTTGTTTTTGAGAAACGGCACGGAAAATCACCAAAATCTAAAATAATAGATTACGTATGCTCAAATATATCAATAGAATGCTTGTTTTATGAGTACTTTTTTTACGATGAAAGAATAAGACATAAGACTAACCCCATGACTGTAGGACTAGCCGTTCTCGAGATATTTTATTTTTGCGCATGTTCGCCACGCCACTTTTGAAAATAATATCAGTTATCACATAAAATTATCATCACATAAAATTATTTTCTGAACAATGAGCATTTTTATATATACGTACTAGCAGCGATTACCGACGTTGCTCGGGATTTATTATGCAAAACTAATATAAAAATTCCACCGGAACATATAGGGCCGATTGTGATATATTACCGCTGAATGTATCGCATTTTAGAAATGTTTAAATAAAAATAAAGTTGAAAATTGTTTAATAATCAATGCTTTATGCATGATTGATCTTTCTTGTGATTTCTTAATACTCTTGGTTGTTGAGAAAGCCTGTGAGAAAAAAACCATGGTGAAAGTTTCCATTTAAATTCATATCTCAAACCTGCGATTTTCAAAAGTGTCTAATACGTTCAATAAACTCCCACAAAACTCAGAGGTTTAATTGACTTTCACGTTTTAAACCAACAATGCCCAACCTTTTTCGTTGTGAATCATGGAGTTAGAGAGTAGAACTCCTAGGAAAATGTGTCGTTTTCTACTAATATCTCGAGAACCACTGGTCGTAGAAGCTCGAAACTTGGCCTATGTTTTTAGTGGAGCGATTTCAAGACTATCCACAAATATTCATCAAATTCGGTTCAGTCGTTCTCTCGTGATGACGGGACAAACAGACTGACATATTTTCAATTTTATTTACAGACTAGCAGCATACCCGTTCTTCGTACGGAGTATATAATATAAAGAAACTTGAAATTCATAATCATGCGCAAATTCTTATAGTATACTAAATGACATGTTTAATCAAAATATTCTGTTAAAATATTTAATATAATGCTCCTAAAAAGAAGTTTAAGAATCTCTGTTCTCGCTATATAAAATTATCTTCATGGACATATCTGAAGAATAAAACATCTTGGACCCCTTATGTAAGCAAATATAAAAAAAAAATATGGAATTGAATCAATATATGCAAAATAAAAGCGTTAAAATTGTATGGGACCCGTACTAATTATATACGCGAATATTAGAAAATATAACCTGTATTAGTAGATTACATGTATAAATTGAAAATACCAATAAACCCGTAATCTTTAAATCTGAAGACAGTCATTTATTCCAATATATGTCAAAATTAAAGTGCTAAAATTATATGGGAAGATATATACACGCACTACTTATAATGTCCGATTATTAGTAGAAGATTACCCGTTTTGCAATATGAGTCTCAAATGTTTTTTGGTAAAATACAACAGACGACGTAATAAATTGAATATATAATTAATCCCCTTAATCTTCATACCAATTTTTGCGTTTGCTGACGACATTGACATTGTAGCACGCACTCCCGAGTTACTTAAGGAAGCCTTCACATCCTTAGAGGCCGCAGCCAGTAAAATGCATCTAACTATTAATCAAAATAAAACTAAGTATATGCCCTGTGGTAATTATGACTGTCCTTATTTCGAAATTGGGGTTTACAAGTTTGAAACTGTAAGCAACTTCAGATATTTAGGATCTGAAGTTAATACTCTCAATGACATTATGCCCGAAATTCGTGGTAGAGTTACAGCTGCTAACCGATGTTTTTTCGGCCTTAAAAGGTACTTAAAATCTGACTTCATCAGCAGAAAAACGAAGATTATAATATACAAAAGTTTAATCAGACCCATTCTTACCTACTCTGCTGAGACTTGGGCAATGACAGAAAAAGTTAAAGACATCATTTCTGTTTTTGAGAGGAAAATCTTGAGAGGTATTTTTGGTGGCTTAAATTGTAACAACATCTGGAGAAGAAGAACTAACTCAGAGCTTTATAAGTCTTTTAAAGAACCAGATATAGTCAATTACATCACGATTCAGAGAATTAAATGGGTGGGTCACCTGTGCAGGATGGCCGAAAGCCGTACAACAAAAAAGATCTTCTCTGCCAGACCATTCGGCACCCGTAAAAGAGGAAGACCTAAACTCAGATGGCTCGACTGTGTGGAAAAGGACTTTAAAATTTTAAAAGTTTTGAACTGGAGGTTTTTGGCCAGGGATAGGGGAGCCTGGAGTTCTATACTGTGGAAGGCAAGGGCCCATTCTGGGCTGTCAGGCCATTGAAGAAGAAGAAGAATCTTCATACCAGAAGACTGTACTTGATTCCAATATATATGCCAATATATGCCAAAATATATGCCAATATACCTGTACTACTTATATTCTCGTAGGTTAGAAGATATACCCGTGCATTCCTAGAAGATTACTCGGACAACGTACAATATGCGTGTGTCAGCAATTTTTGCCGCAATAAAACAATGGCGTAATAACTTAAAAATATCAATAATCACTGAATCAATAATTCCGGAAAATATCAATAATAATAATGTTTAAACCTGAAGAGTATAATTGATATTATCCAGTCCAAAATGAAATGGCAATGAAATTTATTTTACATACATATCTTCATTATTCAAATTGGAAAGGATTTAATAAAAATCGTCTGCCGCATAAACACATTGGATTTAAATCCGTTGCTAAGCGACATGATATCATTTGCTTCAAATAAATTGGTAGAAAAAATATCGTCTAAATAGTTATATTTCTATGGAACATTTGGCGACAGTTTCGTCAAATTAGCGACATTTTAAAAAATCGCCAAATTTATCGCCAAGTGGGACTGTAGCACTGACAGTTCCACTTTGCGACAAATTGACGAAATATCATCACAATACTATCCCCTAACAAAAAACAATTAATATCATTTATGTAGGGCAATTTTATCAATTTCAAGATATTTTTATAGATTTGAAAACATTTTTATCAATTTGGTGACATTTTAAAAATTCGCTAAATGTATTACTAAGTAGGATGGTTGGTCTGACAGATAAATGCTAACCAAACATCATTTCAGTACTCTCTTCTAACAAAACAAAAAAAAAATTCATTGATATGTAGAAGACCCAAGCCACACGACCAACCCGAAAGTTTATGGTAGCTGTTTGTGTGTCGTTTATATCAATTTGGCGACATTTCCGTCAATTTGGCAAAGTTTAAGAAAAGTTGTCAAATTAGCGATATCCCTCCAAATTCGTAGCTTTGAATTTGCAGATCTGAATGAAACATTCTTATCCCGTTTCAATATACTAAATGAAAACCTTACAATTGTATTAGAAGATATACCCGCTCTACTCTTTCTCTGTTTCAACAATCGGCTATATGAATTTATTGGCTAAACACAATATATGAGTTTAGTAGCTAAATACGATATAAGCTTGAAAACTCTTTGCCAAAATAAATGAAATTGATGTACGCAGTCAGCAATTAATATAATTAAAAGAAAAATCAAACCGTCCATTCATAAGATATACTTTTATATATATTTATTTATTATTTAAATCGAAAAAAAAAAATAAAAACATTAACAAACACATTTAATTTAATTGCGATGCCGAGCAACTTGATATATCCTCCTAAAATGTTAAAATTTATTAACCACTAACAGGACACCCGTTATTCGTACGGAGTGTATAATTTAAAGAAACTTATAGTTCGCAATCATGTGCAAATTCTGTTAAAATATTAAATTTATTGCTCCTAAAGAGAAGTTTAAGAATATATGTTCTCACTATGCAAAATTATCTTCACGATCAGATCTGAAGAATAAAACATCCGGCCCCCATTTGTAAGCAAATTTACAGAAGAAAAAATAGGAATTGAATGAATATATGCAACCCCGTACTAATTATATTGTCGCAGATTAGAAAATATGCCAATGTGTTAGTAGAAGATTATCCGTATTACAATATGCGTCTCAAAAATATTTGCCAAAATAAAAGAGATGACGTAATAAATTGAAAACATCAATAATATCCGTACTCTTTATACCAGAAGGTCGTAATTGATTCCAATATATGCCAATATATATCAAAACATATGTCAATATACCTGTACTACTTATATTCTCGTAGATTAAAAGATATACACGTGTATTTGTAGAAGATTCGTACAACATACAATATATGAGTTTAAACAATTTTTGTCATAATAAAATAATTGCATAATAACTTGAAAATATCAATAATCCTTGAATCAATAATCCCCGAAAATATAAATAATAATAATTTTTAAACCTGAAGACCGTAATTGATATTATCCAGTCAAAAATGCTATAAGAAAAATCAAATCGTTCTTTTCTAAAATATATTTTTATATCCATTTATTTATTATTCAAATCGAAAAAATAATTATTAAAATTAACAGACAGATTTAATTTAATTGCGTTTCTGAGTAACATGATATAAGATAGAATCTTATAACATCTTAAATATGTCATGTCTTATAACATAAACTGCGAAATTAAATAACGATTTTGATTTCTCTATACTTCTCATTGTTCCGTAAAAGCTTGTTTTAAATAAACCATGAACTATGGAGATAGATTTCCCTTTTAAATCGTGTTTTTAAACAATTCATGTTTTCAGAAAGTGACTAATTAACGCAAAAAATCTCCCATCAAACTCAGAGATTAAATTTTAATTCACTTTCAAACGATTTTCAAGCTTTTCGTTTGGATAAACCACGGAGTTAGGGAGTAGAACTCCTAGGAAAAAGTTCCGTTTTCCATTAATATCTCGACAACCCTAGGTCTTAGAAACTCGAAACTTGGACAAAATTTATGGGGGAATATTTCAAGGCTATTCACCAAATTTCATTAAATTCGGTTCAGCCGTTTTTCCGTGATGATGAGACAAGCGAAAATTTTGTTTTTTACTAATATCTCGAGAACCACTGGTCGTAAAAACTCAAAACACGGATATAATTTTAAGTGGGGCTATTTCTGGGCTACCCACAAAATTTCATCAAATTCGGTTCAGCCGTTCTTCCGTGATGATGGGACAAACAGACAGACAGACAGACAGACTGACTGACAGATTTTCATTTTTATTTATATAGACTAGCAGCATACCCGTTCTTCGTACGGAGTATATAATATAAAGAAACTTGAAATTCATAATCATGCCGAAATTCTTATAGTATACTAAATGACATGTTTAATCAAAATATTCTGTTAAAATATTTAATATAATGCTCCTAAAAAGAAGTTTAAGAATCTCTGTTCTCGCTATATAAAATTATCTTCATGGACATATCTGAAGAATAAAACATCTTGGACCCCTTATGTAAGCAAATATAAAAAAAAATATGGAATTGAATCAATATATGCAAAATAAAAGCGTTAAAATTGTATGGGACCCGTACTAATTATATGCGCGAGTATTAGAAAATATGACCTGTATTAGTAGATTACATGTATAAATTGAAAATACCAATAAACCCGTAATCTTTAAATCTGAAGACAGTCATTTATTCCAATATATATCAAAATTAAAGTGCTAAAATTATATGGGAAGATATACACGTACTACTTATAATGTCCGATTATTAATAGAAGATTACCCGTTTTGCAATATGAGTCACAAATGTTTTTTGGTAAAATACAACAGACGACGTAATAAATTGAATATATAATTAATCCCCTTAATCTTCATACCAGAAGACTGTACTTGATTCCAATATATATGCCAATATATGTCAAAATATATGCCAATATACCTGTACTACTTATATTCTCGTAGGTTAGAAGATATACCCGTGCATTCCTAGAAGATTACTCGTACAACGTACAATATGCGTGTGTCAGCAATTTTTGCCGCAATAAAACAATGGCGTAATAACTTAAAAATATCAATAATCCCTGAATCAATAATTCCGGAAAATATCAATAATAATAATGTTTAAACCTGAAGAGTATAATTGATATTATCCAGTCCAGAATGAAATGGCAATGAAATTTATTTTATATACATATCTTCATTATTCAAATCGGAAAGGATTTAATAAAAATCGTCTGCCGCATAAACACATTGGATTTAAATCCGTTGCTAAGGGACATGATATCATTTGCTTCAAATAAATTGGTAGAAAAAATATCGTCTAAATAGTTATATTTCTATGGAACATTTAGCGACAGTTCCGTCAAATTAGCGACATTTTAAAAAATCGCCAAATTTATCGCCAAGTGGGACTGTAGAACTGACAGTTCCACTTTGCGACAAATTGACGAAATATCATCACAATACTATCCCCTAACAAAAAACAATTAATATCATTTATGTAGCGCAATTTTATCAATTTCAAGATATTTTTATAGATTTGAAAACATTTTTATCAATTTGGTGACATTTTAAAAATTCGCTAAATGTATTACTAAGTAGGATGGTTGGTCTGACAGATAAATGCTAACCAAACATCATTTCAGTACTCTCTTCTAACAAAACAAAAAAAAATTTCATTGATATGTAGAAGACCCAAGCCACACGACCAACCCGAAGGTTTATGGCAGCTGTTTGTGTGTCGTTTATATCAATTTGGCGACATTTCCGTCAATTTGGCAACGTTTAAGAAAAGTTGTCAAATTAGCGATATCCCTCCAAATTCGTAGCTTTGAATTTGCAGATCTGAATGAAACATTCTTATCCCGTTTCAATATACTAAATGAAAACACTACAATTGTATTAGAAGATATACCCGCTCTACTCTTTTTCTGTTTCAACAATCGGCTATATGAATTTATTGGCTAAACACAATATATGAGTTTAGTAGCTAAATACGATATAAGCTTGAAAACTCTTTGCCAAAATAAATGAAATTGATGTACGCAGTCAGCAATTAATATAATTAAAAGAAAAATCAAACCGTCCATTCATAAGATATACTTCTATATCCATTTATCCATTTATTTATTATTTAAATCGAAAAAAAATAATAAAAACATTAACAAACACATTTAATTTAATTGCGATGCCGAGCAACATGATATATCCTCCTAAAATGTTAAAATTTATTAACCACTAACAGCACACCCGTTATTCGTACGGAGTGTATAATTTAAAGAAACTTAAAGTTCGCAATCATGTGCAAATTCTGTTAAAATATTAAATTTATTGCTCCTAAAGAGAAGTTTAAGAATATATGTTCTCACTATGCAAAATTATCTTCACGATCAGATCTGAAGAATAAAACATCCTGCCCCCTTTTGTAAGCAAATTTACAGAAGAAAAAATAGGAATTGAATGAATATATGCAACCCCGTACTAATTATATTGTCGCAGATCAGAAAATATCCCAATGTGTTAGTAGAAGATTACCCGTATTACAATATGCGTCTCAAAAATATTTGCCAAAATAAAAGAGATGACGTAATAAATTGAAAACATCAATAATATCCGTACTCTGTATACCAGAAGGTCGTAATTGATTCCAATATATGCCAATATATATCAAAACATATGTCAATATACCTGTACTACTTATATTCTCGTAGATTAAAAGATATACACGTGTATTTGTAGAAGATTCGTACAACATACAATATATGAGTTTAAACAATTTTTGTCATAATAAAATAATTGCATAATAACTTGAAAATATCAATAATCCTTGAATCAATAATCCCCGAAAATATAAATAATAATAATTTTTAAACCTGAAGACCGTAATTGATATTATCCACTCAAACATGCTATAATAAAAATCAAATCGTTCTTTTCTAAAATATATTTTTATATCCATTTATTTATTATTCAAATCTAAAAAATAATTATTAAAATTAACAGACAGATTTAATTTAATTGCGTTTCTGAGTAACATGATATAAGATAGAATCTTATAACATGTTAAATATGTCATGTCTTATAACATAAACTGCGAAATTAAATAACGATTTTGATTTCTCTATACTTCTCATTGTTCCGTAAAAGCTTGTTTTAAATAAACCATGAACCATGGAGATAGATTTCCCCTTTAAATCATGTTTCAAACAATTCATGTTTTCAGAAAGTGACTAATTAACGCAAAAAATCTCCCATCAAACTCAGAGATTAAATTTTAATTCACTTTCAAACGATTTTCACGCTTTTCGTTTGGATAAACCACGGAGTTAGGGAGTAGAACTCCTAGGAAAAAGTTCCGTTTTTCATTAATATCTCGACAACCCCAGGTCTTAGAAACTCCAAACTTGGACAAAAGTTATGGGGGGATATTTCAAGGCTATTCACCAAATTTCATTAAATTCGGTTCAGCCGTTTTTCCGTGATG
The DNA here is from genome assembly GCA_951213105.1 of Amaurobius ferox. Taxonomy (NCBI): domain Eukaryota; kingdom Metazoa; phylum Arthropoda; class Arachnida; order Araneae; family Amaurobiidae; genus Amaurobius; species Amaurobius ferox. The sequence goes on from OX578143.1 coordinate 22,659,955, forward strand.
GTGAGACAAACGAAAATTTCGTTTTTTACTAATATCTCGAGAACCACTGGTCGTAGAAACTCAAAACACGGATATAATTTTAAGTGGGGCTATTTCTGGGCTACCTACAAAATTTTATCAAATTCGGTTCAGCCATTCTCCCGTGATGGTGTGACAAACAGACAGACAGATTTTTATTTTTATTTATATAGATTTTCTATTATAACCGGGCGATTAGATTTTTATGTATAAAAATATTGTAAAAAATTTCTGGTACTCAGTCGTTCTGTAGTTATAGTGGATCATACATGCGCACTTTTCTTCTTTATATAGATACCCACTGATGCTAAACCTTTTAAAACCTCAGGTAACTCGGGAAATTTTTAACCATTCGCTTCGTTCCGCTGGAGAGAGAGGGGGGGAGGGAGGGAGGGAGGGAGTTTCTTAATGTTTCTTAATGTTAAATATAACTCATAAAATCTATTACATACAGGTCAGACATCCTAACTTTCTTATAAATATGCCAGCCCTTTACAAACGTGAAAATTTTCAAAGTTTCTTCACAACGAGAAGAAAACTTCTGTAAATTCCCTTTTCCCAAGTCCCTAATAATACAATTCGGAAAGATCAAGTTAATCCACCTTTTAATCCAGAGCCAACAAACGACTGACATATCAACTTCCTGTTAAATCGAACAAATTACACGTGCTCTCCCAACCCCCTACCACGAGATTCATCATCATTAGGGGAGTAAGGGGAGCGCTATTTAATCTCTGGATATTGCAGAATTAAGTTTTGGAAGGCCGAACTCTGGATCTGTAGTCAACCATGAATCATGATTAAAAGTTTTGGTATATATGACGGAGAGTGATGTAGATGATGGGTGGCATTGAGTATTTAAAGAGCCAGGATTTTTGCGGGATCATGCTCTCACTGTCACATAGGTGGACCGGTTTCACTTTCACCAGAGCTCACCAAACAGACATTGAAAACAAGAAAATTTACAATATTGATTATACAGGGTGATTCAAAAAAGATAAGCCAAACTTTACAAGGTTATACTAAACCAAGCATTTTTCGTCATAGTTTACAGGGTCGGAGATAAAACGTAAAGGCGTTACAGGGCGCTTACTCGTTGGCAAGCGTCTGCTCCGCAAACTTAAAAGCATCATTCTGGTTGTTATTGTCTGGTTGAAGAAGAAAACAACGTATGCAAGTTTCATCTGGGAAAAAAGAAGAAAAATGCTTTTCGTTACACCGAATGTTCGGCCATATCAATTTGCAGCAGTTTACAGCTGCTTCAACTTTTGAGACGATGAAGGTATTTACAAATAGGCAATAAACTAGTATGCATTTCATCTATAGATCTCTAAATAGGAATAACAGAGAGGCACAACGACTGTATGGAGAACGTTCACTTCCATAGGCGGTTGTCCAATCTTAACACTTTCGAACGCTTGCATCGACAGCTCTATGGATCAGGATTATTTCTCGTTACTAGGTCTGATGCAGGTCGTACAAGGAGTGCTAGAAAGTCAAGTGTAGAACCATGATTCTGGACACAGTAGCAATTCGGCCAGGCAAAAGCACAAGAGCAATGGGACATACTCTTGGTGTACCACAATCCACTATATGGTGGGTTTTGTATTGGCAACAGTTTCACCCATACCATCTCCAGCGAAACCAAGTAATGACTGCAACAGATTATCCTCGTCGCGTGGAGTTCACCCTCTAGTTCCTAGGACAAGGTACGGCGTAGCAAGAATTTCCGGCGACTGTGCTTTTCACGGATGAAGCCTCCTTCACACGTGATTACACATTTAACATCCACAATGAACATGTGTGGGCGAGAATGAGCCCACATGCAACATATCTACATGCGCATCTGCAACGATTCTCCATCAATGCGTGGCCAGGAGTCATCGGCGATCGCCTAATAAAGCCGTATCTTATGCCGGAACGACTTGATGGGAGAATGTACCGTATTTTCCTGCAGGAGGTCTTGACGAAATTGCTGGACGGTGTCCCAACAGACATCCAACGGCATATGTGGTTTCAGCATGATGGAGCACCAGCCCATTTTGATCGAGAGGTAAGGAAATATCTGGACATCACTTTTTCGGGCCGATACATTCGGACGATGTGGTCTCATAGCTTATCCCTCACGATCGCCCGATCTGTCGTGTCTTTACTTCTTTTGTGGGGATATCTCAAGAGTCTCGTCTATGACACTCCCTTTGAATACGAAGAGGAACTCGTCGCCAGAATATCGGCCGCTGCTGCCGAAGTACGCGACATAACTGGTCTGTTCGAGGGAGTTCGCCAATCCCTCCATCGCCGCTTTGGGACATGCATTCAGGTTGGCGGTCGTTCTTTTGAGCCATTACTGTAATTATTATTTATTAAGTGTCATTTTATAATTTCTAAGTCATTCTTGTGGTTTCGCGTCACCTCATCGGTTACACCATTAAACTCCCACTGGCGCCTTTACGTTTCATTTTCGACCCGGTAAACTACAATGAAAAATTCTTAGTTTGGTGTGTACTATCATCTCGTAAAGTTTGGCCCATCCTTTTTTAATCACCATGTACATGGAGTGACCAACGAAGTCAGCTGCACCATTCATCTTGTATCAAATTGTCTGAAGTTTGAACTGGAACTGAACTAGTATGCATGGGAGAAGTTTATATAGTCATAACAAAATAGATCAATCATGTATAAATCATTGATTATGAAACACTTTTCAACTGAAATGCAATTTTATTTACATTTTATGCTACATCAAAAATTGCCATCGACAAAATTAATCTTAAAACTTCATCGAAAAAGACCATGCTAGTTACAAAAATTGAACTTTATTCAAATTCATCTAAAGTATAATTTTTGAAGTGTTTAGGATACCTTTGCAGTTAATATTGCACCAAAATTATAATATTTCATTATTACAGAAATTACGTCGTTTACTTATCTCATGTTATATTAGTTCTTCAAAATTGTTGTAACTATGACAAACCGTGTCATTTTATAAATTATCAGCTTCTCTATGTTAAATCAATGAATATTTCATTCATATCACTTGCATCCTAGACTCCAGAGCTAAATAATTATGCGTTAAAAAAATCAGCAATTTTACACATCTCGCCGTATAATCGGTTGATTTATTTACATTCTGTATACTATAGTTTGGCGTTAAAATTAGGCTTCGTTGTAGGAATAAGGACAGTTTAAGGATCATTTAAAATTAAAAAATATTGTAATTGCGTTGGCATCTAATTTAGATACACAGATAATACGCAAAAGTAAAACGGTTTTATGACGGATGCAGCACTAAATATAAATTTAAACGATTTTTAAACATCTGCGGTATACATAGCGGAAAAAATGGAAGCCATATTTTATTTTGCAATGAATCACGTGATCTCTTCATATATCAGCTCATATAATATGAGTTGAAGACTCAGACCGTCCGACTCGTCCAGAGGACTAAGAGCAGCTATTTGGACGGCCGGTATATAATATGAGTGTAATTATTATTTCAATTTTTATTTTAAAAACTACCCAACATATTTCACTGAAATTTTTTGACACATTTTATGTGATAATTTGAATATTTTCTAAACTTTTCGAAACAATTCGTTATTTTCTTGAAAAATGCTTAGAAAAATTAAGTCCCATAAGGTTCAATGTATTTCATACTTTCAACCTGGGTTTAATCCGAAATTAATTGGGTGATATTATTCATTTTCATTCCAAAAAACATCCCACAGGCCTTCTCAACAACATACTGAAATGCCATTTCGGTAAAGTCATTTTTATGGCTGTTACCGTGCGAACGAACAGATAGATAGAATGACCAAAGTCATAAACACTTTTCAACTATGTTGGGATGGGTTAAAAACCGGAGATAGGAGATTGATGATGGTTGCTTCTCACTCATGATGTTTTCTCCAATGAGAGACTGAATTAATCTACCCCTACTGGATGCTGCTTGAAAACATAACTCAACGTTCACAAAGATTCGCTGATGAAGTGTGTTCCCAAAGTTATAAAATTTAGGTATATTATGTGTACTAAGAGAACGAACGATTCATATGATCCGATCGATCGATTCATATGAACGATCGATTCATATGAACGAACGATTCATTTCAAGTTAAGAAAAACGTTGGAAACTTTCTATCGGATATTTTGTGGTATAACTCACTGATTTGGAAGTGCAAAAAATACTGCAGTTAGTACTTTAATATCAGAAATCAATTGCGAAAAATTCCAAGCTTATCTTTCATAACACAGCCTCAAATCTTAATGACAGCGAAAGTTTTGTGGACAGAGTAAAACTGAACAGATTATAATGAAATCTTGTACCTTGAACTAATTTTTCTTAGGATATATGATGAAGCCCTAATTTTAATTTTATTATTTTAATTCTTTTTTATTTTGTTATTTTAATTTTTTATTCCTATATTATTTAATTTTGTATTATTTTATTATTTTAATTTTAATTGTTTGTGGCTTATTTTGATTGAAAACCACAACGAATGCACGTGCTACTTGTGGAAATACAAATTCTATTTACTATTCTTGATATAAGCAGCCATGTGAAAATTAGGTTACCAAATATTCCACAAAAAGTATGAAATTGAAATTAGGTCATTTTGTCACCTATTTTTTATATGTGTGCTTCTATCAAGGAAGCATAAGGAAGGTGTATACAGACTCATGTAAAGAAAGGGTAGGTTAAATGGCCATTCTTCGAAATAATTAGTTTTATAAACACTAATCAATTTAAAGAAAAAATAAAATTCTGCTATTAACTAAGGTTATGATTTATGTAGATTTATGTTTTGCGTGCATTGCGTTCTTTATTGATTATTTATTTTATAAAAATCAAATGAATATCAATTAGCCAATGAACTTATCAATTGGCCACTGTCCGACATAGAAGGGCAAAGTAGCCATTATATGAATTAGAAATTGAAACATTTAAATGCATAAAAAAATCATTTAACATGATTTAAAATGTAATATAGAAAATAAGATTCATAACTGCTATCCATTGTAAGTATATAAGCAATACAATATTTCCATTTTTAAATATAAATATAGCATCTAAATAAAAATAGCACAATGCTTTGTTGTTGTTGAGACCCAGACCGTCTGATCTACCAGCAAGGTGCAATGTAACTGTTTGGACGACCAGGAAGATCCACCCAAATTAGGTAGGAACCCAGTGGGAAGGCATCCACAGGGAGAAGTCAGGGAAACTGGCCAGGCAACCGTGTAGGTTTTTGCCTATTCGCGGACAGCCCCAGGGGGTTAATCTCCAATCCAGAGGAGCCGCAGCCAGGTCGCTGACTTGGCGGAACCATTCACCGGGTTGGGTCCGAAAGAACGTCCGCCAAGCTCGACACCAGCCACCGGTCAGCCCTTGGCTCAGGCCATGAATAGGCACAGACCATGGGCGCAACCACCTGGAAGATTCTGAGCCTGAACGACTCACTGGTTCGACGGACAGTTCATCGTCGAACAGGTAACCAGATTAATTTTCCCCCAGCAGACGGAGGACCAGAGGTACAGACCTAAGATCCGTACACCGCAATCTATGGCGGCGCCGCACAGTGGTGCCGTGGCGGAAAAAAACCCCGAAACCCGAAAATAATATTTTTCGATACCAACTACTATTTTTTGATAGGCAATGAACCGAAGTATCTTGTCATGTAAATAAATGTATTTTATTCAGTATAACTAGAAGGAAAAACTGATCTTAAACAAGACTTCCACATTCTAATTGAAATCTGGTTTTTTCTAACTAAAATTTCAATATTTTTTCCAAAATTTTTGTGGATATTTATAATTATATGTCTCAAGTATTTTCAATATATGTAACCTCAGCTTATTTCTGATATAAATACATTTCGTAAAAGCGTAGCCAAAATCATACTATAATGCGTAAAATATAGATATATAAAATTTTTTGTTTTCCTTCATTTCTTTAAGCCTATAAAAAAGCTACACGTTCCCACACGCTCTGGATGAGTTATTTCGAAAGCAGATACTATTATGCAACTGTTCTGTGAAAATCAGCTGCAACTTTTTGCAACCTTCGGTGTTTCGGCATATTTCAAACTTTTTTGAAGGTCCTGCTCAGCCCTGCATAAGTATCGTTCGTACTTCCAATTGATCCAGCGACATTGGTTTTCATGATACATATTTTATTACTACTTTTAAAACATCAAAGACATATTTCACAACTTTTAAACTTTTCCCATAACAAGACATATTGAATTCTAGAAGGAATATAATTCTATACTATTGAATTCTATACTTCTAGAAGGTTTTTGGGGAACCCAACTATAACGGCCGAAATAACGAAAGTTGACGAAACATTAATAAAAAGATTGACTGTTATCTTAGAAACGATTTGCAGTAATTTTCAGATTGATGGGGACAAATTTGGAATATATGCTCGAGAAACAGCTAATTTAGCGATTTCGTTGTACCCCTGGTATAACATGCCAGCAACTGTCCATAAAATTCTTATGAACGGAAAGGAAATAATAGAGTGTGCTACTTTGTCTATAGGTTCACACTCAGAAGAAGCACAGGAGAGTATAAATAAAGATTACAAGTATTCTCGGATTTATCACAGCAGGAAATGCTCTCGTTTGGCAACAAATGAAGATGTGTGTTTCATATGATTTTAACATCATCAGATCCATACATCAGTCACATAAGGCCAGAAAAACTGAATCACTGCCACTTAGCGAAGAATCAAAAAAATTATTAAAATTGTATGTATATTCATTTATGCATAAATTCTAAAAATAGTACTTCAGGTACTTTAGTTATAATAATATTTAAGTTAGATACTTGAAAGGCATAGTTCAAAATGCAAAATTATGTATTATTAAATGGTCATCAAACATGTTTCGAAAAAATGCACAATAACAATAAACAGAGATTTATAATTAAAGCATTTGTTTTCCTTCTAATTTTTTTCATTAGATTTATATACAAATAATTTTAATCAAGGGCAATCTCGGGGAAAATTAGGGAATATATCCCCATCCCCAAATTTAGAAAATAACGTTTGGTAACACAATTATTTAGAAATACATGTTAAGAAAGAGGTATACGCATACTCTTGAAAACTTGAAAATCTGTCAAAATTGAAATTTCTAATTTATTGGCTTATATTATTGCCCAAATTCTTGTCTTTCTGTAGATATCCTCATTTTTTTTTAAATTCCATTAACTTTTTTAAATACAGCTATTTTTATGAGCTAAGGTATTAGTGATTTAATGGTCCACTTGGACTTTAAAGTCGATTTCTGAAGAAAGTGATTTTGACGCACATTGTGCAACACGAAACATAACTTGGTTCATTTATATCAATTTACAAAACTTAAAGTGATTAGTAAAGCTGAAAAATGTGGCAATGTAATACATTAGAATCTAACACCTACATTAAAATTTGTATTTTCTATCATGTATTGTTTCAGCAATCGTGTCAAAATACAGGCATATTTCCGCACATTTTCTATTAATTTTTTATTTTTTAATTAACAGCTAATTAATGTGCTAATTAGAGAATGACAGTAAGCCGAAACAAAATTCAACCAGAAAGTATGTCGTGGGGTGTTAGTGCATTTATAAAAAAACGTTTATAATTTTATCTTCAAAATTAAAAAAAAAGATGAAGGATATGTGTAGAGTATACCTTCCTATCTCCCCCCGAAAAAAATCTGGGCCGTCACTGATTTTAATATTACCATGCATATAAAATCTTACTTTTAACTTATCTACATGCGCAAAAAGTATGCAAAAATATTAAGAAATGCATAAGTTGCGAGGTTTTTTCCGCAAATTCATTATTTGGCACCACTGTGCGCCTCCCCCTGGGGGGCAGGCATCCACAGGGACCGTACCTTCCTTCCCCTACCACCAACCTGTCGGAAATACTTACGGACCCACATGTTTAACGTGATAATACTCCGCGTGAACACGGCGGCAGTTTCAGCAGTGGAGGAAATCCAACCCGGGTCAACCGAGTACAATGTAGCCCAGTGCTAACCACTGGCTACCGAGCCCACACAATGCTTTGTATAATAACTAAATAAACAAAGCGTAAATTCAAGCATAAAAAAATAAAATAGTAACAATCAATTTGGTAGCTGTTTCATTGATTCAATGGTTTATATTAATTATCTTAATATTCATCCATATTATTGACCACTTAGATTGCCTGGATGCAATTGCAACTACAAGCCACGAACTCTAAATTTATAAACATTTTCAATGTTTCAAAAATTTATTTCTATAGCATAAAACACGAACTTTCTCTAAATAATGAACAACTAATAAAATAGCACGTTAAATGAATAATAAACTTAAAATATCATACTTTATGTTTGAGTCCGTGAAAAATATATTTTTAAATGTAAAAAATTGGCTCAGTCTAAACAAACTATCTACGTGATTCAGCCTAAAAAATTAGCGTTAGACAAACTTGTTTACCTGATTTCCGATGGATGGCAGCACAGTGAAGATGAAAAAATAGCATATGGTAACCCTCCCCTATATTTGTGTTTTACTATAGTTTATATAAAAAATAAAAGAGGATTCATCAAATGTGTTACATATTGGTCCTAAACTTTCGCAGCAATCTCCATTTTTTTAAAAAAAGTTTGTTTGTTTGTTTCCAAAAAATGTTTCCATTTTCTCAAACACAATTTTTTTAAGAGTAATTTTTAGACTTTGCAAAATCCACACTCTTGTTCTAGTCACTAACAACTACCCAGCAACGCGATCCCAATAATCCTCTTTTTAATCCAAAGTCAATGAACGACCCACCTATCGATTTTGTGTTAAATGGAACAAATTGCACTCACTTCGGCAACGTGATTTATTATCATTAGGTGAGTACTGTAATCTGCGGATTTCATAGAATTAAGTCTTGAAATGTTAAACTCCGAAGCTGGATTTAACATGAATTGCGATTAAAAGCGAAATGGTGCATCTGTGTTGAGCAAAATAGAGAGTAGTGGATATTTTCGACATTGTGCTGATTGGAGTAATTAAAGCCTTTGGAATAAATACATTTCATAGATACAATCGTTTTGTAATACTATACTGCACATCAAGATATAAATATATCTGAAGACACTAACAAGATATGACAAAATCTCATCAGTTGATATAAATAGCACTTTTAACCCTTTTGTTTAAATCATGAATACCTTGTGACATGAAATTTTTTTAATTGATCTTTTCCTATATAGATTATGAACATGAAATAATCTTGGGACCGACACATGTTAATGTTCTACAAATGACGCCATTCATTTTTGAATAAAACATTATATATAAAATGTATAATTTTATAAGATTTTAAACATTAATTATAATTTTAAAACGTTTTGTCAATTTTTGGAAATTTGAGAGCCGTTTGATCCATTCATCCCCAAAATCAATTAGCCTCTGAAGTTGATTGATAGAAATAGTCATACCAATTTTCATTTCACTTTTTTCGATTTGTGTGACAGATATAATGTGTACAGACAGACACACAGGCACCTTTATTGATGCACCTTTATTGATAAAATGGTTGATTCACATTGAAGGACTCGCAAAGCGTGCAAATCCATTAAAGTATGACAGTCGTATTTTCGACCACATCACAATATTTTCTTTACTTATACTAGGGGAAAACAAATACTCATGCAACATAAGTTTAAACAAAAATGAAAACAGTATTTTTTATCTTTGTATATCATATACCTGAGTGACACTAGCAGAAAAGGATGAATTACACAAACCATACTGCTGATGGTAGAAGTTTGAAACTTTTCATATACTGGTGACTTAGCCTAAAAAAATCCAAAATCCTCAAATTTTGTTTGAAAAATCCATTAAACTTCGAATTTTTTGCTCCAAGATTCTTCTTCCAGCTTTAACTCAAGAACAGCTAGACACAGATCGCTCGTTTTTAATACCAAAAAAAAAAAGAAAAATAAATAAATAAAAAGACCTAAATTTAATTTTTCTAATTAACTATATTTGTGCGCAACCTACCATTTTTGAAATTCAATTTATAGTTATAGCAGACGATATTTTTATGTTTTATAATTCAAATTTTATGCAAATTTTTATCCCATTCGTAACTGTGAAACAGATACACACTGAAATCGTCTGCTGGCTATTAGATTAAAATGTCTAAAAATGTTGAAAATATGACAATATACAGTGATTGGAGATGAAATATTGTTTTATATACCGCAATATAAAATAAGCTATGAAATGTGCTCCTTTTCTATTTATGAATTTGCAATGGTGTTTGATATTGATAACTTTTATTAATTGTATATGTGTTACATTTAGTGACAACTTGCCAATTCGCCTGCGCGAACTTGGGTGGAAATAATTTGTTTTATGCTTTTATTTAACATAAAAATAACTTTCCTTCAACTCATTAAATTGATTTCATCCCAGTCTTTCATCTTTATACGACGCTTGGCTCGAAACGGAGGTAATACAAAACAAAATCATTAATATATATTCTATTTTGAACGTACGTTTCATTTCTATTTCAATGAGTTGATTTCGAATTACTTCTGTTTGGTGAAAATAATTTTAGAGATTCTAATTTTAGAAGTACGTACATATATTATTTCTTCTTTGATTCGAGTTTATTATTTCATTATTCATAGTTGCATTGCTTCTATTTTTATAAGTACTTGTATATGCATGGTACATTATTTTTGAACTACATTCATATAAATTGTATTCTATTTCTCATGCAATATAAGACTAAAATAAAAAGAATTCTTTGGATAAATAAGGTTAACATTTTGAAATATAATTCTATTAGAAGATGATATAAACTGCATTTGGAAATATTAAAAATCATCAAATATGTTCTTCTATATGAAATTTTGATTACAAGATTTGAATACTCCTAACTTACTTATCCTAAACATTTTATGGAAATATATTAAATCATTCAGTTATAATGCTTGCAATGCTGAAATCGAATTTTGAAGAAAAAACACGTTAAAGCCTTTTAAACTTTACACGAAAAAGACGATATATTTTTAGTATAACTGGTGTAATCATGGATAATTTTTATTAGACATATTTTTTAATTCACCAGAATTTAGTATTTATTTAGTAAGTTCGCACAAGAATTAAGAATTTACCCTTTTATTTAAATTAAGTATTTTCATATACATGCTAGTTCATCAACATTTCACCAAACCATCCTTGAACAAAGTTTGAGTTTCCAAAATTTCTCCGGGATAATTTTTAACTGACACTCAACGAGGAAGACTCCTTGAAAGTCTCCCTGGTCCATGGTGCAATCAGAGAACCGAATAATTCCTCCTTTAATTTAGAGCCAAAAAGCGACCGACTTCTTAGTAAGGGCAACCAAAGAGGCACCACGTGCATCTCACGCCAATCTGAGAGGCCAAATTTGTTTATAATTTAGAGGGTGCTAAAATTTTTCAAGGATGACCTCTGAAGCAAACTGGCTATACTACCGAAAATGAAGGTAATTCTCAAATTTTTGGAAAATTCACAATTTTAGTAATTTTTAAAACACACACACACACACACATATATATACACACACACACACACACACACACACACATATATATATATATATATATATATATATATATACATGTTCAAAAGTTACGCATACTTCGTAAAGTGCAAAAAATTCAGAGTCAAAAAGGATACAATGGTTCACAACCAGTTGTGGATGGAGAATCGTGGGGCGAAGGTATATCATAGTGCATATGCAAAACAGTTCAGTCGACGTCAACATGCGGAAAGCACCGACGCACGTCGGAACAAGTACAAAACGGCCTCGAGCGGCAGAGCCAGTTGAGGCAGAATTTCAAAATTGCTGTGGTACGGACCGTTGTTAGCAATAAAAAAGGATAAAAGATGTCACAAAGATGCCAACTGGACATGTTTTAAAAGAGACGAATTATTGAAACACTGGAATTCGGTCGATACCAACCGAAACGTCTTAAATTCTGAATGTGCTTCAGTGTGTGATCTCCAGACAGTGGCAGAGGTTCCAAAGATGTTAACCGACGACCGGTATCAGTCAGCCAAGGGTAACAACCGCTCGGCAAGACCGATATGTGGTGATAATTGCACGACGTCAGAGGAATCGTTTTACCAGACAACTGTGTTCAGCCTTGACATCCTCCACAGAAGTCACTGTTCAGAGACAAACTGTTTACAGGAGACTGAAACACGTTGCCAGTCTCTATGACAGACGACCATCAGTTTGCATCCCCCTGACGTTTGCACAGAAACGCGCGTTTTTACAGTGCAGTTTGGAACATCGACAGTGGGGTTTGCAACAGTGGGGCATTGTCATGTTCAGTTCCAGGTTTAGCTGGCAAATTCTCATCGTCCGCAACTTTCTGGAGATAATGCGGAACGCGCTTTCACCCGGGAAGCATCACAGAAAAACATCGTTTTCCGTTTGCGGACGTCATGGCTTGGGCATGCATTATAATGGACGGTCGCACAGACCTCCACTTTGACACTGGGTCGATTACCGGTCAAAGATACAGATACGAAGTCCTAGAGCCTACCGTTCAATTGTTTCGAGGCGCTGTTGGTCCTTATTTCATATTCACGCATGATAGCGCGACTCCTCACCGTGCGGTCTTGGTGGACGACTTCCTTCAGACTGAAGACATCCAGCACATGCAGAGGCCTGCCATCGCTCCTGATCTGAATCCAATAGAGCATGTGTGGGATATGCTTAGGAGACATCTTGCAGCCCTCCGCTACCCACCAAGTCCCATTCCGGGATTAAAAACTGCTCTCGTGAGGCTTGGAATTCTTTGAGCACACAGCTCATCCAAACCCTCGTCAAAAGTATGGGAAATCGTTGTGCAGCATGCGTGGCTACCCGAGTTTTCCACACACCATATTAAACTGCAACATCACATTGTTTTAATCATTCTGTTTCACTGAGGTTGACACTTGTATTGTGACCTTTTTTCTGTTAACCCTTTTCTGTAGATAATAAAAATCGTTATTATCCTTGTTTTGCATTATTTTCTTCTTCTGTAACCCTATTACACCCGCATTCCGCTTCTCCATCCAATCCGACGTAGATTCCCTGAAATTTTCACATAGACAGCAAATATGCTTATGTATGTATATATATATATATATATATATATATATATATATATATAAGATGGAACGACTCGATTGAGCTGAAACTTGCAGTTAATGCAAATTAGTGTGTGCTGGTGCAAATGGTTAGAATTTAAGAGTTACTGACAAGGCTTTTAGTGACTATTTTTATCGTTCCACTTTGTATTGGGCTGCTCATCGACTTATGACCGAGAGGTCGGAGACGGGCATAGGATAAAAAAAATAATTTAAGAGCCACTGCACATGCGTGGGCTGAGCATCTCCCTATCAAATTCTGTTTTAGTCGTATAAATAGAGAGCTGTAACGGGACTTTGAAAATAGACTGTAATGCGAGTATGAAAGCAGTGGGCTGGACAAGTCGAATATCCGGTAGTGAACAACGAAATGATACGTCACTGCGGGATGATAGACATCTCATCCGCATGGACCGTACAACTCCATCTCGACAGTTGGCGGGATGTTGGAACACTGCTACAAGCGTGTCATTGTCTGCTGAAACAATTTCGTCTACTGCACCCCTTACTGCGTACACGAATTCCTTTGTACAAGAGACCCCTGACGTAAAACCATCAACACCTGCGGCTACAATGGACAATCGGCATTCGCGTGCCGATTGGCAACAAGTCGTCTTTTCTGATGAATTCCGTTTTAATTTGGGGTACAGTCATGGCTGCATGACTGTACCCCAAACGCTTTAGCTATGAACGCCACCTTCCGGTGTACGTTATAAAACGACATACTGGACGAGCGCCAAGCGTGATGGTCTGGGGCGCTATTGGGTATCTCAGATGATCTCAGCTGCTAAGAATTGTCGATACATCAGAGAAGTTCTAGAGCCCGAAGTCGTACATTTCATTCAACGCATTCTTAGAGCTGAATTTCAACAGGACAATGCCCATCCACATATTGCTAGGATTGTTCAAGACTTCCTTTCAGCACAGCAGATACAGCTTCTTCCTTGATCTGCCTATGCACCGGATATGTGGGCTACTGAACATGTCTGGAATTTCGTCGGACGCCGTCTCGCTCGTGACGCTCGCCCTGTAGCTAATACAGCTGAACTTTGAGTTCAAATAGCGGCAACCTGGAATGCTCGTCCTCAGTTACAAATTCGAAATCGCTTTGATTCTATGCATCGTCGTATAGAAGCACTTATTGCAGCGCGTAGTGGCTTCACCAAATACTGAGTTTCGACATGTAATATTGTTTTTTTATTTGTAAATTTAATCGTTTATATGTATCAAGGTCGTTTGTGGAATAAATTTCATGCAATTCGATTATATATATATATATATATATATATATATATATATATATATATATATATATATATATATATATATATATATATATGCTTATATATATGTATATATATATAGTATATATATATATGCTTATATATATGTATATATATAAATATTTATATTTGTATATATATATATATATGTGCGTGGGTGTATATATGGCTACTCTCATGACTAAATTAAACATTTCGAATTTTTTTAAATTTAAATTTGTAAAATTTTAAATAATCTTCATTTTGAAACCATGGCTAGCACTTTTCATTGAGAACATATTTAGAAATTTCTAACCCCCTAATTTGGTTTCGTAGGATCAAGTGACGGGAGGCAGCATATAGCGCACCGCTGGCTCTCTGACAATTTATTGGATTTCGGGTTAAATCAAACAAATTACACTTGCTCTTCCAACCTGCTTTGAGATTCATCACCATTATAATAAAGTATCGGGAGTTCTCTTCATACTCTCAAACCACGGAATTAAGTTTTAAATGGATTAACTTTAAAACTGGCTTAACTGTGAATCCTGATTAAGAGTGATGACGTTTCTTATCTCAGGAGATACAGAACAGTACTTCTAAAATGTGCTTCTGACATCCTTTCAGCTGTTTCCAGAGAAGATATTAAGAAACATTTTCTAATTAATCATATATATTTTTCATCTGATAGTACTTCTGTTACAACTATATTTTGTTATAGTCTATCAGCTACTGGAAAATATGGGCTCACTTCTGCGGTAAAGTCGAGCAGGATGTCATTTTTTTCATTTTTTTGCTTAGATTACGAATATGATGATCCGGAAATCGAAAGTGGTAGCTTTATTATGGTTTAGGTCAAAATACAGTGTAAAAAATGCAATTTTTTTAATTGTTTTCATTTTTTTCAGGAAATATGCTTTTTATCCAAAAAAGTTTCGAACAAAAGTTGTTCAGCTTAAGATTATCTACAAAAAAGGTCCAGTTACATTTTAAGATAAAGCTAACGATAACGGCCCTACGGAGGGTCAAACTCAGTGAAATTTTAGGTATTTCAAGAAAAACTGCTTATACGCGAACTTTACACACTAATTAATTCTTTTCTCGGCCGCCCAATTAACTGCTCCATGTCCTAGGATGAGTTGGTCGGCCTGGGCTTTCGACACTACTAAATTCAACAATCTGATTTTCTATTAATACTCATCAAAGTTATCGTCTTCATCCACAATTGCTGTGTCACTGTTATCCGTATACTCTTGACATTCAGCATCGATATCTCCTTTATCACACAAACAGTGGCAGATGTCAGTGCATGGAAGGCTAACATCTGAGCACGGGCATACTCCTGGTTTACAGACTTTGCATTTGCTGCATGAGATCATTTCTAAAACTTTTTCAGGCGCTGGCCTACACTCAAGCCAAGTAATTGAAATATGCCCATGATCACAATTCCAACCGTGTTCGTAAGGTGTTGGAGCCGTTTGATGACGTGTTAGAGATTTTAGCCATATTGCAGCCTGGTAATTTGCTCTGCGGACATGGAGATGCAATGTTGATCGACAAGGAGGCAAGAGCTCAGGCAGAGAACACTGCCTCCTTTAGAACAGTACAAATCATATCTCAACTTATTAATGTTTTCCGTTTGTTTCCCACCATACATTTTACAAAGCTCTCAAGATTTGCATATAAGTCCTCACTGACCATCCATTCTTCCCCAAGGGTTTTGAATGATCGAATGTAGCGTGTTGCAGCCCTCATAAGTTTGAATGGTGTCCTCTTGCCTTTGCCGTGAAATGTTGAAACGCTCTCACAGCCGGTGAAGCTATGGAACCCCAAAAGAGCTTTCATGAAGTCGACACTGTTGCACCCATTTGGTAGTTTAGTGGTTAGCTTACCAACAACATTTTTAAAGGAAACGATCCGATCTTTCCCTTGTTTACCCATTCGTACATATACTTCGCACTTAAGTTAATCTCTGAAGGCTAGTAGAATAAGAAAGACATCGGTGTCATCTGCATGAACAACAACTGCAGGGATGTTGCTCTCGCCAACGTGAGAAGCTTGCAGGGCTATTCTTGTGTCCGTCCCTTCGTGGTCGCAACCTAGCTCCAAACATTCAGTTACTTCATCTGATATTATTTTGTAGCATTTATCGTCATAGGCAAAGAAAACCACTTTGCTTTGCAATTTACACTGATAAATTGGTGTCTTCCACAAATCAAACAAAAAGCGAATGAAGTTAGTCTTATTAGAGCTAACTATGAGGAACTGTGACCAAGATTTTACTTTGAAGCCTCCTCTGATATTTCCATACAAGCCTGAAGTAGTATCGTCTTGACGGTGAGCTCTCTCAAAATCTTTCATCGAATCAGTTTTGTATGTATCAAAAACTATATCGATTCTATTTCCAGGACTCTGAATCAACTGTTTAAAGATAGCTTTTCCGATTTTGTTAAATTCCATGCCAATTGGGATCTTCATTTTCCTTAGTAAAGACATTCCATCGAAAACACAGGCTGTATTGCGTGGATATTCTGGTTCAGCCATAACGTCTTTTCCAAGGATGCGGCACAGTTGACTCTTAACAGTCTTTCTAAGAGACCCCATTCCATCATACAAGGACCATGGAACAGGCCCTAAAGGATAACTCAATACATCCCGAAGGTCAATATGTCGTTGTTGTGCCGCTATAGCAAGTCTTGCAAATAATGATGCATTACCAGCGATTGCTGAATTTCTTTTCTTTGAAGAATACACCTTTTTGTAGAGAGAAGAGAAAGTGTTTAATTTAATTTTGTGTAGGGGATCGTGGAAAGTTTTACTGCATTCTGTCGTTAATCGATCTTTCACAAAGGTTTTGGCAGCTTGTAGTCCCTTATTGTGAGCTTCCAAAAGATCATCTTTAACTGATTGTGTTGCAATCAAGCCAGTTAAATACTACGCAGGGGTCCTCCATGCCATGGATTTTATAACGAGTTGTCAAAGAGGTTGATAATACATTGAGCAGCATTTTTGTCACGGTTTATACGGGACTTAGACAAATCTGAATGTTTTAAACTTGCTGGGTTGTTGGATGTCATGTCCTGAAATATTGCCTTGTATAATGAACGCCTCTGATTATTTAAAGCCCATCTCTCAGTTGCAGCTATATTTGAACTGAATCCTATGAACTCTCCACTAGTTTTGCAGTCTTTGTTTATAGCCATTTCTATCACATTGTCCGCTTCAATTGAACTGAAAGCATTGTTATTAGATAACTGAACAGCAAATTCACCTCTACAGAATGCTTCATACACATTTTTTTTCTTTTCTTGGAGACTTTTCATATCGCCTAGATGTGGAATCAAATACCTACCATAGTTTTGCTGATCCTAGGCAAACATCCAAGGAATGGCTTCTTCTAAAGCAGATACATACAATAGCCAATTTCCAGTCCTCGTTGCTGCTGTTAAACACAGTACAATTTCAATAATATTTAAAAATGACAACCAGAAGTTGAACAGGTCTCCAGATGTAGTTCTGGATTCTTGAACAAAGTTAACAAACTCCGCGTGCCATTTTCTAAAAGTGTCACTTTCGGTGCATGCTGTAAAGCTTGTCTCATTAATGTCTTCTGCAAAACCATCAATCTCTTCTTGCAGTATTCTTACACAATGTTCTTGTTCTGGGTTGAGTGTAGCATGGAATGATTCTATTAGCATCAGCAATAGAGCTTCATACATAACTTTGTAGAGCCGCACTGCCCGATTGTAGTATTTTCCACTTATTATACTATGAACGAATCCCTCTGCAACTACACCACTTAAAGTAGCAACATTTTTAGTTCCTGCATCTCCAAACCGTTTCCCGACAACGGAAAGTACTGTCATTAGAAGATGGAAGGTGCCTAACATGAGAACAACATCGGGAAATTCATTCTTCTTCTCCCATAGCACTTGGACTACTTTTGCATACATTGCTTGATCAAACACGGCTACAACACTTGATAGGTTTAGCCTCTTTTTTATCTCAACAGCTTATTTCAACAATTCATATGCAGTTGCAGTGTCAGTTGTAGGATGGTCCAGTGTATCAAGATATCCTATTTTGCTCTACAGTGTTGTTATTAATCAAAACGTTAAAACTAGTCCAGCTTGGTATTGGAAATTCTGGACTGCTTGAAAGTAATCTCGATAGAACTCAAAATATGTTGGTGGTTTTAAATTTTTTAGCTAATTCTCCATAATTTGATGGTTGGTCTACATCAAAAGATGAAATACCCGGACCTTTTCTGGCTGACAGAAAAACAGATTGCAAGTCCCCTTTTTTGATGTGCTTCCCAAGAGTTTTGATTTTTTTCCTTGCAGGTTCTATCTCTTATGGCGTTTTTTGGAGAGTATTACATGGTTCATCATTTTCGCATCTATATTGGGGTTCAATAACCAAAATAGAATTAACTCTATGCGATGTCCCACTACCAGATAAAGTGCGTTCTAGGTTATCAATGTTATCAGCTATCATAAGACATACCGCACTTGTATCTTTGTTCACTAATGCGAAAGAGGATGGAATAACAACCTTTCCTTCTTGGGTTGAATCAATATTTTTAAGCGCTTCAAGAGTGTCCAGCTCTTCCAAAACATCATAGCTGACGCTGTGACCAAGTTTATTTATTAGATGAAGTGCAGTAGTGTTGTTAGTCAACCCTTTAACAACAGCTGGAAAAAGAACACTCTCTGGCGCACGTATGCTGGCAGCACAGAAAATTAAATCCTGGGCTAGTGATAACTGGCGACATTTGGCTCGAGGACTGGATTGCTTAATCAGGTCTTCCATAAAGATTCTTAATTCTTTTGGGATGTATTTTTCCACCTCTTCAATACATAAGGCTTCTTCTTTTGGTGGCCACGGACTGGTTTTCTGAACCTCCTTTATTTTTCTTAATAAGACCTCACCAACTTTCTTGCAAACAATTTCTGAATGGTCGCCACTTACAAATTGCTCCAGTTTCTGTTGAAGATGGTAGTTTTCAATTATTACAGTTTCTATTTTTAGTGATGATGGATATACTAGTATATTCTTGTGGTTAGCATGAATAAAACGTATTGAATCTCCCATTACTTGTTTTACGTTACGGACAAAGTTCTTCTGTTGAACTTCTGGCCACACCAGACCGTTAACAGAAAATTCATTATGCATTATTGTACGTAGAAGAGAAAGACTAATTCATCTGGGTTCTTGAATAAGATTTTGGCAGCTATTTATCACCATTTTAAAAGCCAAATCTGCAACCGTATGATACTCACAAAGTCGGGATTTTTTTTTGGTCTTCTGTACGGCGATTGAGAATCCGACAAAAATCATTGTGGCAAGACTTGTAGTAAAGTGCTTCACTTGATAAAAGATCTTTTTGAATCATTCCTAAAATTGCTGAAGCAATGTTATGTTTGTCAGTGTTTACCTGATATGTTCTTCGGCTGCTGTTCTTAATGTAACATCTAAGCCTAAAGTTGATACTTGATAGAGACATTCTCTAGTTTTTGAGCCTTTACAGTATTTTTCTTTATCGCAATAAATGCATTTTTTTTGGTAGCACAAATGACTGTTCCGCCATGCTGTCTCTTTTTGTTCCAGTTCTATTTGAGATTTTTGGAGTTTGTTGTTTGCTATCTTGAACTTTCAGATATTTCTGAATATTTTTTTTTTTCGCATACTTTGCTCTGCATTGATGGTGATAAAATAACGGTGATGAGTCAGGCGCGAAATCATCCCCAAAGTGATCAATATCCCTGCGGTCTACCGAAGCTTCCTTCAACCGCATCCAAGACGAAGCATCTTGAGGGAACTTTAATTGTTTGCCTTCAGTTTCAGCTTCCTTACAAAAACCACACAGATGTTTTTGATCCTGTGCCATTACTACTTTTTCCATTGAGACTTTCCGCAAAAGAACCTGGAACAATAGCAAATACCAGTTAGGTGGAGAAATTAAAATTTACAATTTTTTCATTTATTTGAGCATTTTCTTTTTTCGTTAATATCCTCTGCAATCATAACTCTGATCGCATCAAGGCTTGCTTTTAATTCCTTATTATCAACAAGTACTTTTTTATTTTCTTTCCGAGTTTTATCAATTTAAACAGCAATTTTATCATATTTATGATCAATTTCATCAATCTTTAAATCCATAGATTTAATTTTTTCCGTTAAGACATCTGCTTTTGCATTTAATATAGTCGAAAACCCAGGCCGTCCGACTCATCCGGAGATATAGAGCAGCAAAAATGGGCGACCGGACATTTAATATAGTATTTAATATAGTCGTAACATCTCAAGTGAAATATCAAATTTCAGTTTCTTACCTACTTTAAACCGCAAAAATTAAATCTATAAATGTGTAGCCCATCAAATTGATTAAAGTAACATAGCAAATTTGCATATGTGCTTCAGAAAATTCATCTGTCACACAAACCCTAACTATATAGCCGGAAATTCACCTCGGACATTAATAATGGATAAATAATTCTATATATTATTAAAAATTAACGTTACTCACTTAAATTGGTTTCTTATTACGTAATTCAAAATAAATACATCGGAGACAAAATAAAAGCAACCGCCATTACTAATCGCTTGACTTGACTTATTCACTAACAACGCTACCAATTTCGATTTCCGGATCATCATATTTGTAATCTACGCAAAAAAAGGAAAAAAATGACATCTTGCTCCACTTTATCGCAGAAGTGAGACTATTTACATAGAAATCGGTGGCTAGCTGATAGACTATTATTGAAAATTTAGAAACGCGCTCCTTTCTAGAAAACAAATTAATGAACCGGATTCGCTTTTATTATGTGCTCGTTAGCTTGTAATTGCCGATGTCTACAATGGAAACTAAAATACGTGCTATATTTATTTGAATATTTATATATTTAAATTTAGGTGCACAAAGTAGGCCATGGTATTACCCCAAAAAACTGACACTGGTATGGTATATACATAAATATATAATATATCGCATGAAAGCACAAATTGTGAAACATATATAAAAATGCAACTGGCACTTCACAACTGATAAGCTGGTCTATACGAAAGTTTAAGTTATCACCAAACAAAAATATCAAACGAAGTTCACATACATGCTTAAATTCACAAGGGAGCAAAGAAAAAAATATCCAAATTACTACAGCTAAGAATATTATTCTACAAAATTTATTAACTACAAAATTACTTTAACATTTAACCGAAAAAAATTTCTCTAATAATATTTATATCAACCTATACGTCTTATACCTGTTTATAGAACATTAATTGAAATAATATCTGAAACTGGCGAACAACCAATAAAATTGTTTAATAGTTTATAAAAGAAAACCATTAAAAATAATTTTATTCTTATATTTAATTTCAAGATACTAATCGTTTTACTCAAAATCGCATTAGAGGGATCATTACGACAAGGGTCATTGACCGTAAAAAATAAATATCTTAAATATTTAAATTTATACTCAATAATTTTGCAAACCTTCGTAAAAATGAGAATTTTAATTACAAGTTTAAGATGTTCGTTGCAGCTTACTTTTAATATTAAATCTTTTTATTTAATTCTTACTAAGTTTAAGTATATCTCCAAGTTATTATTGCTGTATTTCCTTTAACTTAGAATACAGAAATGTGAGGATGCATCTCTCTGTGTACTTTTGCATCATGTTATTCCTAACGAATGTATGAAGGATTCTCTCTCTTCTATTAAAATACTGCGGCAACTCAAATCATTTTTCACTGGCAGAGATTTGTAAAAAATTGCAAACTTTATCACGTGTCTCTATAGCCATAATTCTGTCAACTTTACCAATGTTATATTAATATGCTATATTAATCTAAATTTAGTGATGCAAATCGGATCGTCTTCTGTGATTATATATTTGATTGTATATTTACCCCATAAAAACTGGTATCTTACCTCTATACCAGGGTAAAGTGCCACCTGTATTAGAAAAAGATGAAAGTACTGTAAGGAAGATGTAGCATACTGTAAATAAAGTTCAATATAAAAACATCAATTTATTTTTCCTATTAACAACTGAGAAGCACAATTTCCTTGGATAATTTTAGGAATTGTGGGTAAATGAAAATCATTATTAGCTTCAAATGGTCGCCAAACTTATTATACAATTATTAACAAGTTAATTATGTAAAATGTTGTTATTCATGCATTATACTTCTTACAGTAATCACTACTATTTGCATAATCTTTTCAAGCATTTATTGCAAGCATTTTGCATGCATTTTGCTTGCATTTCTTGCATTTTATCCAGTGGCATTAAAACATCTCTTCTCAGAGAAGTAAGTCATAATCTGTCGGAAATATTAACAATTTTATTTTAAATACACATTTGATTAAAATTGTAGTATTCACGATATTTTAAAAGCTGTAACCTAATATAAGAATACGAAAATTGTACATCCGTATTCGTATAAATTTAATAATCCGTCACACTAATGCTGATGTCCGTCATACTAATGCTGATGTCCGTCATACTAATGCTGATGTCCGTCACACTAATACTGATGTCCGTCACACTACGATGTCCATCACACTTACCTGAGGTGGCATCTTAAACTAATGGCGAGAAGAAGATACCATCACTTATTTCTTACACACTCGCTCGTTTCTAGAAGAATATTATTTAGGTTATATCTATTTAGGTTTTGAGACAGTTATTTCACATGGTTTCAAAAATATGTTACATAAATTCACTTTTAATGAAAAGAAATTGTGAAATACAGTAACAAGTAAGAATGCAATATTGTAAGAAGTCTACTTATGCACTTGCTTTGAGTAGGTCGTCTCAAATTCTTTGAAATATTTACGGTAAAACTTGAGAAACTTGTATTCGCCATTCGTTGCACAAACAATCTCACTCTAACAACTAGAAAGCACTGACATTTATCGAATTATAAACGAAATATTAACATAGTGGTATCTTCAACCTAATGGTATTTCACCCCAACTTTATATATATATATTTATATATAGGTTAAATATATTCAGATTAATGATATCTATATATAGGTTATTGTCTTATAAAGATATATTACCATATTTAGGCTTCAATTTAAATTTATTTCAGAATTCAAAGGTCTTAGTCCTCAGCACTCCCAAAATACGTAAAACAAAAAAACATTTTTTTATTTACTTTCACTCATGTCCAAAAGATAAGCGTAGTTTCTGTTTATGTGAAAATTTCAGAAAATCTACATCGGAATGAAAGAAAAAGCGGTATGCGTGTATAACAGGGTTATAGAAGAAGAAAAGAAGAAAACAATGCAATACAAAGATAATAACGACTTCTATTATCCAAAGAAAAGGGTTGAAAGAAAAAGGGTCACAATACGAGTGTCAACCTCAGTGAAACAGAATGATTAAAACACTGTGATACTGCAGTTTAATACGGTGTGCGGGAACCTCGGGTAGCTACGCATGCTACACAACGATTTCCCATACTTTCGATGAGGGTTTGGATGAGTTGTGTGCTCAAAAATTTCCAAGCCTCACGGAGAGCAGTTCTCAATCACGGAACGGAGCTTGGTGGGTAGCGGAGGGCTGCAAGATGTATCCCAAGCATATCCCACATATGCTCTATTGGATTCAGATCAAGAGAGTTGGCAGGCCACTGCATATGCTGGATATCTTCAGTTTGAAGGAAGTTGTCGACCAAGGCCGCACGGCGAGGAGTCACGTTATCATCCATGAATATAAAATCAGGACCAACAGCACATCGAAACAATCGAACGGTAGGCTCAAGGACTTCGTCTCTGTTTATATATTACCGGTAACCGACCCCGTGTCAAAGATGTGGAGGTCTGTGCGGCCGGCCATCATGATGTCTGCCCAGACCATAACACCCACAAACAGAAAACGATGACTTTCCGCGATGTTTCTCGGATGAAAACGCGTTTCACTTTCTCCTCAGATCGTGGTACGACGAGAATCAATTTGAAAGGCTAAATCTGGACTCGTCACTGAACATGGCATTGCCCCACTCTTGTCCACTCCACTGCCGATGTTCCAAACTCCACTGTAAATGCGTGTTTCTGTGCAGGTGTCAGGGGGATGAAAACTGCTGCTCATCTAACATAAAGACCAGCGTGCCTGAGTCTCCTGTAAACAGTTTGTCCCGGAACAATGACTCATGTGGCGGCTGTCAGGGCTGAACCCAGTTGTTTGGCCCAACGGTTCCTCTGACGTCGCGCAATTGTCAGTAAATATCAGTCTTGCCGAGCAGTTGTTACCCTTGGCTGACCTGGTACTGGTCGTCGGATAATATCTCCAGTGGTTCAAAACATCTGCCACAGTCCGGAGATCACACACTGAGGCACATTAAGAGTTCGAGTCTCTTCGGTTTGGGATCGACCGGAATCCAGCATTCCAATACCTTGTCCCTTAAAAAAACATGTTCAGTTGGCAGCTTTGTCTTTCATCCTTTTTTATTGTTAACAACGCTCCGTACCACAGCAATTGCGAAATTCTGCTTCAACTAGCCGTGCTGTTCGAAGCCGTTTTATACTGATTCTGACGTACGCCGGTGTATTGCGCATGTCGATGTCGACTGAACTGTTTTGCATACGCACAATGATTTACTTTCGTCCCACGATTCTCTCTAACTGATTGTGAACCATTGTATCCTTATTAACTTCGAATTTTTCGCACCTTACGAATTGTGCTTAACTTTTGGACATGAGTGTAATTATACTTTATTTCCATATTTTTTCAGGGATTACCTATTTACTTCTCATTAAACATAGTTTGGCAAACTTTGTTCTAACTTATTAATTTTGTCAATGATTCCACATTCATTCCCCTAACTTTCTCACTAGTATCCATCCTTCTTAAATTCCACTCCCGAAAGTTTCTCCGGCATAACTAGGCCGAATAACTTTAGAAAATGCATTTCCAAAATTTTCTTCCCAAGTTCTTGGTAATACAGTATATAGGAAGGCCAGGTAATCCTCCTCTTAATCCAGAGCCAATAAACTACTGACCTATCGACTTTGTGAAATCGAACAAATTTCCCGTGCACTTCCAACCGTGCTAGGTTATTCATCATCATTATAGGAATACCGGAAAGCGCTCTTAATCTCTGGATGCCACAGAATAAGGTTTTGAAATGTTAAACTCCGGAGCTGGCTTTGCCATGAATCACAATAACGGGAGGTAGAGACTTATGGAAGATCTATATTTGAAATATCGAAGTGACATTTGGTAATTGAAAAGTTTAGAATATAGTTTCCCGATTAATATTTCCAATACCAATGCCCAAAGGAATTATTGGTGCCAAAATTTTGACCACACTATCGTTTTTACTAAAAATGCTTCCCTGATACATTCCTTTTTTCAGTATTTACTCTAGATTGAAATTAGTTGGGGACGGATATAATTTCAGCAACAAACTTCGGTGGAGGCAGAGACTCGCAAAGGATTTCCCTTTCCGGTTCTTTTATTCTAATTCGATTTAAAAATTTTCATTTTATTTAAAACATCTATTTTTAAAGATAGCATTAGAAAATATTCTATAGTTCATGTATTTCATATATTCATTTATTTCATTTCAGTTATCATCTAAGATTAGCCATCTCTCTATATTAAATAAAAACCACTGTCACTTCCGCTGTTTGACAAATTTATATCATTCCTCGAGTTTCTGTGCTTTGTACCGCAAAAACTATAGCATACCAAAATATAAAATTTGGTAGACTTGTAGAGAAAACTTTGGGAAATACGCTGAAATAAACCGTTTCTTGATATATATTGCATTGTAAGAAATATCCAATGTCAAAGTCAAAGACAAAATATTTAAGCTGCGAGTTCGCGTCCTAGATAGACTATCAATAGCAAGACCTCGAAATTTTGCAGGCAGATACCTACATGGTTGAATTTTTCAAGACGGAGCCTTCCAGATGGATGTAGTTTACGAGATATTTTACTTTTTATGCATTTCTAAAGTGAAAAATGTTCTTTCGTATCAGCACGTCCATCGTATTTCTCTGTCTCGTACCATAAAAAAAATAGCATACAAAAATATAGCATTTTGTACATTTATAGAGAAATAATAGAGAAATACGATTAAATAAACTGTTTACTGATTCAAACTTTAGTTTGTCTTGAAATACCTCGCGAAGCCAGCTCTTCGAGCGCAGCCAGTACGAGACGAAGCCTCCCTACTCACAAAGCGAGTTACGGGATGTTAGCGAGTTACGGGGTGTACGCAGCGAGCAGGAGGCAGAGCCCCTTGTCAAGACCGCATAAACTCTGCAAAGCAAGAATCCTTGCTAGGAGTACATAGCAAATGACCAAGAACCACTCCTCTACGATCCATAGTTTTCAAGAAAAATGCGAAAGAAAAAGTATGACGTTACATACGGTGCAAAGAAAAGGGCTTCAATGGAAACATGAACATTGATACTTGCATGTGAATATGCTCAAAATGACCACCGCGCATGTTGAGGCAAGCATGTGTGCCGTAGAATGGCTGACAGCATATGATCTAGCTTTGTGTTGCCCACAAATGTGAATGCAGCATGATGACTTTTATGGACAACACAATTCTAGATCGTGTGCAGTCAGCCATTCTACGGCGCTCGCATGCATGCCTGGATATGCGCGGTGGTCATTTTGAGCATCTTCCTATGTAAACATAATGTCATATGCAAGTACCGATATCCATGTTTCCAATAAAGCTTATTTTCCGTGCACCGGATGTGATGTCATACTTTTTCTTGAAAACTATGGGTCGTAGAGGTATGGTTCTTGGGTCATTTTTATATACTCTGAACACGGATTCTTGCTCTGCAGAGTTTATGCAGTCTTGACGGGATACCTTGTATTACGTGATATGCGACAGATATCGCTTAGATGATGACTAATATGAATTAAGCGTCAAATTTTGGGGGAGATAGGGCTTCCATAAAGATTTCCACTTCCGATTTAAAAAAATGTCCCTAAAATACGTATTTCTCAGGATTGGCTATGGATATAGCTTAGATTGTGACTGATATGGATTCAGCATCGAAAGAGCCAGTGAAGGGTGTGTGTTCGATAAGGGTTTCTATTTCCCGTTCAGAAGATGTAATTTCCTGATTTACTGATAATTCGTATGACTGTACAAAATAAGTATTCAAAAGAGAAAAAAAATGCTTAATAGTTACATCAAAAGTGAAGGGTACACACTATTTGCCACCGTATGAAGACGTCTTCATAAATTTAGTATTTTAAGTCATCACTTGCATTTCCCTTATATACATAGCATGATGTATAGAAAAATCATTGTAGCGGGAAAAAAAATTGAACTCATATTTTCAACGGTTTTATTCTTCTTGAGTATCTCTGAACGGAACTTGTATCGAACATTTTGAAGTCATGTCTACGTGTCTGTATATGTCTATATTGCAAGTTTAGAGTTGACAGCTTCATTGGAATATACTTTACTTAAACACATTTATAAATAGTTATGGGCCATCGTACATAAATAGCAGAGGGGAGCTTTACGAACTTTCGATTAATTTAACAAATTATTTCTCATGATATGTCCATTATACAGGAGTGGTTTCGAAGGCGGGAAAGATAATTGTTCTAGAAGATTCGAAACTTGTACTCTGGAACTTTTGCGAAATGGTTAAGAAGTTTCTCAGCCTGTTGTCTGGGAAGTTGTGTATAGGATACGAAGCAGCGATTTTGGAAGATGGAACATTGGAGAACTAAATGCTGATAAAGTTTATGAAATCAGCATATTTCATACACAGAGTTTGATTACAGTGATCAAACGAATTTTTCTCATTACAGATATAGATGAAAAGTTAGGAAAAAGTTTAGACTATGCCTGCAAAATGGCGTGAGAGAGTAATGCTTTGGAAGTAATGAAGTTCAAGATGAAGTCTGGGTCTTAAAATATAAATTTTGAATTAAGGTTAATGCAAAAGCAGGGATTTTTAGAGAGAAGGTTAAAATTTATGTACCAGTATTCCAGTACGTGTGTGCGTGTGAATCTGTAGACATCAGCAACAGAGTAAACGAGTCAAATAAAATTTGCTGCAATTATCACAATCTATAAATCCTGAAACCTTATTACCACTCGAGAATTTCGAACTGCCTGACATTTTAGAATGAGTTTTGAAAAAAAAAATCATTAAGAAGATCAGAGTGGTTAATCAATCTAAATAAATAGATAATTTGTACATTATTTAGTACGAAAAAAAATCCGAATGATTTTAAATTTAGTCACAAAAGTTGTAGCTTATACTCCACGAAGCTACAGCGGCCATGTTCATCTTTTTTAAATAAATTGAATAATTTACAACAAACCTCAGCTGAAATAGTCAAGATAAAAATATAATTACTTTCAGTGTTTATAAATAGCCTTCTATTCAACCAATATTGCTGTCTAATAAACATAATTTTATTATCAACAATCTACATTATTGTCTAAAACTTTTCGAACCCTACGTATTTTTAATACGATTCTCATTTTAGACGCCATTTGAAATAAAGATTCATTCAAGAAAACTCCTCGCAGTGCTGCGTCTTGATCTCACTTTTGGAAGTTTTAATGTAAATACGTCAGAAATATGTGTGAATGCGAAAACTTCAAAATTGTCAGTTTTTTGCTTCTTTTATTTATTTCTTGACATTTTCGACCAAATCTACTTACAGATTAATCTAAGAAAGTCTGAAGTTCAAATACTAACGAAACTATGGATCTCAATTTGTTTAGAGAATATTCTTTAAACTTTGCAACTTGTGACGAACTATGAACTGTAAATAATACATTAGGCAAAATTTAAAATATCACACCATTTTTTACTTTCCTTATATACATATAATGTATAAGGAAAGTATTGTGACGGGGTCAAAAATACGAATTCGAGTTTTCGACGGTAAATCACGTTTCAAGCATCCCTACTCACGAATCGAACATTTTTGAGGTGATGTGTGTGTGTGTGTGTGTGTCAGTGAGTCTGTGGAGACGATATCTCACGAACAAATGAAGCGATTCGAATGAAATTTGGAACAAAAATTACAATCCATGAATACTGGAAGCCTATTGTTTTTTAAACACAATCGAATGTTCAGAACTCCCCTAAATTTTCGAGTGAAATTTTGAAAAATTCATCAAAAAATCAAAACCTTTAATAAAGTTACGTAAGTAGACATTTTTATGTCAATTTTTCTTAGAAAACGATTGACATAAACATTAGAACGCTAGTATGAACCGTTGTCGAGATAGTGCACATTTTTCAAATAAATTTATAAAAAAATCCCATAAATTAAAATAAATACTAACTGTTGAGAAACTTGTTCCTTTTTTATGTGCAATATCATGCAATAAATTTGGTGACATCATTCTCGTGGATCTAGCTTGTTCCATTCACGAGAAAAAACATTTTGAGTAATACTTTTGTATTGAACGGCAATCTGCTATAATAATAACTTATTTCTCCGTCCATAACACTTGGCGAGATTTTGGCGACGAGTTTGTGTCAATGTCGCCAACTTGACGACTTTTTTAAATGTTGCCTAATTAACGAAAATCTCCCCAAATGGATAAAAATAAGTCTAAATCAATGAAAATGGCGACTAATTGACGAAATGTCAATATCTTGGAAAGATTACAAACATCCACTATAAGAATAATCTATTTTCTTTTACTATAAAAGTAGTAAATTCATTGCATTATATAAGGAAAATCATATGCTGCCCACATCAGATTTTTTAAATATGTAATTAGAGTATTAATATCATCCTAAATACCCATTTTTCTGATCAGTAGATTTAATTGTCGTCCGAAAGGGTTAAAATTGACATGCAATTTCCAGTTACATCTCTTAATTCCGATTTGCAATAACTTTCAACAAAAATACAAAATATAAAATTATTAGAAATTATTTTCTACGTTGTCAGTGTATCACTTGGAATAAATGCTGTTAACTTGAAAAAGCAATTTCACGTCTTGGTACGTACCATTCCATTACACGCGGAATTGCTTCGTTTGGTAGTTTTCTAAATTATAAGTAGATTTTGGTTAATATTTCTCTCCTTTAGTATATATTGAATTTTTTTATTAGATATTTGTTAGATTTTATAAACATTTTGGTCAAATCATTTTTGTTTTTATCCTTTTTATATATGGTAAACACATTTGCACCTACACTTGTGGCAAACATAACTTGTTAGCGGAGGTATAGAAAAAACTATAAACCTCCCCTGGGTTATGTAGTCAGTCAATGTAATGTACGCATGATGTGCGTATGAACACAAAATTAAGTGATTCGTGCACATCATATTCAAGTTAGTCTTGCCAGGAGTTTAGTAAGAAGGTTAATTAAGCGAAATAATTTGATGGTCAGATTATTACAGCTTGTAGTCATCGCAGTTTTTTTATAACTCTCAGAGTGCAATTTTGAAACTAACTTCAAATTTCTGCAGTAAGAACAAAGTTCTTAGTGAAGCCGTATACTGTTTAAGTATGAGTCAAGCTTAATGTTGTGCACAGTTTAATTACAACTTTGTTATGCATCATTCCTTTCGTAAAAAAGGCAGATTGTTACATTAAACATTTTTTTAATATCCTGATACATACATACATACATACATGCATACATGCACATAATATTTTTATATTTATATATTTTTTGCCTTTTTGTATATTTATGTTATAAAATACACCAGTGACACATATAAACAGTGCTTTTTCTTTCTAAAGAAAAGCTTTTTCTTTCTAAAGTCCATAAGATGCGTTTTAAGTGGGCGTGGCTAAATGTTAAATCAACCCTTGATGTTATTTTAGTTTGCAAACTGAAATTTCATAAATTTGTATTTATTTTTGTTTCTATATCAGAAAACTAAACTAAAAGTTAACAATTCCTATTTATTTTTATTTATGTATTTTTTATAACTACAATAAGTGCCTTGTTTGCTCTGTAGAAGAGGAGACCTTGGAACACAATTTGTTCTGTTGCACTGGAGAGAACTTTTTAGAACTGTTTTAACAAAAATGTGTACCTACTACTACTTGCTTAGTGTGACCAATGGAAGGGAGTCCCTAGTCCGAAGACTTTAACCTCCGGTATAATGCCTATATTTGATATTCATGACATAAGTTGAGCAGATATGATATGAAAAGTAAAAATAAAATAAAGTTAAAACTTAAGAAAATTAACATGAGCATCCCCAGAACTAAAAAATTTAAAGGAATTAACTAAAAAAAAAGGAATTAAACGTTAGAAAGCCGGTACCGCATGCGGTCCGGTGCTGCCATCAATAGCAGCGAGCAAGAGTTAAATGCTAAAAAAGAATGAAGCCAAAAAAAAGAATTAAAAAACTTTGAAGGAGAGAATATGGAATGAAAAAGAAGTTATAAAGCTAAGGGGGGTCATACAAAACAGCACGGGGCCGCTTTTTCTGCTCACGAGGGTCATAATCTGTTAGAGTGAAAAGTGTTTCATTTTTGATAGTGGGAATATTGTGATAAAATTTTTCAGAAAGTTTTTTGATAGTAAATTTGATGGTGTTTATGTCGAAGTCTTTACGAATAATGTCATTTCGAAGGTATCGCGGTGCTTTCCGTATGATTCTTAAAATTCTGTTTTGCTCTATCTGTATTCTCTCCAGGTTCGTTTTGCAGGCATAGCCCCAAATAGGGCAAGCATAAAGAAGGATGGGGAGAATGATTTGTTTGAATAAAAGGATTTTGTTACTAAGGTCAAGGTGTTTCGAAAAAAGGAGATGGTTGAGAGCGCCGGCGAGCTTTTTAGTCTTTTTGATAACATGGGTAAGGTGGGTGCTCCAGGTGAGACGACTGTCCAGGTGGACACCGAGGTATTTAGCTGTACGTTGGAAGCAAACTGGCTGATCGTTGATTTGAAGCGGGGGAGGGGGGAAACGTTTCCAAGAGAAGAAGATGGCCTGTGAATTGCGTGCATTAATTTTGATGTTCCAATTTTTAAAATAGGTTTCAAGGAGGGAAATGTGGTTTTGAAGGTGGGCATGAAGAAAATTAATATTACGATGGGCGGAAATGATGCAGGTGTCATCAGCATAAAGGCAAAGGGTGGTATGGGGCGAACGAGGTATATCATTAACAAAAATGTTGAAGAGGAGGGGGGCCAGGATAGAACCTTGGGGTACCCCTGCTTTGATTGGTTTATTATTTGAAAGGGTGTTAAGGACACGGACATGGAAGTTACGATTTTGAAGATAGGAATTTATGATGAGGATGAGGGGGGAGGGGACTTTTATTTGAATAAGTTTAAAGATGAGTCCAAGATGGTAGGTTTTATCGAATGCTTTCTCAACGTCAAGTAAAAGGGCTCCAGCTGACTGTTTGTTGCGGAAGCCGTCAGAAACAAATTCCACAACACGCAGCAGCTGGTGGGTAGTAGAGTGGGAGGGTCGAAAACCGAATTGCTCAGGAATGATAATATTATTTTTGTCAATGAAATTGAAGAGACGATTTTGAATGATACGTTCAGCCAGTTTGCTGAGGGAGGAGAGGAGCGAGATGGGGTGGTAAGAAGCGGGGTCGGCGGGGACGCCGCCCGGCTTGAAAATGGGAATAATAACTGCCGTTTTCCAACAATCAGGGAAGTGACGGAATTTAAGAATTGCGTTGATTACATGAACAAGATAAAAAAGGATATTTAAGGGGATGACTCTAAGGGCTTTGTTAGTGTACCTGAAAATGTGTACCTGAATCATAGATTACTTTATAAAAATTAATATTATAACTTTTTACTGGTAGTTATATTTACTGACTGTAACGAAAAGGAAAGAATAGCACAAATAAATATTCATTAGAAAATTATACACTCACACATAAATAATAGAAGGGATGATTCTTCAAAGGAATCTCAATGTGTTCGAAATTTGTTTAATAGAAAAGAGTGGGGACTTTGAATGCAAACATCATGTTGGAATCAAAGGCATGCTTTACAGAGGCGAGGGGGAAATAGATTAATAACATTTCTTCTGACGCCACGAAGTCGGTTACATGTTGGGGAGGCTTTAAAATTTTTTAAAGCAATGGTGAAAAGTGTTTAGATTTTTTTTTATAGGAGCCACATATAAAGCGAACGTGCATCAAGATTTTATTATGCAGCGAATATTAGACTCAAACTCGCTGAAAATCGTTTATGTCAGAACTGACTTTGAAGCCTGCGCAATGATGTGGTCTGCAAATTTACTTTGTGGCTGCTGTTATATCAGTAGTATAACATGCAAGCAAAAGAGAAGCTTTTCGATAAAACGAAAATATTTTCGGGTGTTTTGATTAAATTTGAGCATTATCCCTAGTAGCAATCCAATATTGACTTATTATTGGCTCTAATATTGAACCAATATTGGTTCCAATATTGGACCAATATTGAACCAATATTGGCTTCAATATTGGACCAATATGAAAATGTGGGCATTTTGACTGAACTGCACCAATATTGGTTTAAAATATTGGGACAATATTAAGCCAATATTTCTAATGTAACACCAATAGTAGCGTATTAGTATAATGAATATGTTAGCCAATAATGGAAGCCAATGTAACCCCAATATTTGCGAAATATTGGGATTATATTGGAAATATTTCCAATGTAATGCCAAGATATACAATATTGGTCCAATACTGGACCAATTTCAAATCCTACTAGGGATTGCACAATAAAAAAATCTGATGTGGGCAGCACATGACTTTCCTTATATAATGCAATAAATTTACTACTTTTACAGCAAAACACAGTTTATTCTTATAGTAGATACTTGTATTTTTTTTTTTCAAGATACTGAATTTTCGTCAATTAGTCGTCATTTTCATTGATTTAGCGTTATTTTTATCCATTTGGCGAGATTTTCGTTAATTTGGCAACAAGTCGCCAAGTTGACCACATTCCGCCAAATTCGTCTCCAAAATCTCGCCAAGCGTTATTGACGGAGAATTAAGTTATTCTTATAGCAGATAAATGACTATTGACATTCAAATACAAAAGTATTACTTAAAGTATCTTTTCTCATGAATGAAAGGAGCTAGATCCACGATAATGATGTCACCAAATTTATCACATGATATTACATACCCTTTCTGGTAGGTCGGACGGTCTGGGTCTTAACAACAACAACAACATGATATTACATATGAAAAGTGAACGTGTTTCTCAACAGTTAATATATTTTTTTTAATTTATTTGATTTTTTGACAAATTTATTTGAAAAATGTTCAATATCTCAAAAACGGTTCATGCTAGCGTTCTAAAGTTTATGCCAATCGTTTTCTAAGGAAAAATTACATAAGAAATGTCTATTTTCGTAACTTTATTAAAGATTTTGATTTTTTGATGATTTTTTCCAAAATTTCACTCGAAAATTTAAGGGGATTCTGAACATTCGATTACGTTTAAAAACAATAGGCTTCCAGTATTCACGGATTGTGATTTTTGTACCAAATTTCATTCGAATCGCTCCATTCGTTCGTGAGATATCGTCTCCATAGACTCACTAACACACACACACACACACACACACACGGAGACATCACTTCAAAAATGTTCGATTCGTGATCAGGGATGCTTGAAATGTGCTCTTCCGTGGAAAACTCGAATTCCAATTTTCGACCCCGTCACAATACTTTCCTTATACATTATGTATATAAGGAAAGTAAAAATGCAACTGTAACTATGTGAATGTGTTATTTTATTCATGTGCATGAGAATTACCCGGAGTAATAAGTATATTTTATTTTACTCTGAGAAGACAGTTTAAACAGGTAAAGTGGTGTTACATGAAATGTTCATATTACGCACTTATTTGCCTGCTTAAATGTATTCCTCTAAAGGGCCCTTTTAAGCAGATAAGCAAGTAGGTAGCAGGTAAACATATGCGTAAAATGACCTTTTTAAAATGGTCTTTTTAAGCGCAAATAAAATATACCCATTATTTTATGTAATTCTCGTTCAAAGGAGTAAAATAACACATTCATATACATGCAGTTACCTTTTTAAGTACGTAGATAGCTGGAAATTTACCTATTTGAAAGTGTTACAGTAGTGCTAGTAAACTCAGTTTTTGCGTGTTTTTACTCATTATTTTAGTGTATGGTGTATCCCTTAGTTGTCGTCTTGCATATTTTAAAACGTACTAGGCAGTCACGGAGTACCTATCGAGTATATATATATATCTAGGCGCGCATTAAGTACTGAACATTTACAAAAGTTTAATCAACTCAACTAAACTCTTAAGATTAGCATCTAGCTGCGGATAACACAGATAGTTATGTTTATTATGGATAGTTTGTGCCGCAAGTTTGAGAATTTATGTGGTGACCCTCACTGTTTTCTGATTTAAAACCTGGTCCATGAGATCAATGTTATGTACCCTAGTAGCATTTAATATCGGTTTAATATTGGACCGATATTAAACTGATCCAATATTGGACCGATATTAAACTGGTCCAATATTGGACCGATATTAAACTGGTTCGATATTGGACCGATATTAAACTGGTCCAATATTGGACCAATATTGTATATCTTGGCATTACATTGGAAATATTTCAAATGCAATCCTAATATTGGAGTTACATTGGCCTCCAACATTGGCTAACATTTTCATTACAATATAACGCCAATATTGGTGTTTGGAAACATTGGCTTAATATTTTCCCAATATTTTAAGCCACTATTGAGCCAATTCGGTCAAAATGTCCGCTTTTTCATATTGGTCCAATATTGAAGCCAATATTGAAGCCAATATTGAAGCCAATATTATTTAGTGTTATTTTCGAATACCTATGATACATACGTTGACAGGATAGTTATCGATAGTTACAGATAAATAGAAACAGAATCTCTTTTGAATATCAATTTAAAATGCTCCATTAATTTAAATATGGAAAAACATGGGTAAGATTTTGACTATTTGTTTTAGAAATATATAAAAGTTTTATTCTTTTGTTTACTAGGGTGCTATGACCCCTTCTCGCTAATACTCGCCAACCCCCGGAACTGGCTTCGTGAAGGGGATGTTAGCGCGATTCACAAATGTCTATTCGCCCAATTCATCCGCATGGCTACCTACCTACCTATTTACCCAATCCATTCACATGACTACCTACCTATTCATCCGATTTTTTCACACGATTTGTTCGCCCGATTTGACCCTGCCTATCGCTAAGAGTTTTGCCTGCTACGCAGGTGTAATTCACCCTTTGGGGGGGGGTCTGGCCCTCTGTTTTACTGCCGTTGATCTACCGTCACGAGTTCATTCCCACGATCCCTCCAAAAAATTATAAATTAATTGTTAAAGAAATACCGCTTTTGCGAATGCATCGGCTGCTCAATCAACTTATGCAACCCATGTACACCCCGTCCAAACAGGTGCTCTTAGTCCTCTGGACGAGTCGGACGGTCTGGGTCTTCAACACCCGTGCAGCAGGAGTGATATGCACAAAATAAGATTTAAAATCGCCTGTCAGTCGGACCAACATAGGCTAAGCCAATGATAAAATGGGGAGGAAGGTAACCCCACGACCCACTTCCAAAATATAAGAAATTAACCCCTTCCCCGACGGACGTAATTTAAGTATAAACCTGTCATTTACTGAGACTCCGTGCGTAATATGTTACAGTATTTATACGTTAAACACGCACTACGACGGACACAATTTCTATCGCAATTTCAAACAATATCTCAGCACAATTAGACCAAATCATATGATGGCTCTAATTTTCAGCAAAAAACATAATTTTTGTAATTCCAGTACTTCAAGTAACTGCATGCGACATATTCATTTTCGAACGCACCATTCATGACACCATGCGTGAACAAACAGATTTTCAAATTCAACAGAAAACTACTTTAGTTTCCATAGCAACGTGGCGTCATGAAGGTCATGCCCATAGCGGAAAATGTCAAATTTGCTTTCTTTCTTCGATTTGAGAATGACATTTTTTTTTTCAAAGACGGAATAACATTTAATCTGCAATTTCAAAGCCATTATTAAGAAGACAACGATGGAATTAAGTGTATTAGAATATGTAATGTTTATAGTAGTACTTATAGATTTTTTTACAAAGAAAACGATTAAATAGTTTATCTTTAATCGTTGAACATAGAAAGTTTCATTTTTTTACTTTCCTTATGTACATAATGTATAAGGAAAGTATTGTGACGGTGTTGAAAATTCGAATTCGAGTTTTCGACGGGAGAGCACGTTTCAAGCATCCCTGATCAAGAATCAAGCATTTTTGAAGTGATGTCTGTGTGTGTGTGGGGGTTTGTCAGTGAGTCTGTAGAGATGATAACTGACGTACGCATGGACCGATTTGAACGAAATTTATTACAAAAATTACAATCCGGAAACACTGGAAGCCTATTGTTTTTATACACAATTCAATGTTCAGAACCCCCCTAAATTTTCAAATGAAATTTTGAAAAAATCTTCAAAAAATCAAAACCGCTAATAAAGTTATGTAAATAGACATTTCTTATGTAATTTTTCATTAGAAAACGATTGACATAAATTGGCTAACATGAACCGTTAACATGAACCGTTACAACAACGCTAATGTGAACAACGCTAACATGAACCGTTCTCCAGATATTGCACATTTTTCAAAAAAATTATCAAAAAGTCGTATAAAATAAAAAAAAAAATATTTCCTATTGAAAAACATGTTCACTTTTCATATGCAATACCATGCGATAAATTGGGTGACATCATTCTCGTGGATCATGCTCGTTCCATTCATGAAAAAATATACTTTGAGTAATACTTTTGTATTTGAAAGCCAATAGTCATTTATCTGTTGTAAGAATAACTTATTTCTTCGTCCATAACGCTTGGCGAGACTTTGGCGACGAATTTGGTGAAATGTCGCCAACTTGGCGACATTTTTAAATGTTACCAAATTAACGACAATCTCGCCGAATGGATAAAAATGACGCTAAATCAATGAAAATGACGACTAATTCAAGAAAATTCAATAT
Source organism: Amaurobius ferox (assembly GCA_951213105.1). NCBI lineage: Eukaryota > Metazoa > Arthropoda > Arachnida > Araneae > Amaurobiidae > Amaurobius > Amaurobius ferox. The sequence goes on from OX578143.1 coordinate 22,698,412, forward strand.
TTTTGAAAATATATAAGTATCAACTATAAGAATAACATTTTGTTTCAACTGTAAAAGTAGTAAATTCATTGCATTATATAAGGAAAGTCATGTGTTGCCCACATCAGATTTTTTTTATTCGAAATGTGCGCATACATAAAATGAATTTTAAGAGGCGTAAAAATCAATATATATAGGTACCAAATTACCTGTATTAGAAACTGGATTAAGTCGATTTTCTGGTGGCATAAAGACAGATAATTTAGGGTAATTAGATAATTCGCTGGCAATTTTACTTTCTTCCTTCGATTTGAGAATGACATTTTTTTTTCAAAGACGGAATAAAATGTAATCTGTAATTTGAAAGCCATTATTAAGCTGGCAACGATGGAATTAAGTGCATTAGAATATGTAATGTTTATAGTAGTACATAGAGATTTTTTTACTAAGAAAACGATTAAATAGTTTATCTTTAAAAGTTGAATATAGAAATTTTCATTTATTTTTATTCGAAATAGGCGCATACATAAAATGAATTTAAAGAGGCGTAAAAATCAATATATAGATACCAAATTACCTGTATTAGAAAGGGGATTAAGTGGGTTTTCTGGTGGCATAAAGACAGAAAATTTAGAATAATTAGATAATTCGATGTAACATAAAAAAAATAAAATTTCATTTCAACATTGATTAAAAATAGAAATATTTATCCAGTTGCAACCGAAATACACTGCACAAAGTAGCAACACAGTATTCTAAACCATTGTATAAAGCTGCAAATCATTTTATTCATGGGATAGACGCTGGTCGCGAGAGAAATTTTTAAAGGCTTTTGTCAACGGCAGCGGCTGCATTATTGATTTGAATAACATCTATGCTTAGGCTATCTGTGGGCACTCGTAGCATTATGAAAAATGTTAACACTTTGGACGCTTATGCCACCGAACCAAATAAATGGAAATGGAAATATTTTTTCTTATTTTCTCAGAAATATTATCCAGGTTATGAATATATAAAAATAATCTTAATATTTTAATATTTTGAACTTTTTTTCGAAAAAAAATTTGAAAAGTATCTGTCCAAGCGAGTGTTCTTTTTATTTTCATTTTACTTACTTTCACTTTAAATATCTTCGAAACTATAAAATATAAATATAAATAGTAAGCGACAAATTTTATATCAAGAAATTTAGTTTCTAAATTTAAATTAAAAAAAAGGTCTTATACATAGTAATCGCGTAATCACCTTGTGAAGTTGAAAATTTTCCGTTTTTTGAGGTTTGAAATGGTTCTATCTAAAAAACTAAAAATGCTAACTATTAACAATAAAAATAACATGTAGATCTTTGGAAGCTCTACGGATGTATATAATCGTATTTTGGATCGAGCTTTTTTTATTTCGAAAACACTTTAAATAATCTGATGTGGGAAGCTCATAACTCCCCTTATATATTTCAATGAATTTACTTCTTTGACATTGAAAAACATAATGAAAAAATTCACGGCACAGTGTTTGTAATGTTGAATTGTACATTTGGAGCTTTTTCAGATATAAAACTACTTCGTACCCAATTAAATTATATTCCTGAAACTCTAAATTAACAATTATCAATATTATTAGCATCCTCAATAAGCAATATAGTCCATGCATAAAAATATTTTAATAACGAACTAATCAATTATGCGTTATTTTAATCAACTTGGCGTCATTTTTTTAATTTTGACGATATTTTCGTCAACCTGGGGATAAATATTGCCAAATTGGCGATATAGGCGTTATTGGCGTTATGGAAGTTTTCAAGTTAGCGTTGCCACAATTATGGTGCAGTTAACGCTTATTCGTGGCAACAGTAAAACTGACATACCAGTCCTTGTTGCTTGTTGCTTGTGTCGTGACGGCTTTCGTCACTCCTTTGTAAATTGCATAATTTCTGTACTTTTTAAACCTTTATTTAATTAATCTGTGTTCTGGAGCCCTCAGGTCATTGTATATTTTATTATCGTAATGTATCTAATTCTGTGCAGAACTGTGGCCATTTTTATTTCGTTATATAATTCTCGCACACTCGGGGAATGACGCCTGTTAGTCTGGCTTGCTGGCGGAGACAGATGTCTCCTTGTTGTTACGCGGCAGATACGCGTGCCTTTGGAATCGTCCGTTGTGGGGCGGAACTGTGGATGATTTTGAATTGGAAGTAATTTTCGATTGGAGGAAAGGAGAAGTTGTGAGCCCATGTGATTTTCTATTGGACGGCTCCTGGATCCATCTGGAATGTATATAAGCTGCGTAAATTGTAACTCGGGGCTCTGATTAGGGTACTTGGCTGTGAAGGTAGAGGCCTTCAGAGCTAGGGGCTTTAAAATTTGCTACCGGTGCCAGCAATTCAACCACTCATCAGAGAACTGCAGTATGCCGCCAAAGTGCCTGAAGTGTGGTGAAGGACACTTCACATGAGACTGCCAGAGACCCAGGACAGAGAAGGCGACGTGTGCTAACTGCAATGGAGACCACCCGGCGAACTTCAGGCAATGCCCGAAGAATCCCTGGAACAAGGGAAAGGCACCGGGGTATGCCCCCCCACCCCCAAAAAATCAGATACCCCCTTGGAGGCAAAAGGCCCTCGGACCAAACCCCCAGGCACCCCCTCAGGGCTCCTCGCACTTAGTGCCACAGATAAACAGGCACGAAACTTCAGCACCTACCAGATCGGTGCAAGAGCAGGCCCCCAAACCTTCGACCTCCAGAGAATTGACTCTGGAGGAAGTTAGAGCAGCTACAGCTGCAATTAAAAGAAGATCGGAGGCAGAAAAAGCCAGACAGGCAAAAGAGGCAAAGGATAGACTGGATAGCAAAGTTAAGGAATGGAAAGAAACTAAACGAGTCAGGGAGGGAGAAGAGCTCGCGCAAACCCAGCCGTTAGCTAAAACGGGTGAAAAAAAACAAAAAACTATCCAGTTCCAAAAGGACACTCACAAAAAAGTGCAAACCGCGGTTGAGGCTGAGGAAATGGAAGCGGAGACTGAACAGGCTGATAAATCTGATGCTGAAAAGATGGAGGATATCCTCAACCTCATCAGAGGGTTTATCAGCATGTTTAATCTAGACGACATAAAACGTCTGTTGATGCAGTTCGCAGAGTTGGTACAAAAAAAGAGAGATCCAATGGTAATGGTCTTTGAGGCCCTTAAAATAATCGCGGACTTTAAAAGTAACAGTGAGAATCAAACCCGTCATGGCTAGGTCCCAAAAGGAGTCAATAAAAATAATATTTTGGAATGCGAACGGCATATCTCCAAGAATAAATGAACTTAGGAACTATGTAAATGAAAATGACGTAGACGCCTTACTAATTCAGGAAACTAGAGTTAGAGAAAGTAAAAAAATAAACATAGCCAACTACTCAGGTTATCATAATCTTAGCTCAAATACTAATGCTAGAACGCCCCATGGAGGAACAGCAATATACATTAAAAGAAATATTCCCCACGAGGAACTAAAAAGCATAAATCTTCAAAGTATAGAAAATACTAGCATAAAAATTAAAATTCATAATACTAGCCCGTTTATCCTAACCTCAACATATGTCAAAAATATGAGTAGAGTAGACGTAGCTGCGCAGCTGGAACTGCTTTTCTCGCGATATCCCAACACGATACTCGCAGGCGACTTCAACGCACATCACCGAGCGTGGGGTTGTAGGAGAGCCAATGCACGCGGTACACAGATACATAGACTGCTGAACACCACAAATACTAACATTATTGTTCCGTCGACACCAACCTGCTTCTCAGGCGCCAGCGGCACATTCATAGACTTTGTCCGAACGCGAAACATAGACTACGCTCACACTATTAGTACCCTGGATGAATTCGACTCGGATCATCTACCGGTACTGGTGACATTTGACCTGAACACACCTCTTCCAGCCTCTCTGGGACAAGAGAGGGTCAACTGGGAAGTATTCAAAAGAGCACTCTTCGAGCCGCATTTAGCAGTACCTAACATTATGAGCACGGCGGATATTGACTCTGCCACGCACACACTCACAACAGAAATTAAGAGAGCAATTGCCTCTGCCACAACATATCGTGAGTCTCCAAAATTACCCACACTTTCCCACCATGTCAAACAATTAGTCAGGCAAAGGAATAGAATGCGTAAGACATGGCAGGCTAACAGAGATCCCGCCCTTAAAAGGGAGCTTAACAGACTCACGAGCAAAGTCAGGGGGAAAATTGTCGCAGAAAAGCAGCAACAGTATAAAGAATTAATCGAATCCCTTAGCCCAGAAGATGTATCGCTCTGGCAATTCGCAAAAAGACTCAGGAAACCTCAAATTAAGCTTCCGCCACTAATGGATGGCGCTAAAATCGCGTACTCAGACGAGGAAAAAGCCGAGGCGCTCGCAAGCCATTATGAAAAACAATCCCAACCAAACCACGATCTAATGTGTCAGGATACCCTAAGAATGGTTAGCCAAACTTTAAATAACTTCAGGAATTCCCCGGTAACGGCTGAGATTAACCCAGCCACCCCGCAGGAGATATTAGAAATTATCAAAAATCTCAAAAATCGCAAAAGCCCAGGGCACGACAAAATCAGAAATATTGCGGTTAAAAACCTACCCCTAAACGTAATATGTTACTTGACTATCTTAATAAATAAAATATTAAAACTAAACTACTTTCCCAAAGAATGGAAGGAAGCGATAATCATAACAATCCCCAAGCCAGGTGAGGATGCCACAATTCCAGCCAACTACAGACCAATCAGCTTGCTATCGACACTTAGTAAAATTACTGAGAAAATAATTCTTAATAGACTGAACACGCACCTTAGTGAGAATGACATCCTCATTCCGGAGCAGTTTGGATTTCGGCCAAAGCACTCCACCACTCATCAATTGCTGAGAGTGGTAGAGTACATATCTTCTGGACTTAATAGTAAGACACCCACAGCTGCGATTTTTCTGGACATACAAAAAGCCTTTGATAAAGTGTGGCACTGTGGATTAGCATACAAATTGATCCCTTTAAAAGTCCCTGACGCTCTTGTCAAACTTTTAATCTCATACTTAAATAACAGACACTTTCAAGTCAGAGTAGGAGGTAACTTATCAACACCCAAGCTCATTAAACGTAGTGTACCGCAAGGTTCTATCCTGGGCCCGACACTCTTTAACATATACCTGAATGACATCCCCAGGACTCCAAACACAGAGCTGGCACTCTATGCAGACGATAGTGCGATACTTGCAAAATACCCTTATGTCTCAGTAATGCACAGACAGCTACAACAACACTTAGACATGCTCCAAACTTGGCTGGAAAAATGGCGAATAAAATTAAACCCTAATAAATGTCATTGGATTTATTTCTCTAGAAAACGTAAACCTCCGCCGCCTCTGTACATAAACAACCATGCCCTAAAAGCGGAAAAATCTACTAAATACCTAGGTGTAACGATAGATTCCCACCTAACCTGGAAACAGCACGTAACGAACTTAATCAAAAAAGCGTATATGGCCACAGGAGCCTTATACCCAATGATAGGAAACGGAAATCTAAGTTATCAAAATAAACTCCTAATTTATAAATCGGTCATCCGCCCGGGAATGCTGTATGCAGCACCCGTATGGGGATATGCCTGTAAAACTACAATAGACCTCCTAGAGACAAAACAAAACAAAATCCTACGGATTATCAGGAAAGCTCCCAGGTACTTAAGAAACTCGGTAATTAGGAATGACTTCAAAATAAAAACTGTTAGAGCCCAAATTAAAAAGCTAGCGCTTAAATTTTACAGAAATTTGCCATCCGTTCCAAACGAACTGTTATTCAATCTGCATGACTATGATCATTCGAAGGCCAAATCTCGTAAGAGACCCCGCGCTGTTCTAAACATCGATAATCGGAATTAAAAGATCCCACCTCAAACATCTGATTTTTATATAAAACTCGCGAATATTATTTTATAAAAAAAAAAAAAAAATATTCTAAACTCTAAACTGCCAAAACGCTAGGTAACCCTTAGATCTGCATCAACCTCCCAAACTGCTTAAACTCTAAATGTGCAACAAACTGCCACACTAGGAGCTAGGACAAATAATAAAGTAGTAAATAAAAACCTCGAACCTCCAATTAGGGTCACTGAATTAATGTCACAGTTTGACGATAAGAACCACATATTGAAATTGGAGATTAAAGGCGCTTCGCGCCTGGTGCTCTGTCTTGTACGACACTACGACTCGGGGCTCTCTCCCTGGAAACATCTTCGAACTCACGTCGACGCGGGACTTAGCCCTCAGGCGGAGTTACCGTGTTGTGAGGGTCGGGAGAGATGCCACTCGCCACTGCTGTTACCACCGCCACTGCTGCCACCTCGCCACTGCTGTTACCGTCGCCACTGCCGAGATCTGATGATGCCTTGCCCTAGCCGACCGTCGTCCGCCGTGTAGGCGTTAGAGATGATGCCTCATCCTCCTTGTTCGAGTACCGGGACCAGAAAAGGCAAATATGAAGCTGTTCCCTGGACTGACCTGATCCGGTATCATTCCAGAAACTGCGGTTCGACCGTTCCTGTTGGAGCGGGGCAATGTTTGCCCCGAGGGAAACTACCAGCGGATGCCTGTGCTATTTCTGCCATGAGTCCTTCCAAGAATTTCTTGAGGTAAGACTTTAACACTTAGACTGCCGTTGGGCTGTTGACTGGACTTGTGCATCGACCACTGCAGAACTTTTCATCCATAGGATCTTCTGCCAGCATTATTTATATATATTTTACCTACAGTCTCCTTCTTCATAATGAAGCATTATCTAAGCCATAATAATTTAAATTGATTTAATACTGTTTTGAAATACAGTCAATACTTAAGCCTTTAACGTTCCCCGGGTGTGTGCATTCTCTCTGACCATACCTTTATTTTGCTAATTTAGAATATATGAAATTTATGTGTATTTACGTGATTTATTGAATTATTATTAAAGTTCCGGCAAAGAGCCGATGATTTTTGGTAAAGAGAGGTCCAGTGGTTAAATTATTAAATCAGTAATTGTATTTGATCTGCAACTCCACTTCTTGAATAATTAATAAATATTGGATTTGAATTAACATTGTGTTCTTATTTGAGTTGAATTTGTATTGTATTTAAGTGTTTTCAGCTTCCGGAGTATTCTTGAAGGTAAAGGTAATTCTTTGGTATTTTGGAATTTGTTGGGTTCTCCGCAGGTCATCAATTGGAATTCTTCCAATTGACGAGAGGAGTGTTTCGAACCTGGGTTATAAATTTGGTGAGAGTTAGACTCTCGGTCTGCCGTGTCTGGCCGGTATCCGTTGTGACTTTAGAAGCCCTCGGAACCCGCGATGACACTTGTTGCTATACTGAGAATATAATTCTAGCGATTTCGGGGTTTACAATGTTATTACAATCAACGGTGCAATACTAGTTAGACAGTATTCCTACAAAAAAAATCTGATGTGGGCAACACATGACTTTCCTTATATAATGCAATGAATTTACTACTTTTACAGTTAAAAAAAATCTGATGTGGGCAACACATGACTTTCCTTATATAATGTAATGAATTTACTACTTTTACAGTAAACAAATAGGTTTTTCTTATAGTAGATACTAATATTCTTTCCAAGATATTGAATTTTCGACAATTAGTCGTCATTTCCATTGATTTAGCGTCATTTTTATCCATTTGGCGAGATTTTCGTTAATTTGGCAACATTAAAAAAAAGTCGCCAAGTTGGCGACATTCCGCCAAATTCGTCGCCAAAATCTCGCCAAGCGTTATGTACTAAGAAATAAGTTATCCTTACAGCAGATAAATGACTATTGGCTTTCAAATACAAAAGTATTATTCAAAGTATCTTTTTTCATGAATGGAACGAGCTAGATCCACGAGAATGATGTCACTCAATTTATCGCATGGTATTACATATGAAAAGTGAACCTGCGTCTCAATAGGAAATATTTTTTTTATTTTATATGACTTTTTGATAATTTTTTTTAAAAGTGTACAATATCTCGAGAACGGTTCATGTTAGCGTTCTAAAATTTATGTCAATCGTTTTCTAATGAAAAAGTACATAAGAAATGTCTATTTGCGTAACTTTATTAGTGGTTTTGATTTTTAGACGATTTTTTCAAAATTTCATTCGAAAATTTAGGGGGGTTCTGAACATTCGATTGTGTATAAAAACAATAGGCTTCCAGTGTTTACGGATTGTGGTTTTTGTACCAAATTTGGTTTGAATCGGTCCATTCGTTCGTTAGTTATCGTCTCCACAGACTCACTGACACACACACATACTTTCACACACACACACACACACACACACACACACACACACACACACACACACATAGACATCACTTCAAAAATGTTTGATTCGTGATCAGGGATGCTTGAAACGTGCTCTCCCGTCGAAAACTCGAATTCGAATTTTCGACCCCGTCACAATACTTTCCTTATACATTATGTATATAAGGAAAGTAAAAACTTATCTTCCGACATATCTTTTGCCTCAACTGAAGGTTTAAATCTTGCTTATGAATACTCACAAATACATCTTATCTCAAAATTTTCACTTTATTTTCAAAGGCTTCGAAATTTATTGTTAATTTTATCACACAACCAGAAAGTTTTCGAAACTAATTTGCATGATAATAACCCCTTTCAACATTCGCCCCAGATAATTATGGTTATTTAATTATACCTCAATCCCCACCCGTAATTCACCGAAACTAAAAATAAAATAAAGCAAGATTTTTTTGAACGTCATTTTGAGGCTGAATTTTCTATAGTGGCATAAACTGATTTCGATCAATTAATTAAAAATGCCTGTTAAGCCTCTTTTTTTCCTTCGCTGTGTAAATTTTGGAATTAAAAGGATTCACCGAAGCATATTGACTCGCTGTAAAGTCAACCTGATAAGTTGGAATTTTAATGTTTTAATAACATTTATAACAAATGAGGCGTTAAAAGTTAAGGAAGTTTTTATTTTTTGTTATGGATGAGATATATACACCGATTGTAAGAGCATTTAAAATAATTTTTATACTAAATTATCAAACTGATTATGCAAATGCGAGTAACTGGCTATTGCGGGAGCTTTCAATTGTGAATGTATTTTTTCATTTAATACAATTTTTATGAACATTTTGAAAACAATTTTGTGGAGTATATGTTTTACAAAATAAACAATGAAACCAGAAATTTATGAAGGAAACTTCATATAGTAGCAAATAGTCTGTATACTTAATTTTTGACTCAACTATTAAGCATTTTCATTCTCTTATATACACCAATTATGAGAACATTTAAACGGATATTTGTTCTAAATTATTAAATTGATTATGCAAATGCGAATAACTGGCGATTGTGGGAGCTTCCTATTATGAGTTATAGTATAGAAGAATGGTGTATTTTTTCAATTAATGCAAATTTTATGAACATATAGGAAACATTTTTGTGGAAGTATATATTTTACAAGATAAATGAAACCAGACATTGAATGAAAGAGACTTCTGGGTCTTATGAAAGAGACTAATTAAAGAGTAAAATGGTCTGTATACTTCATTTTTGAAGCAATTATTAAGCATGCATTTTATTCTTCTTCCCATAGCTGTGACTTACAATCATACTAAGTTTAGGAAAAACTGAAGTGTCATCTCCAGAACCGGTAATGGAAATTTTTAGTGAATCCTTCCCACGTCCTCTTGAAGTCGATGCTGAATCCACATCAGTCATCATCTAATCTCTTTACATAGCTAATTTTGAACCACAGACGTTTTACGAAAATTATTTGATACGGAATCCATTTATATCATCATCTAATCTATTTTATAAAAATCTGATGTGGGCAGCACATGACTTTCCTTATATAATGCAATGAATTTACTACTTTTACAATAAAAAAATAGATTATTCTTATAGTAGATATTCATATTCTTTCCAAGATATTGAATTTTCTTCAATGAGTCGTCACTTCCATTAATTTAGCGTCATTTTCATCCATTTGCCGAGTTTTTCGTTAATTTAGCAACATTTAAAAAAGTCGCCAAGTTGGCGACATTCCACCAAAATCGTCGCCAAAATCTCGCCAAGCGTTATGGATGGAGAAATAAGTTATCCTTACAGCAAATAAATGACTATTGGCGTTCAAATACAAAAGTATTACTCAAAGTATCCTTTTTCATGAATGGAACTAGCTAGATCCACGAGAATGATATCACCAAATTTATCGCATGATAAAACATATGAAAAGTGAACATGTTTTACAATACGAAAAACTTTTTTTTATTTTATGTGATTTTTTGATAATTTTTTTGAAAAATGTGCAATATCTCGAGAACGATTCATGCTAGCATTCTAAATTTGTGTCAATCGTATTCTAATGAAAAATTACGTAAGAAATGTCTATTTGCGTAACTTTATTAGAAGTTTTGATTTTTTGATGATTTTTTCAAAATTTCACTCAAAACTTTAAGGGGGGGTTCTGAACATTCGAATGCGTATAAAAACAATAGCATTCCAGTATTCACGGATTGTAATTTTTGTGCCAAATGTTGTTCATTGCGGTCTATTCGTTTGTCAGTTATCGTCTCCACAGACTCACTGACACACACATACTTTCACACACACACACACACAGACATCACCTCAAAAATGTTCGATTCGTGATCAGGAATGCTGGCAACGTGCTCTCCCGTCGAAAACTGGAATTCGAATTCTCAACTCCGTCACAATACTTTTCTTATACATTATTGTATATAAGGAAATTAACAAGATTGCTTAAACTTAAAACAGTGGTACTCGGTTTAATCGGATTTTATAAACTTTCCGTTTTTTATCTGCTCTTCTCTATAGAGATTTAAGGAAATTTGCTATATATTGACATTTTCAGTTTTGTTTATATTACGATAATTTTATATTAATTATTTGGAAACGTATAATAAAATTTAGTGTTTTCACACATTACAGTTAGCATAGCTCAAATTTCTGAATGGGCGTCTTATAATCCTTTATTGCACTATCAAATTAAGCCATTATATTCGAAATTATAAGTGTTTATTGATCTATAATGACATTTAGAATCGTCATACCTGAATAAACACAGTTCTGGTGAAGTATCATATAATATAATGCTGCTACTACATTATATGTTAATCCGCTATGTCCTAAATTAGAATTACATAGTAACCAATTATGAAATTTAGAATCATCATGCTTTCTTAATTTAAGCTCAAAGTTCTGGTGTAGCATCGTATAATCTACAATTGAATATCAAGTTCATCCACTATGTCCCAAATTATAACTGTTTAGTAATCAATTATAAATTTAGAATCATAATACTTTCTTATTAGTATAGCTCAAAGCCCTGAAGTAGCATCGTATGACGTACTGTTGAATATCAAAGCAATCTGCTATATACCAAATTATATTTGCTTTGTAATAAATTATGAGATTCAGAATCGTCATACATTCTTACTAGTAGGTATAGCTCAAAGTTCTATAGTGTAGCATCGTATAATCTACTATTGAATATCAAAGCAATTCGCTAAGTACTAAATTATAATTGCTTAGTAATCTATAATGAAATTTAGAATCATCAGAATTCTTATTAGTAGGTATAGCTCAAAGCTCTGGTTTAGAATCATATAATTTACTATTGAATATCAAGGTAATCCACTATGTACCAAATTGTAATTTCTTAGTAATCAATTATGAAATTTACAATCATCGCACATTCATACTAGTAGGTATAGCCCAAAGCTCTTGTGTAGCATCGTATGACCTACTTTGAATATCAAAGCAATTCGCTATGTACTAAATTATAATTTTGCTTAGTAATCTTTAACGAAATTTAGAAACCTCATACTTTCTTATTAATATAGCTTAAAGCTCTGGAGTAGCATCGTATCATCTACTATTGAATACCAAGGTAATCCACTATGTACGGAATTATAATTACTTAGTAATCTGTACTGAAATTTAGAATTGTCATATATTGGAACTAGACTAGCTCAAAGCTCTTATAGAGTTTCGCATTATCGCTATTGTTACTGGTATCTATTTAATCCATTATATTCCAAATCACGATTTACCTTCGTACAATTCCGCAGAACACATGCTTTTGTCTCCACTGTATTTTCTAAAATTGCATTACTATAAAACTCAATCTATATATTAGTTCTGTACACTTTGTTACTTTCCCTACAATATATGTGGTGTCATCAACCGAACATCGCTTTCATTCTGATGGAATTGCACGTTTTGAGCATCCCTGAAAACGAATCAACCATTTTTTCAATAATGTATATGTGCCTATATGTAGAAATTATATATTTTTTAAACAAAGTGAGAAAATCGAATCACATTTGATACACTTACTGCAATCAGTAACCATTAAAACCCACCTGATTTTCGAAGGTCTGAAACTAAAAGAATGTGGTTGTTACTTTCTTATACGTAGTATTGAGAAAGTATTGTTTACACGAAAATTTCCGATTTCGAGATTTTGGTGCTGATATATGTTTTGAGACCTCCTGATCACGTTTTGACTATTTTTGGAGGGATGTCCGTCTGTTTTGTCTGATGTCTGAAGTCGATTTCTTGTGTACATAATAGCTGTAACAAATATTAATGGATTTCGCGAAATTTTGTATCCGGCTTTGTTACCGAAAAATCTGGCATTAGATAGAACTTTTTTTTCATTTGATCGAAAACTTAGAATTTTTTTCAAAATTTTATACTTTTTACTTTCCCTGCAATACATGGTAATGTATAGGGAAAGTATTGGAATCATGCCGAAAATCACAACTCGAGTTTTCGACGGATCTACACGTTTAGAGACCTCTAGAATACAAAAAAAACCATTTTTAGCGTGACGTCTGTGTGTGTGTCTGTGTGTCTGTCTGTCTGTGCAGATTTTGTATCCCCTCTAACTAAAAAACTAATGGACCGAATTTCACAAAATTTGGTAGGTAAGTCACTTGTGAGCGAGTCTGGTGCTGATTAGTTTTGGGTACGATTTGGGATAAAAGAACCCTCCTTTTTTTTGCGAAATGGCCCCGCAAAAGCTTGTATCCACTCTAACTGAAAAACTAATGGACCAAATTTCACAAAATTCGGTACATGAGTCACTTATGGATCACATTGGTGCTGATTAGATTTTGGTATGATATGGAAAAAAATAACCTGCCTTTTTTTGCAAAATGGCCCGCAAAAATCGTCAAATTCTAAACTAAAGAACTAGGTATACTCAAATATATCCATTAAATGCACGTTTAAAACGTAATTTTTAACGACGAAAAGAATAAGACGAAAACCATTACACTAGGACCAGCCGTTCTCGAGATATTTTAGTTTTTCGTACTTCTAAAATGCAATACATTGCTCGGTAATATTTTAAAACTTATCACAATACTACATTAATTTATTATATTTGAAAACTTAAACCTTCATCGAAAAAACTGAACTTCATTCAAATGACGGCATTGAAATATAAATTGCCTGGTTTAAACACTTCTAAAATGTGATACATTCCTCGGTAATAATTTTAGAATTATCATAATACAGTAAAAATTCAATTAACCGTCACTCGTTAAACCGTCAGTTTCTGTTATCCGTCATCGTCTAAAAAATGCGTGAGTATCAACAAACAAACAGAGAATAAGTGAAATAAACTCTTGCCTGAACCTATTGAAGAAACTGAAGGAACTGAGACTGTTAGTGTTGATGAAACTGTGCAACTGTGCAACAATGTAGGACTAAACAGTAGGGAAAAACATTACGCCAGAAGAAGTAACAAATTGGTTAGAACAATGTTATCAAAGTGCATCAACTGGTATGCAAGAGGAGGCAAATGCAACAGAGATCCTACTTCTGCGTAAGATACAGAACATCGCCGGGCAGAATACTCGAGCCTCTAAGGCACTGAAGGAGATGACGGATTAATTTAAATTAACGTAGGTTTATAGTATTACAATGCATTTCTGTACATTACTACTCTTATATTGAGGTTTATATTGATCGTTTTGTAAAATTAAATACAGTATGTATGTATTGTTCACTTTTAAAGGATTTTATTTTCATTTTCGTCCCAAGTCTGCGGTGAAATCACGTTACTGTACATATGTATTAAGATATTTCTGTTATCCGTCTATTCGGTTATCCGCCACAGTCCTAGTCCGGACGGTGACGGTTAATCGAAGTTTTACTGTACTACGATAATTTATTATATTTGAAAATTTCATCGAAAACAACTGAAATTCATTCAAATGACGTCATAGAAAAAATAACACGCCTAACTCTCTCTATAAAAGCAGCATTTCATTCATAAATAATTTCCCATTCATGTCATTCATCACAATACTATAATAATTTATTTTATTTAAAAATTAAGACCATCGAGCTACAAGTAATTAAACTCTGTGCGTAAAACTTCATCTAAAAAAATCGTCCTTATCTTTGTAAAATCAATGAATATTTCATTCATATCAGCTATGCAGACTCCTTGAACTAAATGATTTTGTGTTAAAGAAATACAGCAATTCTAATACAACACATTCTACATATTTTGCTGTTTACATTTTACATAAGTGAAAAATAGGCTTCGTTGTAGAAATAATCAAATTTGGATGAGCATTTAAACTCAAATATATTGTAATTGCGTTGTTTCAGTATGTAGATGCACAGAATTTAAGCATGAATATGAATTAAAAAGAACTTTAAAAATCACGATTTTGAGACAAGATGGATGCCATATATCATTTTGAAGTGGGTCACATGATCTTTTCATATCATGGTCACGTGATCGCTTCATATAAGAGGTGTTATTATTATTTTAGTTTTTATTTAAAAAACTACTGAATATATTTCGCTGGATTTTTTTTACATATTTTATGGAACAATTTGAATATTACTTAAAATTTTTGAAGCAATTTGTGAATTTTAAATCCGCTTAAAAAATGTTTGAAAAATTAGGTCCCATAGGGCTCAATGTATTTCATTTTTTCAACCCGGGTTCGATTCAAAACTAATTGGGTGATATTATTCCTTTATATTCCCATAGGTCCTACAGACCATCTGAACAACATACTAAAATTTCGTTTTGTTAAGTCATTTTTACGGCAGTTATCGTGCTAACGAACAGACAGACAGACAGACTGACAGACAGAATGAACAAAGTCATAAACACTTTTCAACTTTGTTGTAAAGTGTTAAAAAAGAACCTTGCACCAAATTTAAAAGCAAACACCTTACGCCAAATTAAAAAAAACCTTCCACCAAATTTAAAGAAAATGTTACACCAAATTTAAAAATACCTTACACCAAATTCCATAAACCTTACACCAAATTTCAAAAACCCTACACCGGATTTCAAAAATCTCACGCCAAATTTCAAACATCTTATATAAATTTCAAAAGCATTACACCAAATTAAAAAACCTAACACCAAATTTAAAAAAACTTTACACCAAATTTCAAAATCCTTGCACCAAATTTCAAAAACCTCACACCAAATTTCAAACACTTTACACCAGTTTGCCTCCCAAATCAATAAATGCACAATTGTGGTATATTTCTGCAACCAACGAAAAAAACTGGTTATCAACAATATTGATTAAGTGTGTAAGTATCGCATTTCATGACCCCTAGTCACTGAGAACGCTCTGAAATAAAATTACTACATTTTCAAATATCCATAATTTTCTACAACCCCCTCCTCATACGCTTCATCCCTCGCCATCGAATTTAATGCCAAAGCCAACTCCGGAGTTTAACATTTCAAATCTTAATTCTGCCACATGCAGAGATTAAGAGAACTCCCGGTACTCACCTAATGATGATGAATAACCTGGAAGGGTTGGGAGTACACGTGTAATTTGTTCGATTTAAGGTAAAGTCGATAGGTCAGTAGTTTATTTTGGCTCTGGATTAAAAGGAGTATTATGTGGTTATTCTGTATCGCATGACCAAAGACTTGGTAAGAAAGATTTCAAACTGCATTTCCTAAGTTACTTATAGGCTAAGTATGTCTAGTTATGGCTAGTTATGTGCGGCAGATGGGCAAAAGATTAAATAGACAAAAAAGTTAATGAGAAAGAACAGCGTTTGAACAAAATTTTGTTCTACGGAAAACTTTCCTAGACATAATTGCACAGAGTCCACTTCAACGATAAGAGCTTGCAACTTCGTCCCAGTAGCTCAACGGTAGAATGTCGGCTGGCCAGTTCGGTGATCCAGGGTTCGATTTCCGGTTTGGGCAGCTAAGGCGTTCGAACAAATCATAGTGCAAAGATGTTGGAGGTCTGAAGACCCCAGACCGTGCGACTCACATAGTGGGTTTAGAGTAGCTAGCTGCTCGGCCGGGAAAGGATACGTCCTGCACTCGGGAGGCACCCAAGGTCTACCATCCCGCCAAATAGAATTTATTTAGATCTAAAAAGATAACAATTGATGAAAAATATTGTGATTACAGACAGTTTTACATTATATTTGAACTTGACAAGTACGTCCATTTTTCAGAAATGGGAAAAGGGTTATTGCGAATAAAAAGATCATTGAAAAATAAAATTTAGAGTGAGGTATAATAACATAATGCAAAATAGATTAAAATTAAAGAAAATAATAAAATTTTAAAAGTAAAATTTAGAAAATATATAAAAAGAAAATATACGAAAAGGAAAAAAAAAATTAGGCACAAGAAAAACAAAAACAGAAATTTTGAGTAAAATTTAGAAAAGCAAAATTAGAAAAAATACAAATAAAAGGGATCAAAAGAAAAAGAAAGAAGGGAGAAAATAAGAACAGTTAACATAGTTTTTTTTCTTTTTTATGGAGGGAACACAATAAGTTCATATAAATTAATGAGAATGAAATAAAGGGGTTCATTGATCAAAATTAATTGAGAGCAGAATCTATATATACTTATAAGCTTAGGTCACTTTTTTAGAAATTTCCATGGCAACAAGAATACAGTTTATAATTTTATCTACTGAAGATGGATTTGAACGGGCTTTGGGGGACCAAATTGGTTTATTAGAGGGGGAGGGTTTGCAGAGATGAAAATTTTTAGAAAAAGGACAATCGAAAATGTGATGGTCAACGTCACCGAATTTATTGCAAATACAGTTAGAGGTATATTTAATTTTGAAAAAGTATAGATTATCAAGAAAGGGGCCATGACCAGTAAGAAAGTAAATGACGTATTTATTAAAAATTTGTAAATTAAGATTCCCGATAGGGGGGTAAGACAGGATTCTAGCCGGATCACCAGTCCTGGTGGAAATGTAATCATTAAGATAATTTTGCCAAAGATTAAGGATATAAGATTTACAAAATTTTGAGAGAAGCGAGTAAGGAAAGGGAATAGTAAGAGGGGAACTAGAGAAAACAGCAATTTTTGCATGGTAATCAGCAATTTCATTTCCAGATATATTATTGTGAGCTTTTACCTAAGAAATATTGACAAGGTTTTTGGCAAGGAGAGCTTTGGATTTAATAGAATTAAGATAATTAGATTTATTTTTTATTAAGAGCTTGAATGGAAGAGAGGCTATCCGGAAAAATATTAACAGGGGTATTATTAGAGGAAGCCCAGTCAATAGCAAAAGAAATAGCGGTAATTTCGGCTAGACATACTGTATTCCTTTTGTCAAGTTTATAGGAGAGAACCTTTTCCAGAACATCATGTTTAGAAAAACAGATTGAAAAACCAGTGTTATTGTCAATATTTGAATCATCAGTATATATATTATAAATGGCAGAGTCTTTATCAATGTCGAAGGTCTGAAAGTGATCTTAGTACGACTAGTATGAATTCAGTGGACTCTGGAAGATTGAAGGCCGATGGCAAATTAAGAGGATAATGACCACGGAGGATACTCACCTGGGTAAAAATAGTAGTTGGAGCCTAACCTGGGGTAAAAAAAAGGGGGTGGTTAATCAAATTGTCATTTGACCGCCAATCTAACATTAGTGAGTGGAGAATGCGGATTCCACTTTGACGTTAAGTGCTTGCAATTTCGTTCCAACGGTAGACCGTCATCTGGCAAGTTCGAAGATAAAGGGTTCGATTCCCGGTTGGAGCAGCGAGGTTCTTTACATAATGTAAAACTAAAAAATCTAATTGAAAAGCATTTTGACTCATACAGCACATCTAAATGGGGGAGGGGGCGTTACCTTAGTTGATATCGTGCTCCCATTGAAAATAATAGGACCGGTCTCGCCTTTTATGCACATTTTTCTGCTTGGAATATCCAATAATCGAAATGGTGGTATGGAAACTTACAAACGACCACACAACCGGTCCATGATGGCTGATGTCTGCAAAGAGAACGCGATGCAAAAATAATTCAGTTCCAGAGCATTTTATTACACTTAATTTTTATCTAAAGGAATGATTTAAGGTCTTACATTGAATAATCTTAGTTCAGTTCAGTGGTATTTTCTGAACAAACACTTGGGCGTTTATGTGCAGCATTTTCTTAAAATTCGCAGGAGTATGTTTGTTTAAAATTAACTAGCGATTCCAATTTCCATCTTAGAGAGGCCATCTTACAGATTTAAATTGTCGGTTGGAAAGTCGGTTGAATCATTTGATGCTACACATTTTATTTAAAAATGCATTTAAAACTGAATCTTTAAAAATATTTAATATATATATATATATATATATATATATATATATATATATATATATATATATATATAAATTTTAAATTAAGATCAGTTTGCAATATATGGTAGCAATGGTTTCCTTTTGTTAGGTATTTCCTTTCAAATCATCTTGTATACACTCATGTCCAAAAGTGAAGCACAATTCGTAAGGTGTTGAAGACCCAGACCGTTCGACTCGTCCAGAGGACTAAGAGCAGCTATTCGGCCGTGAAAAATTCGAGTTAATATGGATACAATGATTCACAATCAGTTGTAGATAATCATGGGACGAAGGTAAACTATTGTGCATATGCAAAACATTTCAATCGACATCGATAAGCGCAAAGCACCGACGCACCGCAGGACGAATATAAAACGGCGGACGAATATAAAACGGTCGGAGCGAGTGTAAAACGTCCTCGAGCGGCATGGCCAGTTGAGGCAGAATTGAAAATTTTATTCTTAAAACTGTATTAGCCTCTAAATATTTACAGTGCAAAAATCATTTCATGTATGTTTTCATTTCATGCATTATACAGATTTGTGTTATTTTTAACATTGGAATAAACTGCTGAAATTGTAGATCATTGTGTGACAAATTTAAATACAGCTGGTTACATGGATTATATACCTAAATTATAATCTGAACGGAAAAAAATGACATATTTAAGGTTTTGGAGGAATTATTTTCTTTTCATTTTTTTTTTAACTTATAAATTCATTCAAACATAATTCTAGATAATACAAGTTTTCGTTAAAAGACTACAAGTAAGTGAAAGCTTTCCTGAAATTCAGAATACAGATGGTGCCAGTTATTTCTAAGAAGGGGGGATTTGAGTGGTATTGGAACCAGATGAAGTTCAGAAAACTGCTCTATGGGGGATATAGGGAACTTTATGTGACCGCACTACGTCGTCATGTTGTGACCACAGAGTGCTTCTTCATAGAGTTTCGTCCAGAACAGAGCACCAGGCGCGAAGCGCCTTTAATCTCCAATCTCTAGGTGTGGTTCTTATCTTCATACTGTGACATTATTTCATTGGTCCATAGTTGGAGGTGCGAGGTTTTTGATTTACTGTTTTTATTATTTGTCCTAGCTCCTAGTGTGGCAGTTTGTTGCACATTAAGAGTTTAAGCAGTTTGGGGGGGTTGATGCAGATCTGAGGGTAACCTAGCATTTTAGCAGTTTAGGATTTTAAACATTTTGTAGAAAACCAAAGATCGCGAGTTTTCTTTAATATCAACTGATTAAGGTGGGACGTTCCTAGTACCGAATATCAAAGTTAAGTACCGAGCGGGGTCTCTTACGAGATTTAGCCTTGCGATGATCATAGTCATGCAGATTAAATAATAGTTCATTTGGGACAGATGGCAGATTTTTGTAGAATTTAAGCGCTAGCTTTTTGATTTGGGCTCTAACAGTTTTTATTTTGAAGTCTTTCCTAATTACCGAGTTTCTTAAGTATCTAGGGGCTTTCCTTATAATCCTTAGGGTTTTGTTTTGTCTTGTCTCTAATAAGTCTATGGTAGTTTTACAGGCATATCCCCATACGGGTGTTGCATACAGCATTCCCGGGCAGATGACCGATTTATAAATTAGGAGTTTATTTTGATAACTTAGATTTCCGTTTCCTATCATTGGGTATAAGGCTCCTATGGTTATATACGCTTTTTTGATTATGTTCGTTACGTGCAGTTTCCAAGTTAGGTGGGAGTCTATCGTTACACCTAGGTATTCAGTAGATTTTTCCGCTTTTAGGGCATGGTTGTTTATGTACAGAGGAGGCGGAGGTTTACGTTTTCTTGAGAAATAAATCCAATGACATTTATTGGGATTTAATTTTATTCGCCATTTTTCCAGCCATGTTTGGAGTATGTCTAAGTGTTGTTGTAGCTGTCTGTGCATTACTGAGACGTAAGGGTGTTTTGCAAGTATCGCGCTGTCGTCTGCATAGAGTGCCAGCTCCGTGTCTGGGGTCCTGGGAATGTCATTTAGATATATGTTAAAGAGTGTCGGGCCCAGGATGGATCCTTGCGGTACACTACTTTTAATGAGCTTGGGTGTAGATAAGTTATTTTTTACTCTGACTTGAAAGTGTCTGTTATTTAGGTATGAAATTAAAAGTTTGACAAGTGCGTCAGGGACTTTTAGAGTGATCAATTTGTAAGCTAATCCACAGTGCCACACTTTATCAAAGGCTTTTTGGATGTCAAGAAAAATCGCAGCTGTGGGTGTCTTATTATTAAAACCAGAAGAAATGTACTCTACCACTCTCAGCAATTGATGAGTGGTGGAGTGTTTTGGCCGAAATCCAAACTGCTCCGGAATGATAATGTCATTCTCACTAAGATGCGTGTTCAGTCTCTTAAGAATTATTTTCTCAGTAATTTTACTAAGTGTCGGCAACAAACTGATTGGTCTGTAGTTGGCTGGAATTGAGGCATCCTCACCAGGTTTATGGATCGCTATAATTATCGCTTCCTTCCATTCTTTGGGGAAATAATTTAGTTCTAGTATTTTATTTATTAAGATGGTCAAGTAAAATATTATATTTAAGGGTAGGTTTTTTACCGCGATATTCCTGATTTTGTCGTGCCCTGGGCTCTTACGGTTTTTAAGGTTTTTGATAATCTCTACTATTTCTTGCGGGGTGGCTGGGTTAATCTCAGCCGTGACCGGGGAGTTCCTGAAATTGTTTAGAGTTTGTCTAACCATTCTTAGGGTGTCCTGACACATTAGATCGTGGTTTGGTTCAAATTGCTTTTCGTAATGCCTAGCAAGCGCCTCTGCCTTTTCTTCGTCTGAGTACGCAATATTAGCGCCATCTATTAGTGGCGGGAGTTTAATTTGAGGTTTTCTGAGTCTTTTAGCGAATTGCCAGAGCGATACGTCTTCCTGGCTAAGGGATTCGATTAATTCTTTATACTGTTGCTGCTTTTCTGCGACAATTTTTTCACTGACTTTACACGTGAGTCTATTAAGCTCCCTTTTAAGGGTAGGGTCTCTGTTAGCCTGCCATGTCTTACGCATTCTATTTCTCTGTTTAACTAACTGTTTGACATGGTGGGAAAGTGTTGGCATTTTTGATGACTCACGATGTGTTGTGGCAGATGCAATAGCTCTCCTAATTTCTGCTGTGAGTGTGTGCGTGGCAGAGTCAATATCCGCCGTGCTCATAATGTTGGGTACTGCTAAATGCGGCTCGAAAAGTGCTCTTTTGAAAACGTTCCAGTTCACCCTCTCTTGTCCCAGAGAGGCTGGAAGGGGAGTGTTCAAATCGAATGTCACCTGTACCGGTAGATGATCCGAGTCGAATTCATCCAGGGTATCAATTGTGTGAGCGTATTCTATGTTTCTCGTTAGGACAAAGTCTATGAATGAGCCATTGGCACCTGAGAAGCAGGTTGGTCTCGACGGTGCAATGATGTCAGTGTTTGTTGTGTTTAGCAATCTATGTATCTGTGTACCGCGTGTGTTGGCTCTCCTGCTGCCCCACGCTCGGTGGTGTGCATTGAAGTCGCCCGCGAGTATTGTGTTTGGATATCGCGAGAAAAGCAGTTCCAGCTGCGCAGCTACATTTATACCACTCATGTTTTTGACATATATTGAAGTTAGGATAAATGGGTTTACATTATTTATTTTAATTTTTATACTAGTATTTTCTATACCTTGAAGATTTATGTTGTTTATTTCCTCGTGGGGAATATTACTTTTAATATATATTGCTGTTCCTCCATGAGGATTTCTAGCAGTTATATTTGAGCTAAGGGTATGATAGCTATTATAGTTTGCTATATTTAGTTTTTTGTTTTCTCTAACTTTAGTTTCCTGGATTAGCAGGGCATCTACATCATTTTCATTTACGTAGCTCCTAAGTTCATTTATTCTTGGAGATATGCCGTTCGCATTCCAAAATATTATTTTAAAACTTTCTTTTTGGGACCTATTCATGGCGGGTTTGTTTCTCACTGCTTTTATTAAATTCCGCGATTAATTTAAAAGCCTCAAAACCATTTGCATTGGATCGCTCTTTTTTTTAATTAACTCAGCGAGCTGCATCAACAGATGTTTTATATCGTCTAGGTTGAACATACTGATAAATCCTCTGACGAGGTTGAGGATTTCATCCATCTTTTCATCATTGGATTTATCAGCAAGTTCAGTCTCAGCTTCCATTTCCTCAGTCTCAGCTACAATTTCCTCAGCCTCAACCGCGGTTTGATCTGTTTTGTGAGTATCCTTTTGGACCTCGGTATTCTTTTGTTTTTTTTCAGCCGATTTGTCTAACTGCTGTGTTTGCGCGAGCTCTTCTCGGGCGCGTTTAGTTTTCTGCCATTCCTGAACCTTTTTTTCTAATCTTTGTTTTGCTTCTCTTGCCTCTTTGGCGGCTTTATCAATTGCTATCCTCTGATTTATGTCTTCATGAGCTATTCTCACTTCCTCCACAGTCATTTCTCTGGAGGTCGACGGTTTAGGGGCCTGCTCTTGCACCGATCTGGTAGGTGCTGAAGTTTGAGTTCTTTTAACCTGTGGCACAGAGTGCGAGGAGTCCTGATGGGGTGTCTGAGGGTTTAGACCGAGGGCCTTTTGCCTCCAAGGGGGTATCTGATTTTTGGGGGGAGGGGGGGCATACCCCGGTGCCTTTCCTCTGTTCCAGGGGTTCTTCGGGCATTGCCTGAAGTTCGCCGGGTGATCTCCATTGCAGTTAGCACACGTCGCCTTCTCTGTCCCACCACAGAGTGCTGTCGCGCCGTTATCAGGACTTCACAATCTTATCGCGTCATAATTCTAAGGGCCGCCACCTTGACGGCACCACCAAAATGCGTTGTCACCAGGACGTCACATTGCCACTAAGTCACGATTTTGTCCGTACTGCTTCGCAATCCAGATGAACCGTCACGTTTTGACCACAAAATGTCGTCTCCGGGTTTGCACATTGTGACTCAGTCACATCTGTAGCCTCAATGCGCCTTCATCAGGACGATGCAATCTGATCACGTCATAATTGTGACCAAATTACACTGTCATCTAGGTGAACCGTCACATCGTGACAGCAATAAACCGTCATCGTGACATCACAATGTTACCCGGTCACATATGTGACCGCAATGCATTGTTATGAGGACGTCACAATGTGACTGCATCTCGATTCCACCGCACTGCGTCGTCACATTATGACCTGGTCATAAATGTCACCAGAAGGACGTTGCAATGTGACCACCTGTCACACCATGGCATCGCGATGACGTCACATTGTGACGTAGATCGTCATTTTTACTATTAAAGAAGTAAATTAATTGCATTATATGGCGAAAGTCATGTGCTGCCCACATCATACTTTTTTAAAGAAAATATTGCGTAATACATTAAAAATATACATATTTAGTAGATATAGATTCAGCATCAAGTAATGGACAAGCTTAGCTACTGGTCTCTTTTCTTAGGGACTTTTTCATTTCAGGGGATAGTATAATAGACCTCTGATCGCTGTGATGGGTTCTCTTGGAGCCACCATCTTCATGTCATTCAATGGACAAGCTTACACGTGTTAATATTTTATTATATTTTATCTTGACTCCTTAAAAGTTCTTTCAAATAAACATTTTTTAAACAAAAAATGCATATTTAAATAAAAAATAAACAACAATTAATTATAATTTGTAAAACTAGGGGGCTCAACCCCCTGCTCGCTCCTCTCGTGCAACCCCCTTCGGGAGGCTTCGCCTCCTACTCGCTGCTCTCGTTTCAAATCTATCTTTCCTAAATATTCTACTTTCAAAAATCACTTTTCTATTCCTGCCTAGGGAAAAGCAGGGATTCTTCTTAGGACAGGGAATCTCAAAACTGAATTACGTGATCATAAGTTCGCTTCGCGAGCTATTTCATACCAAACTAAAGGTTAAATCTATAAACGGTTTACTTCATCGTGTCATCCTATTATGTCTCTATAAATGTACCAAATTTCATATTTTTGTATGATATAGTTTTTATTGTACCAGACAGAGAATTCTCTAGACGTGCCGATACGGAAAAAAAAAGTTCATTTCAGAAGTGCATAAAAGGTAAAATATCACAAAAACTACATCGAAATTAAAAACAGGGCGGCCCGTCCTGCAGAAAATCACCAACGTAGGTATCTGCCTGCAAAAATTCCTGGTCTTGCTATTGTTAGTCTATCCAGGACGTGAACTCGCAGCTCAAATATTTTGTCTTTGAATTTCACATTAAATATCTTTTAAACTACAATATATATCAAAAAATGGTCTATTTCAGCGTATTTCCCAAAGCTGTTTCTACAATTGTATCGAATTTCAAAATTTTATATGCAATAAGTTTTGCGGTACGAAGCAAAGAATCTCGAGAAATTTGAAAAACGGCAGCGGCTACTTTTTTTTTAAGATAGAGAGGTATCGAATTGCGTTAGCATTCAATAGTAGATTATATGATGCTACGCAAAACCTTTGATCTTTACATACTAGCATGAATGTATAATGATTCTGAATTTCATAATAGATTACGAAGAAATTTCAATTTGTTACACAATGGATTAACTTGATATTCAATAGTAGATTATATGATGGTAAATCAAAGCTTTGAACTATACCTACTAATAAGAATTATGATGATTCTAAATTTCATTATATATTACAAAGCAATTATAATTTAGTACACTAGGGGGGCTCTGCCCCTGCTCGCGCAACCCCCTTCGGAACGCTCTGCCTCCTACTCGCTTTGCTCGCAGAGATCGCTTCATATCTATTTTTCCTAAATATTCTACTTTCAAAAATCTCTTTTCTATCTCTGTCAGGAGGGAAAAGGAGGGATTTTTCTTAGCCCAGGGTATTCTAAAACTGAAGTCCTTAATAATGAGTTTGCTTCGCGAGTAATTTCATGCCAAACTAAAGTTTAAATCAATAAACGATTTATTCGATCCTGGTACCCTATTATTTCTCTATAAATGTACTAAATTTCATATTTTTATATGTTATAGTTTTTATGGTACGAGACAGAATTCTCTAGACGTGCCACTACGAAAAATACGAAAAAAAAAATTTGATGTGGGCAACACATGACTTTCCTTATATAATGTAATGAATTTACTACTTTTAAAATAAAAAAAAATTAGGTTTTTCTTGTAGATACCTATATTTTTTCCAAGATATTGAATTTTCGACAATTAGTCTCCATTTTCATTGATTTCGCGTCATTTTCATCCATTTGGCGAGATTTTCGTTAATTTGGCAACATTTCAAAAAGTCGCCAAGTTGGTGAAATTCCGCCAAAATCTCGCCAAGCGTTATGGACGAAGAAATAAGTTATTCTTACAGCAGATAAATGACTATTGGCTTTCAAATACAAAAGTATTACTCAAAGTATCTTTTTTCATGAATGGAACGAGCTAGATCCACGAGAATGATGACACCCAAATTATCGCATGGTATTACATATGAAAAGTGCACATTTTTCTCAATAGGAAATATTTTTATTTTATTTTATATGACTTTTTGATAATTTTTTTTAAAAAATGTGCAATATCTCGAGAACGGTTCATGTTAGCGTTCTAAAATTTATGTCAATCGTTTTCTAATGAAAAATTACATAAGAAATGTCTATTTGCGTAACTTTATTAGCGGTTTTGATTTTTTGACGATTTTTTCAAAATTTCACGCGAAAATTTAGGGAGGTTCTGAACATTCGATTGCGTATGAAAACAATAGGCTTCCAGTGTTTATGGATTGTAATTTTTGTACCAAATTTCGTTCGAATCGGTCCATTTGTTCGTCAGTTATCGTCTTCACAGGCTCACTGACACACACACACACACACACGCACACACACACACACACACACACACACACACACACATACACACACACATACTTACACACACACACGCACACACACACACACACACACAGATATCACTTCCAAAATGTTTGATTCGTGATCAGGGATGCTTGAAACATGCTCTCCCGTCGAAAACTCGAAATCGAATTTTCGACCTCATCACAATATTTTCCTTATACATTATGTATATAAGGAAAGTAAAAAGTTCACTTCAGAAGTGCATTAAAGGTAAAATAATCTCAAAAACTATTTTTTTTTTTTTTTTTTTTTTAAATAATCTCAAAATAATCTCAAAAACTACATCGAAATTAAAGAAGGTACTCCATCCTCAAAAAAATTCACCCATCGGTACCTGCCTGCAAAAATTCGTGGTCTTGCTATTATTAGTCTATTCAGGACGCAAACTCACAGCTCAAATATTATGACTTTGACATTAAATATTTATTAAACTACTATATATATCAAAAATGGTTTATTTCAGCGTATTTCCCATAACTTTTACTACAAGTGTGCCAAATTTCATATGTTTACATGCAATGGTTTTTGCGGTACGAAACAAAGAATCTCGAGAAACGAGAAATGTGTCAAACAGCGGTGGCGGCGGCTACATTTTTAATATAGAAAGATTCAAAAAATGTATCTATGAACCAGGACTTTCTTATTCAAACTGCAATGTTTGATTTCGGTATGCGTATAAAAGTTAGAGCCCGAACCAACGAGTTGAACGGTTGAGTTCAATCGAGGTACTCGCAAACGTCGAAATAAAATCAAGCTATAAAGTTCACATACATTCATTATTCACAAAAAAGAAATTACACACCATTTCCTTGCAAAAAAGAAATTACACACCATTTCCTTGCCCCGGCCGTCCAAATAGGTGCTCTTAGTCCCCTGGACGAGTCGGACGGTCTGGGTCTTCTACACCATTTCCTTGCGAGCCAACGGACCTACCGTGCTGATAACACCGGTTCTCGTTAGATCACCGAAGTCAAGCAGCATCGGACGCGGTTAGTACTTGGGTGGGTGACCACCTGGGAACACCGCGTGCTGTTGGCACATTTTGGCAGCCCGGTGGTTTGCGTGATGGTTTTGCACGCTGCCACAACTGCCGCCGTGTTCATGTGGAGTACGATCACGTTAAACATGTGGGTCCGTAAGTCCTTCCGAGGGGTTGGTGGTAGGGGAAGGAGGGTACGGTCTCTGTGGATGCCTCCCGCACTGAGTTCCGGTCTAAATTGTGAGGCACTTCCCGGGCGTTCAAACAGTTGCCTTACACCTTTCTAGTAGGTCGGACGGTCTGGGTTTCAACAACAACACCATTTCCTTGCAGATTATCAAGCGTCATTTTTCAATCACCCAATCATTTTGAAAATCAATGGCAACCAATATTTTGCATAAGCAAGTCAATATGCAAAATTTGGTTCTAATGAACGTATACGTATAATAGTCAAAACCACTCAAAATGAGTCAAACGGTTGTGCTGAATAGTTATTATTTGCGTAACTAAATATTAATAAAAAAATTGCGTTTTTCCAATAAGAGAAATATTTATAAAATTATATATTATAAAATTATATGTATGAAATATATTTATAAAATTATAAATATTCAAAAAATGTAAAATATTTAACTTGAATAAAATAAATATGACGTGGGAATCTCTGATTCTTAGAATTTATTTCTATTCGTATCACGTAACATTGCTTTTTGAATAATGGCATACTTTATATACACTCATTGGAATGTTCTAGGGAAACGTACGTAACTCAAATTTTGTCCAATACCTTTAATTGTCAAATTTAAAAAAAAAAGTGACGAAACGTCGCCAAGATGCTTACATACTATAAAATTCGTGGCCACGGTCAAACTTCCAGACCTTTCCGTAGTAACAATTGAATGTGCATTTACTAATGCTTTAATTACTAATGCATCAAGCACGATAAATTACATCAAACGCAATAACAAGCAAATCAAATATTTCTTACAATATGCCATTAAGGGGAAGAAAAAAATAAGATATTAAAAAGCTAAATACGACAAAGTAATATATTTATAAATTGATGCAAATCCTAAAAATGAACAATTCAGCATTGCACAGTCATTTCCAATATACATTTACATTTCTCCAAATTCCATAAATATCGAAAGATGATAAGTAAACATATCATATTTATCATATTTACAACTTATACTTAAAACTGAAAGAGCATAATACAAAGAATTCATAAGAAAATTATACACCCATACAAGAAAAAAAAAAGAATAGGAAGGATTTTTTTTCAAAAGTATCCTTATGTTCGAAATTTTTTCGTAAGAAACGAGTGGGGTAGTTAAATGCAAACAGCATGTTCGAATCGCAGAAGTCTTTTACAGACAGGGGTAATGGATTAATAACGGTCCCTCAGACGCCATAAAGTCGACATTACATTTGTAAAGATTTAAAACATTTTGAAAGAAATAGATATACGGTTTGGATACTTTTAAAGGAGTCGAAAAGGGATTGAGCACATACTGGAATTGTATTTAGAATCAAACAGCCTTAATATAGAACAGTATTATAATTAAACTCTCTGAACAGAACAGTTTAATAATTAAAAATTCTTAAAAGCAGTATTAGAATGAATCACTTTTAATAGAACATTAAAATCAAATAATCTTTATAGAATAGTATTAGAATCAAACACTTTTAGTAGAACAGTATTAAAATCAAATGCTGTTTATAAAAAAGTATTAAAATTAAACATTAATAACAGAATAGTATTTGTTTCTAACACTTTTAACAGATCAGTATTATAATCAAACATTCTTAATAAAACGGGATTAAAATTATACACTATTTAAAGAGCAATATTGGAATCAAACACTCTAAATATAACACTAAAAACTAACACTTTTAACCGAACAGTATTATAATCAAACACTCTTAATAGAACAGTAGAATCTAACATTTTTAATAGAACAGTATTATAATCAAAAACTCTTAATAGAACATTATTAAAATGAAACACTCTTAATCGAATAGCATTGGAATCAAACGCTCTTAATAGAAAAGTATTAGAATCAAATACTATTAATAAAACAGTATCAAAATCAAATACGGTTTATAGACCAGTATTAGAATTAAACACTCTTAATAGAACAGTATTAGAATCAAACACTTAATAAAACAGTATAAAAATCAAATACGGTTTATAGAACAGTATTAGAATTAAACACTCATAACCGAACAGTATTGGAATCTGACACTTTTAACAGATAAGTATTATAATCAAACACTCTTAATAGAACAATCTTATAATCATACATTATTTATAGAACAGTATCAGAATCAAACACTCTTAGGAGAACTATTAAAATCAAATATATTTATAGAACAATGTTATAATTAAACACCCTTAATAAAACAATTATAAAAATCAAACACTATTTATATAACAGTATTAGAATCAAACACACTTCTCTTAATTGAACAAGTATAAAAATCGAACACTCTATGTAATATAGCACAGTATCAGAATCAAACACTCTCATTAGAACAGTACCAACAGTATTAAAAATTAGTACCAGATCTCGTTCAACAAATCTGAAGTTTCAAAATGCACTTATTAATGTTTAAAAATACATCAAATCTCAAATTCTCCAATTTGTTAAAGGCTTTTCAAAGGTTTCGAAATTGATTGTTAATTTTATCACACAAGCAGGAAGTTTTTGCAACTCATTTGCATGGTAATATCCCCTTTCAACATCCGCATCAAATAATTATGGTTATTTAATTATATCTCAATCCTCGATTCGTTAATTACGGAACGCAGAAACAAAATGGAGCTGGATTTTTTTTTAATGTCGTTTCGAGGTTAAATTTTCAAAAGTGGCATAAACTGATTTTGATCAATTAATTAAAAATGCCTGTTTAGCCATTTTTTTCTTACTCTCGTCAGTTTTGGGATTAAAAGGATCTATCGGAGCATATTAAATCACTGTAAATCGTCATGACATGTTGGAAATTTAATTTTTTCAATAAAAAGTATAACAAATGAGGCATGGAAGTTTAGAAGTAGAAGTTTAGAGTTATAGAAGTTTTAAATTTTAGTTTTGCTTTACTGATACACCGATTGATTGACGTTAACCTTTAAAAAGTTCGGGTCCTAAAATCTATAAAAACTACATTTATAATTCCTTGGCTTAAAGAATACTATAATGTTTTCAGAATCAAATAACGCGATCCGCATGTTTCTACCAGAATTACATTAAATGATATAAACATTTTTATGCTGGACTATCTATATGTGCTGTTGAAAGATTGTTGTTGTGTACTAAACTTCAAGTCGAAAGAGATGTTTTTCATGATTTTTGAACTTTAGAAAGATATATTTTAAATTCCTTGTAAGGCACATACACCAAATTATATACAAATTTCCCTTGGTTTTATTTCAATAACTTGTTTACCGCATTTTTGATTTTGAGTAAAAATTTTGGAAAAATTTTCCTTAAAGCAAATATCATTCTTAAAATATTTATTTTTACTTTAAAAATTATTAAAAATGTCATAAATAATACTTTTTTTAAACCTGATGATAAATTAAGAAGAAAACATTTCAGTGCACAAAAGTGAAGTAATTATGCAAATTAAGTAATTAAATCAACAATACTATAAAAAATCAAACATGTTCTAAATGTTAAATTTTAAATTTCTTAAAAATAAAATTTAAACTCTTCTAGAATATTAGATATGTAAAGTGATCTTTATATTAACACACATTTTAGAAAAATAATTGTTAACAAAACACCAACAAATAAAAGAGAAATAAAATTTTGAGTCCCGGACACCCTTAAACAAATTAATGGTCTAAATTATAGAATTGTTTATGTAGGTGTGAAGTAATTGTTATAAGAGTAGTAAATTACGAATTTCAGTATTAGGAAAGCATGCTTATTTTATTTTTCATTTGTTTTTTGACTTGGTTTTCGAAAGAAATCGTAGCAAACCTTTATAGAAGACGATAATGGTTTTTGTTGAAGTTTGAGAATTTTTCTATTTCCAGTCCAACTTTCTATTTTTAAAGCTATTACAGACTGAACCAAAATTTAAAAATTTGGAAATCTCAGAATATTGCACCTCAAATGCGTACACGAAATGATAAAAAAATATTTGGAAGTAAAATAACAAATAATACCAATTAATTTGGCCTCTTATTGTTATCGACAGATTATGGAAGTTTTATTTGGAGAAATTTTTAAAACGAAGGTAGAAAAATTAAACAATGTAAGTAATTAAAAATTATATTAATTTAACTGTGCCTTATAAAAGAAACACAAAATTTTGCGGCCCATAAATTCTGCCGCACTGGCGTCGTCCCTGCGTTCAGTTCATAGATACTTCAAACGTGCCAGTCTGCCGAAAACTCGAATTCGAATTTTCAACCGCATCCCAATGCCTTTCCTATGCATTATCATATCTATGCAGGGAAAGTAATTATTTGAAGTGTACAACCACGAATATAAATTCCTAGTATACAGAAAATTCTAACATTTCCGATGCCATACCATGAACACACCGCAGTGACTCATCGTTTAATAAAGGGCATTGACAATGGCTAGCGGGGGAGTATTTGAAACCGAAACCCATGAAGCATATGGAACCGATAATGCCTCGACAATCACGCCATCTGTTGGATACCCACGAGAGCTAGGAGTGGGGCCTTGTTACGGACCCTTCACATTATTCAGCTTTTAACCCACATCGCCCTATCGATATTTCGTGCTACATCAAAACTAGGGAGGATCAGGGAGGCTTTTTTTTATGTGGAAGGATTAGAGTAAATGGGCCGAGTATTGAATTCACAGTTGACTAATGGATTCCTTAAAAGAACAGGAAAGTTGATATCTTTGTAGTTTTCTGCCACTAAAGCACATCCCTGGAGGTTCAGGTTTCTGAGAAGATTATATAACGTTTGCTCTAACAAGGATCTGAAATATTTTTCTATCACAGAGCACCAGCACTATAACGTACAAGGAATATTATTCATGAACCGGTTTCGCTCTTATTATAGGCTTATCTAGCAGGGAACCAATAATTGCAATCGCTACAAGAAAAACATGTTATTTGCCGCAAGTTTGAGAACTTTAGTGAAAACTGACAATTGCAATTCTTCCATGTAGCAGGCATAAAATTCGTTCACAATTTAGCTCGGGCTATACAAAGTCGTAAAGGTTGAGTTCAAAATCTCAAAAATTCGCCAGAAAAACCGAAACCGGTCCATGGATATTGCCATGTGCAATGGTAGAGTCTTCCTTATTTTAGGGAACATTTCTTTCTAGTCGGTTCTAATGATTTTAATCTTGGCTATTGCAATTTTGTATAGCCTTATCTAAATTGTGAACGGATTTAATGCCGGCTACGTGGAAAGACTGCAATTAACAATTTCCACTAAATTTACATAACTGTAGCAAATTGCATGTTTTCATGCTGTCGTTGACAGTCATTCCATCTCGGCCGTCAAAACACATACCTTACACTTTCGGGTAGGTCGAACGGTTTGGGTAAAAAAAACATAGAATAGTCATTCTATGCTGATAAGCGCGAAACCGGTTCATGGATACTGTTATCTGCAATGTAAGTGTCTTACTTATTTTTGGAAATGCCCTTTTTGGGAGTTCTTGGGATTTTAAACTATAATGAATACTTAAAACAAATTCCCACTGCTTCACACTCTTAACTTTTAAAGGTGCTTCAACATAGTATTAAATTCCTTCAAAGAGTAACTAATTGATATGCTTGTAAATGAATATATATTCATAGCTTTTATACCTAAAATCAATATCTAAATAACAATTATTGTACAATATTGTAGCCCAATACTGTGGCATTATTGCTAAAATGTGATGTAAATAGTGTTCAAGTAATTATAAAATGCCTGACATATATCAAATATTCTCGATTGTATTTTTAAACCCAGTCTATCCTATATATATTTTATACTCACATACCCGCCTGAAGGAAAGTTCCCGAAGTTAGGATAGCGTTATCCTCCCACCTATACACACACTGTGCATATATAAATGGGAAATTAATATTCATCCCTTGTATGCATCGGATTCAATATCTTATTTGTGTTTATTCTGTACTTTGTATCCCTATTTCAGGGGTAAAAAAATGTCTACAATTAATAATGACAATATATGCCTTCACGAAGTTTTTAAAAACAAACAGTATACATAAGAAAAGACAAAACTATCTTTCGCGCATGACGACAAATTTTCTGAAAATTTCTCGAAATTTGCTGAAAAAGTTGGATGTAACGTGTAGGGAATTTTTTGCCAAGTTGGCGATAAATCAATATCTTTGAAAATTAAATTTGATTTCTTCCATTATTCCTGCCGTTTTGCGTGAATTATCGCCATTAAATATATTTTTCTTTGAAGTTTTCGATATCAATGACCCCATATACATTTGTAATAAATATTAAAGTACAGAAACTAAAATTTCTTTCCTATGTGTCAATTTGTAAAAATTAGCATTTTGCGTGGAAAATAAGAATTTTTCCAACATCCGTCCATTGGCAGAAATCTTGGACACAATTAGCACACATGTCTGATTTGTCGTCAGACCATAACCTTGACGTTTCCATGAATACAGACAGACTGAAAATAGAAAATTTAAATATATATAAAGTAATCATTCTGGTAATACCATTGGTCAAATGAGAGTCCTCCTCTACCATCTGCACTTTAAAGATAGGTTGGAATAAAGTATAGATTAGTGTAGTTTTTAAAACAAAATGTTAGTTAGAATAATATAATGGATCTAAAGTGCATCAAATGCACTGCATTAACATAAACCGGCTACAGACCTGTTGCCAAGTGAGTAATTTTTACAGAATTTTTTTAAATAGTTTTTGAAGAATATCATCAACTCATTAAAATATAATTTACTTTTATTTTGACACTGACAGTGAAACAAGCAGTAGTCACCAATATAGAATATGGATATATGTGCAAACTTTGCAATTTTATGCATATAATGTTGGACCACTTCATAACATCTGAAGTATATTTCCTGACATTCTTACCGTATTATCGACCAAA
Source organism: Amaurobius ferox (assembly GCA_951213105.1). Taxonomy (NCBI): domain Eukaryota; kingdom Metazoa; phylum Arthropoda; class Arachnida; order Araneae; family Amaurobiidae; genus Amaurobius; species Amaurobius ferox. The sequence continues at coordinate 22,733,002 of OX578143.1, forward strand.
AAGCCTCACTTATCAAACTCGTAGGAAGTATCTTAATCCTGAGCAATCAAATGACTAACGATGCGAGTTAAACTGAGCAAATTACATGTGTCGACCGACCTCTGTCCTGTGATTCATCATGCCAGGAGGGGGGAGGGGGACTTTTAATCTTCGAATGCCGAGGAATTAAGGGATAAACTGGAGAGCTCGTGACAAAGGGGTGCATCTGCAGTCCTGATTGAATTCCGATTATGCCTGACTTGGGTGAATTTCAAAATCGAATTTAAGTAGAATGTTTTGATTTAACGATATAGTACAACCGTTTGATGTAGTGTGGGATAATGAGATATCTCGCTTATAAAGAGATATATCACTTAAAGTATTTGCAGTGTGAGTGTACTCGTACATTTATATTGTTTATTTTATGTACATTTAGATAACAATCAATAGAGTGGTGAAAAAGTTTTATTACTTTCCTTATATACAATTATGTATAAGGAAAGTATTGTGACGGAGTCGAAAATTCGAATTCGAGTTTACGACGGGAGAGGGCGTTTCAAACATCCCTGATCACGAATTGAACATTTTTGAAGTGATGTCTCTCTGTGTGTGTGTGTGTGTGTGTCTGTGTCAATGAGTCTGTGGAGACGATAACTGACGAACGAATGGACCGATTCGAACGAAATTTGGTATAAAAGTTACAATACGTAAACACTGGAAGCCTTTTGTTTTTATACGCAATCGAATGTTCAGAACCTCCCTAAATTTTCGAGTGAAATTTTGAAGAAATCGTCAAAAAATCAAAACTTCTAATAAAGTTACGCAAATAGACATTTCTTATGTAATTTTTCATTAGAAAACGATTGACATAAATTTTACAACGCTAACTTGAACCATTATTGAGATATTGCACATTTTTCAAAAAGATTATCAAAAAATCATATAAAATAAAAGAAAAATATTTCCTATTGAGAAACATGTTCACTTTTCATATGTAATACCATGCGATAAATTTGGTGACATCATTGTTGTGGATCTAGCTCGTTCCATTCATGAAAAAATATACTTTGAGTAATACTTTTGTATTTGAACGCCAATAGTCATTTATCTGCTGTAAGAATAACTTATTTCTCCGTCCATAACGCTTGGCGAGATTCTGGAAACGAATTGGTGGAATGTCGCCAACTTGACGACTTTTTTAAATGTTGCTAAATTAACGAAAAACTCGCCAAATGGATAAAAATGACGGTAAATCAATGGAAATGACGACTCATTGACGAAAATTCAATATCTTAGAAAGAATATAAATATCTACTATAAAAATAATCTATTTTTACTTTCCTTATATACATAACGTATAAGGAAAGTATTGTGACTGGGTAGAAAATTAGAATTCGAGTTTTCGAAGGGAGAGCACGTTTCAAACATCCCTAATCCCACATCAAACATTTTTAAAGTGATGTCTGTGTGTGTGTGTGTGTGTAAGTATGTGTGTGTGTGTGAAAGTATGTGTGTGTGTGTGTGAAAGTATGTGTGTGTGTGTGAAAGTATGTGTGTGTGTCAGTGAGACTGCGGAGGCGATAACTGATTAACAAACGGACCGATTCGAACGAAATTTGGTACAAAAATCACAATCTGTAAACACTGGAAGCTTATTGTTTTTATACGCAATCGAATGTTCAGAACCCCCCTAAATTTTCGCGTAAAATTTTGAAAAAATCGTCAAAAAATCAAAACCGCTAATAAAGTTACGCAAATAGACATTTCTTATGTAATTTTTCATTAGAAAACGATTGACATAAATTTTAGAACGCTAACATGAACCGTTCTTGAGATATTGCACATTTTTCAAAAAAAATATCAAAAAGTTATATAAAATAAAAAAATATATATTTCCTATTGAGAAACATGTTCACTTTTCATATGTAATATCATGCGATAAATTTGGTAACATCATTCTAGTGGATTAGCTCGTTCCATTCATGAAAAAAGATACTTTCGCATTTGCACGCCACTAGTCATTTATCTGCTGTAAGAATAACTTATTTCTCCGTCCATAACGCTTGGCGAGATTTTGGCGACGAATTAAGCGGAATGTCGCCAACTTGGCGACATTTTTAATTGTTGCCAAATTAACAAAAATCTCGCCAAATTGATAAAAATGACGCTAAATCAATGAAAATGATGACTAATTGAAGAAAATGCAGTACCTTTGAAAGAAAGTAAATTCATTTCATTATATAAGGAAAGTCATGTGTTGCCCACATCAAATTTTTTTTTACTGTAAAAATAGTAAATTCATTTCATTATATAAGGAAAGTCATGTGCTGCCCACATCAGATTTTTTTATGAGTTTCCGTTTGCAAATTGCTCTTCACGGAAAATTAATACGGTTTCGTTAGTGGCCGCATAATGCAGTTGATTAAAAGCATCAACCAATTTCGAAATCAAGAGCGCCCTCTTTTATAAAGATCCTTCTGGTAGCAATCCAATATTGTCCCAATATTAGCTTTTTATTGAGTCCAATATTGGACCAATATGAAAAAGTGGATATTTAGACTGACTTAGCCCAATATTGGCTTAATATATTGGGAAAATATTACGCCAGTATTTTCTATGTAGCACCAATATTGGCGTAATATTGTAATGAAAATATTAGCCAATATTGAAGGTCAATGTAACCCCACTATTTGTCCAGTATAGGGATTACACTGAAAAATATTTCCAATGTAATGTCAAAGTATACGATATTGGACTAATGTTAAATGCTAATAGGGTTCCTTCCCCCAACCGGGAACGGAATCTTCGTATGTGCCGACGCTCTTCCGCTGAGCTCCTGAGATGGAATTGCAAGCTCTTATCCTCAAGGTGGGCGCTACAATTTCTTCAAGATGAAAAGACATAATAACCACATTTTATTATAGAAGTGGATTTCTTTTTTTTTCAGTCACTAAAGCCAGTTTATACTTTTAATCAACTTCTTATGCTGTTAATAACGATACATTTTTATTTCAGATTATTAGTGTCCTATCTTTGAGCATTATTACGGGGATAATCATGATTATCCATTTTCTTAAATAATAAAAGGCAATGTCTGTCTTTGTGTCTGTCTTATACACTATAGGCTCAGCGACAGCGAGTCGCAGGGCTACGAAATTTGGCAATCGAAGACCCGGGGAAGGAGGAGGAAGATGACACGTGAAAACCGATTTTTAAAATTTGAATTATTTTTTGTTGTTGTTGTTATTTAATGTTTTATGCGATTTTGACTGTTTTTCCCCTTTTTTCTCCACCATCCAGACGTCGTAGAAAAAAAACAAATCACACCATCGGAAAGAGCAGACAATTGCGAGTAAAAATATATCAATTTCAAATCTCAGGGACAAATTCTAATATTTTTTAAATATTTTAAAACAAAAGTCACTTTTGGATAAAAAAAAAAGAACTTTCGTTTTTAAATCCTCGCGTCGAGAAAAGATTGATCCAATTTGATCAAGAAATAATAAAAAATAGCTGCAGGATCCGGATTTTAAGAATTACCGAATTTTAATTTCTCCGCAAAACCGCTAAAGAAGTTTTTCACCCACATGCTCGCGCAGACGCACGGTGTTTCCATGGAGAAAAAAATAAATTAAAAGAAAGTTATGGAGATTATGGATCGGGTTAGAAATTTACGTTATATTTGATGGAATTAAGAACTTATGTGGAATTGGGCTATTATGGAATTGAAAATTACGGAGATTGTGCATCGGATTAGATGTTATATTTTAAATGATGGAATTAAAAGCTAAATATATGGTCATTAAAAAATTTAAATGATTGAATTATGGTTTTAACGTCCTTAAACTTAAACAAACTTTGTTAACTTCACGGGGTTATGGCGCAAGGGAGTTTGCCACGGTCAGAATTTTCAAAGGTAGCCAACAGGCTGGTCGCCGAAGGCGCCTAGTAGGAAATAATCCCTCTTAGAAAAAAATATCCTTTCGAACTTTTGCCTCTACATAGCGAAAAGACGGAAGATTGTTAGAGTTCTAGACCAATATGACCAGACAGACCAATATGAACAAAAAAATGTGTAAGACTTACATATTCCCGTAAGAATTTTAATTTAAGCTTTGGTTAATTAAATATGAATTATAAAATTTAGCATTGTCTGTATGGGCAAAGAGTTAATGAGCCGAGCAGACTTCCAACTTCTCTGTGATTGGTTGCTAGTAGAAACGTCACAAAGATGGCCGAGGGCTGAAAGTTAGAACGATGAAAATGTAATTATTAATGCAGTTGACAATTATATGTCTTATCGTTGATTTTAATAAGCAATTAAACAATGTAATTATGAAAACTAATTTTTCATGATCGTAAATTAAATATGTATTTATTTGGTTATTAATACAGCTCCGATTCGATTGCATATTATTATAAAATGCCACTAAAGTGAAAATCAGAAATGCTCTACAGCTGCTGGTGGGCTGTCAGAAATATATGCAGCAGACATATATTTAGAATCTTATACAAATATAGGGAATATCACTATTGGATAGATGAATGCCAAAGGTAAACATTGTGCAGCTGTGTAGTTTGAAGCTGATGCGGGAAGGTTGGTATATTTATGTTACTACCAAAGCATTGAGCAAATTATAAGAAAAATAAAAGAGCTCCCTAGTGGCGAACAGGGGTAAAGTCACATACTACGAAAATATACTGAATTTCGAATTTCAGTATGGTATGCACATTAGTGATCAGTGATATCCCTACATACCCATGTACAAACACTCACATACACATGCGCGAACTCACACAGACATGCATCGTTCTAAAAGTGTTTGAAATAATGCGGTAACACTAAATAATGTCATGTCAATCTTAAATTATCATTAATTTGAATTCCAAAGTATTCAAAATTATGCGAATTACTAAAATTTCTATTCAATCCTCGTTTTCCACATACTTTATCCATAAAATAAAAGTTAATAATGATGGGTGGGTGCACATCCTTCATATATCGTATCCTCATACATACATACATACATACATACATGCAACAAAACAAACACAGAAACGAACGTATATCCGAAAGTGTTCGTAATCTATCCGAGGTGACTTAAAACGTGCGTTTTAGTCAAATTCTTGAAAAATTTCGGAACAGAAATACGTTATACAATAGTATATGAATAAAAACATAAACAACAGATGAATTTGCCATGACAGCGTAGTGAAGTTACTGATGGCAAACCATCAAATATATCTTTTACTAATTCCACTAGAATTCGCTTTAACAGTGTTCGCTTTAAGGTGAGTAGAATGTAGAACTAAAGACTATGCAATATAAATATAGGAAGTATTCGAGAAAAACCTCACACTTTAGATATTTTTCGTAATGTATTATAACTAAAATCATAAAAACTGCCCGATTAAAATAAAATAAACCGATCTAGAGATTTTATTATTTCAAATTTCGTCCAATTCACTTATCTGAAATTATATCAGTTTAAGTTATTTGAAATTTTGGCGTCTTGGTTTCAATTTAAACACTTTTACTGCCTTCTTTAAAATATTTTTGGTCGCCAAACGGAAAAAGAAAATATTTTAGAACTGGAGATTTGGAAGTAATTCGAAATAAGTATTAATTTCTATAATATTAATTTCTGTTTTTGTCGTCCCCTCCTGGGTTCCGGTCTAAATTGGTGAATATGTCCCAAGCGTCCAAATACCTTCCGATACTTCATATTTTCGGGTAGGTTGGACTGTCTCGGTCGAAACGAAGGAAAAGCGGATGCTGGGCCACTGTCTTTTGTTTGCATAAACTTGTGAATTATATGAAAACATTTAACAACATTGTAGCCAAGTTGTGCAACTATCAACCGATTAAGTAAGACTGATACGAGTATTTATTACGTTTGCCAGTTTTCGTTTGTTCCTGGTGTTAATTCCTACGAAGTAGATAATACTTGACAACTTTGTAACAGGTTTTTACGTTGAATCCGTTATCCTAACATTTAAAATTCTCCGGTAGGAGCATTTTAATCATTTTTATTCGATTAAGCATAACCACTTTAATGTAAATAAACCTAACATATATACTCATGGAACTTTCATTTCGAATTTATGGGTGATACTTAAGGGCTTTTTAGAGGCCTCGATAAAGAAAGAAAATAACTCCAGTCTTCAGGGAAAGTCTTAAAAATAAAATATTTTGTGGAATCTCCCTATAAGTGGTATGAATATCTTCTTTAGATCTAAATTCTGACATTCACGCTTAAGTTTATAAGCGCTGTTATCTTTATCTGTGTGGTTTTATGTACTTTAAGAGGGACCCCTCTCCCTCGAATATGAAACGCAATAAATATAATTCAAAATAGAGAAAGAGAATACGTAAGATATTTGACAGGATTTTATATCGCATCATATAAATTGCATCGTAAACTAATTCATATGCGTATTTTTACTTATTTATTACATAACATAGCTTTTAAGCGCATGTACAGCCATGGACATAAGATATAACCAAATTGGGAGAAATTTAAATGAGTTACATAATAATTCGAGAAACAGGATACAAGATGTACGTTGTTTGAATCTTTTGCATTCCATTTCATCTTTTGAAATTTGTCTTTGAAGAGCTGAAAGATATTTCATCAAATAATTTTAGAGCTGCAAAAGTCTGATGTAAGAATCTTTTGACATTTCCTACTTATTTCGAGAAATGTACTTGAGAACCTCAACGTGTAAGATCAACCGAGCAATATCTTTGGGGCTGAATTATTACACCGTTAATTGACATTTAGTGATTTTTTTGGTGCAAACATGAAACGCTATTACTGTTTTAATGAATTTAATAATAATAACTAAGCTTTGTTAAAGTCACAAGCAATATATCTGATTTTTTTTTATAAAGTAAATAAATAAATAAAATAATAATAGTAATATGAGTTTGAGCTTAATCAGACCATCTGAGAAGCAGGGACCGAGATACGTTGGCCTGTGGCCTAGCAAATAGTATAAGCTAAATAAAGTTCGACCTACATTTATTTATTTATTAACGCGAAAATTTGATTTTATTCATTTTACTGCATATTGCTTATACTAAGTCTCTAATGCTTATACTAAGTAATATGAAATTAATAATAAAATACATTAATATTGCTTTTGAATATTATTTTGCTATTTTTTAAACATCACCGTTATTCTCAGTTACTTCAAACACTTTTGAAAATTTTGACCACCATATTTTGGAGTCCAAGTAGCCTAGTGACCCATACTTAAATCAGGCTCTCTATAAATATTCTTTTATACCCAGACTGCTTTATTTGACATATCTTTGGTGATTACTTACTGGAAATTAATATTTCAAAGGGCTTATATTTGTATGTGCAATAATTATGAAAATTGTATTTGAGTGTTAGAAAGTAGGAAATGTCAGGAGCAAGTGCATCCTTTTGTGTTGCTACATAAGAACTGTTGAATATCTGTGATGAATCGCCGTTTGAGCGATAAAAGACAACTTGTGACTTTCACTTTCTCGCCAACCTCCTGCAACCCTCCATCCTCACAATTTCTTTCCTCTCACAGCCTCTGAGGTTAATAGTCGAACTCTTCCAAGAACACCATGTATGCAATATCCTCTATATATATTATTTTGTAAAGTAATAATGTATAATTAAAATATAATTTAAAATTATTATAGTAGTAGTCATTCCTGCTGCAAATCCTGTCATCTTTATTAATTAAATCAAATGTTCAAGGATACTGAGGAGCTAACGATAAAGAGATGAAATAAAGGTGACTATTTTCCACTACCTTATCTTATAAACAACTTTATATATATATTTAAATTAAAAAACCATGAAGAACTACCAAAAGTAAACAATTTATTAACAAGCGGGATCCTGTCAAGGTTTATAGAATACTACTAAGTAGTATTCTATAAACCTTGGGATCCTGTAGCTCATAGAATATCCCCGATGTGCACAATGTCTCTGTTTGCAGTTGTAAAAGTATATTGTTAAGATGTTTCATGGGTGATGAAGCTCTATTTTTCTTAAAATAAAACAATTCACCTTTCTCTTTTAACTAAGAAATCACATAGATATTTTACGGGTCCCTTAATACATTCACTTAAAATTTCCATACTCTTATGATTCAACGTGATATCCCAAAATATACACTTAGTCATGAACTTTCTTACATATAAATAAAAGATGTTAATTTCACAAAGTTTTATTTTATCTACTCGGAATATTTTTAAATTCTTACGTTCATAAACCGTAAAAAATTTTTGTCGCTTTCTTTGAAGCTGTGGGAACAATTAAGTTTTGGGAAAGTATGAAAGTGTCGTCTGACTCTTAATGGGTAAAACAAAGAAAACGTTCACATCATTTGAGACTATTTGACTATTTTACTGCGTCAAAATAGTAAAGAAATTTTGATAGCAATAATTATCGCGCAATTTGAAACACACATGTCATTTAGATTTACATGTAAAGGAAACTGCAGAAGTATAAAATACTTGGCGGTTGAAATTAATATTAAGAAGTAAATGACAGAATGTTTTCGAAAAATATGAATTTTAATCAGTAATACTATTCTGTGTTATAAGGTAATAAAGTATGATAATAATCAAATATGAAAAGTTAAAAAATGAGAAAATATATAATCTTCCCCATTTATAATCAATCGATAATTCATTTCTGGGGTACAGAGATAAAAAAAGTCTCAGAATTGCATGCTCTATTGCATGAATATATATATATATATATATATATATATATTAAAAGCGAACACAATGCATTAATTACAGTAATGACAAAAAGCCCATCTCTAGCACAGTCGTTACAAGTAAATGATAACCTAAATAACTATATACCAATACAAATAGGATAATAATAGTAGGTAACTTATTGCTATAATGGGGAAAAGAGGGATCGTGTTTTACATATTAAATCGTTCTAAAATTATGATTTAACTCATAAGTTTCCCACAGATCAACGAATTCTAATATTGAGGGGAAAACAAAATAAATACGTTCTTTCTTACTAAATTAGGCTAAAATTCAATAGAGAGGTTTATTAATGCTGCCAATGGCAATAAAAATCTGGTGTGGGCAGCACATGACTTTCCCTGCAGACTCATGTTCACGTTCTCTTAATTTTTGCAATAAATCACTATATCGTATTTAATTTCAGAAAATAACATCCATAATTTTATAAAATTACACTGAATTTGCACTTTTAATTTAATTTTCGTTCTCATTTAGTAACTAGATTTATTTTCAAATGCGGCGTAGCGACAATGCGAAAAAAATAAAATATCTCGAGAACGGCTAGTTCTAGTGCAACGAGGTTGGTTTTATTCGTTTCATCGTTAAAAATTACGCATAAAACAAGCATTTAATTGATATATTTGAGCATACTTAGTCTTTTATTTTATATTCTAACGATTTTTGCAGGGCCATTTTGCAAAGAAAGGCAGGTTATTTTTTTTTCAGAACCATACCAAATATGATTAGCACCAGAGTAATCCACAAGTGACTTATCTACCGAATTTTGTAAAATTTGGTCTATTAGTTTTTCAGCTGAAGGGGATATAGGCAATTTTTGCTGGCCATTTCATAAAAAAGGCGGATTTTTTTTCCCGAATCGTACCAAAATCTAATTAGCAACAGACCAAAATCTATTCATCACACACAAGGGACTTACCTACCAAATTTTATGAAATTTGTTCAATTAGTTTTTTAGTTAGAGTGTATACATGCATTGCACAAACAAACAAACAGACACACACACAGACGTCAAGCTAAAAATGGTCTTTTCGTATTCTAGAGGTGCCAAAACGTGTAGATCCATCGAAAACTCGAGTTGCCATATTCGACATGATTCAAATACTTTCCTTATACATTACCATGTATTGTAGGGAAAGTAGAAAACAAATTTCATATAAAAATAACTTTTTCTTTTTTTTTTATAAATATTACGATAACTGCGAAAAAGCAAAATTTATAGTATCTCAATAACAGTTTGTAATAAGATATTAACAAAAAGACATTTATCATCTTTGATTAAAAGCGTTTTTAAAATGGTCATTCATTCATTTGATATAATTGAAAATATTTCATTTCATTATGTTTTTTCTATTTTGGATAATGCAAAATATCAAGAACTGCGCATGTTAACGTTCTATAATTGATATCATTTGCTTCTAACTTGTAAAAACAGTATTATATACAATTTGTCTATTTCTTTTATTTTTCACATAATCTTTTAATGTAATTTTTTTTAATTAAAAAAAAATGTTTCGAAACATTGAGAGCCCTCTTCAGGTCCGGTCTTCTCAAAAATCAATCACCTTCTGGCGTTTATCGATAGAAATAATCATACCAAATTTCATATGAATCGCTCAATTTGTTCGACGTATATCTTCTTCACATACTCACAGACCAACTCACAGATACTATTAAACCAATGTTTGATTTGTATTCACAAATGCTCAAAACATGTAAAGCCACCAAAACCAATATTATTAAGTTTTAACTCATTACAATATTTTCCCTTTCCATGTATTATGGAAAAAGCAAAAATAAATATATTCTATTAAAGAAGCTGTACTATATTGAAATTAAGATTTTCCACCACCTAGTAAAATCAATTCATATCATGAAAATCAATTCATATTCTTAAAATTTTATTTTACTATAATATGCGAGAGGGAAGAGTAACTTCCCAGCTATTGTCGACACTTACCGTCCATTAGCTAGGTCTTTGAAAGAAGAGGAAAATGGAAGAATAAAGTTTTCTCTAAAATTGACAGATTTATTTTTTACGGATGTTTGTCATTTAAAATCAATCGTGAAATATGTTTTCTTGGATCAAGATAGAATCAAAAGAAAGTGTAGTCGCAGAATTTCACTTTTTATCCAAATAACAATGCATTACAACCCGGGATTAGATTTTTATGTATAAAAATATTATAAAAAATTTCTGGTACTCAGCTAGAATCTAACGCTTTTTGATTGAAAGAAATGATTGAAAAACAAATCAAAATATAGTTGAAACTCTTTTAAGAAACAATTAATCCTTTTAAGACATTTTTAAGCATCATTAAAAGCCATTTAACATTTCAAAAATATTTTATGAATAATTTAACTCTGTTAGGAAACATTTAATTCTTTTAAGAAATATATCATTTTTTTAAAAAACATTTAACTTTTTAAGAATACTTTAAAAATCATTAAGGACCATTTAACTCTTTTAAAAATATTTTAAGATTTGTTAAAAATAATGTAACACTTTTAAGAATTTCTTCAAAATCATTAATGACAATTTAACTCACAGGAATCATTAAGAATCATTTAACTTTTTAAAGAATCTTTCAAACATCAGTTAAGTCACTAAAAAATATTTTAAAAATTATTAAAATTAATTTAATTCAAAAGTTTTTTTTTTTGATAATTAGTAAGATTCATTTAATTATTTTTAGAATCTTTTAAGAATCATTTAACCTTTTAGGGTATTTTAGAGACATTAAAAATCATTAAAAACCATTTAACTTTTTCAAGAATTTATACCAAGCATTTAGTTGAAATGTATCCCATCGCAAACAAAAAGGGATGTGACCAATGCATGACTTTTGCTGCAGATTATTAAATCTGGACGCGGGAAAATATTACCACAAATTAGAGTTATATTGTGGATCTATCTTGTTGAAAATCAATAGATTGATTTTTGTGTCCGATGTAAAAAAAAATTAAATTTCGTAGAAATCACTTTGGATATGTAGAAACCACTTCTACGGATCTCGTTGCGAAGAGTGAAATTTCTAAATATGAAAGCTCTGAAATTTCTAACTCATGAAAGCTCCTAAACAACAATATCCATATATTCCATGAAAGAAATACTTACAACATGTTTTCTGACTTATGTAATAAAGGCCATACTTTTTTCTTCTTTTACACTGGTTTTCATAAATAAAGGAACAGAAAGTGCTATGGCTTGGGCAGAAACTTTTCGGTGGATATACAGACTCGTATTTCCTTCCTAGAGAAGCTACCCATGCTACAAGGTAAAATTATGAGGGCCTGAACCCCATATACGACCTTATGCAAGTGCAATAATAGATTCATTTATCCAGCAAGTTAATCCACTTCGTCCATACTCAGCTAAACTGATATAGCAATATCTCCAAGAAGATACAGCCATTTGACTATAAGACTCTTTTGGCATTTATCTTATAGACATAGAACCATGGAGGTAAAAGTAAGGAGTTAGAACATCATATTAAGAAAATCCCAATATCGTTTGAAGCAATGATTCAAGTGACACTGGAATAAGAGACGTAGCCCTGCATTGTATGCTTTTCTTTGGCGAAAGATCTAAAATATTTATTCAAACTGGCAATGTTGTAAAAATAAATTATTAGCGCAATGCAAAGTAAAACCGAAACAATAAAAAATTTTCCTACGTATGCAAAGTTATTTTATATTTCAATTAATTTTTATCTCCATATATTCTGTATTCTATTCTACAACTATGAAAAATACTGGTTAATTATACTCATAATAAGAGAACCTTTAATTTAAAAATAATCAAAAATACATATACTAAATACTACGCCTTTCTGCTGCGTCAACTAGTAATAACATCTACTTTACTAACACTATCGACAAATAGATATAAGTCTCAAAGCATTATGGCATTTTCAAACTTTTCATCCATAGGGGTTTTATCTCCTTCTTTTTAACTCCCTACATAGAACATATATGAGATACTCTTGGAAGGCTTGATGCTTTCCCCCCCCCCCTCGTCTTCAAAACTTTGAAGAATCTGGAAAAGCCATTGAAGATCAGTGGTTTTAATTACCCATAGAGATCCAGGGCAACATCATAAACAGAATGAAATATTGTTGTAAGTCCCGCATTACTATAAGGAGTGATCATAATCCATGTTGTTTTGATCTGGTCATTTCATTTTAGCCCATTATTTTCTACTTTATCTTTCAAGTACCAATATTTATGGGGAAGGACGTGTCAAATACTTTTGATGGGAATAATATTTATGGTTCAGGAATCTTTGGATGAAATCTGAGCATTACGAAAAATGTTCACACTTCGGACGCTTATACTCCCATCCTAATAGATAAAAATGTAAACACTTTATACTTGTTTTGTCGGAAATACAGTTTCATTTATTGATTGATAAAAATAATGTCAATATATTAATATTTTGAACTTTTATTTTCAAGAAAACTAAACAGTTTTTGTGCGAGCGAGCTTTTGCCCCATTTTGCTTACTTTTATTCCAAATATCTTTAAAACTATATAAAATAGATATAAGCAGTATACGACAAAAATTTCAGAAAATTCAATTTTAAGATCAATAATGTTTTGTTACAAGGTTCTACAGTTTCCGAGGATTCGCCGTGTCAAGTTAAAATAATTGAATTTTTTCCGTTTTCCCAGTTTGAAATGCTTATCATAAACTAAGTGCTAGCTATGAACTACAGGAAATACTTTGTATTCCTTTAAAAGTTCTACATAATTGATTACATATTAGTTTCTTAATTTTCAAAATATATTTGTTATAGTGCTGATTGATATTTTAACGTTTTAAACTGTTTTAATATGGCGGTTCTAGTTTCGACATTTTAACATTTTGAACTGTTGTAAAAATTTCTAAAGACACACTATCCACAAATAAAAATGTTATTCATTCAAAACCGTTTCGCCTCCATCGGGCTGAAGCCACTGCTGATCTTTTTGTATTTTTGTATCTGTCTTTAACACTTATAGTATAATACAGGTTGTACCAAATTCAATTATAATTTTATAATTTACTAATGAGTTAGTTATACGGTGAACTAACTCAAAAATAGATAGCCACAATAATCATTGATATGGTTAATTAATGTTCAGAAATGTTTAAAACCTGTGAACACACAAAAAAAAACATCTGATGTGGGCAGCACATTACTTTCCTTATATAATGCAATGAATTTACTACTTTTACAGTAAAAAAAGAATAGATTATTATTATAGTAGATATTTATATTTTTTCCAAGATATTGAATTTTGGTCAATGAGTCGTCAATTTCATTGATTTAGCGTCATTTTTATCCATTTGGTGCGTTTTCGTTAATTTAGCAACATTTAAAAAAGTCGCCAAGTTGGCGACATTCCACCATATTCGTCGCCAAAATCTCGCCAAGCGTTATGGACGTAGAAATAAGTTATTGTTACAGCAGATAAATCACTATTGACGTTCAAATACAAAAGTATTACTCAAAGTATCTTTTTTCATGAATGGAACGAGCTAGATCCACGAGAATGAGTCGCCAAATGTATCGCATGGTATTACATATGAAAAGTGAATATGTTTCTCAATAGGAAATATTATTTTTTTTATTTTATATGACTTTTTGATAATTTTTTTAAAAAATGTGCAATATCTCGAGAACGGTTCATACTAGCGTTCTAAAATTTATGTCAATCGTTTTCTAATGAAAAATTACATATGAAATGTCTATTTCCGTAACATTATAAGAGGTTTTGATTTTTTGACGATTTTTTCAAAATTTCACTCGAAAATTTAGGGGGCTTCTGAACATTCGATTGCGTATAAAAACAATAGGCTTCCAGTGTTTACGGATTGTAATTTTTGTACCAAATTTCGTTCGAATCGGTCCATTCGTTTGTCAGTTATCGTCTCCACAGACTCACTGACACACACACATACTCTTTCACACACACACACATTTTACACACACACATACACACACACACAGACATCACTTCAAAAATGTTTGATTCGTGATCAGGTATGCATGAAAAGTGCTCTCCCGTCGAAAACTCGAATTTTCGCCCCGTCCCAATACTTTTCTTATACATTGTGTATATAAGGGAAGTAAAAAGTGTTGTAGAACTTTTGTGGTAGAAATATTTAATACTTCAAAACCCATTAACACTGCAGATCATTTAAATTAAAAAAAATTAAATTGTGTATCATAGAAAAAATTAGCAACTAGAAGTTGGAAAGATTTTTTTTTATTTAAGGTATCTATATTGTTTACAGTTTTAAACGGGAATGTTTGCTCTTCAGTAGAAAATGAGCATACTTTTCTATTTCTTCACGTCTTTGCAAAATAGCTACTCAGGCAAATATTTAACCTATAGTCCATACAATCGTGGATAATTAAACTAGTCTGTACAATAATGTTTACGAGAAAAAAATGATTTCTAAAATCCTTGAACCACAGAAACAAAATTTAAATTATGGTTCATAGAAAAATTTATATAACTCAAAATATTCTTTTTTGTTTTTATCTGAGGTGTCTAATGTTTATAGTTTTAAACGGGATATGTTTGCTCTTATGTATATAGAAAAGCAACATATTTTTCTATTTCATTGCGTCTTTGTTAAACAGCCACCTAGGTAAAATATACAGCTTTTGGTTATTTTCAGTATATATCTTAAAAACTGTCTTAAACCCTGGAGTTACAACTAAAGCATATATTAACGCAGGTGCTGTACACACTGTAATAACGCGATGTCTAGAATGAAAGTAGAAAAGTTTTTATTTCTGTACATAATAGCAATAACGCTATCAATCGTGAATAAAAACTAACTGAAATAGAAAGGCAATTTCTATTTCGCATACAAATTCAGTAAGACAATTTCTATTTTGCATATAAATTCAATAAGTAAATGTTATATCACATTTTTACAATTTACATTTTAGAGATCCATAATGTCAAGTCTCACCATTTTAACTCAAGACTCACAGGATTCAGCACCTACTATCTATAGAATTTTGCATTTTATAGAATAACTCCAATTGAAGCTTGCAAATAGCCTCGTATACTCCAAAAGTTAAGAGTATTTTTGAAAGAAATATCATTTCCTACACTCGTGCCCAGAAAATATTATTTTGCAATTAATTTGGATTTTGAGTCTTGTTAGTAGTGTTTCAATTTATATTAATATTTAAAAAATAGTCTTTTCTAACACGTAATAAGCAAACTGATAGCTATTATAACAAAACCAATCAGCGGTCATTACTAGCTATTCACGATTACATTATTCTGTGTAAAAATATTAATACCTGTAGGGGTCTGTACTGTTTGTGTGCATCGATTTATATCCAAGAATTGGCACTTTTCAAATTACTAAAAAAACTGAAATCGAGATTTTGACTTCAATCTCCATTTAAGTATTTTATGTGGTACTTATTTTAGATCTTGGATTTCCTGTAATGAAACATATATCTGTACTTAAATGCATTTACTATCTAATTTTCATTACTTTTATTGTAGTGACTGACTTGGCTGTAATGAGCATACCGTTTGCTAGACAAAATGAAGAAGCGCTATTTTCAAACCTTGCTGAGTAGCTAATTAATGATAGAATTCTCCGAATGGAAGCTTTATTCTCTTAATGTGGAAATTGTCCCGACGCATGCGCACTCAGTCTGACGCAGTTTTGCCGAAACTGCTTCAGACTGAGCGCGCATGCGTGTTCTATTACAACACTTCGCACATCTTATCTTTTTGCCAGTCTTGCAAAATCGCTGTCCTAAACTCCCATTTTTTTTTCCCACTAAGAGGAATATATGAAACCAGGAATGTACTGAGTACAATCTTTATTTCACCGCATTTTCTATACGTGATCATATAAAAACAAGAAAGATCAATCATGCTTAAAGCACTGATTATGAAACACTTTCCAACTTCAATGCAATTTTATTTAAATATCTCTAAAATGCAATACATTCCCGGGTAATATTTTAAAACTTATCACAATACTACATTAATTTATTATATTTGAAAACTTAAACCTTCATTGAAAAAAATGAACTTCATTCAAATGACGGCATTGAAATATAAATTGCCCGGTTTAAATATTTGTAAATGCGATACATTCCTCAGTAATATTTTTAAAACAATCATAATACTACGATAACTTATTATATTTGAAAACTTCATCGAAAACTACTGAAATTCATTCAAATGACGTGATAGAGAAAATAACACTCCTGGATCTCTTTATATAAACAGCATTTCATTCATAAATAATTTCCCATTCATGTCATTCATCACAATACTATAATCATTTATTTTACTTAAAAATTAAGACCATGGAGCTACAAGTAATTAAACTCCATGCTTAAAACTTCATCGAAAAAAATCGTCCTTCTCTTTGTAAAATCAATGAGTATTTCATTCAAATCAGCTATGCAGACTCCATGGGCTAAATAATTTTGTGTTAAAGAAATACAGCGATTCTAATACAACTCATTCTACATATTTTGCTGTTTACATTTTACATAGGTGAAAAATAGACTTCGTTGTAGAAATAATCAAATTTGGATGATCATTTAAACTCAAATATATTGTAATTGCGTTGTTTCAGAATGTAGATGATCAGAATTTAAGCAAAAATAAAGTGGTTTTACGATGGATACAACACTCAATATAAATTAAAAATAACTTAAAAATCACGATTTTGAGACAAGATGGATGCCATATATCAGTTTGAAGTGAGTCATGTGATCTTTTCATATCATGGTCACATGATCGCTTCATATAAGAGGTGTAATTATTATTTTAATTTTTATTTAAAAAACTACTGAATATATTTCGCTAAATTTTTTCTTATATATTTTATGGAACAATTTGAATATTACCTAAAATTTTCGAAGCAATTTGAGAATTTTATATCCGCTTAAAAAATGTTTGAAACATTAGGTCTTATAGGGCTCAATGTATTTCATTTTTTCATCCCGGGTTCAATCCAAAACTAATTGGGTGATATTATTCATTTATATTCCCATAGGTCCTACATACCGTCTAAACAGCATACTAAAATTTCATTTTGATTAAATCATTTTTACGGCAGTTATCGTGCTAACGTGCAGACAGACAGACAGACAGACAGACAGAATGAACAAAGTCATAAACACTTTTCAACTTTGTTGTAAAGTGTTAATAAACAAGAAAGATCAATCATGCATAAGCATTGATTATGAAACACTTTCCAACTGAAATGCAATTTCATTTAAAAATCTCTAAAATGTGATACTTTCAGTGGTGATATCTTTTACATTATCACAGTACTACAGTAATTTATTATACTTAAATATTTAAAACTGTATCGAAATATAAATCATCTGATTCTCTATACAAAAGCATTGCATATTTCATTCATATAATTTGTATTTCAGACTCCAGAGCTAAATAATTTTGTGTGAAAAAAATTCTGCAATTCTTATGTAACTCACCTTACAATCGCTTGAGATATTTGCATTCTGCATAAGTTAAAATTAGGCTTCGTTGAAGAAATAATAAAAGTTTAGGGATCATTTAAAATCTCAACTATTGTAGTTGCGTAGGCACGGAATTTAGATACACAGATAATACACAGATACACAGATAATATATGTGTGTGTATGTGTGTGTGCATGTATGCATTCAAAGTATTGAAATCGTGCCGAAGATCGGAACTCGAATTTTTGAATGATCTATACGTTTTGGGACTTCTAGAACACGAAAAAGCTATTTTTAGGAAGACGTCTGTGTGTGTAACGGTGTATCTGTGTGTGTTTCTGTGTATCTGTGAGGATATTGCATCCACTCTAACTAGAAAACTAATGGACTGAATTTCATAAAATTTGGTAGGTAAGTTTTTTGTGGGAAACCCTGATGTTCATTAGATTATAGTACGATTCGTAATAAAAAAATTTGCCTTCTTTGCGAAATGGCCGGCAGATTTTGTCTTTATCCACTCCAGCTAAAAACTAATTGAACAAATTTAACAAAATTTGGTATATAATATTTCAACAACCTACAACTGATTTATATATCTAATTTAACAACATTTGGTATATAAATCACTTGTAGGTTATTCTAGTACGATTCGGGAAAAAAGAACTGGCTGTTTTTGCGAAATGGCCCGCAAAAATCATTAAATATAAAAATAAAAGACTACGTGTGCTCAATTATATCAACTAAATTCCAATTTATACGTGATTTTTGACAATAAAAAGAATAAGACTAACCCCATTACTCTAGGACTAGCCGTTCTTGAGATATTTTAGTTTTTTCGCGTTTTCGCTACTCCACCTTTGACAATAAGTTCAGCTATCAAATAAGAACAAAATTTAAGTTTAACGTGCAAATTCAATGCAGTTAAAATACTTATGGCTGTTATTTTGTGCAGATAAACTGAAATTATTATTGAAGAAATAAAGAGAACGTGAATATGAGTGTGCAGGGAAAAACATGTGCTGCCCACATTAGGATTTTTAACAACATTACAACAATGGTTTATGGAAGTGAATAGGGATTATTTGCAGGCCATTTCTAAAAAAAATGTTGGATCAATATTTAATGATCCACCAAATTTTTGCAAATAAATTGTTCTACAAATTTAAGCTGTGTACCAAATTTTAACTCTCTGGGACGTAGGAAAGTGCATTAAAAATGCCATCAAATAAGTATATCATGAAGAGTTATATAAAATTTAAAAAATATTTGAAAATTTATTATCTACCGAATTTATTTTAAAATGTGAAGCCTTTCTGATATACAAAATAACTAAACTCTTGGAAAGATATTTATTATATTATATATCTCTCTTTTCTTTCTGGAGGATATCCCAAAAGTCAGAATTTAATTGAATTTGTTTTTCTCCCTATATTAAATAATTTTTAATTAAAAAACTACATAACATATTTTACTGAAATTTTTTTATACATTTTATGGGACAATGTGCATATTTTCTAAAATTTCGAAGCAATTTGTGAATTTTAAATTCACTTAAAAAAATGTTTGAAAAATTAGGTCCCATAGGGTTCAATGTATTTCATTTTTTCAACCCGGGTTCAATAAAAAAAATCTGATGTGGGCAACACATGACTTTCCTTATATAATGAAATGAATTTATTACTTTTACAGTAAAATAAATAGGTTTTTCTTCTAGTAGATACTAATATCCTTTCCAAGATATTGACTTTTCGACAATTAGTCGTCAATTTCATTGATTATTGTCATTTTTATCCATTTGGCGAGATTTTCGTTAATTTTACAACATTTCAAAAAGTCGCCAAGTTGGCGACATTCCGCCAATTTTGTCGCCGAAATCTCGCCAAGCGTTATGGACAAAGAAATAAGTTATATATATATATATATATATATAACTTATTAGATATTGAATTTTCGACATATATTATATATAACTATTATTATATATTTATATATTATATAACTTATTAGATATTGAATTTTCCACAATTAGTCGTCATTTTCATTGATTTAGCGTCATTTTTATCCATTTGGCGAGATTTTCGTTAATTTGGCAACATTTCAAAAAGTCGCCAAGTTGGCGACATTCCGCCAATTTCGTCGCCAAAATCTCGCCAAGCGTTATGAACGAAGAAATAAGTTATTCTTACAGCAGATAAATTGGCGTTCAAATGCAAAAGTATTACTCAAAGTATCTTTTTTCATGAATGGAACGAGCTAGATCCACGAGAATGATGTCACCCAATTTATCGCATGATATTATATATGAAAAGTGAACATGTTTCTCAATAGGAAATATTTTTTTTCTATTTTATTTGACTTTTTGATAATTTTTTTGAAAAATGTGCAATATCTCGAGAACGGTTCATGTTAGCGTTCTAAAATTTATGTCAATCGTTTTCTAATGAAAAATTACATAAGGAATGTCTATTTACGTAACTTTATTATTGGTTTTGATTTTTTGACGATTTTTTCAAAATTTCATTCGAAAATTTAGGGGGGTTCTGAACATTCGATTGCGTATAAAAACAATAGGCTTCCAGTGTTTACAGATTGTGATTTTTGTACCAAATTTGGTTCGAATCGGTCCATTCGTTCGTCAGTTATCGTCTCCACAGACCCACTGACACACACACACACACTCACACACACATACACACACACATACTTTCACACACACACACACAGACATCACTTCAAAAATGTTTGATTCGTGATCAGGGATGCTTGAAACGTGCTCTCCCGTCGAAAACTCGAATTCGAATTTTCGACCCCGTCACAATACTTTCCTTATACATTATGTATATAAGGAAAGTAATAATTGGGTGATGTTGTTACTTTCCTTATATACATAATGTATAAGGAAAGAGTTGTGACGGGGTTGAAAATTCGAATTCGAGTTTTCGACGGGAGAGCACGTTTCAAGCATGCCTGATCGCGAATCAAACATTTTTGAAGTGATGTCTGTGTGTGTGTGTGTGTGTGTGTGTGTGTGTGTGTGAAAGTATGTGTGTGTGTGTGTGTGTCAGGGAGTCTGTGGAGACGATAACTGACGAACGAATGGACCGATTCGAACCAAATTTGGAACAAAAATCACAATCCGTAAACACTGGAAGCCTATTGTTTTTATACGCAATCGAATATACGCAATCGAACCCCCCTGAATTTTCGAATGAAATTTTGAAAAAATGGTCAAAAAATCAAAACCACTAATAAAGTTATGCAAATAGACATTTCCTATGTAATTTTTCATTAGAAAACGATTTTTAAATTTTAGAACGCTAACATGAACCGTTCTCGAGATATTGCACATTTTTCAAAAAAATTATCAAAAAGTCATATAAAATAAAAAAAAATATTTCCTATTGAGAAACGTTCACTTTTCATATGTAATACCACACGATAAATTGGGTGACATCATTCTCGTGGATCGAGTTCGTTCCATTCATGAAAAAAGATACTTTGAGTAATACTTTTATATTTGAATGCCAATAGCCATTTTTCTGCTGTAAGAATAACTTATTTCTCCGGCCATAACGCTTGGCGAGATTTTGGCGACGAATTTGGCGGAATGTCGCCAACTTGGCGACTTTTTGAAATGTTGCCAAATTAACGAAAATCTCGAATAATTGGATACAAACGACGCTAAATCAATGAAAATGACGACTAATTGTCGAAAATTCAATATTTTAGAAAGAATATTAGTATCCACTATAAGAAAAACCTATTTTTGTTACTGTAAAAGTAGTAAATTCATTACATTATATAAGGAAAGTCATGTGTTGCCCACATCAGATTTTTTATTTATATTCCCATAGGTCCCACAGACATACTAAAACATACTAAAATTTCATTTTATTAAAGTCATTTTTACGGCAGTTATCGTGCTAACGGACAGACAGACAGACAGACAGACAGAATGAACAAAGTCATAAACACTTTTCAACTATGTTGTAAAGTGTTAAAAAAGCCTCTTTGCATCTGATTTATTTAAAGAAATACACAAAAATAAATTATTCCTCAAATTATTTGCCAATGTACGTTTTGATCATGAAACTAAAAACTCGTGACCTAATCAATGTGCTTACTGAAAGCCCTATGTGCAAAAACCAGGCAATAAGCCTAAATGTTCCAGAGAGAAAAAATTTGCGTTTGCAATAAATTAATAGTAGCGTAATAATTCGAGATCTAATGAATTTTTTAATCTGCATACCACCTTCTACAAGACAATTTTTATATTTCTGAAACAATTCTCGCACAAACTTTGCACATATTTTTTTTCCAAAGCCTGTAAATCTAACTTGTTTATCAAAATTTATCTAAAAGGAATTCACACGTTAAACAGCAATTAAAATGTAACGATTTTAATATATAGAAGGATCTGCTAAAAACAATTATCATTCATAATAGTAAAAGTATAATTGGGACAAGTTACTGTGATGGTTAGGTACTTTGGGGGCTGAATAAGTTTTTTACTGGATTACATAAATTACAGTCTTCAGGTGTAAACATTATTATTATTGATAATTTCGGGGATTATTGATATTTTCAATTTATTACATTATTGTTTTATTTTGGCAAAAATTGCTGAAACTCATATATTGTACGTAGTATGGGTAATCTTTTACAAATGCACGGGTATGTCTTCTAATCTACGAGAATATAAGTAATACAGGTATACTGGCGTATATTTTGATATATATTGGCATATATTGGAATCAATTATGGCCTTCAGGTTTAAAGATTGCGGAGATTATTGATATTTTCCATTTATTACGTGATTTGTCTTATTTTGACAAAGATTTTTGAAACTCATATTACAATACGGGCTAATCTTCTACTAACACACGAGCATATTTTCTAATCTGCGACACTATAAATAGTAAGAGTGTATCTTCCATACAATTTTGCATATATTGGCATATATATATTTTATTTTGGCATATATTGGAATTAATCACAGCCTTTAGATTTAGAGATTACGGGATTATTGATATTTTCAATTTATGGCGTCATCTGTTTTATTTTGGCAAATATTTTAGAAACTCATACGTTGCAGTACATATAATCTTCTAATACACGGATATATTTTCTAATATTTGCGAATACAAGTAGCAAGGGTCCACTACAATTTTAGCGCTTTTATTTTGCATTCATTGATTCAATTTCATATGTTTTGCAAATTTTTTTCTAAACGGGACCAGGATGTTTTATTTTTCAGATCTGCCCGTGAACAGGTATTCCTAAATTTCTATTCCTGGAGAACAGATATTCCCAAATTTCTTTTTAGGAGCATTAAATTTAATATTTTAAAAGAATATTTTGATTAACAATGTCATTTAGTATACGATATAGGAATTTGCACATGATTGTGAATTTTAAGTTCCTTTATATAGTTCCTTTATATTATTCCTTTATATTATTTTCCTTAGGTTTCGTCTCGAAGGAGGTTAAAGTTTATAGGAACGTTGCATTGGCGAGCCAGCTAGTGGCTGTCGGAACATTACATTAATGGTAAAAAAAACCTCCACAAGGAGGGTAAAACGAGGGTTCAGGGAAAAGCTATCTCCTCCTACAAAAATAAAATTAGAATCTTTATTTTTGGTTTGAATGTGAGACAGTCAAATGTCTAAGACCTTCAATTCTCACGTTGTATTTTCTACTCTACAATAGACTCACTCGATCTACTCACGCTAAACTTGGACCAATCAGTTTTGTTCATTTTCGATTTTCTTACAAGAGGCGATGCGGGCAAAAGAAAGGGGCTGTAAGAGGGGACGGGCCTTTTGCGCTCGCTGCACGAGCGCAGTACTTACTAAAAAGAGATTGCTATAAAAACTGGTTGCGATAAGTGACCGCTAAGCTCTCTTGTAAACCCAATAAAATATATTCAAGAAAGATTATTTAATTATTGTGTGTGTGTGTGTGCGTTAATATTGGTTTGAAGATAAATGAAGTAAAATTAATAAAAATAACTTAGCTTTAATTCCATTTTGTTCAAAATGTAGTCACTCGAAGCTAAATCGAATTTCATATTCGCATTCCTCTTTTAAAATTACCTCAATCAACTAAATTGGATACAAATAAGAAAAATTAAATATTTAGACAAATGTGCTTGCGCAGTTTTTCCAAAACGTTCAGAAACTCTAGCTTCCTCTTCGTATTTATATCCGCAAATAAAATGTATTGCGCATTTTAATTTTATTGCATATCGTGTGAAAACTGATATTTTCCCATATTCCCGTGTGTATAATGAGCATCATTAAAAAGAGAACGAAGCAGCAGAGAAATCCTTAAATGTTTTCTATATATATATATAAGGAAAACATCGAATTTAATATTTCCAATTTTCTGTTATAAAGTATAAAAACAATTTGAAATATACATATATTACACCTGATTTCATTCTCTTATAATTCTCTTATTCTGTATAATTCGAAACTAAAATATAGCATTCAAAGACTTCTTGGATTTTTTTTTATAATTTCTTATAATCAGTATTTCTCGCAGCTCGAATGCCCTAGTGGTTATAGTGTTGATCAGCGAACACGCTGATTTGTTAATAGCATGTTCTGTACTAGCCTACTATGAACTGCTTTTTCAACAACAGAACTTCGTGGATTATCTAAACAATCTCTTATTTAAATAGATTAATTAGGATCGTAGGCTTGTGAGCTGGCTGGCTCAGTGGTCGTATTACCTTCCACAATTCCAGAGGCTCTGCTTTTGAGACGTTTGGGTATCTGTGTACTTTTTTTTTATAACTTACTTTTTTTTATTTTTTTTATAGACTCTTATTTAAGTTTAAATAGATTAATTAGGCACGTTGGTTTATGAGCTGGCTAGCTCAGTAGTCATGTTACCTTCCACCAATTCTAGATGCACTGGGTTTGAGTCTATTGTATCAGTGTAATTTTTTTTATCAGTCTCATTTAAGTTTAAATATACTACTTAAGATCTTCGGTGTGTGAGCTGGCTGGCTCACTGGTTATGTTACCTTCCATCGATTCCAGAGGTTCTGAATTCGACTGCATTGAGTTGTTTTGGTACATGTGTATTTTTTATGTCTCTCAGTTAAGTTTAAATAGATTAATTAGGTTCTTCGGCTTGTGAACTGGCTGTCTCATTGGTCGTGTTACCTTCCACGAATTCCAGAGGCTCTAGTTTCGAGTCCAATGAGTCGTTTTGGTATCTGTGTAATTTTTTTTATTAGTCTCTCAGTTAAGTTTAAGTAGATTAATTAATACACTTGGTTTGTGCGCTAGATGGCTCAGTGGTCATGCTGTCTGTTACCAATTCCAGAGGCTGTAAGTTCGAGTCCGTCTACTACTATTGAATGTAGCGAGTTACATCGTTTTGGTAACTGTGCTTTTTATAATCAGTCTCTCCGTGAATTTTAAATAGGTTAATGAGAATCAACGAGGAGTGGACTGGCTGGCTCAATGGTCATGTTGTCTGTTCCATTATCTAGAGGTTGGGGGTTCGAATCCACCCGCTTGCATTCAATGTAACAAGTGGTGCCGTTTTGATATATGTGTTTTTACGATCAGGCTCTCTGTTAAGTTTAAATAGATTAATTAGAGCTTTCCGCATATGAGCTGGCTGGTTCAGTGGCCATGCTGTCTGCTTCAAATGCCAGAGGCTGTGGGTTCAAGTCCATCCACTCGTATTGAATATAGTGAGTTGAGTCGTTTTGATATCTGTGATTTTACAATCAATCTCTCCGTTAAGTTTAAATAGATTAATTAAGATTTTCTGTGTACGAGCTGGTTGGCTCATTAGTCATGTTGTCTGCTTCAAATTCCAGAGGCTGTGGGTTCGAGTCCAACAAGTCGTTTTGGTGTCTGTGCTTTTTTTCTGATCTGTCTCAATGTTACGTTTAAATAAATTAAGTATATTTTTCGGTACATAAGCTAGCTGCCTTAGTGGTCTCTTTGTCTTCCTACAATTTCAGTGGCTGTGGGTTCGAGTCCAACTACCTGTATTGAGACGTTTGTGTTTTTCCCAACAACCTGAATTTTGCTACCTAAAATTAATAAAAAGTATTTCATTATTAATGTTACTTGACCGGACGTGATGCCACAGGAAATGACGTACCGGAAGAGCCGTCGAATGACGTCACTTCCGATACGTCATTTCCTGTTCATCCACTAAAAGGGTTGGTAAAAAAGAGATGTGCTGTTTTTAAAATGCTCAAAATTTCGAGGCTTCTTTTAACAGGAGTCACATGGTGTAAAATAAGCCCTGCACGAACTTAGGACGAGAAAAGATGGCGTGCTCGAAACCGAAGCCCGCCAACCCGAAGAGAAACCCCACCGACAACGGTATAGTACACACACCGCTCGTCCTCTATCTCGTGCAGATAATTTAGTAAGAAATATTAGAAAGGAAAAGTGGAGGGGAAGTG
Organism: Amaurobius ferox; assembly: GCA_951213105.1. NCBI lineage: Eukaryota > Metazoa > Arthropoda > Arachnida > Araneae > Amaurobiidae > Amaurobius > Amaurobius ferox. The sequence goes on from OX578143.1 coordinate 22,759,674, forward strand.
ACCTAAGACGACCTAACTAATCATGAACCCCAGATTCCCCATCAACCTCCCGAAAACGCGCTAAAACCCGCTGATTTTCAGCACTACAATTTTAACCAAGAGGGAACAGAACCCGAGCTTAAAGCAACGCAACTTGACGCCCCAAGCCTCTCGGCCAAGAGGGCGACAACTGGTAATTAAATTTTGGTGTATTTAAGTTTAACATTTTAGCATGTTTCTTTAAATAAGTTGAAAAGACACGGCTAAAATTGACGCGGACAGAACTCTCGACAAAAACATCCTCTACTTTCTAACACTATAATTTTTTCCTTTTTCCCCAAGAGGAAATCGAACCGGGGCCTAAAGGCCCCGCAATTTGACGCCCTAAGTCTCTCGGCCAAGAGGAAGCCGATTGGCGACTACTTGTGGTGTATTTAAGTTTAACATTTTAGCATGCCTCTTTAAATAATTTGAAAGGACACTGCTAAAATTTTCGAGAACAGAACGCTCGACAAAAACACCCTTCACTAAGCAATATTGCGAAGACTATATTAACGTTGCGAAGACTAATCAACGTTGGGGCTAGAATCGTACTAAAATTGCCTTGATTTCAAACCTCTATTGATAGTATTAACAAGCAACATTGCAAAATGTAACCATTTTACGGATAAATTTAGCAATAGTTGATTGCCAAAAGTTTAAGAAAATGGATAAACCTTATTATAAAATGAAAATTGGCAATACTCCCCAACAATTGTGCCATAAAATATGTATGAAGAACACAATAAAATGTCGACTCCTTTCAAAATAATTTAGCATACAGTTTACTAGCATATCAATAATTCAGCATATCAAACTCATTTGATTGCTTATAAAGTCTTCGACAACACTGTAACGGCATTATTGGTTCTGTCTCCACAGAACTGCAACGCCGATAAAGAGCAAAGATAAACCTTCCACATCTTAACCTGTTTTATAGGATGCTAGTTTCGCAGTAAAAACGCACGCTATGACCGAAGTTAACACGCTTTGGTTTTGCAAATTTTATCATTTACATACTTGGTATAAAGGAATTTGTATGCGACATTTCCAGATGATCGGGTTATTATTTTTTTTTAAGGGTGCTTCGTTTTTTTTTGTTTTTTTTTTCAAAAGAGTGTATGTGATAAACGAAACTGATGATATTGAAAGTAATAAAAAAACTGAACTTTATTGAAATTTTATTCTACTGTATTTGAATTATATGGTATTCCCCGTGCAGTGACCATAGGCCCATATTATATGTCGTAAACGAAGCAAATGAGATTGTAAACAACGAATAAACTTTATTGGAGTTTTCCGTTACTTTATTAGAGTCTTATGATATACGCCAGAAAAGTTACCATAGATCCATATTATATGTTTTCAACAAAACAGACGAAATTAAAAATAGCAAATAACTTTCTGAAATTTATTAGAGTTTTATGTGACTTTATTGGAGTTTTATGATATTCGCCATACATTTACCATAGGCTACATGTTGTAAACGAAGCAAATGAGATTGATAACAACAAATAAACTTCTTGAACTTTATTGTAGTTTCATGTAACATACCATTTATAGCATAGGGCTATACATAAGGCGAATGTGCGATGTTGAAGAGTATCCATTACAACGTCAAGCATAAAACATATTTTTCTTTACAAGAGCATACTATCTGTATTTACAAAAACGTTACGTAGATAATGTACAGGAACATTATTAAAATAGAGCTACATAATTCGCTTGCAGGTAGCATCCGAAATACGAATGTCCGAATGATGGGGATAAAGTTCGGATTCTCGTTTATAACAGCCAGGGTAGAAGTGCTGCGCATGCGGCATATGCAAATCTAGAGTCTCTCTGGAGAGCAAGAAAGTTTTATGCTAATCACTTGATCAGCGTCTTTATACAAATCGTTGGAGGAGCTTCGGGGTGGAAGATGATTGGTCAGATATCTGTGTGGATGTCTCTTTTGAATCCTCCAAGGGTTTCAGTAGAAATGCGGGTTTCAAACTTGATCAATGCAGATGTTGCTTTTTCGTCCTCGGATATTCAGTGGGTAATGTCTGTGCGTGCACACACTAGGAAAGGTCCATCGTATGAGGTCTGTGACTGTCGTCATACGAAGTACAAAATTATGTGTTAACTTGAGAAGTTCCTTGTGGTTCCTTTTGCATGAACTGGAGGTTCTTCAATTTAAATACAGTGAGCTGTATTGTGTTTTGCAGCTTGCAGAGAAATGGTTTGCGCTAAACTTGGAAATTCACTTAGCAACCTAGTATAGGGTGAATTTTACTCACTGCACAAGTAAGAGTATCTGGTTCGCACTTCTTTTGATGCGGATTTTTGTACAGCTGTTGATTAATCTTTGATTTTTCATGTCGGCCAGTAATCCGAATTTTGCTAGTAAGTCTGCATCTAAAATTGCTCTGAAAACATCGGCAATTACGACATTCCAAATGAATTTTCACTGTAATCCAAATTTTGAAATTAGTTTTGTTCCAAACGTTTTTAATTTGGTTCGTTTGCTGCTTATATCGGGGAAATCTTTTTTTACTATAGCATTATGCGTGTTGCTTCGAAAAACCAATATCATTGCGTCGCTGTCGACTAGAAATTGTATATGAGATTGCTTGTCTTATAGGAATAAGAGACTGTTCCCAAGGCTTCTATGCATCGTCGCCGAAATGATCGAGCCATCTATTTTTCGGTTAAAAAACTTGCATGGCTTTGCACACTTGCGAGCTTGTCCTTGAAATTTTGAGTGATACCAATACATATCGACATTTCGGGATTTCGATCGATATAGAGTTCGTAGTTTGGATCGAACAATAGTTTGCAATTTTTTCTTTAATTGCTCTACGGTTTCCGTCAGGTTTGCAACTTGAGCTTCGAAGCGCAAAATATGACTATTCTCTGCCACTTATGATATTGAGAGTGATGTGGAAACACCGCATATATCATCCGCCATTTCAGAAATTTTCTGTTGCGATTCTGAACTAATTGATAAAATTTGTTGCATATGAACAGGTAGTCGTTGAAAAAACAGCGTGCGAAGTACGTCTTCGTGCATTTTTGTCCAGGGGCGATCTTACATTTCGCGAAGTAAATGACTTGGTTTTCTATCTCCTAACTGCAATTCCTGCAAAAGGCTGCGAAGTTTTGCAACTTCAAAATCTGCAAAGTGCGTAATGATGCTATTTTTCAACACAGAATAAGGTTCATTTTCAGGAGGTGTGCGAATTATATCTGTGGCATGAGTCAAGATATCACAATCGAGAGCTGCAATTATGCAATGGAATTTTGTTTTTTTTTATTTACGATTCCGTAAAACAGGAATTGAGACTTCAGGTACAAAAAGCTTACATCTGGGTTTTCCAGAACTGAGGTGCTTTGAAAGCAACTCTTGTAAGTTCTACAGAACTAAAAATCTTCTTTCGGAGCTGAAGCGCTTTTTGCATCGCTGGCTGATGTCAAACAAGTTTCGATAGACTCAGTTGTAGTCATAGTTTCGTTAGGAACTACGGAAAACGTACCTTTTCAGACGTCACTTAAATTGAAGTAGATGCTCACATAAATTGAAGCATCTAGTTTCCGGTGAATTGGAGCCTCAGGAAAGTTGGATCCACCACGTCTCCGGTAAGTTGGATTGGAGACTTTACGTTTTAGTAATGTTGGAGCTATCAGATCTCAGGGTGACCACTCTATGGCTTAGGGTCATACATAAGGCGAAGTTGCGAAGTTGAAGAGTATCCGGCAAGCATGAAACATAGATTTATTTACAAGGACATTACATAGATTATATACAGGAACATTACGTAGATTATATACAAGAACATTACATAGATTATATACAGGAACATTACGTAGATTATATGCAAGAACATTATTACAATAGAGCTACATTACAACGCGTGCAGCATCCGAAATACGAATGTCCAAATGATGGTGATAAAGTCCTGAGGCTCGCTTCTAAGAACCAGGGTAGAAGTGTTGCGCATGCGGCATATGCAAATCCAGAGTCTCTCTGGAGAGCAAGAAAGTTTTATGCTAATCGCTTGATCAGCGTCTTTACACAAATCGCTGAAGGAGCTTCGTCAAACATTATCCACGCAAAATATTTAGGCATGGATGAAAAGGTTTTATGACTTTGTTCACTCATTTTGTCTCTCTGTCCGTTCGCACGATAACTGCCATAAAAATGACTTTATCAAAATAAAATTTAGTATGTTTTTGAGACGGTTAGTGGGACATACGAGAATGTATATGAATAATATCACCCAATTAGTTTTGGATTGAACCCGGGTTGAAAATTTTAAATATATTGAAACCAATGAGACTTAATGTTTCAAACATTTTTTCAACGAATTTAAAATTCACAAACTGCGAAAGTTTTAGGAAATATCAAAATTATCCCATATAATATATACCAAAAATTTCAGCAAAATATGTCCGGTAGCTTAAAAAAAATTCAAATAACAATTGCACCCGTATTATATGAAATGGTCAAGTGCACCACTTCAAAAAAAAAAAAAAAAAAAAAAAAAGGCATTTATCTTTTTTGCAAATGTCAAAAACGTGATTTTTAATTTGTATTTAGTGTTGCGCCCGTCCTAAAAGTGCTTTACTTTTGTTGTTGTTCAGACTCAGACCGTCCGACTTACCAGAAAGGTGTAAGGTAACCCGTTTGGACGGCCGGAAAGTGCCACCCAATTTAGGCCGGAACCCAGTGGGGGAGGCATCCACAGGAACCGTACCCTCTTCCCCTACCACCAACCTCACGGAAGGACTTTCGGAGGAGCCACATGTTTAACGTGATCGTACTGCGCATGGCACGGCGGCAGTTGTGGCAGCGTGCAAAGCCAGCGCGCAAACAACCGGGCTACCGCGCCCGAAATGTGCCAACAGCACGCGGAGTTCCCAAGTGGTCACCCACCCAAATACTAATCGCGCCCGATGCTGCATGACTTTGGTGATCTAACGAGAACCGGCGTTTTCAGCACGGTAGGGCCGTTGGCTCTCGCTTATACTTCGATGTCCGTATCTCGGTATATCGGCAGTGCATGACAGCTCGTCTCAGTGCAAAATAGTCGCTTTACTTTTGTTGTTGTTGTTGAGACCCAGACCGTCCAATCTACCAGAAAGGTGTAAGGTAACTGTTTGGACGACCAGGAAGTGCCACCCAATTTAGACCGGAACCCAGGGTGGGAGGCATCCATAGGGACCGTACCCTCCTTCCCCTACAACCAACCTTTCGGAAGCATTATCGGACCCACATGTTTAAAGTGATCGTACTCCGCATGAACACGGCGGCAGTTGTGGCAGCGTGCAAATCCAGCGCGCAAACCATCGGATAACCGTGCTCGAAATGTGCCAACAGCACGCGGTGTTCCCAGGTGGTCACCCACCTAAGTACTATCCGCGACCGATGCTGTATGACTTCGGTGATCTGACGAGAACCGGTGTTTTCAGCACGGTAGGGCCATTGGCTCTTGCTTATACTTCAATGTCATTATTTTGGTATATCTGCAGTGCATGACAGCGCGTCTCAGTGCAAAATAGTCGCTTTACATTTATTGTTTGTTTAGACCCAGACCGTCCGACCTACTAGAAAGGTGTAAGGTAACAGTTTGGACGACCGGGAAGTGCCACCCAATTTAGACCGGAACCCAGTGAGGAGGCATCCACAGGGACCGTACCCTCCTTCCCTACCACCAACCTCTCGGAAGAACTTTCGGACCCACATGTTTAACGTGATCGTACTCCGCATGAACACCGTGGCAGTTGTGGCAGCGTGCAAATCCAGCGCGCAAACCACCGGGCTACCGCGCCGGAAATGTGCCAAAAGCGCGCGGTGTTCCCAGGTGGTCACCCATCCAAGTACTAACCTCGCCCGATGCTGCATGACTTGGTTGATGTAACGAGAACCGGTGTTATCAGCACGGTAGGGCCGTTGACCGTTCGAGCGCGGAGCCTTTCGGGCCATTCGGGGCCTTTAGGACCGTTCGGGCGCGGTAGCCCGGTGGTTTGCCCACTGGATTTGCACGCTGCCACAACTGCCGCCGTGTTCATGCGGAGTACGATCACGTTAAACACGTGGCTCCGTAAGTCCTTCCGAGAGGTTTGTGGTAGGGGAAGGAGGGTGCTGTCCCTGTAGAAGACCCAGACCGTCCGACTCGTCCAGAGGACTAAGAGCAACTATTTGGACGACCGGATGGTGCTGTCCCTGTGGATGCCTTCCCACACTGGGTTCCAGTCTAAATTGGGTGGCACTTCCCGGCCGCCCAAATGGTTACCTTCCATTTTTCTGGTAGATCGGACGATCTGGGTCTCAATAACAACATTGTACCGCGTTCGGTCTCCTAATCTGCTGCTCTATATATCTTCGGATGAGTCGGGCGGCCTGTGCTTTCGACATTGTACCGCGTGAAGGCGCCCCTTGCGTCGAATGTTTTTTGCGGTTTATCAAATGTTTTTGCGGTGTATTTTGCGGTTCATTTTTGTGGTTTTTGATATTAAAGTTAATTTTATTGCTGTATTGACTTTATTATTGGATGTCTTATATATATTTTTATATTGAAATCAAGGTTGTGTGTATCAAGGGAAAATTAATGTATGTGTATTTTATGTTAGGAATTTGTTTCATTTTATCGAAAAAAAATTGTCAAAAATTATAGATTTTCCATATAAAGGATTTATTTTTCTTTAGATAGTTTATTTAGATTATTTTTCTTTAGTTTATACAGATGGTAGCAAAGATGAATTTAATGCCTGCGGCAGTGGGGTTTTTTTCAAAACCCCTACTTTCACAAATCATCTCAGGATTAGGAATTCAGATTTCTGCTCAGTCTTTAGATCTGAGTTTATTGCCATCGAGGGTTGACTAAAATCTATTAAATCTGATACCTCTTATTGTGATATTTGGATCCTGATTGATAGCCGCATTGCCATGCATCACCTGAGTAACTGGACAATTATTGGATATAGAATTTCACTTTCGATACTTGAGATCCTCAAAGATCTTTCTCAACAGCATGAAGTTCACTTACAATGGGTGCCGTCTCATATAGGACTCATTTATGAGACTGCTGGTGCTCTGGCCAAGGAGGGAGTCTCTCTTCCTTCTTCTTCATGTGACACCTTGTCTTACCTTGAAATCTACTCAAAAAGGAAAATTTTAAAGGAGAACTATGGATGACCCCTCCAGTACACGCCTGGTATGACAGGAAATCCCCTGCTGGTGCCCTTACCGTTAAGGGCGACAGAAAGACGCAGACCACCATTAGCAGATTTGACAGTGGACAATTAAAGTGTCTTACTTTTAATCAGGGGCAAAAATCTTATTCTTCTTGTTCTAATTGCAATTCCGCAGACGCCTCCCCTGACCATCTTTTGAACTGTCTGGTGCTTGCTAAGGAAGATATCTATAAAAACCCTTTGTTGGTTTTTAATTTCATTGTAACTTTTGGGCTCTTGGACCTGATCTAGCCTACGGTTAGTACTGGCGGAATAAGTCACACACATTTTTCTTTTTTTTTATGTAACAATAGTGTAGTCAAATTCAACTTCTGGATGCTTTTATACACACAGATTTTTAATGTAATTCAATTTTGCTATTTGAATGACACTTTTTATTTTATAAAAAATATAGTAAAACTTGTTTTCGCCACTCTCATTTCTGGGCTGTATCCTAGGCAGATGATCAATATACAAAGGGCTGTGATCTAAATTTTTTAATATTGTAGAGTCATAAAATATTTATCATGGTTATGTTACTAATAAAAAATACACAAGTACATACTTTGAAAGATGTTTATGGGTCTAAAGGGAAAGGGGTGTAACTTTTTATGTGCTAAAATATAGATAGTGAATGAAATAAAAAAAATTTAGAGCACAATTTTTATTAATGTAGTCTAAATACAAAATTTTAACTAACACAAATGACCAGTATATTATCACTTAAATTAGGCAATCTCAGTTATATTGAAAGTACTTTTATAATAGACATACGTGAAAGATATCAATTATTAAAGTATTATTACATATTTTGCATCCCTGGGAGGGGGGGGGTCAAACACAATCTATACTCATGTCCTAAAGCTAAGAATAATTATATACATTTCAATAAGAGAAATACACATTTTGCTCTGTCACTTTTAATGTACTTTACATAGAAAAAAGATTTCTGTAGCAAATAAAAGAACTTAGAACACTTAGCAGATACACAACAAACAATGATTTGGAATAATAAATTTCTTTATAAAAACATGAAAATTCATTAAAGAATGACGTTTCACTTTATCACAAATTTATCATCTGAAGTCATTTTTCTATGATTTTTATGATTTAACTTATATATAAATTTTTGATGAATGATTCACGTATTAAATGCATTTAAAATGTCAATTTGTTGTATTCAATCGATGTAGCGCCATCTACCGCAGAATGTTGTCCTTACGAGCCGTTTAAAACGGATTTTAAAATGGACTAATTCTGATATAATGGCTATATACATTTTATTTTATTTATAACCCGACAGAGCAAAAGTATAATTTTTTGCGACGGAATCTATTAAAGTAGCACTAGATGTAGCCAAATCAGATATATATTTTTATTTCTGCATAATCCTAAGGTAGACCAATAATATCATTATAACGATATCATTTATATACAAATAACTTCGTTCAATATCAGTGGTAAGAGAAAAACAAATATATCTCTATATCTGTTTATAGCGCTACATGATATCTCAATTGTCACACCAAACTTAATGTCGATGGGCTAAGAGACGATTGTAGCGCCAAAGCAGAACGTAATTCAAATCAGATAAACACATTAGATATAACGACGAAATGTACTGGCCAGACATTACACAGTAAAATTTTTATAATATTATGCTCTACCTGCATTCTATACTTAGTAAGGCTATTGAATATCAGTGCCATTATATGCTTTAATTTTTCTATTTCAACTCATTTTCCTAAGTTATTTAAGTTATATATTTCTTAAATATATTAAAATATTGAAAATTTTTATCTGTACATAATGTTCTGTAAATTTCCCCAATTATTTTATTAATAGCCTTATTACATTTAAAATGCTATTTCCCATTTCATTTTTGATAATCAATTCTGGCTATAGTTTCATTCTAGGTGGCACGATTAAATTTTTTATTTCTAAGTTCATTTAATTTATAATCCTTAGAATTTCACCATAGCAACTAATTTTTATAATGTTACATGGTGCTAATTTATTTTATTAAATGCCATCCATATCTAACACTGAGTTCTTCATGATTTATAATATGTCACGTGCTCAACATTTTTTAATTTCACAAAGTCCTTGATATATTTATTAACCATAATAACTTTATATTATTCTGTGGCAAATTTTATTGTTTATTCACTTACTAGCAACGATTACTCGGCTTTGATCGGGATCTACGAAGCAAAACTCTGATGAAAATTACACCCGAAAATACAGGTCTCTTAGTGATTGTGAATCTTATACATTGTTTTTCCCCCATGAAAGAAGTAAATTCATTGCATTAAATTCATTGCATAAGAAAAAAATCATCGCATTATATATGTCATAGTTCCTTCCTGTATACGGCAGGAAGAAACTTCCTGTATTCCTATATTCCTGTATTCCTATATTCTTCCTATATTCCTGTATACGGCATAGTTTCTTCCTGTATCAGAACCGTTTCTACTTATTTAACGCATTGCCTAACCACAGCCACTCTTTGGCCAATCAGATCCATTGGATCATACATACATACTTTTCTTTATACATATAGATAGATATTTTTATATTTATTTATTTATCATTCAAATCAAAAAATATTATGATATAAGAAAGAATCTTCATAAAATGCTGATAATTTGATTTCTTAATACTTTTCGTTGTTGAGTAAGCCTGTGAAAAATGAACCATGGTGATAGAGTTTCCATTTAAATTCATATATATTTTTTTTCCAATGGCCAGGCATTGACTCTTTCATCTTCGCCTATACATCGGCCAGAACCGCAAACCTCTCAGCCGTCATATGGTGTTGCACCAGTGGGGGTGGTAACACATTGCGCCCAATAACACAAACATCTATGCTTAAAGTGGGACTCGAACCCACAACCCGGCAGTCGAGCGATCACTAGGAAACGCTTGCCTTGACCGCTTAATCACCGCGTTGACTTATCTTGCCAACAGCAAACGGTGTTCCCAGGTGATCACCCACCCAAGTACTAACCGCGCCCGATGCTGTTTAACTTCGGTGATCTAACGGGAACAGGTGTTTTCAGCACGGTAGAGCCGTTGGCTCTAAATTCATATTTCAAACCTGCGATTTTCAAAAGTGTCTAATACGTTCAATAAACTCCCACAAACTCTAATTTAATTGACTTTCACGTTTGAAACCAACGATTTTCAACCTTTTTCGTTGGGGACCATGGAGTTAGAGAGCAGAACTCCTAGATAAAAGTTTCGTTTTCCATTAATATCTCGACAACCCCTTGACCTAGAAACTCGAAATTTGGACTAAGTTTATGAGGGCTAATTCAAAGTTATACACAATTTTTATTAAGTCCGGTGCAGCTGTTCTCCCGTGGAGGTGAAACAAACGAAAGCTGCGTTTTTTTATTAATATCGCGACAACCTCTAGTGATAAAAATTCGAAACATGGACAAAATTTTAAGTAGGGCTATTTCAAGACTAACTACCAAATTCCATCAAATTCGGTTCAGCCGTTCTCCCGTGATGCTGGATCATACATACATACATACATACATACATACATTATATATATATATAGATAGATTATAAATATTTTTCATCATTATGGAACTGCAATCTCTCACACAATATCTTGCTCTACCAACAATAGCACTCCCCACCCCCCTCAATGCAATCAACCAAATAATTTGACTCCACTTGAATCCAGAGGAATTAATAAGCCTAAAGTCTCACCAACTGTCAGCAAATATGGTGTTAGGATGGTTGCCTATAAAAATGTCCCCATCATTCTTGCTCTGCACAACCAGTAACATCTGTACCTGTTCATGTACCAGTTGAACCAGTCACTCCCACCTCGTCAAGTTTCTTCTCAGCCTCTGCTCCGCAGATTACAAACATATTACAAACAATCAACTGCAATGAACTACTTGAATCTACTGAAGATATTAATTCCGACACAATACATTGGATTCAACTGATATTTCTAACAATGATGTGTATAGTGATTTCTTATTTAAAGTCTTGAACAACACTAAGAAATTACAAAATTGTATATATATATATATATATATATATATTGAAAAAATATTAAAATTATATATATATATATATATATTGAAAAAATCACCAAAAGATCAAAACCTCTAATAAAGTTACGCAAATAGATATTTCTTATGTAATTTTTCATTAGAAAACGATTAACATAAATTTTTGAACGCTAACATGAACCGTTCTCGAGATATTGCACATTTTACAAAAAATTATTAAAAAATTATATAAAATAAAAAATATATATTTCCTATTGAGAAACATGTTCACTTTTCATATGTAATATCATGTAATAAAATTAGTGACATACTTCTCGTGGATCTAGCTCGTTCTATACAAGAAAAAATATACGTTGAGTAATACTTTTGTATTTGAACGCTAATAGTCATTTATCTGCTGTAAGAATAAATTATTTCTCCTTCCATAACGCTTGGCGAGATTTTGGCGACGAATTTGGCGGAATGTCGCCAGCCTGGCGACTTTTTTAAATGTTAACAAATCAAAGAAAATTTCTCCAAATGAATAAAAATGAAGCTGAATCAATAAAAATAACGACTATTTGACGAAAATTAAATATCGTGGAAAAAACTTAAGTATATACTATAAGAAATATCTATTTTGTTTTTACTGTAAAAGTAGTAAATACGTTGCATCATATAAGGAAATTTCTGTGCTGCCCATATAAGATTTTTTTAATTAAAGTCAAATTTAACAGAATGAAATAATGCGAGATAAACAGTTCATAAGTTCATAAGAGAAATTACATTTTGTTATACAAGCAAGTAATTATATGCATGTATACAGATCAAGCATTAAAGATGTCTATGGTACCGTTAAGCAGTTGCAGAGAACTAACTTAGTAAAGGAATATAATAGTACATATAAGATATTGCATTGTGGTCAGAAATAAAGATACGGTCATGGAAAATCAAAATCTGGGACACATGTCCTCATTTCCCATCGATAAGAAATCACTCCGAAAATCAACTTATTTGTTTGTCCAAGTAGAACTCTGTGGAGTTCTGTACGTGATTATATTGCAATTACTTTTCTATCACTGGGAGTTAAGTAATACATACATTTCTTTGAAGCGGATGCTGAACAGCGATAATTTTTACTTTCCCTGCAATACATTGTAATGTATAGGGAAGGTATTGGAATCATGCCGAAAATCGTAACTCGAGTTTTCAACGGATTTACACGTTTCGAGACCTCTAGAATACGAAAAAACCATTTTTAGTGTGACGTCAGTGTGTGTGTCTGTATGTCTGTCTGTCAGTGAAATGTATGTATCCACTCTTACTCAAAAACTAATTGACTGTATTTCATAAAATTTGGTAGGTAAGTCACTTGTGTATGACCCTGGTGCTGATTAGGTTTTGGTACGATTCGCAAAAACAGAACCCGCTTTTTTTTTGCGAAATGTCCCGTAAAAATTTCATGTATCCACTCTAGCTGAAATACTAATTGACCAAATATCACGAAATTTGATATATAAGCTACATGGGGAATACTCTGGTGCTGACTAGATTTTGGTATTATTCGGAAAAGAACAACCTGCCTTTTTTTACGAAATGGTCCTCAAAAATCGCAAAATCTAAAACAAAAGCTACGTATGTTCAAATATATCAATTAATTGCGTGTTTTATACGTAATTGTTGATGAGATAAAGAATAAGAACAACTCTATTTCTCTAGGACTAATCGTTTTCGAGATCTTTAAGATTTTTCTCATTTAATTATGTCGCTTTTGGAAAAATATCCAATTACCGAATAAAAAAAGAAATTAATTAAAAATGCAAATTTAGTGTTATTTTGTGCAATTAATCTCAATTTAATGAGTTATTAATGATATAAAGAAAAAATGAATTTGAGTCTGCAGGGAAAGTCATGTGATACCAACATCAGATTTTTAATTTCTCCTGCTACAGCTTTTCAGAAATTTTTTTCGAAATTTTAGTATTCCGTAAAAAGAGAATAGGCAAGAGTTTTCCATCAATATATAAAAATCTAACACTGTGAATAAAAGTATTTTATATTTTATGAAAGTGCATTTACTATATTTTGGAAGAAAATATGAAACATTTTCCGTTACATATTTTTTCAGTCTAGTAGGTAGGTGATCGGTTATGACTGTTGCGTTCCTATAACTGACATTTTATGCGTCTGTAGCTTATTATTCAGCCACAAGCGATTAAACAACTAATATGTGAGAAGATGGCAAGCACGTCAAAGTTAAGAATCTTTTTAAAAAATTTGAAAAGAAGAGGCCGAAACGCATAGACTGCAAATTAAGAAGAGATCTCTACAGAAATCTTAAATCCATCCCCAAATTGATGGAAATCATGCCAAATGCGAGGTAATGGTTTGCAAATTTTGAATTCCGTGTGACGGACATACCTTCTACTTTTAAATAAATAATTTACACAACTAGTTTGTCAAAAGTTTGGCCTTGAGCCTTGTTTGTCTTCAAGGCATAAGCTAATTGGACAGAAAACTGGCGACAATACAGCATAAATGGTAATGTCGCAGACTTCCTTTTCATTCTTAATGAATATTTATTATACATATGATACAATTTGATATGTAATTAATAACTTACCAAAAATCAAACTTCGACAAAGCATGAGAAAATATATAGTTACGATTCTTTAAATGTATAGCATTGTAGTAAATTCATAATTGTTGAATTTTACAAACACACATAAAATTTCACAGACATTGTTGTTATGAACAAATAGAACATTTCTCAATCATTATTGTCATGAACAATTACGTTTCATTGTTGAAAACGCTGTTGCCATTCCAAAAACAACAATTATTTAAATAAAGTTCTGAACTACCTGTATTTATGTATTTTGAATAGTTAAAAATCTAAATATTAATTATTTGAGATGCCAACATCATTTTAACAATGAAAGTTTGAAATTTGAAGATACAACAAAGAAATTAAAATGGGTGACGACACATGGCAATGCATTATAAATCCTCATGCCAGATTACATATCATTTGATGCCATAGGTCCAGCGTTAGCCCTGACACAAAATTTCTCTATTTATAAAGGATTTGGACAGCGGCTACATCGAGCATTTTTACTTTCCTTATATACATAGTATAATGTATAAGGAAAATATTGTGATGGGGTTGAAAATTCGAATTCTAGTTTTCGACGGGAGAGCACGTTTCAAGCATCCCTGATCACGAAACGAACATTTTTGAGATGATGTCTGTGTGTGTGTGTGTGAAAACATGTGTGTGTGTGTGTCAGTGAGTCTGTGGAGACGATGTCTGACGTACGAATGGACAGATTCGAACGAATTTTGTGTGTGTGTGTGTGTGTGTGTGTGTGGTGTATGGTGTGTGCGTGGTATGTGTGTGTGTGTGGTATGTGAGTGTGTGTGGTATGTGTGTTTGTGTGGTATGTGTGTGGTATGTGTGTGTGGTGTGTGTGTGGTATGTGTGTGTGGTGTGTGTGTGTGTGTGTGCGTGTACGTGTGTGCGCGTACGTGTGTGTGTGTCTGTGTGGTATGTGTGTGTAGTGTATGGTGTATGTGTGTGTGGTGTATGGTGTATGTGTGTGTGCGCGCGTGTGGTATGTGTGTGTGTGGTGCGTGTGCGTGTGCGTGTACGTGTGTGTGTGTGTGCGTGTACGTGTGTGTGGTATATGTGTGTGTTTGTGTGTGCGTGTGCGTGTGCTTGTGCGTGTGCGTGTGTGTGGTATGTGTGTGTGTCAGTGAGTCTGTGGAGACGATAACTGACGAACGAATAAACCGATTCGAAAGAAATTTGATACCAAAATTACAATTCGTGAATACTGAAAGTCTGTTGTTTTTATACGCAATCGAATGTTCAGAACCCCCTCTAAATTTCCGAGTGAAATTTTGAAAGAATCATTAAAAGATCAAAACCTCTAATAAAGTTAAGCAAATAGACATTTCTTATGTAATTTTTCATTAGAAAACGATTAACATAAATTTTTTAACGCTAGCATAAACCGTTCTCGAGATATTGCACATTTTTCAAAAAAATTATCAAAAAATTATATAAAATAAAAAAAATATATTTCCTATTGAGAAACATGTTCACTTTTCATATGTAATATCATGTGATAAATTTAGTGACATCATTCTCGTGGATCTAGCTGTCACCCCCGATAGAAGAGGCCGAACTACTGCCCCTCTCTGCACCTCGAAACGTATGAAATGTAGGCCCATGTCTTTGCCTTCGAATTCCCCCATCTCAACTTTTCTGGAAAGTTCTTCCCTAGTAGAGTATGCCCACACAAAGAAGTATCGTATGTGCAGTGCAGTGCAGTACGTAGGCTCGCGCTCGTGGATGCATAACGGTTTTTTTTTTTTATCATATTTTTGAATGTCTTATATGTTAGTTCATGATTTAATAAACATTTTGACCTGCATACCTTCGACTACATACCTTATAACATTGGATTACTAATTACCTTATTACCCTAATGTTAGATACTTAAAATGCTATTTAGAAGTAAGTGCTTACCATTTTTTGCTTATTATCATGTTATTTAAAATTATTTCTTAGAATTTAAATATATGGCAATCAAATTATTGCTATTCAATTAAAGCTAACTGGATTCAAAATTGTTTTGTTGCTAATTATAACGTCAACAAACCATTTAGAGTTTTCTTAGTTTGTTTTAAAATTTTATTGTTGTCATATTAATTAAGAAAACTGCCTTGGCACTTGCAAAATTAAGCTTTGTTAAGTAATTGTGAAATATTTAAAGTCATTCAATGTTTAAAATGTATATTTTATCAAGTTAGCTTGTGTCATTCATTGCATTTACCTAGTGTACTTAATATGTTGTCATAAATTATTCAGTTTCCTGCAAATATTGTAAAATTACTTTAATAATGTTGTCAATTGTGTGATATTTTATAATAGACTAGCAGTATGTCCGTTCTTCGTACTGATTATATAATACAAGAAACTTAAAATTCAGAATTTGATGTGAAGTTTTAATATTTGGAGTCCCTATTTTTAAAATTTTATAATAATTCTACTGAAAAGAAAATAGGTGAGCTCTACCGTGCTGAGATAATAAACAGACAGATAGATGTACAACATACAATTTTATGTATACTGTTTATAGCAGATATACCCGACATTGCCCATGATTTAAAATATTTGCGAATTCCGGCAGTTTTCTAAATGACATTCTTACTCAAAACATTCTATTAAAATATTTCATTTAATTCTCCCTTCACTTAATTCTTCTAAATTTAAATCTCCTTTCTGTGTTTTCTATACAAAATAATCTTCAAATAGATCTGAAGAATAAAACATCCTCGTTTGAAAACAAATTATAAAATATATATGAAATTGGATCAATAAAATGAAAGCGCTAAACTGGTATAAAAATGGATATCAAATTTTCTTTTATATCGATTTCTTTATTAGTTAGAATTAAAAAAAATTAATAATCGTCTACCTAATAAACACATTTGATTTAATTACGTTGCTAAGCTACATGATATAATTTTCTTAATAAATTTGCGGAAAATATATCATCTGCATAATTCTATTTTTATGGAAGGTTTAATTGTGGGATGTTTATTCATATCTCGACAATCCCTGGTCCTAGAAACTCAAAACATGGACTAAATTTTAAGTAGGGCTATTTCAAGGCTGAATTCCCACAGAATTTTCATGAAATTCGATGCAGCAGTTCTAACGTGATGATGAGATAGATAAACACACAGACAGATAAATGTATTTTCAATTTTATTTATATAGATAAAAAAATGTCATTCTCTTTTAAGATATTGTCAATAGTAAGAAATCGTAGCAATAAAAATGTTACACTAAAGTTATGGAAGTAAAATAATGTAAAATGCAATATTTCACACATCAAATAATATATTTTTAACTGTTTGATAAGTAAGTAATTCCATATAAAAGATTTAGTATCTTAATATATTGCATGTATATTTTTTATTATTTGTTATGGCATGCTGAAAGTTTAAAAGAAGAGGTTAAGAAGTCATTTGTGTTTAGGTTGTGCACATTTTTTTTTATGTAGCGAGTTATTATGTTATTGAAAATTGTTAAAATAACTTGGAAAAGAGCAAAGAGACTAACTTACAATTTCAAGTTACCATTGTATATTTCATTATATTATAGTTAATGTTATTTTAATAATACAAAGCTAATTCAATCTTTCCTATATTTTCACTTCAATGGAATTGTAAATGAAATATTAGTACCAAAAAGTTTTATTATACAGCTTTATTAAATTTTCAAAGCCCCTGAGGTATTTCAAACTCTATAATTAAGCAAAATTGTTTACAATTTGTTAATGTGTGGTAGGAAAAAAAGGAGTATAAGATGTGCTATATTAGAAAACCTGAACTTCTACAAATTATAGTGCATAGGTTAATGAATGACATTCAACTAGTATTTTATCATAATTCTAAATTATTTTACAATTTATAACAACAACAAAAAATGAATAAAATAAAATGAAATAAAAATAAATAAACACGTAAGCATATTAGAAATTAAATTCTGAGTTTCTTTTTAATGATCATCTTATGATATTTAAAGATATAGTATTCAGTAATTAATTTAGTTTCTGCATACTTTATTTGTAAGTACGCATACTTTAGCTGAATGTACTGAAGAATTATTCAAATAAAATGCCTGATTAAGCAATAAATATACAGGGTTTTTTTCAAACTTTTATTAAAACACTAACTGAATGGAAACCTTTCATCTTTGCTCCCACTGTGAATTTGAGTCATTATAAATATTTTATTTTAAGAAAATGTACAGCAATATTAATATTTTAAATCACCCATTTTAATGAACATTATCGAAAATACTTAAAGTTTCATGAATATTATTTGATTTACTGATAAATTATGATTCCTTTACATCGAACAGAGTATTAAAAGGGAAGCAAATAGCAAAAGCTCCGATCGCGATCTGGAAGATCTATTTACTCGCAGTGGGCCTACAAGCTAAAACGTCAGAATTTAGAGCTCCGGCCTGACGATCTAGTTCGTTCTATACATGAAAAAATATATTTTGAGTAATATTTTTGTATTTGAACTCCAATAGTCATTTATCTGCTATAAGAATAAATTATTTCTCCTTCCATAACGTTTTGGCGACGAATTTGGCGGAATGTCGCCAACTTGGCGACTTTTTTAAATGTTAACAAATCAAAGAAAATATCTCCAAATGAATAAAAATGAAGCTAAATCAATAAAAATAACGACTATTTGACGAAAATTCAATATCTTGGAAAAAATATAAGTATATACTATAAGAAATACCTATTTTGTTTTAACAGTAAAAGTAGTAAATACATTGCATCATATAAGGAAATTCCTGTGCTACCCATATCAGATTTTTTTAATTAAAGTCAAATTTAACAGAATGAAATAATGCGAGATAAACAGTTCATAAGTTCATAAGAGAAATTAGATTTAGCGTAGCCTGGCAGGCTCATGCTGAAAAATTATATCATATTTGCATCAATACAAATATTTTATATTGAGTTAAATTTGAAGTAAGAAATTGGAAAAATGAAATCGTGTTTTGTGTCAATTACCATTTCAAAAGTGTTCGAAATGAGTTCAACAGATCTTAAAATTTGTGGAAGCTTTATTATATTTATTATCAGAAAACAAAATAAATTATACATTTTGTTATACAAGCAAGTAATTATATGCATGTATACAGATCAAGCATTAAAGATGTTTATGTTACCCTTAAGCAGTTGCAGAGAAATAACTTAGTAAAGGAATATAATAGTGCATATAAGATATTGCATTGTGGTCAGAAATAAAGATACGGTCATGGAACATCAAAATCTGGGACACAAGTCCTCATTTCCCATCGATAAGAAATCACTCGGAAAATCAACTTATTTGTTTGTTCAAGTAGAACTCTGTGGTATTCTGTACGTGATTATATTTCAATTACTTTTCAATCAATGGGAGTTAAGTAATACATACATTTCTTTGAAGCGGATGCTGAACAGCGATAATTTTTACTTTCCCTGCCATACATTGTAAAGTATAGGGAAAGTATTGGAATCATGCCAAAATCGTAACTCGAGTTTTCGACGGATCTACACGTTTCGATACCTCCAGAATATGAAAAAACCAATTTTAGAGTGACGTCTGTGTGTGTGTGTCTGAGTGTCTGTCTGTCAGTGCAATGTATGTATCCACTCTAACTCAAAAACTCATTGACCGAATTTTATAAAATTTGGTAGGTAAGTCACTTGGGTATGACACAGGTGCTGATTAGTTTTTGGTACGATTCGCAAAAACAGAACCCGCTTTTTTTGCCAAATGGCCCGTAAAAATTTCATGTATCCACTCTAGCTAAAATACTATTTGACCAAATTTCACAAAATTTGATATATAAGCTGCATGTGAAATACTCTGGTGCTGATTAGATTTTGGTATTATTCGGAAAAGAACAACCTGCCTTTTTTTACGAAATGGCCCTCAAAAATCGCCAAAATCTAAACCAAAAGCTATGTATGTTCAAATATATCAATTAAATGCGTGTTTTATACGTAATTTTTGATGAGGTCCAGAATAAGAACAATTCTATTACTCTAGGACTAATAGTTTTCGAGATATTTAAGATTTTTCGCATTTAATTATGTCGCTTTTGGAAAAATATCCAATTACCGAATAAAAACAGAAATTAATTAAAAATGCAAATTTAGTGTTGTTTTGTGCAATGAATCTCAATTTAATGAATTATTAATGATATAAAGAAAAAATGAATTTGAGTGTGCGGGGAAAGTCATGTGCTGCTCACATCAGATTTTTAATTTCTCCTGCTACAGCTTTTCACAAACATTTTTCGAAATTTTAGTATTCCGTAAAAAGAGAATAGGCAAGAGTTTTTCATCAAAATATAAAAATCTAATACTGTGAATAAAAGTATTTTATATTTTATGAAAGTGCATTTACTATATTTTGGAAGAAAATATGAAACATTTTCCGTAACATGTTTTTTCATTCTAGTAGGTCGGATATGGCTGTTGTGTTCCTATAACTGACTTAGTATGCGCCTGTAGCTAATTATGCAGCCACCAGCGTAGAACGACTGATGTCCACTATGACAGCACTACAACTAGCAAGTTTTATTGCTGTCATTGAAGGTAATGACTATTTTAAGTTTACGAGCATAACAATCACAAAACCGGTCAATGTATGTTGCTATCGGAAATGGGAGCATCGGGAACGCCTCCTAAAATTGGGTTTTGAAAATGGGAATTCATATCGAGGTAGTATGTGCGAGCGAGTTTTTGCCCCATTTTGCTTACTTTTATTTCAAATATCTTTAAAACTATATAAAATAGATATAAGCAGTATGCGACAAAAATTTCGGAAAATTCAATTTTAAGATCAATAATGTTTTGTTACAAGGTTCTACAGTTTCCGAGGATTCGCCGTGTCAAGTTAAAATAATTGAATTTCTTCCGTTTTCCCAGTTTGAAATGCATATCTATAACAAAGAGCTGAGCTAACTACTGAGTTAGTTATACGGTGAAGTGACTCAAAAATAGATAGCCACAATTATCATTCATATGGTTAATGGTGGTTATGGTTCAGAAATGTTTAAAACCTGTGAACACACAAAAAAAAAAACATCTGATGTGGGCAGCACATTACTTTCCTTATATAATGCAATGAATTTACTACTTTTACAGTAAAAAAAAATAGATTATTATTATAGTAGATATTTATATTCTTTCCAAGATATTGAATTTTGGTCAATGAGTCGTCATTTTCATTGATTAAGCGTCATTTTTATCCATTTGGTAAGTTTTCGTTAATTTAGCAACATTTAAAAAAGTCGCCAAGTTGGCGACATTCCACCATATTCGTCGCCAAAATCTCGCCAAGCGTTATGGACGTAGAAATAAGTTATTCTTACAGCAGATAAATGACGATTGACGTTCAAATATAAAAGTATTACTCAAAGTATCTTTTTTCATGAATGGAACGAGCTAGATCCACGAGAATGAGTCACCAAATGTATCGCATGGTATTACATATGAAAAGTGAATATGTTTCTCTATAGGAAATATTCTTTTTTTTTATTTTATATGACTTTTTGATAATTTTTTTAAAAATGTGCAATATCTCGAGAACGGTTCATGCTAGCGTTCTACAATTTATGTCAATCGTTTTCTAATGAAAAATTACATATGAAATGTCTATTTCCGTAACATTATAAGAGGTTTTGATTTTTAGACGATTTTTTCAAAATTTCACTCGAAAATTTAGGAGGCTTCTGAACATTCGATTGCGTATAAAAACAATAGACTTCCAGTGTTTACGGATTGTAATTTTTGTACCAAATTTCGTTCGAATCGGTCTATTCGTTCGTCAGTTATCGTCTCCACAGACTCACGTTGCAGTACATATAATCTTCTAATACACGGATATATTTTCTAATATTTGCGAATACAAGTAGCAAGGGTCCACTACAATTTTAGCGCTTTTATTTTGCATCTATTGATTCAATTTCATATGTTTTACAAATTTTTTTCTAAACGGGACCAGGATGTTTTATTTTTCAGATCTGCCCGTGAACAGGTATTCCTAAATTTCTATTCCTGGAGAACAGATATTCCCAAATTTCTTTTTAGGAGCATTAAATTAAATATTTTAAAAGAATATTTTGATTAACAATGTGTTTTAGTATGCGATAGGAATTTGCACATGATTGTGAATTTTAAGTTCCTTTATATAGTTCCTTTATATTATTCCTTTATATTATTTTTCTTAGGCTTCGTCCCGAAGGAGGTTAAAGTTTATAGGAACGTTGCATTGGCGAGCCAGCTAGTGGCTGTCGGAACATTACATTAATGGTAAAAAATGTTAGAAATAAATGACCTCTCCTCGCTACGGAAGACCGACAAATCCAAAAACACTGACTCTCGCCTTTCCGCAAGAAAAGGAATGTGTTTACATCGCGTGATCTGCGCGCGCATCATAAGACACTACCGGTACACTTGTGCGAACCAAAAGTTCTGTTTTGTGTTGTTGATGTTTTGTACTGTGACGGAGCAAAATGCTCGTTTCTTCTTCTATGTAATTTTAAATGCAGAATCTAATTGAATAATCTTTTCTTTCAATCAAGCGCAATTATTCCTGACATCAAGATGGTAACCAAACACAATAAAATGATATTTCTTTTAAGACTTTAGGGGAAATGAAGTCAAATTGCCCTACGCCCTTCGCTCAGAAAGGTAAGCATTTTACCTTATTATAATTATGCTGTTTATAAAGAAAAATGATAATAACATATTTTCTCATTGTTGAGGCAGAGTGCCATTACCTCTGCACAACTGAACTACTATATATTTTTATCAGATTATGAGACTGAAGTCTAAGCCTGTCTCGCTAGAGAAATTTGTATTAATAAAATAAAATAGCAGCATTTTCATGAACAATACAATTATTATTTGAAGAGGGGCATAAGCATAAGTAACCGAAAGTGATTTTTTACGGAATAAGATAAAAAGAAATACCGTACTGCAAATAAACAAAAAAAGAAAACGTTTCTCAAGGAAACTAAAAATAAATCATAATGGTACCTATAAAGGAAAATCGCTTGATTGAAAAATTAAACCAGAATAACTACTCCAATTGGAAATTCAAAATGGAAATGATGTTATTGAATAAAGAATTATCAGAAACGATAACCGAAGTGGCTCCTGACCCAATTACCGACGAATGGCAGAAAAAAGATAGAAAAGCCAGAGCGCTCATAAATTTATGTGTAGAGGATTCCCAAATCGTTCACGTCAAAAATTTCACCACGGCGCGCGATACATGGAATGCGCTTCGCGCAATACACGAAAGAACAAATTTATCCAGCAAGCTATACCTTTTACGAAAGTTGTACAGTATAAAGTTAGATGAAAGAGGAAACATGCAGCAACATATAACCAAAATTCTGGAGACAGTGGATAAACTTAAAGCAATCGGGGAGGAGATTAATAATTCGCATGTATCAGCACTATTTCTGTGCTCGCTACCCGCCAGTTACGAAACGCTGATAACGGCGTTGGAAGCGCGTCCGGAGGATGAACTAACACCGGAATTCATTAGCAGCAAACTGATTGATGAATATAATAGACGTAGGGATCACCAAGAAATGCCGCAAAGTATGGCAAAGGCTTTTCACGCGAATAAAAAATTCTCTAACACCTACGGCTACAAAATGGATAACAAATACTTCTCACATTGCAATATGAAGAACCACAACAAATCTGAATGTTGGCGTCTAAAGAATAAGACCAACGAGCCCGGCAGATATAAAGATTATAAAAATAAATTCAGACACAACTCATCACAGTTAGTGTATGAGGGAAACGACAGACCTGCCGCTAAATCACGAACACAAGAAAGATATTCAGACACTGTAGATAAAGTAGGATCGAAATTTCAAAGTAGGATCGAGACTTAGCGCTCATAACGAATCAAACTGAAGAAGACAGCTGGATCGTTGATAGTGGTTCCTCATCCCACATAACAAATAATGAGAATTTATTCACTAAAATAAATAATGCAAACAAATCTGAAGTTATTGTTGCTAACGGTAAAGCCTTAACCGCCTATGGGTCAGGCGAAGTAAAAATAAAAAGTCGAGCCTCGGATGGAGAGATAAGACAAGTAACACTACAGGAAGTACTATTTGTGCCAGAACTGAAAGCTAATTTATTTTCCGTACGAAAAGCAACACAACGTGGATGCAAAGTAACTTTTACTAAAGACAACTGTCAGTTAACTTACAATGATGAAGTATTCTTAGAAGGAAGAATAAAAAATAACCTATATGAGCTAGACCTGCTCACACCACAAAACAAAAATGTTACATATATGGTAAATAACTGTAACAACCCCAATTGTGTTACATTATGGCACAGAAGAATGGGCCACAAAAACTTCGGCTCTATAAAGGAAATTAAATCGAAACAGTTAGCCGAAGGCATAAACATCAACGAATGTAAACATGAACTAAATTGCGAAACTTGTATAAAATCAAAACTCACCGACATGCCATACCCCAAATCTACTCAAAACAGGGGGACTCATATTCTACAACTTGTGCACAGCGACGTATGCGGACCAATGCAAACTCCCACCATAGGAGGAAAATCATACGTGCTAACATTTATTAATGATTTCTCCAGGTACACAATGATCTATCTCTTATCAAAAAGTAGTGAAGTTTTGTGTAAACTGAAGGAATACATCGCTTTTACGACAAACAAATTCGGAAAAAAACCAGAAATACTGAGAAGCGATAATGGCGGCGAATACGTCAGTAAAGAATACGAGGAATATCTAAGTGACAACGGCATACATCACCAGTTGACCGTGCCACACTGTCCATCCCAAAATGGCGTAGCGGAAAGAAAAAACAGGTCACTAATCGAGATGACACGAGCTATGTTGTCAGAAGCAAATTTAGGCAAAAAATTCTGGGGAGAGGCTATAAATACTGCCAATTACCTACAAAATAGGCTTCCCACAAAGGCCAATTCAAAAACACCGTACGAAATGTGGACTGGTATGAAACCAAATCTTCGTCATTTAAGGGTCTTTGGCTGTAAGGCCTATTCCTACATCCATAAAAGCAAACGAGGAAAATTAGATGAAAAAGCCCAAGAAGGAATTTTTGTCGGATACGACGACAGATCAAAGGCTTACAGAATATATACAGAAGGAAAAAAAATAACACTTGCTATAACAGTTAAATTCCTCGAAAAATCAATGCAAATTTCAGAATTAAGCTTAAAGGAATTATTCGAAGGAACAGATAGTGAAGTCGAAATAACTAATGCTCAAACAAAAGAAAAACCTGAAGAGGGTGAGATTGAGTTTGAGGCACCGTCAGATGATGAACAAATAAATTCCGATAACATAACCGCCAATCAACCTCGCAGATCCGAGAGATCGAACAAGGGAGTACCTCCCGATCGACTCATCTACTTAGCGCAACAAGCTAACACCGTCGAACCCAGAGACTATAATGAGGTACTAAAAATTAAGAGCCCACAAGAGAAACAAAATTGGCTAGACGCTATGGAAGAAGAAATGCAATCTTTGCAAGAAAATAACACATTCACATTGATGGAACCCCCGCATGGAAGAAAAATAGTAGGTTCAAAATGGACATATAAAATTAAACACGACTCTCAGGGAAAAATAGCTAAATACAAAGCTAGACTGGTAGCAAAAGGATTTTCACAAAAATACGGTGAAGATTATTACGAAACTTTCGCACCAGTGGTCTCACACAGCACAATTAGAGCATTCCTGGCAGGAGCAGCATTTAGAAAACATAACGTACAACACATTGATATCAAAACTGCTTTCCTTCACGGGGATCTAGACGAAACAGTTTACATACAACAGCCAGATGGCTACATCTCCCCTGGTAGCGAAAACAAAGTATGGAAATTAAATAAAGCTATATATGGGTTGAAACAGGCCGCAAGAGCCTGGCATCTAAAAATAGGTGACTCTCTAAAACAATTAAAATTCGTACAGAATACTGCTGATCCATGTTTATTCAAAAAGGGAAAAGGAAAAGAAACTGTCTATGTAATCATATATGTGGATGATATTCTAATATCAGGATCAGAAGAACAAATTGACAAAACAACGAAAGAATTGGGCAGGCAATATGAATTAAAAAATTTGGGTGAAGTTAATTATTACCTTGGAATTAACATAAGAAAAAACCATAATGGATATTATCTATTAAATCAAAAAAATAAGATTGAAGAAATTGTAAATACATTTAATTTGCAAGATTCAAAGCCCTATAGTACACCAATGGAAACTGGATATTTGAGAAATGAAACAGAAGAAAACCTGCTTCCTAATAACACCAAATATCGCCAAGCTATTGGAGCTCTTCTATATATTGCCACGGTCACAAGACCAGACATCACTGCTGCTACAAACATCTTAAGTCGGAGAAATGAAAAACCACGTCAAATGGATTGGAACGCAGTAAAGCGTCTAATAAGTTATTTAAATCATACAAAGGATCTAAATTTGGTAATAAAATCAACAACAAAACCAATTCTCAGAACATACGCTGATGCCGACTGGGCAAGCGATAAAACGGATCGGAAATCCACGAGTGGTAATCTTTTCTTAATTGATGATTCTCCTATACACTGGTTAAGCAAAAAACAATCATGTGTTGCGCTTTCCTCAGCAGAGGCGGAATATATATCCGCTGCTAACGCAGTTCAAGAAGTACTGTGGTTAATCAACCTACTCAAAGATCTCGATATGCTTCAACAGCTCCCGATTATTATTTTCGAAGATAACCAATCATGTATAAAAATGATTGAATCACCGAAGTACATGTCAAGAACCAAACATATTGACATCAGATTCCACGCCATAAGAGATTTTCAGGAATCGGGTGTAATCCAGTTGAGTTATCTTCCAACTAAGCTAATGACAGCGGACATGATGACAAAACCGCTGCCAAAGCCTGAATTTTTGAAGCACAGATCCAAACTGCTACAGCCGTGATATGCAGCTCCAGAGATCAAGGGGGACTGTTAGAAATAAATGATCTCTCCTCGCTACGGAAGACCGACAAATCCAAAAACACTGACTCTCGCCTTTCCGCAAGAAAAGGAATGTGTTTACATCGCGTGATCTGCGCGCGCATCATAAGACACTACCGGTACACTTGTGCGAACCAAAAGTTCTGTTCTGTGTTGTTGATGTTTTGTACTGTGACGGAGCAAAATGCTCGTTTCTTCTTCTATGTAATTTTAAATGCAGAATCTAATTAAATAATCTTTTCTTTCAATCAAGCGCAATTATTCCTGACATCAAGATGGTAACCAAACACAATAAAATGATATTTCTTTTAAGACTTTAGGGGAAATGAAGTCAAATTGCCCTACGCCCTTCGCTCAGAAAGGTAAGCATTTTACCTTATTATAATTATGCTGTTTATAAAGAAAAATGATAATAACATATTTTCTCATTGTTGAGGCAGAGTGCCATTACCTCTGCACAACTGAGCTACTATATATTTTTATCAAAAAAAACCTCCACAAGGAGGGTAAAACGAGGATTCAGGGAAAAGCTATCTCCTCCTACAAAAATAAAATTAGAATCTTTATTTTTGGTTTGAATGTGAGACAGTCAAATGTCTAAGACCTTCAATTCTCACTTCGTATTTTCTACTCCACAATAGACTCACTCGATCTACTCACGCTAAACTTGGACCAATCAGTTTTGTTCCTTTTCGATTTTCTTACAAGAGGCGATGCGGGCAAAAGAAAGGGGCTGTAAGAGGGGACGGGCCTTTTGCGCTCGCTGCACGAGTACAGTACTTACTAAAAGGAGATTGCTATAAAAACTGGTTGCGATAAGTGACCGCTAAGCTCTCTTGTAAACCCAATAAAATATATTCAAGAAAGATTATTTAATTATTGTGTGTGTGTGTGCGTTAATATTGGTTTGAAGATAAATGAAATAAAATTAATAAAAATAACTTAGCTTTAATTCCATTTTATTCAAACTGTAGTCACTCGAAGCTAAATCGAATTTCATATTCGCATTCCTCTGGTAAAATTACCTCAATCAACTAAATTGGATACAAATAAGAAAAATTAAATATTTAGACAAATGTGCGTGCGCAGTTTTTCTAAAACGTTCAGAAACTCTAGCTTCAACTTCGTATTTATATCCGTAAATAAAATGTATTGCGTATTTTAATTTTATTGCATATCGTGTGAAAACTGATATTTTTCCATATTCCCGTGTGTATAATGAGCATCATTAAAAGGAGAACGAAGCAGCAGAGAAATCCTTAAATGTTTTCTATATATATATAAGGAAAACATCGAATTTAATATTTTCAATTTTCTGTTACAAAGTATAAAAACAATTTGAAATATACATATATTACACCTGATTTCATTCTCTTATAATTCTCTTATTCTATATAATTCGAAACTAAAATATAGCATTCAAAGACTGCTTGGATTTTTTTTTTTTAATTTCTTATAATCAGTATTTCTCGCAGCTCGAATGCCCTAGTGGTTATAGTGTTGATCAGCGAACACGCTGATTTGTTAATAGCATGTTCTGTACTAGCCTACTATGAACTGCTTTTTCAACAACAGAACTTCGTGGATTATCTAAACAATCTCTTATTTAAATAGATTAATTAGGATCGTAGGCTTGTGAGCTGGCTGGCTCAGTGGTCGTATTACCTTCCACAATTCCAGAGGCTCTGCTTTTGAGACGTTTGGGTATCTGTGTACTTTTTTTTTATAACTTACTTTTTTTTATTTTTTTATAGACTCTTATTTAAGTTTAAATAGATTAATTAGGCACGTTGGTTTATGAGCTGGCTAGCTCAGTAGTCATGTTACCTTCCACCAATTCTAGATGCACTGGGTTTGAGTCTATAGTATCAGTGTAATTTTTTTTATCAGTCTCATTTAAGTTTAAATATACTACTTAAGATCTTCGGTGTGTGAGCTGGCTGGCTCACTGATTATGTTACCTTCCATCGATTCCAGAGGTTCTGAATTCGACTGCATTGAGTTGTTTTGGTACATGTGTATTTTTTATGTCTCTCAGTTAAGTTTAAATAGATTAATTAGGTTCTTCGGCTTGTGAATTGGCAATCTCAATGGTCGTGTTACCTTCCACGAATTCCAGAGGCAATAGTTCCGAGTCCAATGAGTCGTTTTGGTATCTGTGTAATTTTTTTTATTAGTCTCTCAGTTAAGTTTAAGTAGATTAATTAATATACTTGGTTTGTGCGCTAGATGGCTCAGTGGTCTTGCTGTCTGTTACCAATTCCAGAGGCTGTAAGTTCGAGTCTGTCTACTACTATTGAATGTAGCGAGTTACATCGTTTTGG
This sequence comes from Amaurobius ferox, assembly GCA_951213105.1. Taxonomy (NCBI): domain Eukaryota; kingdom Metazoa; phylum Arthropoda; class Arachnida; order Araneae; family Amaurobiidae; genus Amaurobius; species Amaurobius ferox. Next base: position 22,788,897 of record OX578143.1, read on the forward strand.
TAACTGTGCTTTTTATAATGAGTCTCTCCGTGAATTTTAAATAGATTAATGAGAATTAACCAGGAGAGGACTGGTTGGCTCAATGGTCTGTTCCATTATCTAGAGGTTGTGGGTTCGAATCCACACGCTTGCATTCAATGTAGCAAGTGGTGCCGTTTTGATATATGTGTTTTTACGATCAGGCTCTCTGTTAAGTTTAAATAGATTAATTAGGGCTTTCCGCATATGAGCTGGCTGGTTCAGTGGTCATGCTGTCTGCTTCAAATTCCAGAGGCTGTGGGTTCAAGTCCATCCACTCGTATTGAATATAGCGAGTTAAGTCGTTTTGATATCTGTGATTTTACAATCAATCTCTCCGTTAAGTTTAAATAGATTTATTAAGATTTTCTGTGTACGAGCTGGTTGGCTCATTGGTCATGTTGTCTGCTTCAAATTCCAGAGGCTGTGGGTTCGAGTCCAACAAGTCGTTTTGGTGTCTGTGCTTTTTCTGATCTGTCTCAATGTTACGTTTAAATAAATTAAGTATATTTTTCGGTACATAAGCTGGCTGGCTTAGTGGTCTTGTTGTCTTCCTACAATTTCAGAGGCTGTGGGTTCGAGTCCAACTACCTGTATTGAGACGTTTGTGTTTTTCCCAACAACCTGAATTTTGCTACCTAAAATTAATGAAAAGTATTTCGTTATTAATATTATTTGACCGGAAGTGACGCCACAGGAAATGACGTACCGGAAGAGCCGTCGAATGACGTCACTTCCGATACGTCATTTCCTGTTCATCCACTAAAAGGGTTGGTAAAAAAGAGATGAGCTGTTTTTTAAAATGCTCAAAATTTCGAGGCGTCTTTAACAGGAGTCACATGGTGTAAAATAAGCCCTGTACGAACTTAGGACGAGGAAAGGTGACGTGCTCGAAACCGAAGCCCGCCGACCCGAAGAGAAACCCCACCGACAACGGTATAGCACACACACCGCTCGTCCTCTATCTCGTGCAGATAATTTAGTAAGAAATATTAGAAAGGAAAAGTGGAGGGGAAGTGACCTAAGACTACCTAACTAATCATGAACCCCAGATTCCCCATCAACCTCCCAAAAATGCGCTGATCTTCAGCACTACAATTTTAACCAAGGGGGAACAGAACCCGAGCTTAAAGCCCCGCAACTTGACGCTCTAAGCCTCTCGGCCAAGAGGAAGTCGATTGGCGACTACTTTTGGTGTATTTAAGTTTAACATTTTAGCATGCCTCTTTAAATAATTTGAAAGGACACTGCTAAAATTTTCGAGGACAGAACGCTCGACAAAAACATCCTCCACTAAGCAATATTGCTAAGACTATATTAACGTTGCGAAGACTAATCAACGTTGGGGCTAGAATCGTACCAAAATTGCCTTGATTTCAAACCTCTATTGATAGTATTAACAAGCAACATTGCAAAATGTAACCATTTTACGGATAAATTTAGCAATAGTTGATTGCCAAACGTTTAAAAAAATGGATAAATCTTATTATAAAATGAAAATTGGCAATACTCCCCAACAATTGTGCCATAAAATATGCATGAAGAACACAATAAAATGTCGAATCCTTTCAAAATAATTTAGCATGTAGTTTACTAGCATATCAATAATTTAGCATATCAAACTCATTTGATTGCTTATAAAGTCTTCGGCAACACTGTAACGGCATTATTGGTTCTGTCTCCACAGAACTGCAACGCCGATAAAGAGCAAAGTTAAACCTTCCACATTTTTAACCTCTTTTATAGGATGCCAGTTTGGCAGTAGAAACGCACGCTATGACTGAAGTTAACACGCATTGGTTTTGCAAATTTTATCATTTACATACTTGGTATAAAGGAATTTGTATACGAAATTTCCAGATGATCGGGTTATTTTTTTTCTTTTTTAAGGGTGCTTCGTTTTTTGTTTTTTTTTCAAAAGAGTGTATGTGATAAACGAAACTGATGATATTGAAAGTAATGAAAAAACTGAACTTTATTGAAATTTTATGCTACTGTATTTGAATTATATGGTATTCCCAGTGCAGTGACCATAGGCCCATATTATATGTCGTAAACGAAGCAAACGAGATTGAAAACAAGGAATAAACTTTATTGGAGTTTCCCTTACTTTATTAGAGTCTTATGATATACGCCAGAAAAGTTACCATAGATCCATATTATATGTTTTCAACAAAACAGACGAAATTAAAAATAGCAAATAACTTTCTGAAATTTATTAGAGTTTTATGTGACTTTATTGGAGTTTTATGATATTCGCCATACATTTACCATAGGCTACATGTTGTAAACGAAGCAAATGAGATTGATAACAACAAATAAACTTCTTGAACTTTATTGTAGTTTCATGTAACATACCATTTATAGCATAGGGCTATACATAAGGCGAATGTGCGATGTTGAAGAGTATCCATTACAACGTCAAGCATAAAACATATTTTTCTTTACAAGAGCATACTATCTGTATTTACAAAAACGTTACGTAGATAATGTACAGGAACATTATTAAAATAGAGCTACATCATAATTCGCTTGCAGGTAGCATCCGAAATACGAATGTCCGAATGATGGGGATAAAGTTCGGATTCTCGTTTATAGCAGCCAGGGTAGAAGTGCTGCGCATGCGGCATATGCAAATCTAGAGTCTCTCTGGAGAGCAAGAAAGTTTTATGCTAATCACTTGATCAGCGTCTTTATACAAATCGTTGGAGGAGCTTCGGGGTGGAAGATGATTGGTCAGATATCTGTGTGGATGTCTCTTTTGAATCCTCCAAGGGTTTCAGTAGAAATGCGGGTTTCAAACTTGATCAATGCAGATGTTGCTTTTTCGTCCTCGGATATTCAGTGGGTAATGTCTGTGCGTGCACACACTAGGAAAGGTCCATCGTATGAGGTCTGTGACGGTCGTCATACGAAGTACAAAATTATGTGTTAACTTGGGAAGTTCCTTGGGGTTCCTTGTGGTTCCTTTTGCATGAAAACTGGAGGTTCTACAATTTAAATACAGTGAACTGTATTGTGTTTTGCAGCTTGCAGAGAAATGGTTTGCGCTAAACTTGGAAATTCAGTTAGCAACCTAGTATAGGGTGAATTTTACTCACTGCACAAGTAAGAGTATCTGCGTCGTACTTCTTTTGATGCGGATTTTTGTACAGCTGTTGATTAGTCTTTGATTTTTCATGTCGGCCAGTAATCCGAATTTTGCTAGGAAGTCTGCATCTAAAATTGCTCGGAAAACATCAGCAATTACGACATTCCAAATGAATTTTCACTGTAATCCAAAGTTTGAAATTAGTATTGTTCCAAACGTTTTTAATTTAGTTCGTTTGCTGCTTATAAGGGGGAAATATTTTTTTTACTATAGAATTATGCGTGTTGCTTCGAAAAACTAATATCATTGCGTCGCTGTCGACTAGAAATTGTATATGAGATTGCTTGTCTTATAGGAATAAGAGACTGTTCCCAAGGCTTCCATGCATCGTCGCCGAAATGATCGAGCCATCTATTTTTCGGTTAAAAAACTTGCATGGCTTTGCACACTTGCGAGCTTGTCCTTGAAATTTTGAGTGATACCAATACATATCGACATTTCGGGATTTCGATCGATATAGAGTTCGTAGTTTGGATCGAACAGTAGTTTGCAATTTTTTCTTTAATTGCTCTACGGTTTCCGTCAGGTTTGCAACTTGAGCTTCGAAGCGCAAAATATGACTATTCTCTGCCACTTATGATATTGAGAGTGATGTGGAAACACCGCATATATCATCCGCCATTTCAGAAATTTTCTGTAGCGATTCAGAACTAATTGATATGATTTGTTGCATATGAACAGGTAGTCGTTGAAAAAACAGCGTGCGAAGTACGTCTTCGTGCATTTTTGTTCAGGAGCGATCTTACATTTCGCGAAGTAAATGACTTGGTTTCCTATCTCCTAACTGCAATTCCTGCAAAAGGCTGCGAAATTTTGCAACTTCAAAATCTGCAAAGTGCGTAATGATGCTATTTTTCAACACAGAATAAGGTTCATTTTCAGGAGGTGTGCGAATTATATCTGTGGCATGAGTCATAATTTGAAACATAAATGTCACATAAATTGAAGCATCTAGTTTCCGGTGAATTGGAGCCTCAGGAAAGTTGGATCCACCACGTCTCCGGTAAGTTGGATTGGAGACTTTACGTTTTAGTAATGTTGGAGCTATCAGATCTCAGGGTGACCACTCTATGGCTTAGGGTCATACATAAGGCGAAGTTGCGAAGTTGAAGAGTATCCGGCAAGCATGAAACATAGATTTATTTACAAGGACATTACATAGATTATATACAGGAACATTACGTAGATTATATACAAGAACATTACATAGATTATATACAGGAACATTACGTAGATTATATGCAAGAACATTATTACAATAGAGCTACATTACAACGCGTGCAGCATCCGAAATACGAATGTCCAAATGATGGTGATAAAGTCCTGAGGCTCGCTTCTAAGAACCAGGGTAGAAGTGTTGCGCATGCGGCATATGCAAATCCAGAGTCTCTCTGGAGAGCAAGAAAGTTTTATGCTAATCGCTTGATCAGCGTCTTTACACAAATCGCTGAAGGAGCTTCGTCAAACATTATCCACGCAAAATATTTCGGCATGGATGAAAAGTTTTTATGACTTTGTTCACTCATTTTGTCTCTCTGTCCGTTCGCACGATAACTGCCATAAAAATGACTTTATCAAAATAAAATTTAGTATGTGTTTGAGACGGTTAGTGGGACATACGAGAATGTATATGAATAATATCACCCAATTAGTTTTGTATTGAACCCGGGTTGAAAAATTTAAATATATTGAAACCAATGAGACTTAATGTTTCAAACATTTTTTCAACGAATTTAAAATTCACAAACTGCTTCGAAAGTTTTAGGAAATATTCAAATTATCCCATATAATATATACCAAAAATTTCAGCAAAATATGTCCGGTAGCTTAAAAAAAATTCAAATAACAATTGCACCTGTATTATATGAAATGGTCAAGTGCACCACTTCAAAAAAAAATAAAAAAATATGGCATCCATATTTTTTGCAAATGTCAAAAACGTGATTTTTAATTTGTATTTAGTGTTGCGCCCGTCTTAAAAGTGCTTTACTTTTGTTGTTGTTGAGACTCAGACCGTCCGACTTACCAGAAAGGTGTAAGGTAACCCGTTTGGACGGCCGGGAAGTGCCACCCAATTTAGGCCGGAACCCAGTGGGGGAGGCATCCACAGGAACCGTACCCTCTTCCCCTACCACCAACCTCACGGAAGGACTTTCGGAGGAGCCACATGTTTAACGTGATCGTACTCCGCATGGCACGGCGGCAGTTGTGGCAGCGTGCAAAGCCAGCGCGCAAACAACCGGGCTACCGCGCCCGAAATGTGACAACAGCACGCGGAGTTCCCAAGTGGTCACCCACCCAAATACTAATCGCGCCCGATGCTGCATGACTTTGGTGATCTAACGAGAACCGGCGTTTTCAGCACGGTAGGGCCGTTGGCTCTCGCTTATACTTCGATGTCCGTATCTCGGTATATCGGCAGTGCATGACAGCTCGTCTCAGTGCAAAATAGTCGCTTTACTTTTGTTGTTGTTGAGACCCAGACCATCCAACCTACCAGAAAGGTGTAAGGTAACTGTTTGGACGACCAGGAAGTGCCACCCAATTTAGACCGGAACCCAGGGTGGGAGGCATCCATAGGGACCGTACCCTCCTTCCCCTACAACCAACCTTTCGGAAGCATTATCGGACCCACATGTTTAAAGTGATCGTACTCCGCATGAACACGGCGGCAGTTGTGGCAGCGTGCAAATCCAGCGCGCAAACCATCGGATAACCGTGCCCGAAATGTGCCAACAGCACGCGGTGTTCCCAGGTGGTCACCCACCTAAGTACTATCCGCGACCGATGCTGCATGACTTCGGTGATCTAACGAGAACCTGTGTTTTCAGCACGGTAGGGCCATTGGCTCTTGCTTATACTTCAATGTCATTATTTTGGTATATCTGCAGTGCATGACAGCGCGTCTCAGTGCAAAATAGTCGCTTTACATTTATTGTTTGTTTAGACCCAGACCGTCCGACCTACTAGAAAGGTGTAAGGTAACTGTTTGGACGACCGGGAAGTGCCACCCAATTTAGACCGGAACCCAGTGAGGAGGCATCCACAGGGACCGTACCCTCCTTCTCTACCACCAACCTCTCGGAAGAACTTTCGGACCCACATGTTTAACGTGATCGTACTCCGCATGAACACCGTGGCAGTTGTGGCAGCGTGCAAATCCAGCGCGCAAACCACCGGGCTACCGCGCCGGAAATGTGCCAAAAGCGCGCGGTGTTCCCAGGTGGTCACCCATCCAAGTACTAACCGCGCCCGATGCTGCATGACTTCGGTGATGTAACGAGAACCGGTGTTATCAGCACGGTAGGGCCGTTGGCCGTTCGAGCGCGGAGCCTTTCGGGCCATTCGGGGCCTTTAGGACCGTTCGGGGGCGGTAGCCCGGTGGTTTGCGCACTGGATTTGCACGCTGCCACAACTGCCGCCGTGTTCATGCGGAGTACGATCACGTTAAACACGTGGCTCCGTAAGTCCTTCCGAGAGGTTTGTGGTAGGGGAAGGAGGGTGCTGTCCCTGTAGAAGACCCAGACCGTCCGACTCGTCCAGAGGACTAAGAGCAACTATTTGGACGGCCGGATGGTGCTGTCCCTGTGGGTGCCTTCCCACACTGGGTTCCAGTCTAAATTGGGTAGCACTTCCCGGCCGCCCAAATGGTTACCTTACATTTTTCTGGTAGATCGGACGATCTGGGTCTCAATAACAACATTGTACCGCGTTCGGTCTCCTAATCTGCTGCTCTATATATCTTCGGATGAGTCGGGCGGCCTGTGCTTTCGACATTGTACCGCGTGAGGGCGCCCCTTGCGTCGAATGTTTTTTGCGGTTTATCAAATGTTTTTGCGGTGTATTTTGCGGTTCATTTTTGTGGTTTTTGATATTAAAGTTAATTTTATTGCTGATTTGACTTTATTATTGGATGTCTTATATATATTTTTATATTGAAATCAAGGTTGTGTGTATCAAGGGAAAATTAATGTATGTGTATTTTATGTTAGGAATTTGTTTCATTTTATCGAAAAAAAATTGTCAAAAATTATAGATTTTCCATATAAAGGATTTATTTTTCTTTAGATAGTTTATTTAGATTATTTTTCTTTAGTTTATACAGATGGTAGCAAAGATGAATTTAATGCCTGCGGCAGTGGGGTTTTTTTCAAAACCCCTACTTTCACAAATCATCTCAGGATTAGGAATTCAGATTTCTGCTCAGTCTTTAGATCTGAGCTTATTGCCATCGAGGGTTGACTAAAATCTATTAAATCTGATACCTCTTATTGTGATATTTGGATCCTGATTGATAGCCGCATTGCCATGCATCACCTGAGTAACTGGACAATTATTGGATATAGAATTTCACTTTCGATACTTGAGATCCTCAAAGATCTTTCTCAACAGCATGAAGTTCACTTACAATGGGTGCCGTCTCATATAGGACTCATTTATGAGACTGCTTGTGCTCTGGCCAAGGAGGGAGTCTCTCTTCCTTCTTCTTCATGTGACACCTTGTCTTACCTTGAAATCTACTCAAAAAGGAAAATTTTAAAGGAGAACTATGGATGACCCCTCCAGTACACGCCTGGTATGACAGGAAATCCCCTGCTGGTGCCCTTACCGTTAAGGGCGACAGAAAGACGCAGACCACCATTAGCAGATTTGACAGTGGACAATTAAAGTGTCTTACTTTTAATCAGGGGCAAAAATCTTATTCTTCGTGTTCTAATTGCAATTCCGCAGACGCCTCCCCTGAACATCTTTTGAACTGTCTGGTGCTTGCTAAGGAAGATATCTATAAAAACCCTTTGTTGGTTTTTAATTTCATTGTAACTTTTGGGCTCTTGGACCTGATCTAGCCTACGGTTAGTACTGGCGGAATAAGTCACACACATTTTTCTTTTTTTTTTATGTAACAATAGTGTAGTCAAATTCAACTTCTGGATGCTTTTATACACACAGATTTTTAATGTAATTCAATTTTGCTATTTGAATGACACTTTTTATTTTATAAAAAAAATAGTAAAACTTGTTTTCGCCACTCTCATTTCTGGGCTGTATCCTAGGCAGATGATCAATATACAAGGGGCTGTGATCTAAATTTTTTAATATTGTAGAGTCATAAAATATTTATCATGGTTATGTTACTAATAAAAAATACACAAGTACATACTTTGAAAGATGTTTAGGGGTCTAAAAGGAAGGGGGTGTAACTTTTTATGTGCTAAAACATAGATATTGAATGAAATAAAAAAAATTTAGAGCACAATTTTTATTAATGTAGTCTAAATACAAAATTTTAACTAACACAAATGACCAGTATATTATCACTTAAATTAGGCAATCTCAGTTATATTGAAAGTACTTTTATAATAGACATACATGAAAGATATCAATTATTAAAGTATTATTACATATTTTGCATCCCTGGGAGGGGGGGGGGTCAAACACAATCTATACTCATGTCCTAAAGCTAAGAATAATTATATACATTTCAATAAGAGAAATACACATTTTGCTCTGTCACTTTTAATGTACTTTACATAGAAAAAAAAATTTCTGTAGCAAATAAAAGAACTTAGAACACTTAGCAGATACACAACAAACAATGATTTGGAATAATAAATTTCTTTATAAAAACATGAAAATTCATTAAAGAATGACGTTTCACTTTATCACAAATTTATCATCTGAAGTCATTTTTCTATGATTTTTATGATTTAACTTATATATAAATTTTTGATGAATGATTCACGTATTAAATGCATTTAAAATGTCAATTTGTTGTATTCAATCGATGTAGCGCCATCTACCGCAGAACGTTGTCCTTACGAGCCGTTTAAAACGGATTTTAAAATGGACTAATTCTGATATAATGGCTATATACATTTTATTTTATTTATAACCCGACAGAGCCAAAGTATAATTTTTTCGACGGAATCTATTAAAGTAGCACTAGATGTAGCCAAATCAGATATATATTTTTATTTTCGCATAATCCTAAGGTAGACCAATAATATCATTATAACGATATCATTTATATACAAATAACTTCGTTCAATATCAGTGGTAAGAGAAAAACAAATATATCTCTATATCTGTTTATAGCGCTACATGATATCTCAATTGTCACACCAAACTTAATGTCGATGGGCTAAGAGACGATTGTAGCGCCAAAGCAGAACGTAATTCAAATCAGATAAACACATTAGATATAACGACGAAATGTACTGGCCAGACATTACATAGTAAAATTTTTATAATATTATGCTCTACCTGCATTCTATACTTAGTAAGGCTATTGAATATCAGTGCCATTATATGCTTTAATTTTTCTATTTCAACTCATTTTCCTAAGTTATTTAAGTTATATATTTCTTAAATATATTAAAATATTGAAAATTTTTATCTGTACATAATGTTCTGTAAATTTCCCCAATTATTTTATTAATAGCCTTATTACATTTAAAATGCTATTTCCCATTTCATTTTTGATAATCAATTCTGGCTATAGTTTCATTCTAGGTGGCACGATTAAATTTTTTATTTCTAAGTTCATTTAATTTATAATCCTTAGAATTTCACCATAGCAACTAATTTTTATAATGTTACATGGTGCTAATTTATTTTATTAAATGCCATCCATATCTAACACTGAGTTCTTCATGATTTATAATATGTCACGTGCTCAACATTTTTTAATTTCACAAAGTCCTTGATATATTTATTAACCATAATAACTTTATATTATTCTGTGGCAAATTTTATTGTTTATTCACTTACTAGCAACGATTACTCGGCTTTGATCGGGATCTACGAAGCAAAACTCTGATGAAAATTACACCCGAAAATACAGGTCTCTTAGTGATTGTGAATCTTATACATTGTTTTTCCCCCATGAAAGAAGTAAATTCATTGCATTAAATTCATTGCATAAGAAAAAAATCATCGCATTATATATGTCATAGTTCCTTCCTGTATACGGCAGGAAGAAACTTCCTGTATTCCTATATTCCTGTATTCCTATATTCTTCCTATATTCCTGTATACTGCATAGTTTCTTCCTGTATCAGAACCGTTTCTACTTATTTAACGCATTGCCTAACCACAGCCACTCTTTGGCCAATCAGATCCATTGGATCATACATACATACTTTTCTTTATACATATAGATAGATATTTTTATATTTATTTATTTACCATTCAAATCAAAAAATATTATGATATAAGAAAGAATCTTCATAAAATGCTGATAATTTGATTTCTTAATACTTTTCGTTGTTGAGTAAGCCTGTGAAAAATGAACCATGGTGATAGAGTTTAAATTTAAATTCATATATATTTTTTTTCCAATGGCCAGGCATTGACTCTTTCATCTTCGCCTATACATCGGCCAGAACCGCAAACCTCTCAGCCGTCATATGGTGTTGCACCAGTGGGGGTGGTAACACATTGCGCCCAACAACACAAACATCTATGCTTAAAGTGGGACTCGAACCCACAACCCGGCAGTCGAGCGATCACTAGGAAACGCTTGCCTTGACCGCTTAATCACCGCGTTGACTTATCTTGCCAACAGCAAACGGTATTCCCAGGTGATCACCCACCCAAGTACTAACCGCGCCCGATGCTGTTTAACTTCGGTGATCTAACGGGAACAGGTGTTTTCAGCACGGTAGAGCCGTTGGCTCTAAATTCATATTTCAAACCTGCGATTTTCAAAAGTGTCTAATACGTTCAATAAACTCCCACAAACTCTAATTTAATTGACTTTCACGTTTGAAACCAACGATTTTCAACCTTTTTCGTTGGGGACCATGGAGTTAGAGAGCAGAACTCCTAGATAAAAGTTTCGTTTTCCATTAATATCTCGACAACCCCTTGACCTAGAAACTCGAAATTTGGACTAAGTTTATGAGGGCTAATTCAAAGTTATACACAATTTTTATTAAGTCCGGTGCAGCTGTTCTTCCGTGGTGGTGAAACAAACGAAAGCTGCGTTTTTAACACTTTACAACAAAGTTGAAAAGTGTTTATGACTTTGTTCATTCTGTCTGTCTGTCTGTCTGTCTGTCTGTCCGTTAGCACGATAACTGCCGTAAAAAGGAGTTTATCAAAATGAAATTTTAGTATGTTGTTCAGACGGTCTGTAGGACCTATGGGAATATAAATAAATAATATCACCCAATTAGTTTTTTATTGAACCCGGGTTGAAGAAATGAAATACATTGAACCCTATGAGACCTAATTCTTCAAACATTTTTTAAGTAAATTTAAAATTCACGAATTGCTTCGAAATTTTTAGGAAATATTCACATTATCCCATAGAATATATAAAAAAAAATTCAGTAAAATATGTTAAGTAGTTTTTTAATTAAAAAAATTATTTAATATAGGGAAAAAAACAAATTCAATTAAATTCTGACTTTGGGATATCTTCCAGAAAGAAAAGAGAGAGATATTATATAATAAATATCTCTCCATTTGTTTAAACGTTTTGCATATGGGAATGGCTTCATATTTTAAAACAATTTGGTAGATAACAATTTTTCATTTTTTTTAAATTTTATATAACTCTTCATGATAAATTTAATTGATGGCATTTTAAATGCACTTTCCTACGTCCTAGAGAGTTAAAATTTGGTACACAGCTTAAATTTGTTGAACATTTTATTCGGCAAAAATTTGATGGATCTTTAAATATAGATCATACATTTTTTTCGAAATGGCCTGAAAATAATCCCCGTTCACTTCTATAAATCATTGGTGTAATATTGTTAAAAATTCTGATGTGGACAGCACATGTCTTTCTCTGCCGACTCATATTCGTTCTCTTTATTTTTTCAATGATAATTTGAGTTTATCTGCACAACATAAGTATTTTAAATGACATTGAATTTACACGTTAAACTTAAATTTGGTTCTCATTTGATAGCTAGACTTATTGTCAAAGGTGGCGTAGCGAAAACGCGAAAAAACTAGAATATCTCAAGAACGGCTAGTCCTAGAGTAATGGGGTTAGTCTTATTCTTTTTGTTGTCAAAAATCACATATAATATAGGAATTTAATTGATATAATTGAGCATACGTAGTCTTTTATTTTTATATATAACGATTTTTGCTGGCCATTTCGCAAAAATAGCCCGTTCCTTTTTCCCGAATCGTAGTAGAATAACCTACAAATGATTTATATACAAAATTTTGTTAAATTTGGTTCATTAGTTTCTAGCTAGAGTGGATAAAGGCAATTTCTGCGGCCATTTCGCAAAGAAGGCAGATTCTTTTATTACGAATCGTACTATAATCTAATGAACATCAGGATTTCCCACAAAACACATACCTACCAAATTGTATGAAATTCGGTCCATTAGTTTTTCAATTAGAGTGGATGTAATATCCACACAGACACACAGAAACATACACAGATACACCCTTACACACACAGACGTCTTCCTAAAAGTAGTTTTTTCGTGTTCTAGAAGTCCCAAAACGTGTAGATACTTTGAAAATTCGAGTTCCGATCTTCGGCACGATTCCAATACTTTGAGTACATACACATACACATATATATTATCTGTGTATTATCTGTGTATCTAAATTCCGTGCCTATGCAATTACAATAGTTGTGATTTTAAATGATCCCTAAACTTTTATTATTTCTTCAAGGAAGCCTAATTTTAACATATGCAGAATGCAAATATCTCAAGCGATTGTAAGATGAATTACATAAGAATTGCTGAATTTTTTTCACACAAAATTATTTAGCTCTGGAGTCTGGAATACAAGTTATATGAATGAAATATTCATTGATTTTGCATAAAGAATCAGATGATTTATATTTCGATACAGTTTTAAATATTTAAGTATAATAAATTACTGTAGTACTGTGATAATGTAAAATATATTACCACTGAATGAATCACATTTTAGAAATTTTTAAATGAAATTACATTTCAGTTGGAAAGTGTTTCATAATCAATGCTTATGCATGATTGATCTTTCTTGTTTTATTAATATCGCGACAACCTCTAGTGATAAAAACTCGAAACATGGACTAAATTTTAAGTAGGGCTATTTCAAGACTAACCACCAAATTCCATCAAATTCGGTTCAGCCGTTCTCCCGTGATGCTGGATCATACATACATACATACATACATACATACATTATATATATATATAGATAGATTATAAATATTTTTCATCATTATGGAACTGCAATCTCTCACACAATATCTTGCTCTACCAACAATAGCACTCCCCACACCCCTCAATGCAATCAACCAAATAATTTGACTCCACTTGAATCCAGAGGTATTAATAAGCCTAAAGTCTCACCAACTGTCAGCAAATATGGTGTTAGGATGGTTGCCTATAAAAATGTCCCCATCATTCTTGCTCTTCACAACCAGTAACATCTGTACCTGTTCATGTACCAGTTGAACCAGTCACTCCCACCTCGTCAAGTTTCTTCTCAGTCTCTGCTCCGCAGATTACAAACATATTACAAACAATCAACTGCAATGAACTACTTGAATCTACTGAAGATATTAATTCCGACACAATACATTGGATTCAACTGATATTTCTAAAAGTGATGTGTATAGTGATTTCTTATTTAAAGTCTTGAACAACACTAAGAAATTACAAAATTGTATATATATATATATATATATATATATATATGTTTTTATACGCAATCGAATGTTCAAAACCCCTCTAAATTTTTGAGTGAAATTTTGAAAAAATCACCAAAAGATCAAAACCTCTAATAAAGTTACGCAAATAGATATTTCTCATGTAATTTTTCATTAGAAAACGATTAACATAAATTTTTGTACGCTAACATGAACCGTTCTCGAGATATTGCACATTTTGCAAAAAATTATTAAAAAATTATATAAAATAAAAAATATATATTTCCTATTGAGAAACATGTTCACTTTTCATATGTAATATCATGTAATAAAATTAGTGACATACTTCTCGTGGATCTAGCTCGTTCTATACAAGAAAAAATATACATTGAGTAATACTTTTGTATTTGAACGCTAATAGTCATTTATCTGCTGTAAGAATAAATTATTTCTCCTTCCATAACGCTTGGCGAGATTTTGGCGACGAATTTGGCGGAATGTCACCAGCCTGGCGACTTTTTTAAATGTTAACAAGTCAAAGAAAATTTCTCCAAATGAATAAAAATGAAGCTGAATCAAATCGTGTTTTGTGTCAATTCGTAATAAAAAAAAATCGTGTTTTGTGTCAATTACCATTTCAAAAGTGTTCGAAATGAGTTCAACAGATCTTAAAATTTGTCGAAGCTTTATTATATTTATTTTTCGAAAGCAAAATAAATTATACATTTTGTTATACAAGCAAGTAATTAAATGCATGTATACAGATCAAGCATTAAAGATGTTTATGTTACCCTTAAGCAGTTGCAGAGAACTAACTTAGTAAAGGAATATAATAGTGCATATAAGATATTGCATTGTGGTCAGAAATAAAGATACGGTCATGGAACATCAAAATCTGGGACACAAGTCCTCATTTCCCATCGATAAGAAATCACTCGGGAAATCACCTTATTTGGTTGTTCAAGTAGAACTCTGTGGTATTCTGTACGTAATTATATTTCAATAACTTTTCAATCAATGGGAGTGAAGTAATACATACATATCTTTGAAGCGGATGCTGAACAGCGATAATTTTTACTTTCCCTGCAATACATTGTAATGTATAGGGAAAGTATTGGAATCATGCCGAAAATCGTAACTCGAGTTTTCGACGGATCCACACGTTTCGAGACCTCTAGAATACGAAAAAACCATTTTTAGTGTGACGTCTGTGTGTATGTCTGTCTGTCAGTGAAATGTATGTATCCACTCTTACTAAAAAACTAATTGACAGTATTTCATAAAATTTGGTAGGTAAGTCACTTGTGTATGACCCTGGTGCTGATTAGTTTTTGGTACGATTCGCAAAAACAGAACCCGCTTTTTTTTGCGAAATGTCCCGTAAAAATTTCATGTTTCCACTCCAGCTGAAATACTAATTGACCAAATTTCACGAAATTTGATATATAAGCTACATGTGGAATACTTTGGTGCTGACTGGATTTTGGTATTATTCGGATAAGAACAACCTGCCTATTTTTACGAAATGGTCCTCAAAAATCGCAAAATCTAAAACAAAAGCTACGTATGTTCAAATATATCAATTAATTGCGTGTTTTATACGTAATTGTTGATGAGATAAAGAATAAGAACAACTCTATTACTCTAGGACTAATCGTTTTCGAGATATTTAAGATTTATCTCATTTAATTATTTCGCTTTTGGAAAAATATCCAATTACCGAATAAAAAAAGAAATTAATTAAAAATGCAAATTTAGTGTTATTTTGTGCAATTAATCTCAATTTAATGAATTATTAATGATATAAAGAAAAAAAGATTTTGAGTCTGCAGGGACAGTCATGTGATACCAACATCACATTTTTAATTTCTCCTGCTACAGCTTTTCACAAAAAAATTTCGAAATTTTAGTATTCCGTAAAAAGAGAATAGGCAAGAGTTTTCCATCAAAATATAAAAATCTAACACTGTGAATAAAAGTATTTTATATTTTATGAAAGCGCATGTACTATATTTTGGAAGAAAATATGAAACATTTTCCGTTACATATTTTTTCAGTCTAGTAGGTAGGTGATCGGTTATGGCTGTTGCGTTCCTATAACTGACATTTTATGCGTCTGTAGCTTATTATTCAGCCACAAGCGATTAAACAACTAATGTGTGAGAAGATGGCAAGCACGTCAAAGTTAAGAATCTTTTTAAAAAATTTGAAAAGAAGAGGCCGAAACGCATAGACTGCAAATTAAGAAGAGATCTCTACAGAAATCTTAAATCCATTTCCAAATTGATGGAAATCACGCCAAATACAAGGTAATGGTTTGCAAATTTTGAATTCCGTGTGACGGACATACCTTCTACTTTTAAATAAATAATTTACACAACTAGTTTGTCAAAAGTTTGGACTTGAGCCTTATTTATCCTCAAGGCATAAGCTAATTGGACAGAAAACTGGCGACAATACAGCATAAATGGTAATGTCGCAGACTTCCTTTTCATTCTTAATGAATATTTATTATACATATGATACAATTTGAATTGTAATTAATAACTTACCAAAAATCTAACTTCTACAAAGCATGGGAAAATATATAGTTACAATTCTTTAAATGTATTGCATTGTAGTAAATTCATAATTGTTGAATTTTACAAACTCACATAAAATTTCGCAAACATTGTTGTTATGAACAAATAGAACATTTCTCAATCATTATTGTCATGAACAATTACGTTTCTTTGTTGAAAACGCTATTGCCTTTCCAAAAAAACAATTATTTAAATAAAGTTCTGAACTACCTGTATTTATGTATTTTGAATAGTTAAAAATCTAAATATCAATTATTTGAGATGCCAACATCATTTTAACAATGAAAGTTTGAAATTTAAAGATACAACAAAAAAATTAAAATGGGTGACGACACATGGCAATGCATTATAAATCCTCATGCCAGATTACAAATCATTTGATGCCATAGGTCCAGCGTTAGCCCTGAAACAAAATTTCTCTATTTAAAAAGGATTTGGACAGCGGCTACATCGAGCATTTTTACTTTCCTTATATACATAGTATAATGTATAAGGAAAGTATTGAGACGGGGTTGAAAATTCGATTTCTAGTTTTCGACGGGAAAGCGCGTTTCAAGCATGCCTGATCACGAATCGAACATTTTTGAGGTGATTTCTCGCTCTGTGCGTGTGTGTGGTATATGTGTGTGTGTGGTATATGTGTGTGAGTGGTATGTGTGTGTGTGGTATGTGTGTGTGTGTGTGTGTGTGTGTGTGTGTGGTATGTGTGTGTGTGTGTGTGTGTGTGGTATGTGTGTGTGTGTGCGTGTGTGTGTGTGTGTGTGTGTGTGCGTGTACGTGTGTGCGTGTACGTGTGTGCGTGTACGTGTGTGCGTGTACGTGTGTGTGGTATGTGTGTGCGGTATGTGTGTGCGGTGTGTGTGGTGTGTGTGTGTGTAGTGCATGGTGTATGCGTGGTGTATGGTGTATGTGTGTGTGTCTGTACGTGTGGTATGAGTGTGTGTGTGTGTGTGTGGTGTGTGTTTGTGTGTGTGTGTGCGTGTACGTGTGTGCGTGTACGTGTGTGTGTGTGGTATGTGTGTGTAGTATGTGTGTGTGTAGTATGTGTGTGTGTGGTATGTGTGAGTGTGCGTGTGCGTGTGCGTGTGCGTGTGCGTGCACGTGTGTGTAATATGTTTGCGTGCACGTGTGTGCGTGTACGTGTGTGTGGTATGTGTGTGTGTGGTATGTGTGTGCGTGTACGTGTGTGTGTGCGTGTGCGTGTGTGTGCGTGTACGTGTGTGTGCGTGTACGTGTGTGTGCGTGTACGTGTGGGTGCGTGTACGTGTGTGTGCGTGTACGTGTGTCAGTGAGTCTGTGGAGACGATAACTGACGAACGAATAAACTGATTCGAACGAAACTTGATACAAAATTACAATTCGTGAATACTGCAAGTCTGTTGTTTTTATACGCAATCGAATGTTCAGAACCCGCTCTAAATTTTCGAGTGAATTTTGAAAGAATCATAAAAAGATCAAAACCTCTAATAAAGTTACGCAAATAGACATTTCTTATGTAATTTTTCATTAGAAAACGATTAACATAAATTTTTTAACGCTAGCATAAACCGTTCTCGAGATATTGCACATTTTTCAAAAAAATTATCAAAAAATTATTTAAAATAAAAAAAATATATTTCCTATTGAGAAACATGTTCACTTTTCATATGTAATATCATGTGATAAATTTAGTGACATCATTCTCGTGGATCTAGCCGTCACCCCCGATAGAAGAGGCCGAACTACTGCCCCTCTCTGCACCTCGAAACGTATGAGCTGTAGGCCCATGTCTGGCCTTCGAATTCCCCCGTCTCAACTTTTCTGGAAAGTTCTTCCCTAGTAGAGTAGTCCACACAAAGAAGTATCGTATGTGCAGTGCAGTGCAGTATGTAGGCTCGCGCTCATGGATGCATAACGGAATTTTTTTTTATAATATTTTTGAATGTCATATATGTTAGTTCATAATTTAATAAACTTTTTGACCTGCATACCTTCGACTACATACCTTATAACATTGGATTACTAATTACCTTATTACCCTAATGTTAGATACTGAAAATGCTATTTAAAAGTAAGTGCTTATCATTTTTTGCTTATTATCATGTCATTTAAAATTACTTAGAATTTTAAATATATGGCAATCAAATTATTGCTATTCAATTAAAGCTAACTGGATTCTAAATTGTTTTGTTGCTAATTATAACGTCAACAAACCTTTTAGAGTTTTCTTACTTTGTTTTAAAATTTTATTGTTGTCATATTAATTAAGAAAACTTCCTAGGCACTTGAAAAATTAAGCTTTGTTAAATAATTGTGAAATATTTAAAATCATTCAATGTGTAAAATGTATATTTTATCAAGTTAGCATGTGTCATTCATTGCATTTACCTAGTGTACTTAATATGTTGTCATAAATTATGAAGTTTCCTGCAAATATTGTAAAATTACTTTAATAATGTTGTTATTTATTTGATGTGTGATATTTTATAATAGACTAGCAGTATGTCCGTTCTTCGTACTGATTATATAATACAAGAAACTTAAAATTCAGAATTTGATGTGAAGTTTTAATATTTGGAGTCTCTATTTTTAAAATTTTATAATAATTCTACTGAAAAGAAAATAGGTGAGCTCTACCGTGCTGAGATAATAAACAGACAGATAGATGTACAACATACAATTTTATGTATACTGTTTATAGCAGATATACCCGACATTGCCCATGATTTAAAATATGTGCGAATTCCGGCAGTATTCTAAATGACATTCTTACTCAAAACATTCTATTAAAATATTTCATTTAATTCTCCCTTCACTTAATTCTTCTAAATTTAATTCTCCTTTCTGTGTTTTCTATACAAAATTATCTTCAAACAGATCTGAAGAATAAAACATCCTCCTTTGAAAACAAATTATAAAATATATATGAAATTGGATCAATAAAATGAAAGCGCTAAACTGGTATAAAAATGGATATCAAATTTTCTTTTATATCGATTTCTTTATTAGTTAGATCTTAAAAAATTTAATAATCATCTGCCTAATAAACACATTTGATTTAATTGCTTTGCTAAGCTACATGATATAATTTTCTTAATAAATTTGCGGAAAATATATCATCTGCATAATTCTATTTTTATGAAAGGTTTAATTGTGGGATGTTTATTCATATCTCGACAATTCCTGGTCCTAGAAACTCGAAACATGGACTAAATTTTAAGTAGGGCTATTTCAAGGCTGAATTCCCACAGAATTTTCATGAAATTCGATGCAGCAGTTCTACCGTGATGATGAGATAGATAAACACACAGACAGATAAATGTATTTTCAATTTTATTTATATAAATAAAAAAATGTCATTCTCTTTTTAAGATATTGTCAATAGTAAGAAATCGTAGCGATAAAAATGTTACACTAAAATTATGGAAGTAAAATAATGTAAAATGTAATATTTCACACATCAAATAACATATTTTTAACCGTTTGATAAGTAAGTAATTGCATATAAAAGATTTAGTATCTTAATATATTGCATGTATATTTTTTATTATTTGTTATAGCATGCTGAAAGTTTAAAAGAAGAGGTTAAGAAGTCATTTGTGTTTAGGTTGTGCACATTTTTTTTTATGTAGAAAATTATTATGTTATTGAAAATTGTTAAAATAACTTGGAAAAGAGCAAAGAAACTAACTTACAATTTCAAGTTACCATTGTATATTTCATTATATTATAGTTAATGTTATTTTAATAATACAAAGCTAATTCAATCTTTCTCATATTTTCACTTCAATGGAATTGTAAATGAAATATTAATACCAAAAAGTATTATTATACAGCTTTATTAAATTTTCAAAGCCCTTGAGGTATTTCAAACTCTATAATTAATCAAAATAGTTTACAATTTGTTAATGTCTGATAGGAAAAAAAGGAGTATAAGATGTGCTATATTAGAAAACCTGAACTTCTACAAATTATTGTGCATAGGTTAATGGATGACATTCAATTAGTATTTTATCTTAATTCTAAATTATTTTACAATTTATAACAACTACAAAAAATGAATAAAATAAAATGAAATAAAAATAAATAAACACGTAAGCATATTAGAAATTAAATTCTGAGTTTCTTTTTAATGCTCATCTTATGATATTTAAAGATATAGTATTCAGTAATTAATTTAGTTTCTGCATACTTTATTTGTAAGTACGCATACTTTAGCTGAATGTACTGAAGAATTATTCAAATAAAATGACTGATTAAGCAATAAATATACAGGGTTCTTTTTCAAACTTTTATTAAAACACTAACTGAATGGAAACCTTTCATCTTCGCTCCCACAGTGAATTTGAGTCATTATAAATATTTTATTTTAAGAAAATGTACAGCAATATTAATATTATAAATCACCCATTTTAATGAACATTATCGAAAATACTAAAAATTTCATGAATATTATTTGATTTACTGATAAATTATGATTCCTTTACATCGAACAGAGTATTAAAAGGGAAGCAAATAGCAAAAGCTCCGATCGCGATCTGGAAGAGCTATTTACTCGCAGTGGGCCTACAAGCCAAAACGTCAGAAGTTAGAGCTCCGGCCTGACAATCTAGCTCATTCTATACATGAAAAAATATATTTTGAGTAATACTTTTGTATTTGAACTCCAATAGTCATTTATCTGCTACAAGAATAAATTATTTCTCCTTCCATAACGTTTTGGCGACGAATTTGGCTGAATGTCGCCAACTTGGCGACTTTTTTAAATGTTAACAAATCAAAGAAAATATCTCCAAATGAATAAAAATGAAGCTAAATCAATAAAAATAACGACTATTTGACGAAAATTCAATATCTTGGAAAAAATATAAGTATATACTATAAGAAATACCTATTTTGTTTTTACAGTAAAAGTAGTAAATACATTGCATCATATAAGGAAATTCCTGTGCTACCCATATCAGATTTTTTTTAATTAAAGTCAAATTTAACAGAATGAAATAATGCGAGATAAACAGTTCATAAGTTCATAAGAGAAATTAGATTTAGCGTAGCCTGGCAGGCTCATGCTGAAAAATTATATCATATTTGCATCAATACAAATATTTTATATTGAGTTAAATTTGAAGTAAGAAATTGAAAAAATGAAATCGTGTTTTGTGTCAATTACCATTTCATAGGTGTTCGAAATGAGTTCAACAGATCTTAAAATTTGTGGAAGCTTTATTATATTTATTTTCAGAAAACAAAATAAATTATACATTTTGTTATACAAGCAAGTAATTATATGCATGTATACAGATCAAGTATTAAAGATGTTTATGTTACCGTTAAGCAGGTGCAGAAAACTAACTGAGTAGTAAAGGAATATAATAGTGCATATAAGATATTGCATTGTGGTCAGAAATAAAGATACGGTCATGGAATATCAAAATCTGAGACACAAGTCCTCATTTCCCATCGATAAGAAATCACTCGGAAAATCAACTTATTTGTTTGTTCAAGTAGAACTCTGTGGTATTCTGTACGTGATTATATTTCATTTACTTTTCAATCAATGGGAGTTAAGTAATACATACATTTCTTTGAAGCGGATGCTGAACAGCGATAATTTTTACTTTCCCTGCCATACATTGTAAAGTATAGGGAAAGTATTGGAATCATGCCAAAATCGTAACTCGAGTTTTCGACGGATCTACACGTTTCGATACCACCAGAATATGAAAAAACCAATTTTAGAGTGACGTCTGTGTGTGTGTGTCTGAGTGTCTGTCTGTCAGTGCAATGTATGTATCCACTCTAACTCAAAAACTAATTGACCGAATTTCATAAAATTTGGTACGTAAGTCACTTGGGTATGACCCAGGTGCTAAATAGTTTTTGGTACGATTCGCAAAAACAGAACCCGCTTTTTTTGCGAAATGGCCCGTAAAAATTTCATGTATCCACTCTAGCTAAAATACTAATTGACCAAATTTCACAAAATTTGATATATAAGCAGCATGTGAAATACTCTGGTGCTGATTAGATTTTGGTATTATTCGGAAAAGAACAACCTGCCTTTTTTTACGAAATGGCCCTCAAAAATCGCCAAAATCTAAAACAAAAGCTATGTATGTTCAAATATATCAATTAAATGCGTGTTTTATACGTAATTTTTGATGAGGTCCAGAATAAGAACAATTTTATTACTCTAGGACTAATAGTTTTCGAGATATTTAAGATTTTTCGCATTTAATTATGTCGCTTTTGGAAAAATATCCAATTACCGAATAAAAACGGAAATTAATTAAAAATGCAAATTTAGTGTTGATTTGTGCAATGAATCTCAATTTAATGAATTATTAATGATATAAAGAAAAAATGAATTTGAGTGTGCGGGGAAAGTCATGTGCTGCCCACATCAGATTTTTAATTTCTCCTGCTACAGCTTTTCACAAACATTTTTCGAAATTTTAGTATTCCGTAAAAAGAGAATAGGCAAGAGTTTTTCATCAAAATATAAAAATCTAATACTGTGAATAAAAGTATTTTATATTTTATGAAAGTGCATTTACTATATTTTGGAAGAAAATATGAAACATTTTCCGTAACATGTTTTTTCATTCTAGTAGGTCGGATATGGCTGTTGTGTTCCTATAACTGACTTAATATGCGCCTGTAGCTAATTATGCAGCCACCAGCGTAGAACGACTGATGTCCACTATGACAGCACTACAACTAGCAAGTTTTATTGCTGTCATTGAAGGTAATGACTATTTTAAGTTTACGAGCATAACAATCACAAAACCGGTCAATGTATGTTGCTATCGGAAATGGGAGCATCGGGAACGCCTCCTAAAATTGGGTTTTGAAAATGGGAATTCATATCGAGGTAGTATGTGCGAGCGAGTTTTTGCCCCATTTTGCTTACTTTTATTCCAAATATCTTTAAAACTATATAAAATATATATAAGCAGTATACGACAAAAAATTCAGAAAATTCAATTTTAAGATCAATAATGTTTTGTTACAAGGTTCTACAGTTTCCGAGGATTCGCCGTGTCAAGTTAAAATAATTGAATTTCTTCCGTTTTCCCAGTTTGAAATGCATATCTATAACAAAGAGCTGGCTATGAACTACAGGAAATACTTTGTATTCCTTTAAAAGTTCTACATAATTGATTACATATTAGTTTCTTAATTTTCAAAATATATTTGTTATAGTGCTGATTGATATTTTAGCGTTTTAAACTGTTTTAAAATGGTGGTTCTAATTTCGACATTTTAATATGTTGAACTGTTGTAAAAATTTCTAAAGACACATTATCCACAAATAAAAATGTTATTCATTCAAAACCGTTTCGCCTCCATCGGGCTGGAACCACTGCTGATCTTTTGGTATTTTTGTATCTGTCTTTAACACTTATAGTATAATACAGGTTGTACCAAATTCCATTGTAATTTTATAATTTACTACTGAGTTAGTTATACGGTGAAGTGACTCAAAAATAGATAGCCACAATTATCATTCATATGGTTAATGGTGGTTATGGTTCAGAAATGTTTAAAACCTGTGAACACACACAAAAAAAAAACATCTGATGTGGGCAGCACATTACTTTCCTTATATAATGCAATGAATTTACTACTTTTACAGTAAAAAAAATAGATTATTATTATAGTAGATATTTATATTCTTTCCAAGATATTGAATTTTGGTCAATGAGTCGTCATTTTCATTGATTAAGCGTCATTTTTATCCATTTGGTAAGTTTTCGTTAATTTAGCAACATTTAAAAAAGTCGCCAAGTTGGCGACATTCCACCATATTCGTCGCCAAAATCTCGCCAAGCGTTATGGACGTAGAAATAAGTTATTCTTACAGCAGATAAATGACGATTGACGTTCAAATACAAAAGTATTACTCAAAGTATCTTTTTTCATGAATGGAACGAGCTAGATCCACGAGAATGAGTCGCAAAATGTATCGCATGGTATTACATATGAAAAGTGAATATGTTTCTCAATAGGAAATATTCTTTTTTTTATTTTATATGACTTTTTGATATTTTTTTTAAATTTAGGAGGCTTCTGAACATTCGATTGCGTATAAAAACAATAGACTTCCAGTGTTTACGGATTGTAATTTTTGTACCAAATTTCGTTCGAATCGGTCCATTCGTTCGTCAGTTATCGTCTCCACAGACTCACTGACACACACACATATTCTTTCACACACACACACACTTTTACACACACACATACACACACACACAGACATCACTTCAAAAATGTTTGATTCGTGATCAGGTATGCTTGAAAAGTGCACTCCCGTCGAAAACTCGAATTTTTGCCCCGTCCCAATACTTTCCTTATACATTTTGTATATAAGGAAAGTAATAAGTGTTGTAGAACTTTTGTGGTAGAAATATTTAATACTTCAAAACCCATTAACGCTGCAGATCATTTAAATTAAAAAAAATTAAATTGTGTATCATAGAAAAATTTAGCAACTAGAAGTCGGAAAGATTTTTTTTATTTAAGGTATCTATATTGTTTACAGTTTTAAACGGGAATGTTTACTCTTCAGTAGAAAATGAGCATACTTTTCTATTTCTTCACGTCTTTGCAAAATAGCTACTCAGGCAAATATCTAAACTATAGTCTATACAATCGTGGATAATTAAACTAGTCTGTACAATAATGTTTACGAGAGAAAAATGATTTCTAAAATCCTTGAACCACAGAAACAAAATTTAAATTATGGTTCATAGAAAAATTTATCGAATTAATATAACTCGAAATATTCTTTTTTGTTTTTAACTGAGGTGTCTAATGTTTATAGTTTTAAACTGAATATGTTTGCTCTTATGTATATAGAAAAGCAACATATTTTTCTATTTCATTGCGTCTTTGTTAAACAGCCACCTAGGCAAATATACAACTTTTGGTTATTTTCAGTATATATCTTAAAAACTGTCTTAAAACCTGGAGTTACAACTAAAGCATATATTAACGCAGGTGCTGTACACACTGTAATAACGCGATGTCTAGAATGAAAGTAGAAAAGTTTTTATTTCTGTACGTAATAGCAATAACACTTTCAATCGTGGATAAAAACTAACTAAAATAGAAAGATAATTTCTATTTCGCATACAAATTCAGTAAGACAATTTCTATTTTGCATATAAATTCAATAAGTAAATGTTATATCACATTTTTACAATTTACATTTTAGAGATCCATAATGTCAAGTCTCACCATTCTAACTCAAGACTCACAGGATTCAGCACCTACTATCTATAGAGTTTTGCATTTTATAGAATAACTCCAATTGAAGCTTGCAAATAGCCTCGTATACTCCAAAATTTAAGGGTATTTTTGAAAGAAATATCATTTTCTACACTCGTGACCAGAAAATATTATTTTGCAATTAATTTGGATTTTGAGTCTTGTTAGTAGTGTTTCAATTTATATTAATATTTAAAAAATAGTCTTTTCTAACACGTAATAAGCAAACTGATAGCTATTATAACAAAACCAGTCAGCGGTCATTACTAGCTATTCACGATTACATTATTCTGTGTAAAAATATTAATACCTGTAGGGGTCTGTACTGTTTGTGTGCATCGATTTATATCCAAGAATTGGCACTTTTCAAATAACTAAAAAAACTCAAATCGAGATTTTGACTTCAGTCTCCATTTAAGTATTTTATGTGGTACTTATTTTAGATCTTGGATTTCCTGTAATGAAACGTATGTCTGTACTTAAATGCATTTACTATCTAATTTTCATTACTTTTATAGTAGCGACTGACTTGGCTGTAATGAGCATACCGTTTGCTAGACAAAATGAAGAAGCGCTATTTTCAAACCTTGCTGAGTAGCTAATTAATGATAGAATTCTCCGAATGGAAGCTTTATTCTCTTTGTGTGGAATTGTCCAGACGCATGCGCACTCAGTCTGACGCAGTTTTGCCGAAACTGCTTCAGACTGAGCGCGCATGCGTGTTCTATTACAACACTTCGCACATCTTATCTTTTTGCCACTCCTGCAAAATCTCTGTCCTAAACTCCCATTTTTTTCCCACTAAGAGGAATATATGAAACCAGGAATGTACTGAGTACAATCTTTATTTCACCGCATTTTCTATACGTGATCATATAAAAACAAGAAAGATCAATCATGCTTAAAGCATTGATTATGAAACACTTTCCAACTTCAAAGCAATTTTATTTAAATATCTCTAAAATGCAATACATTCCTGTGTAATATTTTAAAACTTATCACAATACTACATTAATTTATTATATTTGAAAACTTAAACCTTCTTTGAAAAAAATTAGCTTCATTCAAATGACGGCATTGAAATATAAATTGCCGGGTTTAAATATTTGTAAAATGCGATACATTCCTCAGTAATATTTTTAAAACTATCATAATACTACGATAACTTATTATATTTGAAAACTTCATCGAAAACAACTGAAATTCATTCAAATGACGTCATAGAAAAAATAACACTCCTGGATCTCTCTATAAAAACAGCATTTCATTCATAACTTTTTCCTATTCATTTCATTCATCGCAATACTATAATAATTTATTTTATTTCAAAATTAAGACCATGGAGCTACAAGTAATTAAACTCTATGCTTAAAACTTCATCGAAAAAAATCGTCCTTCTCTTTGTAAAATCAATGAATATTTCATTCAAATCAACTATGCAGACTCCATGGGCTAAATAATTTTGTGTTAAAGAAATACAGCAATTCTAATACAACTCATTCTACATATTTTGCTGTTTACATTTTACATAGGTGAAAAATAGGCTTCGTTGTAGAAATAATCAAATTTGGATGATCATTTAAACTCAAATATATTGTAATTGCGTTGTTTCAGAATGTAGATGATCAGAATTTAAGCAAAAATAAAGTGGTTTTACGATGGATACAACACTCAATATAAATTAAAAATAACTTAAAAATCACGATTTTGAGACAAGATGGATGCCATATATCAGTTTGAAGTGGGTCATGTGATCTTTTTATATCATGGTCACGTGATCGCTTCATATAAGAGGTGTAATTATTATTTTAATTTTTATTTAAAAAACTACTGAATATATTTCGCTAAATTTTTTCTTATATATTTTATGGAACAATTTGAATATTACCTAAAATTTACGAAGCAATTTGAGAATTTTATATCTGCTTAAAAAATGTTTGAAACATTAGGTCCCATAGGGCTCAATATATTTCATTTTTTCAACCCGGGTTCAATCCAAAACTAATTGGGTGATATTATTCATTTATATTCCCATGGATCCTACACACCGTCCAAACAACATACTAAAATTTCGTTTTGATTAAATCATTTTTACGGCAGTTATCGTGCTAACGTACAGACAAACAGACAGACAGACAGACAGAATGAACAAAGTCATAAACACTTTTCAACTTTGTTGTAAAGTGTTAATATACAAGAAAGATCAATCATGCATAAGCATAGATAATGAAACACTTTCCAACTGAAATGCAATTTCATTTAAAAATCTCTAAAATGTGATACTTTCAGTGGTGATATCTTTTACATTATCACAGTACTACAGCAATTTATTATACTTAAATATTTAAAACTGTATCGAAATATAAATCATCTGATTCTCTCTACAAAATCATTGAATATTTCATTCATATAATTTGTATTTCAGACTCCAGAGCTAAATAATTTTGTGTGAAAAAAATTCTGCAATTCTTATGTAATTCACCTTACAATCGCTTGAGATATTTGCATTCTGCATAAGTTAAAATTAAGCTTCGTTGAAGAAATAATAAAAGTTTAGGGATCATTTAAAATCACAACTATTGTAGTTGCGTAGGCACGGAATATAGATACACAGATAATACACAGATACACAGATAATATATATGTGTGTGTGTGTGTGTGTGTGTGTGTGTGTGCATGTATGTATTCAAAGTATTGAAATCGTGCCGAAGATCGGAACTCGAATTTTCGAATGATCTATACGTTTTGGTATTTCTAGATCACGAAAAAGCTATTTTTAGGAAGACGTCTGGGTGTGTAACGGTGTATCTGTGTGTGTTTCTGTGTATCTGTGAGGATGTTGCGTCCCCTTAAACTAGAAAACTAATGGACTGAATTTCATAAAATTTGGTAGGTAAGTTTTTTGTGGGAAACCCTGATGTTCATTAGATTATAGTACGATTCGTAATAAAAGAATTTGCCTTCTTTGCGAAATGGCCGTCAGAAATTGTCTTTATCCACTCTAGCTAAAAACTAATGGAACAAATTTAACAAAATTTGGTGTATAATATTTCAACAACCTACAAGTGATTTATATACCATTAACTAATTAACACCATTTGGTATATAATTAACACCATTTTGTGGATTAAATTTAATGGATTAACACCATTTGGTATATAAATCACTTGTAGGTTATTCTAGTACGATTCGGGAAAAAAGAACTGGCTGTTTGAATGAAGAAATGGCCCGCAAAAATCATTAAATATAAAAATAAAAGACTACGTGTGCTCAATTATATCAACTAAATTCCAATTTATACGTGATTTTTGACAATAAAAAGAATAAGACTAACCCCATTACTCTAGGACTAGCCGTTCTTGAGATATTTTAGTTTTTTCGCGTTTTCGCTACTCCACCTTTGACAATAAGTCCAGCTATCAAATGAGAACCAAATTTAAGTTTAACGTGCAAATTCAATGTCATTTAAAATACTTATGGCTGTTATTTTGTTCAGATAAAGTGAAATTATTATAAGAAATAAAGAGAACGTGAATATGAGTCTGCAGGGAAAAACATGTGCTGCCCACATCAGGATTTTTAACAACATTACAACAATGATTTATGGAAGTGAATGGGGATTATTTGCAGGCCATTTCGAAAAAAAATGTTGGATCAATATTTAATGATCCGCCAAATTTTTGTAGAATAAAATCTTCTACAAATTTAAGCTGTGTACCAAATTTTAACTCTCTGGGACGTAGGAAAGTGCATTAAAAATACCATCAAATAAGTATATCATGAAGAGTTATATAAAATTTAAAAAATATTTGAAAAATTATTATCTACCGAATTTATTTTAAAATGTTAAGCCTTTCTGATATACAAAATAATTAAACTCTTGGAAAGATATTTATTATATTATATATCTCTTTTTTCTTTCTGGGGGATATCCCAAAATTCAGAATTAAATTGAATTTGTATTTCTCCCTATATTAAATAATTTTTAAGTAAAAAACTACATAACATATTTTACTGAAATGTTTTATATATTTTATGGGACAATGTGCATATTTTCTAAAAATTTCGAAGCAATTTGTGAATTTTAAATTCATTTAAAAAAATGTTTGAAAAATTAGGTCCCATAGGGTTCAATGTATTTCATTTTTTCAACCCAGGTTCAATAAAAAACTAATTGGGTGATATTGTTTATTTATATTCCCATAGGTCCCACAGACATACTAAAACATACTAAAATTTCATTTTATTAAAGTCATTTTTACGGCAGTTATCGTGCTAACGGACAGACAGACAGACAGACAGAATGAACAAAGTCATAAACACTTTTCAACTATGTTGTAAAGTGTTAAAAAAGCCTCTTTGCATCTGATTTATTTAAAGAAAGACAGAAAAATAAATTATTCCTCAAATTATTTGCCAATATACGTTTTGATCATGAAACTAAAAATTCGTGACCTAATCAATGTGCTTACTGAAAGCCCTATGTGCAAAAACCAGGCAAGAAGCCTAAATGTTCCAGAGAGAAAAAATTTGTGTTTGCAATAAATTAATAGTAGCGTAATAATTCGAGATCTAATGAATTTTTTAATCTGCATACCACCTTCTAAAAGACAATTTTTATATTTCTGAAACAATTCTTGCACAAATTTTCCACATATTTTTTTTTCCAAAGCCTGTGAATCTAACTTGTTTATCAAAATTTATCTAAAAGGAATTCACACGTTAAACAGCAATTAAAATGTTACGATTTTAATATATAGAAGGATCTGCTAAAAACAATTATCATTCATAATAGTAAAAGTATAATTGGGACAAGTTACTGTGATGGTTAGGTACTTTGGGGGCTGAGTAAGTTTTTTACCGAATTACATAAATTACAGTCTTCAGGTGTAAACATTATTATTATTGATAACTAGCCGCCTTTGGCGACCAGCCTGTTCGCTACCCTTGAAAATTCTGACCGTGGCAAACTCGTTGGCGCGACCTACCAGAAAGGTGTAAGGTAACTGCTTGGAAGGTAAGGAAGTGCCACACAATTTATACCGGAACCCAATGGGGGAGGCATCCAAAGAGACCGTACCCTCCTTCCCCTACCACAAACCTCTCGGAAGGACTTGCAGTCCCTCACGTTTAACGTGATCGTACTCCGCGTGAACACGGCTGCAGTTTTGGCAATGGCGGGAATCGAACCCGGGCCTACTGAGTGAAATTCCCGCGCGCTAACCACTGGGCTACCGTGCCATCCGCGACAATCTCCATAACTTTATTTTTATTCGGCAATTTTGGGAATCGAACCCGGGCCTACCAAGTGCAAATCCCGCGCACTAACCACTGGGGTACTTCACCCTCCGCGATATTCTTCATAACTTTCTTTTTATTCACCCAATTTAGACCGGAACCAAGTGGGAGAAGCATCCACAGGGACCGTACCCTTCTTCCCCTACCACCAACCTCTCGGAAGGACTTACAGACCCACATGTTTAACGTGATCGTACTCCGCGTAAACACGGCGGCAATTTTGGGAATCGAACCCGGGCCTACCGAGTGCAATTTCCGCGCGCTAACCATTGGGCTACTTTGCCCTACGCGACAATCTCCATAACTTTCTTTTTATTCATCCAATTTAGACCGTACCCTCCTTCCCCTACCACCAACTTCTCGGAAGGACTCACGGACCCACATGTTTAACGTGATCGTACTCCGCGTAAACACGGCGGCAATTTTGGGAATCGAACCCGGGCCTACTGAGTGCAATTCCCGCGCGCTAACCACTGGGCTTCTTCGCCCCCAGCGACTATCTCCATAACATTCCTTTTATTTACCCAATTTAGAACGGAACCCAGTGGGAGAGGCATCCACAGGGACCGTACCCTCCTTCCCCTACCACCAACCTCTCGGAAGGACTTCCGGACCCACATGTTTATCGTGATCGTACTCCGCGTGAACACGGCGGCAGTTTTGGAAGTGGCGGGAATCGAACCCGGGCCTACCGAGTGCAATTCCTGAGCGCTAACCACTGGGCTGCCTCGCCCTCCGCAACTTTCTTTATATTCACCCAATTTAGACGGGAACCCTGTGAGGGAGGCATCCACAGGGACCGTACCCTCCTTCCCCTACCACCAACCTCTCGGAAGGACTTCCGGACCCACATGTTTATCGTGATCGTACTCCGCGTGAACACGGCGGCAGTTTTGGAAGTGGCGGGAATCGAACCCGGGCCTACCGAGTGCAATTCCTGAGCGCTAACCACTGGGCTGCCTCGCCCTCCGCAACTTTCTTTATATTCTCCCAATTTAGACGGGAACCCTGTGAGGGAGGCATCCACAGGGACCGTACCCTCCTTCCCCTACCACCAACCTCTCGGAAGGACTTACGGGCCCACATGTTTAACGTGATCGTATTCCGCGTGAACACTTCGGCAGTTTTGGCAGTGGCGGGAATCGTACCCGGGCCTACCGCTAACTTCCCGCGCGCTAATTTACAATTTAAAATGACCATATGCTCTCTAAGCTCTTAATTCCATCATCCTCATTCCATTGTTCCATCATTTAAAATATCCATAAAATTTAAATATCCATCGTTCCATCATTTAAAATATCCATAAAATTAAAATATCCATCGTTCCATCATTTAAAATATCCATAAAATTAAAATATCCATTTAAAAAATCCATATCGTTCCATCATTTAAAATATAAATATAATAATTTCTACAGTGCATATGTTAAGCTCTTATTTCATTTAAAATCGGAAGCGCGGGAAACGGAAAGTAAAAACTAATTCGGTTTCTTATTGTCCCACCCATCGCTATGCATATACAGAACCGTGACGTCACCTCCACCTTGACGTCCCCACCCACCACCTTCCCTGCTTCAGCGGGGGAGAAACGAAGCGGCACGCCGAGCGGAACGCCGAGAAATTTAAAATCATGACGTCTTTAAAATTGCGATCCTGAAGGCAATTTTCATTATTTCTGGACCAGATTAGACTTGTAAGAATGCCAGATATTTCAGCTTTCTAAAAATGTAAATTATTAGTCGAAATTATGAGTACTTTTTACTATGCGAGAATTTCAAAACCAAAAATCGTTTTTTTGAGCCAAAAGTGACTTTTGTTTTAAAATCTTTAAAAAATATTAGAAATCGAAATGGAGATTTGAAATTGATATATTTTTACTCGCAATTGTCTGCTCTTTCCGATGGTGTGAGTTGTTTTTTTCTACGACGTCTGGATCGTGGAGAAAAAAGGGCAAAAAGGGCAAAAAAAGGTCGAAATCGCATAAAACATTAAATAAATAAAAAAATAATTAGAATTTTGAAAATCGGTTTTCACGTGTCCCCTTCCCTCCCCCCCTGGTCTCCGATTGCCAAATTTCGTAGCTCTCCGACGCGCGGTCGCGAAACGTATAGTGTATAAGACAGACACACACACACACACACAGACATTGCCTTTTATTATATAGATTTCGGGGATTATTGATATTTTCAATTTATTACATTATTGTTTTATTTTGGCAAAAATTGCTGAAACTCATATATTGTACGTAGTATGGGTAAACTTTTACAAATGAACGGGTATATCTTCTAATTCACGAGAATATAAGTAGTACAAGTATATTGGCATATATTTTGACATATGTTGGCATATATTGGAATCAATTATGGCCTTCAGGTTTAAAGATTGCGGAGATTATTGATATTTTCCATTTATTACGTCATTTGTCTTATTTTGACAAAGATTTTTGAAACTCATATTACAATACGGGCTAATCTTCTACTAACACACGAGCATATTTTCTAATCTACGACACTATAAATAGTAAGAGTATATCTTCCATACAATTTTACGCGTTTATTTTGGCATATATTGGAATTAATCACGGCCTTTAGATTTAGAGATTACGGGATTATTGATATTTTCAATTTATTGCGTCATTTGTTTTATTTTGGCAAAGATTTTAGAAACTCATACGTTGCTGTACATATAATCTTCTAATACACGGATATATTTTCTAATATTTGCGAATACAAGTAGCAAGGGTCCACTACAATTTTAGCGCTTTTATTTTGCATCTATTGATTCAATTTCATATGATTTGCAAATTTTTTTCTAAACGGGACCAGGATGTTTTATTTTTCAGATCTGCCCGTGAACAGTTATTCCTAAATTTCTATTCCTGGAGAATAGATATTCCCAAATTTCTTTTTAGGAGCATTAAATTAAATATTTTAAAAGAATATTTTGATTAACAATGTCATTTAGTATACGATAGGGATTTGCACATGATTGTGAATTTTAAGTTCCTTTGTATAGTTCCTTTATATTATTCCTTTACATTATTTTCCTTAGGCTTCGTCCCGAAGGAGGTTAAAGTTTATAGGAACGTTGCATTGGGGAGTCAGCTAGTGGCTGTCGGAACATTACATTAATGGTAAAAAAAACCTCCACAAGGAGGGTAAAACGAGGGTTCAGGGAAAAGCTATCTCCTCCTACAAAAATAAAATTAGAATCTGGATTTTTGGTTTGAATAGGAGACAGTCAAATGTCTAAGACCTTCAATTCTCACGTCGCATTTTCTACTCTACAATAGACTCACTCGATCTACTCACGCTAAACTTGGACCAATCAGTTTTGTTCCTTTTCGATTTTCTTACAAGAGGCTATGCGGGCAAAAGAAAGGGGCTGTAAGAGGAGACGGCCCTTTTGCGCTCGCTGCACGAGCGCAGTACTTACTAAAAAGAGATTGCTATAAAAACTGGTTGCGATAAGTGACCGCTAAGCTCTCTTGTAAACCCAATAAAATATATTCAAGAAAGATTATTTAATTATTGTGTGTGTGTGTGCGTTAATATTGGTTTGAAGATAAATGAAATAAAATTAATAAAAATAACTTTGCTTTAATTCCATTTTGTTCAAAATGTAGTCACTCGAAGCTAAATCGAATTTCATATTCGCATTCCTCTGGTAAAATTACCTCGATCAACTAAATTGGATACAAATAAGAAAAATTAAATATTTCGACAAATGTGCGCGCGCAGTTTTTCTAAAACATTCAGAAACTCTAGCTTTAACTTCGTATTTATATTCGTAGATAAAATGTACGTATTTTAATTTTATTGCATAGCGTGTGAAAACTGATATTTTTCCATATTCCCGTGTGTATAATGAGCATCATTAAAAGAAGAACAAAGCAGAAGAGAAATCCTTAAATGTTTTCTATATATATATAAGGAAAACATCGAATTTAATAGTTTCAATTTTCTGTTATAAAGTATAAAAACAATTTGAAATATACATATATTACATCTGATTTCATTCTCTTATAATTCTCTTATTCTATATAATTCGAAACTAAAATATAGCATTCAAAGACTTCTTGGATTTTTTTTTTTTAATTTCTTATAATCAGTATTTCTCGCAGCTCGAATGCCCTAGTGGTTATAGTGTTCATCAGCGAACACGCTGATTTGTTAATAGCATGTTCTGTACTAGCCTACCATGAACTGCTTTTTCAACAACAGAACTTCGTGGATTGTCTAAACAATCTCTTAGTTAAATTTAAATAGATTAATTAGGATCGGAGGCTTGTGAGCTGGCTGGCTCAGTGGTCGTATTACCTTCCACAATTCCAGAGGCACTGCTTTTGAGACGTTTGGGTATCTGTGTACTTTTTTTTTTATAACTTACTTTTTTTTTATAGACTCTTATTTAAGTTTAAATAGATTAATTAGGCATATTGGTTTATGAGCTGGCTGGCTCAGTAGTCATGCTACCTTCCACCAATTCTTGATGCACTGGGTTTGAGTCTATTGTATCAGTGTAATTTTTTTTATCACACACACACACACACACACAGTCTCATTTAAGTTTAAATATACTACTTAAGATCTTCGGTGTGTGAGCTGGCTGGCTCACTGGTTATGTTACCTTCCATCGATTCCAGAGGTTCTGAATTCGACTGCATTGAGTTGTTTTGGTACATGTGTATTTTTTATGTCTCTCAGTTAAGTTTAAATAGATTAATTAGGTTCTTCGGCTTGTGAACTGGCTGTCTCATTGGTCGTGTTACCTTCCACGAATTCAAGAGGCTCTAGTTTCGAGTTCAATGAGTCGTTTTGGTATCTGTGTAATTTTTTTTTATTAGTCTCTCAGTTAAGTTTAAGTAGATTAATTAATATACTTGGTTTGTGCGCTAGATGGCTCAGTGGTCATGCTGTCTGTTACCAATTCCAGAGGCTGTAAGTTCGAGTCCGTCTACTACTATTGAATGTAGCGAGTTACATCGTTTTGGTAACTGTGCTTTTTATAATCAGTCTCTCCGTGAATTTTAAATAGGTTAATGAGAATCAACGAGGAGTGGACTGGCTGGCTCAATGGTCATGTTGTCTGTTCCATTATCTAGAGGTTGGGGGTTCGAATCCACCCGCTTGCATTCAATGTAACAAGTGGTGCCGTTTTGATATATGTGTTTTTACGATCAGGCTCTCTGTTAAGTTTAAATAGATTAATTAGGGCTTTCCGCATATGAGCTGGCTGGTTCAGTGGCCATGCTGTCTGCTTCAAATGCCAGAGGCTGTGGGTTCAAGTCCATCCACTCGTATTGAATATAGCGAGTTGAGTCGTTTCGATATCTGTGATTTTACAATCAATCTCTCCGTTAAGTTTAAATAGATTAATTAAGATTTTCTGTGTACGAGCTGGTTGGCTCATTGGTCATGTTGTCTGCTTCAAATTCCAGAGGGTGTGGGTTCGAGTCCAACAAGTCGTTTTGGTGTCTGTGCTTTTTCTGATCTGTCTCAATGTTATGTTTAAATAAATTAAGTATATTTTTCGGTACATAAGCTGGCTGGCTTAGTGGTCTTGTTGTCTTCCTACAATTTCAGAGGCTGTGGGTTCGAGTCCAGCTACCTGTATTGAGACGTTTGTGTTTTTCCCAACAACGTGAATTTTGCTACCTAAAATTTATAAAAAGTATTTCATTATAAATATTATTTGACCGGAAGTGACGCCACAGGAAATGACGTACCGGAAGAGATGTCGAATTACGTCACTTCCGATACGTCATTTCCTGTTCATCCACTAAAAGGGTTGGTAAAAAAGAGATGTGCTGTTTTTAAAATGCTCAAAATTTCGAGGCTTCTTTTAACAGGAGTCACATGGTGTAAAATAAGCCCTGCACGAAATTAGGACGAGGAAAGATGGCGTGCTCGAAACCGAAGCCCGCCAACCCAAAGAGAAACCCCACCGACAACGGTATAGTACACACACCGCTCGTCCTCTATCTCGTGCAAATAATTTAGTAAGAAATATTAGAAAGGAAAAGTGGAGGGGAAGTGACCTAAGACGACCTAACTAATCATGAACCCCAGATTCCCCATCAACCTCCCGAAAACGCGCTAAAACCCGCTGATTTTCAGCACTACAATTTTAACCAAGAGGGAACAGAACCCGAGATTAAAGCCCCGCAACTTGACGCCCCAAGCCTCTCGGCCAAGAGGGCGACAACTGGTGATTAAATTTTGGTGTATTTAAGTTTAACATTTTAGCATGTTTCATTAAATAAGTTGAAAAGACACGGCTAAAATTGACGCGAACAGAACTCTCGACAAAAACATCCTCTACTTTCTAACACTATAATTTTTTCCTTTTTCCCCAAGAGGAAATCGAACCGGGGCCTAAAGGCCCCGTAATTTGACGCCCTAAGCCTCTCGGCCAAGAGGAAGCCGATTTTCGGGATCATTTTTCGGGAACTGCTAAAATTTTCGGGAACAGAGCGCTCGACAAAAACATCCTTCACTAAGCAATATTGCGAAGACTATATTAACGTTGCGAAGACTAATCAACGTTGGGGCTAGAATCGTACTAAAATTGCCTTGATTTCAAACCTCTATTGATAGTATTAACAAGCAACATTGCAAAATGTAACCATTTTACGGATAAATTTAGCAATATTTGATTGCCAAACGTTTAAAAAAATGGATAAACCTTATTATAAAATGAAAATTGGCAATACTCCCCAACAATTGTGCCATAAAATATGTATGAAGAACACAATAAAATGTCGACTCCTTTCAAAATAATTTAGCATACAGTTTACTAGCATATCAATAATTTAGCATATCAAACTCATTTGATTGCTTATAAAGTCTTCGACAACACTGTAACGGCATTATTGGTTCTGTCTCCACAGAACTGCAACGCCGATAAAGAGCAAAGATAAACCTTCCACATCTTAACCTGGTTTATAGGATGCTAATTTCGCAGTAAAAACGCACGCTATGACCGAAGTTAACACGCTTTGGTTTTGCAAATTTTATCATTTACATACTTGGTATAAAGGAATTTGTATGCGAAATTTCCAGATGATCGGGTTATTATTTTTTTTTAAGGGTGCTTCGTTTTTTTTGGTTTTTTTTCAAAAGAGTGTATGTGATAAACGAAACTGATGATATTGAAAGTAATGAAAAAAACTGAACTTTATTGAAATTTTATGCTACTGTATTTGAATTATATGGTATTCCCCGTGCAGTGACCATAGGCCCATATTATATGTCGCAAACGAAGCAAATGAGATTGAAAACAACGAATAAACTTTATTGGAGTTTTCCGTTACTTTATTAGAGTCTTATGATATACGCCAGAAAAGTTACCATAGATCCATATTATATGTTTTCAACAAAACAGATGAAATTAAAAATAGCAAATAACTTTCTGAAATTTATTAGAGTTTTATGTGACTTTATTGGAGTTTTATGATATTCGCCATACATTTACCATAGGCTACATGTTGTAAACGAAGCAAATGAGATTGATAACAACAAATAAACTTCTTGAACTTTATTGTAGTTTTATGTAACATACCATTTATAGCATAGGGCTATACATAAGGCGAATGTGCGATGTTGAAGAGTATCCATTACAACGTCAAGCATAAAACATAGATTTATTTGCAAGAGCATACTATCTGTATTTACAAAACGTTACGTAGATAATGTACAGGAACATTATTAAAATAGAGCTACATCATAATTCGCTTACAGGTAGCATCCGAAATACGAATGTCCGAATGATGGGGATAAAGTTCGAATTCTCGTTTATAACAGCCAGGGTAGAAGTGCTGCGCATGCGGCATATGCAAATCTAGAGTCTCTCTGGAAAGCAAGAAAGTTTTATGCTAATCACTTGATCAGCGTCTTTATACAAATCGTTGGAGGAGCTTCGTGGTGGAAGATGATTGGTCAGATATCTGTGTGGATGTCTCTTTTGAATCCTCCAAGGGTTTTAGTAGAAATGCGGGTTTCAAACTTGATCAATGCAGATGTTGC
This sequence comes from Amaurobius ferox, assembly GCA_951213105.1. NCBI lineage: Eukaryota > Metazoa > Arthropoda > Arachnida > Araneae > Amaurobiidae > Amaurobius > Amaurobius ferox. The sequence goes on from OX578143.1 coordinate 22,827,848, forward strand.
TTTTTCGTCCTCGGATATTCAGTGGGTAATGTCTGTGCGTGCACACACTAGGAAAGGTCCATCGTATGAGGTCTGTGACTGTCGTCATGCGAAGTACAAAATTATGTGTTAACTTGGGAAGTTCCTTGGGATTCCTTGTGGTTCCTTTTGCATGAAAACTGGAGGTTCTTCAATTTAAATACAGTGAGCAGTATTGTGTTTTGCAGCTTGCAGAGAAATGGTTTGCGCTAAACTTGGAAATTCACTTAGCAACCTAGTATAGGGTGAATTTTACTCACTGCACAAGTAAGAGTATCTGCGTAGTACTTCTTTTGAAGCGGATTTTTGTACAGCTGTTGATTAGTTTTTGATTTTTCATGTCGGCCAGTAATCCGAATTTTGCTAGGAAGTCTGCATCTAAAATTTCTCGGAAAACATCGGCAATTACGACAATCCAAATGAATTTTCACTGTAATCCAAATTTTGAAATTAGTTTTGCTCCAAACGTTTTTAATTTGGTTCGTTTGCTGCTTAGAACGGGGAAATCTTTTTTTACTATAGCATTATGCGTGTTGCTTCGAAAAACCAATATCATTGCGTCGCTGTCGACTAGAAATTGTATATGAGATTGCTTGTCTTATAGGAATAAGAGACTGTTCCCAAGGCTTCTATGCATCGTCGCCGAAATGATCGAGCCATCTATTTTTCGGTTAAAAAACTTGCATGGTTTTACACACTTGCGAGCTCGTCTTTGAAATTTTGAGTGATACCAATACATATCGACATTTCGGGATTTCGATCGATATAGAGTTCGTAGTTTGGATCGAACAGTAGTTTGCAATTTTTTCTTTAATTGCTCTACGGTTTCCGTCAGGTTTGCAACTTGAGCTTCGAAGCGCAAAATATGACTATTCTCTGCCACTTATGATATTGAGAGTGATGTGGAAACACCGCATATATCATCCGCCATTTCAGAAATTTTCTGTAGCGATTCAGAACTAATTGATATGATTTGTTGCATATGAACAGGTAGTCGTTGAAAAAACAGCGTGCGAAGTACATTTTTGTCCAGGAGCGATCTTACATTTCGCGAAGTAACTGACTTGGTTTCCTATCTCCTAACTGCAATTCCTGCAAAAGGCTGCGAAGTTTTGCAACTTCAAAATCTGCAAAGTGCGTAATGATGCTATTTTTCAACGCAGAATAAGGTTCATTTTCAAGAGGTGTGCGAATTATACCTGTGGCATGAGTCAAGATATCACAATCTAGAGCTGCAATTATGCAATGGAATTTTGTTTTTTTTTCATTTACGATTCCGTAAAACAGGAATTGAGAGTTCAGGTGCAAAAAGCATACATCAGGGTTTTCCAGAACTGAGGTGCTTTGAAAGCAACTCTTGTGAGTTCTACAGAACTAAAAATCTTCTTTCGGAGCTGAAGCGCTTTTTGCATCGCTGCCTGATGTCAAACGTGTTTCGATAGACTCAGTTGTAGTCATAGTTTCGTTAGAAACTACGGAAAACGTGCCTTTTCAGACGTCACTTAAATTGAAGTAGATACTCACATAAATTGAAGCATCTAGTTTCCGGTGAATTGGAGCCTCAGGAAAGTTGGATCCACCACGTCTCCGGTAAGTTGGATTGGAGACATTACGTTTTAGTAAAGTTGGAGCTATCAGATCTCAGGGTCACCACTCGATGGTTTAGGGCCATACATAAGGCGAAGTTGAAGAGTATCCGGCAAACATGAAACATAGATTTATTTACAAGATCATTACATAGATTATATACTGGAACATTACGTAGATTATATACAAGAACATTACATAGATTATATACAGGAACATTACGTAGATTATATACAAGAATATTATTACAATAGAGCTACATTACAACGCGTGCAGCATCCGAAATACGAATGTCCTAATGATGGTGATAAAGTTCTGAGGCTCGCTTCTAAGAACCAGGGTAGAAGTGTTGCGCATGCGGCATATGCAAATCTAGAGTCTCTCTGAAGAGCAAGAAAGTTTTATGCTAATCCCTTGATCAGCGTCTTTACACAAATCGCTGAAGGAGCTTCGTCATACATTATCCACGCAAAATATTTAGGCATGGTTGAAAAGTGTTTATGACTTTGTTCATTCATTTTGTCTCTCTGTCCGTTCGCACGATAACTGCCATAAAAATGACTTTATCAAAATAAAATTTAGTATGTTATTGAGACTGTTAGTGGGACATACGAGAATGTATATGAATAATATCACCCAATTAGTTTTGGATTGAACCCTGGTTGAAAAATTTAAATATATTGAAACCAATGAGACTTAATGTTTCAAACATTTTTTCAACGAATTTAAAATTCACAAACTGCTTCGAAAGTTTTAGGAAATATTCAAATTATCCCATATAATATATACCAAAAATTTCAGCAAAATATGTCCGGTAGCTTAAAAAAAATTAAAATAACAATTGCACCCGTATTATATGAAAAGGTCAAGTGCACCACTTCAAAAAAAAAAAAAAAAAAAAAAAAAAAAAAAAAAAAAAAATATGGCATCCATCTTTTTTGCAAATGTCAAAAACGTGATTTTTAATTTGTATTTAGTGTTGCGACCGTCCTAAAAGGGCTTTACTTTTATTGTTGTTGAGACTCAGACCGTCCGACTTACCAGAAAGGTGTAAGGTAACCGTTTAGACGGCCGGGAAGTGCCACCCAATTTAGGCCGGAACCCAGTGGGGGAGGTATCCACAGGAACCGTACCCTCTTTCCCCTACCACCAACCTCACGGAAGGACTTTCGGAGCCACATGTTTAACGTGATCGTACTGCGTATGGCACGGCGGCAGTTGTGGCAGCGTGCAATACCAGCGCGCAAACTACCGGGCTACCGCGCCCGAAATGTGCCAACAGCACGCGGAGTTCCATTCGCGGAGGCTGTGATCCAAATATTTTAATATTGTAGAGTCATAAAATATTTATCATGGTTATGTTACTAATAAAAAATACACAAGTACATACTTTGAAAGATGTTTATGGGTCTGAAGGGAAAGGGGTGTAACTTTTTATGTGCTAAAATATAGATATTGAATAAAATAAAAAAAATTTAGAGCACAATTTTTATTAATGTAGTCTAAATATAAAATTTTAACTAACATAAATGATATATATATCTATAGCCTATTATCACTTAAATTCAGCAATTGCAGTTATATTGAAAGTACTTTTATAATAGACATACGTGAAAGAGATTAATTATTAAAGTTTTATTACATATTTTGCATCCCTGGGAGGGGAAGGGGGTCATACATAATCCATACTCATGTCCTAAAGCTAAGAATAATTATATACATTTCAATAGGAGAAATACACATTTTGCTCTGTCACTCTTAATGTACTATACATAGAAAAAAAAACTTTCTGTAGGAAATAAAAGAACTTAGAACACTTAGCAGATACACAACAAATTGAAATATTGCATATCTATTTTATGAAGTGTATATCCATGAATAAAAATTGACAAAGCACTGAAAAATGATTTGGAATAATAAATTTCTTCATATAAAGACATGAAAATTCATTAAAGAATAACGTTTCACTTTATCACAAATTTATCATCTGAAGTCATTTTTCTATGATTTAACTTATATATAAATTTTTGATCCTTCAAATGTTGTATTCAACCGATGTAGCGCCATCTACCGCAGAACGTTGTCCCTACGAGCCGTATATAACGGATTTCTTAATGGACAAATTCTGTTATAATGGCTATATACATTTTATTTTATTTATAACCCGACAGAGCAAAAGTATAATTTTTTGCGACGGAATCTATTAAAGTAGCACTAGATTTAGCCAAATCAGATATATATTTTTATTTTTGCGTAATCCTAAGGTAGACCAATAATATCATTATAACAATATCATTTATATGCAAATAACTTCGTTCAATATCAGAGGTAAGAGAAAACAAATATATCTCTATATCTGTTTATAGCGCTATATGATATCTCTATTGTCGCACCAAACTATATGTCGATGGGCTAAGAGACGATTGTAGCGCCAAAGCAGAACGTAATTCAAATCAGATAAACACATTAGATATAACGACGAAATGTACTGGCCAGACATTAGACAGTGAAATTTTTATAGTATTATGCTCTACCTGCATTCTATACTTAGTAAGGCTATTGAATATCAGTGCCATTATATGCTTTAATTTTTCTATTTCAACTCATTTTCCTAAGTTATTTAAGTTATATATTTCTTAAATATATTAAATTATTGAAAATGTTTATCTCTACATAATGTTCTGTAAATTTTCCCAATTATTTTATTAATAGCCTTATTACATTTAAAATGCTATTTCGCATTTCATTTTTGATAATCAATTCTGGCTATAGTTTTATTCTAGGTGGCACGATTAAATTTTTTATTTCCAAGTTCATTTAATTTATAATCCTTAGAATTTCACCATAGCAACTAATTTTTATAATGTTACATGGTGCTAATTTATTTTATTAAATGCCATCCATATCTAACACTGAGTTCTTCATGATTTATAATATGTCACGTGCTCAACATTTTTTAATTTCACAAAGTCCTTGATATATTTATTGCCCATAATAACTTTATATTATTCTGTGGCAACTTTTATTGTTTATTCACTTACTAGCAACGATTACTCGGCGTTGATCGGGATTTACGAAACAAAACTCTGATAAAAATTAAACCCGAAAATATAGGTCTCTTAGTGAGTGTGAATCTTATACATTGTTTTTCCACCATGAAAGAAGTAAATTCATTGCAATAAATTTATTGCATAAGAAAAAATTCATTGCACTATATATGGCATAGTTTCTTCCTGTATACGGCACGCCCTTCGCAGCTATGGGTGGTCCTGGCTAGCAGCGTCTCAGAATGTGATTTTTAGGTATCCACAATTGATGTACAGTTAATATGTTCTGTTTGAAATACGCACAGTTTGAAAGGAAAATATGTACAGTTTGAAAAGTAAACTAAAATTATACTTAACATTTGCAATGTTGCCTAGTGTTTAACACATTAAATAGCATTATCCTAATTTGTTATGTTTTTCCGCAGTGCTTGTTAATCTCCGCAATGCTTGTTAATAACAATTTAAACATAGATAAGATTTGATTGAAATTGAGTTTTTGAAATTTTAAATGATAACCTTACCATTAAAGGACATACTTATTCACGCATTGCTTAAGCACGGCCACACTCTTTGGCCAATCAGAACCGTTTCTACTTATTTAACGCATTGCCTAACCACAGCCACTCTTTGGCCAATCAGATCCATTGGATCATACATACATACTTTTCTTCTTTATATATATAGATAGATATTTTTATATTTATTTATTTATCATTCAAATCAAAAAATATTATGATATAAGAAAGAATCTTCATAAAATGCTGATAATTTGATTTCTTAATACTTTTCGTTGTTGAGTAAGCCTGTGATAAATGAACCATGGTGATAGAATTTCCATTTAAATTCATATATATTTTTTTTCCAATGGCCAGGCATTGACTCTTTCATCTTCGCCTATACATCGGCCAGAACCGCAAACCTCTCAGCCGTCATATGGTGTTGCACCAGTGGGGGTGGTAACACATTGCGCCCAACAACACAAACATCTATGCCTGAAGTGGGACTCGAACCCACAACCCAGCAGTCGAGCGATCACTAGGAAACGCTTGCCTTGACCGCTTAATCACCGCGTCGACTTATTTTGCCAACAGCACACGGTGTTCCCAGGTGATCACCCACCCAAGTACTAACCGCGACTGATGCTGCTTAACTTCGGTGATCTGACGGGAACCGGTGTTTTCAGCACGGTAGAGCCGTTGGCTCTAAATTCATATTTCAAACCTGCGATTTTCAAAAGTGTCTAATACATTCAATAAACTCCCACAAACTCGGATATTTAATTGACTTTCACGTTTGAAACCTACGATTTTCAACCTTTTTCGTTGGGAATCATGGAGTTAGAGAGCAGAACTCCTAGATAAGAGTTTCGTTTTCCATTAATATCTCGACAACCCCTTGACCGAGAAACTCGAAACTTGGACTAAGTTTATGAGGGCTAATTCAAAGTTATACACAAATTTTTATTAAGTCCGGTGCAGCTGTTCTCCCGTGGTGGTGAAACAAGCGAAAGCTGCGTTTTTTATTAATATCACGACAACCTCTAGTGATAAAAACTCGAAACATGGACTAAATTTTAAGTAGGGCTATTTCAAGACTAACCACCAAATTCCATCAAATTCGGTTCTGCCGTTCTCCCGTGATGCTGGATCATACATACATACATACATACATACATTATATATATATATAGATTTTAAATATTTTTCATCATTATGGAACTGCAATCTCTCACACAATATCTTGCTCAGCCAACAATAGCACTCCCCCCCACCTCAATGCAATCAACCAAATAATTTGACTCCACTTGAATCCAGAGGAATTAATAAGCCTAAAGTCTCACCAACTGTCAGCAAATATGGTGTTAGGATGGTTGCCTATAAAAATGTCCATCATTCTTGCTCTTCGCAACCAGTAACATCTGTACCTGTTCATGTACCAGTTGTACCAGTCACTCCCACCTCGTCAAGTTTCTTCTCAGCCTCTGCTCCGTAGATTACAAACATATTACAAACAATCAACTGCAATGAACTACTTGAATCTCTACGGATGATATTAATTCCGACACAATACATTGGATTCAACTGATATCTCTAACAATGATGTGTATAGTGATTTCTTATTGAAAGTCTTGAACAATACTGATAAATTACAAAATTGTATATATATATATATATATATATATATATATATATATATATATATATATATGTGTGTGTGTGTGTGTTTATACGCAATCGAAGGTTCAGAACCCCTCTAAATTTTTGAGTGAAATTTTGTAAAAATCACCAAAAGATCAAAACCTCTAATAAAGTTACACAAATAGATATTTCTTATGTAATTTTTCATTAGAAAACGATTAACATAAATTTTTGAACGCTAGCATGAACCGTTCTCGAGATATTGCACATTTAAAAAAAAATATTAAAAAATTATATAAAATAAAAAAAATATATTTCCTATTGAGAAACATGTTCACTTCTCATATGTAATATCATGTGATAAATTTAGTGACATACTTCTCGTGGATCTAGCTCGTTCTATACATGAAAAATATACTTTGAGTAATACTTTTGTATTTGAACGCCAATAGTCGTTTATCTGCTATAAGAATAAATTATTTCTCCTTCCATAACGCTTGGCGAGATTTTGGCGACGTATTTGTCGGAATGTCGCCAACTTGGCGACTGTTTTAAATATTAACAAATCTAAGAAAATTTCTCCAAATGAATAAAAATGAAGCTGAATCAATAAAAATAACGATTATTTGACGAGAATTCAATATCGTGGAAAAAACATAAGTATATACTATAAGAAATACCTATTTTGTTTTTACTGTAAAAGTAGTAAATACATTGCATCATATAAGGAAATTGCTGTGCTGCCCATATCAGATTTTTTTAATTAAAGTCCAATTTAACAGAATGAAATAATGCGAGATAAGCCACTGCGAGATTACCAAATAAAAAAAGAAATTAATTAAAAATGCAAATTTAGTGTTATTTTGTGCAATTAATATCAATTTAATGAATTATTAATGATATAAAGAAAAAATGAATTTGAGTCTGCAGGGAAAGTCATGTGATACCAACATCACATTTTTAATTTCTCCTGCTACAGCTTTTCACAAAAAAATTTCGAAATTTTAGTATTCTGTAAAAAGAGAATAGGCAAGAGTTTTCTATCAAAATATAAAAATCTAACACTGTGAATAAAAGTATTTTATATTTTATGAAAGTGCATTTACTATATTTTGGAAGAAAATATGAAACATTTTCCGTTACATATTTTTTCAGTCTAGTAGGTAGGTGATCGGTTATGGCTGTTGCGTTCCTATAACTGACATTTTATGCGTCTGTAGCTTATTATGCAGCCACAAGCGATTAAACAACTAATTTGTGAGAAGATGGCAAGCACGTCAAAGTTAAGAATCTTTTTAAAAAATTTGAAAAGAAGAGGCCAAGACGCATAGACTGCAAATTAAGAAGGGATCTCTACAGAAATCTTAAATCCATCCCCAAATTGATGGAAATCACGCCAAATGCGAGGTAATGGTTTGCAAATTTTGAATTCCGTGTGACGGACATACCTTCTACTTTTAAATAAATAATTTACACAACTAGTTTGTCAAAAGTTTGGCCTTGAGCCTTATTTATCCTCAAGGCATAAGCTAATTGGACAGAAAACTGGCGACAATACAGCATAAATGGTAATGTCGCAGACTTCCTTTTCATTCTTAATGAATATTTATTATACATATGATACAATTTGAAATGTAATTAATAACTTACCAAAAATCAAACTTCTACAAAGCGTGGGAAAATATATAGTCACGATTCTTTAAATGTATAGCATTGTAGTAAATTCATAATTGTTGAATTTTACAAACACACATAAAATTTCGCAAACATTGTTGTTATGAACAAATAGAACATTTCTCAATCATTATTGTCATGAACAATTACGTTTCATTGTTGAAAACGCTGTTGCCATTCCAAAAAAAACAATTATTTAAATAAAGTTCTGAACTACCTGTATTTATGTATTTTGAATAGTTAAAAATCTAAATATTAATTATTTGAGATGCCAACATCATTTTAACAATGAAAGTTTGAAATTTGAAGATACAACAAAGAAATTAAAATGGGTGTCTACACATGGCAATGCATTATAAATCTTCATGCCAGATTACAAATCATTTGATGCCATAGGTCCAGCGTTAGCCCTGACACAAAATTTCTCTATTTAAAAAGAATTTGGACAGCGGCTACATCGAGCATTTTTACTTTCCTTATATACATAGTATAATGTATAAGGAAAGTATTGTGACGGGGTTGCAAATTCGAATTCTAGTTTTCGACGGGAGAGCACGTTTCAAGCATCCCTGATCACGAATCGAACATTTTTGAGGTGATTTCTCGCTCTATGTGTGTGTGTGGTATTTGTGTGTGTGTGTGTGTGTGTGGTGTGTGTGGGGGTATGTGTGTGTGTGTGTGTGTGTGTGTGTGTGTGTGTGTGTGTGTGTGTGTGCGTGTACGTGTGTGCGTGTACGTGTGTGCGTGTACGTGTGTGCGTGTACGTGTGTGTGTGTGTGTGGCATGTGTGTGTGGCATGTGTGTGTGTGTGGTGTGTATGTGGTGTGTGTGTGGTGTGTGTGTGGTGTGTGTGTGTGGTGTGTGTGTGTAGTGTATGGTGTATGTGTGTGTGGTGTATGGTGTATGTGTGTGCGTTTGGTATGTGTGTGTGTGTGGTGTGTGTGTGTGTGTGCGTGTACGTGTGTGCGTGCACGTGTGTGCGTGTACTTGTGTGTGGTATGTGTGTGTGATATGTGTGTGTGTGTGTGTGTGTGTGTGTGTGTGTGTATGTGTGTGTGTGTGTGTGTGTGTGTGTGCACGTGTGTGTGTGTGCGTGTACGTGTGTGTGGTATGTGTGTGTGTCAGTGAGTCTGTGGAGACGATAACTGACGAACGAATAAACCGATTCGAACGAAATTTGATACAAAAATTACAATTCGTGAATACTGAAAGTCTGTTGTTTTTATACGGAATCGAATGTTCAGAACCCCCTCTAAATTTTCGAGTGAAATTTTGAAAGAATCATTAAAAGATCATAACCTCTAATAAAGTTGCGCAAATAGACATATCTTATGTAATTTTTCATTAGAAAACGATTGACATAAATTTTTTAACGCTAGCATAACCCGTTCTCGAGAAAAAAAATTTTCAAAAAAATTATCAAAAAATTATATTAAATAAAAAAAAATATTTCCTATTGAGAAACATGTTCACTTTTCATATGTAATATCATGTGATAAATTTAGTGACATCATTCTCGTGGATCTGGCCGTCACCCCCGATAGAAGAGGCCGAACTTCTGCCCCTCTCTGCACCTCGAAACGTATGAGCAGTAGGCCCATGTCTGGCCTTCGAATTCCCCCGTCTCAACTTTTCTGGAAAGTTTCTCCCTAGTACAGTAGCCCACACAAAGAAGTATCGTATGTGCAGTGCAGTGCAGTACGTAGGCTCGCGCTCGTGGATGCATAACGTTTTTTTTAATCATATTTTTGAATGTCTTATATGTTAGTTCATGATTTAATAAACATTTTGACCTGCATACCTTCGACTACATACCTTATAACATGGGATTACTAATTACCTTATTACCCTAATGTTAGATACTGAAAATGCTATTTAGAAGTAAGTGCTTACCATTTTTTGCTTATTATCATGTCATTTAAAATTACTTAGAATTTTAAATATAGGGCAATCAAATTATTGATATTCAATTAAAGCTAACTGGATTCTAACTTGTTTTGTTGCTAATTATAACGTCAACAAACATTTTAGAGTTTTCTTAGTTTGTTTTAAAATTTTATTGTTGTCATATTAATTAAGAAAACTGCCTAGGCACTTGTAAAATTAAGCTTTGTTAAGTAATTGTGAAATATTTAAAATCATTCAATGTTTAAAATGTATATTTTATCAAGTTAGCTTGTGTCATTCATTGCATTTACCTAGTGTACTTAATATGTTGTCATAAATTATTCAGTTTCCTGCAAATATTGTAAAATTACTTTAATAATGTTGTTAGTTGTGTGATATTTTATAATAGACTAGCAGTATGTCCGTTCTTCGTACTGAGTATATAATTCAAAAAACTTAAAATTCAGAATTTGATGTGAAGTTTTAATATTTGGAGACTCTATTTTTAAAATTTTATAATAATTCTACTGAAAAGAAAATAGGTGAGCTCTACCGTGCTGAGATAATAAACAGATAGATGTACAACATACAATTTTATGTATACTGCTTATAGCAGATATACCCGACATTGCCCATGATTTAAAATATGTGCGAATTCCAGCAGTGTTCTAAATGACATTCTTACATAAAACATTCTATTAAAATATTTCATTTAATTCTCCCTTCACTTAATTCTTCTAAATTTAATTCTCCTTTCTGTGTTTACTATACAAAATTATCTTCAAACAGATCTGAAGAATAAAACATCCTCGTTTGAAAACAAATTTTAAAATATATATGAAATTGGATCAATAAAATGAAAGCGCTAAACTAGTATAAAAATGGATATCACATTTTCTTTTATATCGATTTCTTTATTAGTTAGATCTTAAAAAATGTAATAATCGTCTGCCTAATAAACACATTTGATTTAATTGCGTTGCTAAGCTACATGATATAATTTTCTTAATAAATTTGCGGAAAATATATCATCTGCATAATTCTATTTTTATGGATGGTTTAATTGTGGGATGTTTATTCATATCTCGACAATCCCTGGTCCTAGAAACTCGAAACATGGACTAAGTTTTAAGTAGGGCTATTTCAAGGCTACCCACAGAATTTTCATGAAATTCGATGCAGCAGTTCTACCGAGATGATGAGATAGATAAACACACAGACAGATAAATGTATTTTCAATTTTATTTATATAGATAAAAAAATGTCATTCTCTTTTTAAGATATTATCAATAGTAAGAAATCGTAGCAATAAAAATGTTACACAAACGTTATGGAAGTAAAATAATGTAAAATGTAATATTTCACACATCAAATAACATATTTTTAACTGTTTGATAAGTAAGTAATTCCATATAAAAGATTTAGTATCTTAATATATTGCATGTATATTTTTTATTACTTGTTATGGCATGCTGAAAGTTTAAAAGAGGATAAGAAGTCATTTGTGTTTTGGTTGTGCACATTTTTTTTATGTAGAAAGTTATTATGTTATTGAAAATTGTTAAAATAACTTGGAAAAGAGCAAAGAAACTAACTTACAATTTCAAGTTACCATTGTATATTTCATTATATTATAGTTAATGTTATTTTAATAATAGAAAGCTAATTCAATCTTTCCTATATTTTCACTTCAATGGAATTGTAAATGAAATATTAGTACCAAAAAGTTTTATTATACAGCTTTATTAAATTTTCAAAGCCCCTGAGGTATTTCAAACTCTAGAATTAAGCAAAATTGTTTACAATTTGTTAATGTGTGATAGGAAAAAAAGGAGTATAAGATGTGCTATATTAGAAAACCTGAACTTCTACAAATTATAGTGCATAGGTTAATGAATGACATTCAACTAGTATTTTATCTTAATTCTAAATCATTTTACAATTTATAACAACAACAAAAAATGAATAAAATAAAATGAAATAAAGATAAATAAACACGTAAGCATATTAGAAATTAAATTCTGAGTTTCTTTTTAATGCTCATCTTATGATATTTAAATATATAGTATTCAGTAATTAATTTAGTTTCTGCATACTTTATCTGTAAGTACGCATACTTTAGCTGAATGTACTAAAGAATTATTCAAATAAAATGCCTGATTAAGCAATAAATATACAGGGTTCTTTTTCAAACTTTTATTAAAACACTAACTGAATGGAATCCTTTCATCTTTGCTCCCACAGTGAATTTGAGTCATTATAAATATTTTATTTTAAGAAAATGTACAGCAATATTAATATTATAAATCACCCATTTTAATGAACATTATCGAAAATACTAAAAATTTCATGAATATTATTTGATTTACTGATAAATTATGATTCCTTTACATCGAACAGAGCATTAAAAGGGAAGCAAATAGCAAAAGCTCCGATCGCGATCTGGAAGAGCTATTTACTCGCAGTGGGCCTATAAGCCAAAACGTCAGAAGTTAGAGCTCCGGCCGGAGGATCTAGCTCATTCTATACATGAAAAAATATATTTTGAGTAATACTTTTGTATTTGAACTCCAATAGTCATTTATCTGCTACAAGAATAAATTATTTCTCCTTCCATAACGTTTTGGCGACGAATTTGGCTGAATGTCGCCAACTTGGCGACTTTTTTAAATGTTAACAAATCAAAGAAAATATCTCCAAATGAATAAAAATGAAGCTAAATCAATAAAAATAACGACTATTTGACGAAAATTCAATATCTTGGAAAAAATATAAGTATATACTATAAGAAATACCTATTTTGTTTTTACAGTAAAAGTAGTAAATACATTGCATCATATAAGGAAATTCCTGTGCTACCCATATCAGATTTTTTTAATTAAAGTCAAATTTAACAGAATGAAATAATGCGAGATAAACAGTTCATAAGTTCATAAGAGAAATTAGATTCAGCGTAGCCTGGCAGGCTCATGCTGAAAAATTATATCATATTTGCATCAATACAAATATTTTATATTGAGTTAAATTTGAAGTAAGAAATTGGAAAAATGAAATCGTGTTTTGTGTCAATTACCATTTCAAAAGTGTTCGAAATGAGTTCAGCAAATCTTAAAATTTGTGGAAGCTTTATTATATTTATTTTCAGAAAACAAAATAAATTATACATTTTGTTATACAAGCAAGTAATTATATGCATGTATACAGATCAAGCATTAAAGATATTTATGTTACCGTTACGCAGTCGCAGAGAACTAACTTAGTAAAGGAATATAATAGTACATATAAGATATTGCATTGTGGTCAGAAATAAAGATACGGTCATGGAACATCAAAATCTGGGACACAAGTCCTCATTTCCCATCGATAAGAAATCACTCGGAAAATCAACTTATTTGTTTGTTCAAGTAGAACTCTGTGGTATTCTGTACGTGATTATATTTCAATTACTTTTCAATCAATGGGAGTGAAGTAATACATACATTTCTTTGAAGCGGACGCTGAACAGCGATAATTTTTACTTTCCCTGCCATTCATTATAATGTATAGGGAAAGTATTGGAATCATGCCGAAAATCGTAACTCGAGTTTTCGACGTATCTACACGTTTCGATACCTCCAGAATACGAAAAAACCAATTTTAGAGTGACGTCTGTGTGTGTGTCTGAGTGTCTGTCTGTCAGTGCAATGTATTTATCCACTTCATAAAATTTGGTGGGTAAGTCACTTGGGTATGACCCAGGTGCTGATTAGTTTTTGGTACGATTCGCAAAAACAAAACCCGCTTTTTTTTTGCGAAATGGCCCGCAAAAATCTCATTTATCCACTCTATCTAAAATACTAATTGAACAAATTTCACAAAATTTGATATATAAGCTGCATGTGGAATACTCTGGTGCTGATTAGATTTTGGTATTATTCGGAAAAGAACAACCTGCCTTTTTTTACGAAATGGCCCTCAAAAATCGCCAAAATCTAAAACAAAAGCTATGTATGTTCAAATATATCAATTAAATGCGTGTTTTATACGTAATTTTTGATGAGGTAAAGAATAAGAACAATTCTATTACTCTAGGACTAATAGTTTTCGAGATATTTAAGATTTTTCGCATTTAATTATGTCGCTTTTGGAAAAATATCCAATTACCGAATAAAAACAAAAATTAATTAAAAATGCAAATTTAGTGTTGTTTTGTGCAATTAAACTCAATTTAATGAATCATTAATGATATATAGAAAAAATGAATTTGAGTCTGCAGGGAAAGTCATGTGCTGCCACCATCAGATTTTTAATTTCTTCTGCTACAGCTTTTCACAAACTTTTTTCGAAATTTTGTATTCCATAAAAAGAGAATAGGCAAGAGTTTTTCATCAAAATATAAAAATCTAATACTGTGAATAAAAGTATTTTATATTTTATGAAAGTGCATTTACTATATTTTGGAAGAAAATATGAAACATTTTCCGTAACATATTTTTTCAGCCTAGTAGGTAGGTGATCGGATATGGCTGTTGCGTTTCTATAACTGACTTAGTATGCGCCTGTAGCTTATTATGCAGCCACCAGCGTAGAACGACTGATGTCCACTATGACAGCACTACAACTAGCCAGTTTCATTGCTGTCATTGAAGGTAATGATTATTTTAAGCTTACGAGCATAACAATCACAAAACCGGTCAATGTATGTTGCTATCGGAAAGGTTTAGACACGTGAACCCAGAGATCAGAAAACCATAAATTTAGGGGCGTCAAGACAGAGGGGGCCGAACGAACTCTTACGAAAGTTTGAAGTAATGCGACATTGGATGAAAAGGCAAGCCAATGGAGAAGGTGCTTGTTGCGTCACCCTGAATGCTGAAAATCAGAGAAAAGGGGGAATGACACCCTCGAGGAAAAAGAGCCACAACCTAAGACAGAACGAGACTTAAAAAATAAGAGTTCGAGATCCTGACAGTAAGAACGATGACTTAAAAAATATACTCGTGCGACAGGATGATATAACGATGATGATACTCAGTTAAAGATATATACGTATGACTTGGCGAATATAAATATGACTACATGAATGACATAAGTGTGAGTGTTTGAGTAAGCAGTACAATATGATCTACGAATTTACGTGGCGATGCATTACACTACGAGTTAATGCTAGTAATAAGGATGACATCAAGTACGTGCTGCGAACAAAGTTCAAACCAGACTTGAAGGTATGTGTTCCTCAAATATGATATCCGGTCCTAACCACACTCTAGGTATTTTGATACTGGTCTTACGTAGTCTCTCCGCCGAAATAATTAATAAGAAGAATAATTGTTGTAATCAAATAATAAAGTATTTTATGTTGTTAATAAATGTTTTATTGTTAAAGTTAAAATGGTGTGATCCATTTAGTATTATATTAATTAATTATTCTTTTACAGAACTCGCGCGAAAGATAATAATTGGAGGATTAATAGCGGCGCATAATGCAATGTACTACAATAATAATGAGTTCCATTATGTACGATTTTACGGCCATGTTAAGTTATATAATATATGTTAAAAATAATTAAACTAATTTGCAACTTTAAATTCCCTTTCCCACAATTATCAAACTCAAATTAATAAAAAAAAATATTCAGAAACATGTGCATTACAAAAACCTCTTAAATCTGTGATATCCACGGAAAGTGAAATACTGAAAATTATTTTAGTCAGATAATAGAAGAATTTTATTACTGAGGGCAGAGTAGTATTTTTTTTTAATAATAGGCTCTTTAAATGTGTTTATGTTAATATTATTATTTTTCTTTTTACAATTTTGTTCTTTTCAAAGAAACTCCAGGAAATGCATTGAAAATAATTAATGTTATTTATTAAATTTTTTGTTAATAATATTATGCGTCTTTAGAATTTTTTTTAGTGGCCTGTTAATCCGTTAATATAAATTGCTGAATTATTTCTTTATATCAAAAACAAAAGGAGTTCCAAAGTATTATTGACCTGAGGGCATCGAGTACTGAGATATTTTGTTAGCACCGTTTTCTATTTATCCGTTGTAAAATATGCGTTTTATTTATCTGTGAGATTTTGAGTATGAATAAATAGGATTATTATTATCTATGATGAGGCTTATTTCAGGATTTGAACAAAAGTTAACAATTAAAACTAATATTCTGTTATAATTTCATAAAAGTAGAATAATATTCTGATGTCTCCATAAGAATAAAGTGAATTACTTTATTTATCAAATTTGAAAATTTATTTCTTATTTGATAATTAAATTTTATTTATTTTCTTGAATTTTTTTAGATTCTCGTGTTTATCTTGTTCATGAGATGGATCTTGAAAAATCCACTATACAAAATTCTTTAAAAAAAATTACATATCTTCATTCGGAAAATTTAGTTCTTATTGATTGACATGAGAATCCGATTATTGTAAATATGGTGCAGTGGTTTGCTTTTGCAAGGTATTATTTCTTAATTTTGTACTTTAAGCTTCTAAAGCATTTTCATTTATTTTGAATTTTAACTATTTTATTCAGAGGAGATGTGTGTGTTTATCACAACAACATTAGATCATCGTGTTTATCACAACAACATTGGATCATCGTGTTTATCACAACATTGGATCATCATGTTTATGATCGTGTTTATCACAACAACATTGGATCGCGATTTTTTTTTTTTTTTTTTTTGTTTACGAGGATACGCGTTTTTGCATATGTTGCTAGCGAGCCTCTAACTCGCTCAAATATGGACCGTGGTTCAAGAAAGGTTGAAGACCACTGATATAAACCCTTCCAGACAGAACGTTGCTGATCTTTCCGCGGATCAGATAAGAATTTTGCAATCGGATAAGAATTTGTTATTTGGTGGTTGATCGTGTAAGTTAATACACACGTGTAAGTCTTTCCGGCCACTCATTTTGCTGCTCTAAGTCCTTGGACGAGCCGAGTGGTCTGGGCTTTCGACACGTGTAAGTCATTGCTCCAAGTCCTCTGGACGAGCCGGACGGCCTGGGGCTTTCACACGTGTAAGTCAGGGCCAACGGCCGTACCGTGCTGAAAACACCGGTTCTCGTTAGATCACCGAAGTCAAGCAGCATCGGGCGCGGTTAGTACTTGGTGGGTGACCACCTCGGAACGCCGCGTGCTGTTGGCCATCTCGGGTGCGGTATCCCCGTGGTTTGCGCGCTAGATTTGCACGCTACCACAAATGCCGCCGTGTTCATGCGGAGTACGATCACGTTAAACATGTGGGTCCGTAAGTCCTTCCGAGAGGTTGGTGGTAGGGGAAGGAGGGTACGGTCCCTGTGGATGCCTCCCCCACTGGGTTCCGGTCTAAATTGGGTGGCACTTCCCGGCCGTCCATACAGTTACCTTACACCTTTCTGGTAGGTCGGACGGTCTGGGTCTCAATAACAACACGTGTAAGTCAATTCTTTTTAGTTGATTCATTTTCTCAATTTATTTCAATTTATAGCATATTGGGGTGCCTAATAGCTTTTTGTTCACAGTAACACGGCTATTAAATGAAATGTGCTATTTGAAGCTAGTGTATTGTAGTCATCCCCTGACGATTTTACAAATAATACATCACCTTAAATCCTTTATTCGTCATTCCATTTTTTAAAATAATCGATTTAAATTATAATGACTGTTTCCTGTTTTTTCATATTGATGACTAGCGTTCTCTAGAGTTTTTCTGGTTAGGAAGTTAATTCTTTTGTTTGTTATGCATGCTTGTTATGCTACTTATATATATATATATATATATATATATATATATATAATTGAAATCAAAAAAGAGGATAAAGCTCAATGGAGGGGAAACAAAATACAATGCATGCAATGGCAGAGGAGGATTGCGACTCCTCAATCCCGTTTAAAGCTGCTTTTCCAGCCCGGGCAAACGCTCACGGAACCAATGCATTGCAAAGGTTGATCCCCCATACGTGCCTAGTCAGAAGCACCCAAACATGGAGAGCGTACAAAAGCAGCTTTAAACGGGATTGAGGAGTCACCATCCTCCTCTGCCATTGCATGCATTGTATTTGGTTTCCCCTCCATTGAACTTTATCCTCTTTTTTGATTTCAATTGTATATTTACTTCGGATTAAAGAGCAGCATTTGCGCCTGTTCCTTGGTAATATTAATTTACATCTTTGTGATTGCGTATAGCACTTGTCGTATATTGTTTATATATATATATATATATATATATATATATATATGTATATATACATAAGTATATATTAGAAAAGTAGCCGCCGCCGCTGTTTGACTAATTTCTCGTTTCTCGAGATTCTTTGCTTCGTACCGCAAAAACTATTGCATATAAAAATATGAAATTTGGTACATTTGTAGAAAAATATTTGGGAAATACACTGAAATAAACCGTTTTTGATATATGCTGTAGTTTGAGAAATATTTAATGTCAAAGTCAAAGATAAAATATTTGAGCTGCGAGTTCGCGTCCTGGATAGACTAACGATAGCAAGACCACGGATTTTTGCAGGCAGGTACCTACATGGGTGAATTTTTGCAGGACGGAGACCCTTTTTTTATTTCGATGTAGGTTTTGAGATATTTTACTTTTTATGCACTTCTGAAGTGATTTTTTTTTTCGTATCGGCACGTCTAGCTATTTCTCTGTCTCGTGTCGTAAAAACTATTCCATACAAAAATATGAAATTTGGTACATTTATAGAGAAATAATAGGGTAACACGATGAAGTCAATCGTTTATCGATTTAAACTTTAGTTTGGCATGAAATAGCTTGCGAAGCGAGCTCATAATCAAGGAATTCAGTTTTTGGATTCCCTGGGATAAAAATCCCTGCTTTTCCCTCCTGCTTAAAATAGACAGGGATAGAAACTAGATTTTTGAAACTAGAATTTTTGGGAAAGATACTTATGAAGCGAGCTCTGCCAGCGCAGTGAGTAGTAGGCGAAACCTTCTGAAAGGGGTTGCGAGAGCGGAGCGAGCAGGGAGCGGGGCCACCTAGTACATATATATATATATATATATATATATATATATATATATATATATATATATATATATATATATATATATATATATATATATATATATATATAAATATATATATATATATATATATATATATATATATATATGTATGTATATATACACTGACTTCCAAAAGATAACCACGCATGATGCAAATTTTCATTTTCCGAAAGCGTATTTGAATTTGAGTGGCTGAAAATTGCTGCTGATGTTGATGGCAGTATGCAAATATCGTATGTTACAGCCAATCACAATTGCCTGTCCGGATATATGTTAATTAAGCAGTCGTTGAAGACGCCAGCCTTTTGAAGGGTTTGTGGAGATGCATTTAAATGCTGATACAAAATGTTTATAACTTTTGTAGGATTCTTTTTGGGTGATATTCGTGTTTCTATGGCTGAAGGAAGATGAATGGCGTATAGTGAGCGCTGGCGTGCTGTCGGACGCATTGGAGCAAGACAGTCAATCAAATATGTCGCTATTTTCTTTGGCGTTGATCATTCGGTAATTTCTCGATTATGGAAACAATTCCAAACAAGTCAAACAGTTGTTCGGAGACTTGTGCCTAGTCGTCCAAGGGTTTTAGCCCCCCCCCCCCGATGATCGGTATATTGCTATAGTAGCCACGCACAGTGAAGGGACTGTACGTTCTAGTACCACGTTTTTGTGTTTTACTATCCGTCCGAGCCAGAGGGGTAAGATTATTTAAACTCAAATATATAATTACGTTGTTTCAGAATATAGATGCTCAGACAATAAGCAAAAATAAAGCGATTTTAGGACGGATACAACACTAAATATAAATTAGAAAGAACTTTAAAAATCACGATTTCGACACAAGATGGATTGCATTGATCATTTAAACTCAAATATATTGTAATTGCTTTGTTTCAGGACATAGATGCACAGAAATTAAGCAAAAATAAAGCGCATTTAGGACGGATACAAGACTAAATAGAAATTAAAAAGAACTTTAAAAATCACGATTTTGACAAGATGGATGTCATATTTTATTTTGAAGTGGGTCATGTAATATCTTCCTATAATATGGGTGTAATTATTATTTTAATTTTTATTTAAAATACAGAATATATTTTGTTGAATTTTTTTTTCATATTTTTTATTAGATAATTTGAATATTTCCTAACATTTTTGAAGCGATTTGTGAATTTTAAATTCGCTTAAAACATGTTTGAAAAAATAGGTCCCATAGATTTCAATGTATTTCATTTTTTGAACCCGTGTTCAATCCAAAACTAATTGGATGATTATATTCATTTATATCCCCATATGTTCCACAGACCGTCTGAACAACATACTAAAATTTCCTTTTGATAAAGTCATTTTTACGGCAGTTATCGTGCGAACCCACAGACAGACAGACAGACAGTATGAACAAAGTCATAAACTCGTTTCAACTACGTTGTAAAGTGTTAAAAATAACAATATAAATGTAATTAAATGTTGTATTTTATGAATTTCAATTGTAAATGCAAAATGGGGATGAATTCATTTTCGTAAAACTTAATCATTCGAAAATATTTATGGAAAGAGTAACTTCCAAGCTACTGACGACACTTGCCGTCCATTAGCGACGAGTTTGAAAGAGGATTGAAATGGAAGAATAAAGTTCTCGCTAAAATGGACAACTTGATATTTTTTTTTCGGAGTTCTTCGTCATTTAAATTCAATCAAGAAATCATTTTTGGTGCAAGGAGATAAAAAGTCAGCTCTAGGAATGTCATTTACTTGAATGAGAAAGCTTATATTTTTCATGAGATTAAATCTTTATATGAAAAAAAAAATCCGATATATCGTAAAATCGTATGAAGTTTCCAGAGAATCACCTTCCAATTGGAGCAAATTATAGAAAAAACAAAATATTCTAAAAACTCTCTTAAGAATCAAAGTTGTAAATTTAAACTATTAAATAATGTAAAGTTGTGGAAAATCAATCAGAATACTTATGTTACTGATTAATTTTAAAACTGTAATTGAAATAGTTTTTTTCTTTCAAGAGAGATATATAAAAATAATAAGCTTATTTTTGTTGCTAATTAAAATGAAATATTATATTTAATGAAAACAACTTTATTCATTCGGTGGATATCATGAGAAAATCACTAGTAAATTCACGTTGCTAATATCCAAAAAACAGCTCATGATAATTTCGAAATAAGGGTGTGAATAATTTTCTCGTTAAATGTACAATCAGTGAAAGAAAATTCCGAACACCGTTCGTTATTCTAGCTCCTCTGGTCATTCAGTAAAACCAAATGTATTATTAGACACGAAATAATGTCAGCTATAAATAAATATACATCTAATTTGTATAATTATCTAATAATATGCAAATTTGATTTTGTATTAGATAATTATGCAAATATTGCATAATTAGCTAATTGCATAAGGTGTCTTCTGCATAAGGTATTGTATTCATATATTAAACTTTGTACCACTTTGATAAGGTGTTTGTATAAGGTGTCGTCCTCATATTAAACTGTGTACCAATTTGATAAGGTGTTTAAAGAAGGTGTCGCCTTCATATTAAAATCTGTACCAATTTCATAAGATATTTGCATAAGGTGTCGTTTTCATATTAAACTTTCTACCAATTTCATAAGATGTTTGCATAAGGTGTTGTTTTCATATTGCACTTTGTACCAATTCGATAAGGTGTTTGTATAAGGTGTCGTCTTCGTATTAAATTGTGTAACAATTTGATTTTTCAAAGAGTATCTCCCACTTTTGATAACTACCTCTGATTCTCCAAATCAAAGCACCCAGAATTCATATAACATTTATACATTTTAATTAATTGTTATGTTAATAAGGCGGATATTACAAAATAATAAGAAATATTTAACGTTATAGTTACTATCAATTCTGAACTTGATTAAATAAAACACTAAGTATTAAAAAATACATATAGTGTAAAAATTCGATTCACTTAATATCCATTCCAAATATGCAATAATAAAATAAAATGATTGTACTGAAAAGTACAGTCTAAAAGAGCTTCAATAATTCACCAATACAGTATACTAAACACAAATATTTAATCACCCATACCTAAAAAATCGAAATTAACAAATAGTAAGAAGGAATAACGATAGATGGCAGCACTAGACATATTACAACTTGGTATATTATTAGCTTAAAATAAGAATACTAGCAATCTACTAATTATAACAAAATAATTTAACTAAATTAATAAACAGTAAGGAGGAGGTCAATTTATAATACAGATAATCCAACAATAAATGTATTAATATAGACGATAAAAATGACTGAAAAAAATATCGGAAAATGCGAGTAACAAAATTCTTCTATTAACATTGGTCGAAAGTAGAATTAAAAAATAACAACATATAGGTAACATATAGGAGACGATATCTCGCGAACAAATCAAGCGATCCGAAAAAAATTTCATACAAAAATCACAATCAGTGCATATTGGAAGCTTATTGTTTTTACACGCAATCAATCAATTAGGAAGGTTCCGAACCTTCCTAAATTTTTAAATGACATTTTAAAAAAATCATCAAAAAATTAAAACATTCAATAAAGTTACGTAAATAATGATTTCTTATGTAATTTTTCATTGGAAAACGATTGACATAAATTTTCGAAAGCTAACAAAAATCGTTCTCTAAATATCGCACATTTTTCAAGTAAATTTATCAAAAAATCACATAAAATTATAAAAAATATTATCTACTCTGTGAAATCTGTTCATTTTCCATATGTAATATTATGCGATAAATTTTTATCATCATTCTCGTAGGTCTAGCTCATTCCATTCATGAAAGAAGATAATTTGGGTAATAGCTTTGTAATTTGACGCCATTAGTCGTTTATCTACCATAAGACTAACCTATTTCTCCATAAACAATGCTTGGCGAAAGTTTGGATGCGAATTTCAAGGAATATCGCTAACTTGGCGAGTTTTTTAAATATTGCCAAATTGACGAAAATATTGCCAAGTTGATAAAAATGCCACCAAATTGATAAAAATGATGCTAAATCAATGAAAATGAAGACTGATGGATGGAAATTCAATATTTTGAACAGAATAAGAATCTACTATAAGAGAAGATACTTTGGGTAATAGTTTTGTACTTGAACGCTATTAGCCTTTTATCTTCTAAGAATAACCTATTTCTTCGAACATAATGCTTGACGAAATTTTAGCGACGAATTTAGCGGAATGTCGCCAAATTGATGGAAATGTTTCCAAATTGATAAAAATGTCGCCAAATTGACAAAAATGGCGCCAAATAGGATGCAATATTGTGCAAATTTTTAATTCTGTCATATGACGGGCATACTTTTTATTATATAAGAAATGCTCTTCTAAGTATCTCAAAGTTGGCGCTATTTGGCCCCATATGGACGAAAATATCATCAAAATTGCAAAAATGACGCCAAGTTAATGAAAATGAAGCCTAATTGATGAATTTATTAATATATTTAAATATATGGATTACATTGCATATTGAGGATACTATCGATATTGATCATTATTAATTTAAAGTTGCGTAAAATATAAGTTAATTTGGTACGAAATAATTTTAGACGTTGTCATCCGGATGTACAATTTACCGTGCTAAATATACAATTTAACGTTACAAGCACTGTGCCGTGGATCTTTTCATCACTTTTTCACCGTTAAAGAAGTAAATCCATTGCGTTATATAAGGAAAGTCATCTGCTGCCTACATAAGATATTTTATGAATATCAAGATATTTTAGGGGTCGCTCCCATCTTTAGAGTACGAGTACGCGATGGAGGGTGGTTAGTAATATACAATTGTTGATTATATACAATTGGTTTATAATACAAAACTATTACATCAATAATAATTCAAAAGCGACAAAACAACGGTACTTCATTGCTTCAATTCATCACTAAGTACAGAACTAATAAAATTGGAGATATGCTTACGGCACTTTACATCATTAAAGTTTTTTGTTACGGTTTGGGTACTTTTCTAAAGATTTAGAGCAAATATTGCTTTTGGTCTTCATCGTTTGTAAGTAGTTTGTTGTCATCAATGATTAAGGCAATTACTCTTTCAGCTCTTCATTTACAACTCATACAGTTTACTGGTTTGTGATTTACGTCTAATTTACTGGTTTCTCATTTACTTATACAAGAAAATGGTTTATACTGAAACCTAGCACAGGAGTGCGCAAACTTATCTGAGTTCTTATTTTTTTTTTAAATGCAAACTCGGATTCACAGAACTCACATTTCGCGTTCCCAATTGGGAGCGCTACACCCTTAGCCGAGTGATACATATTTCTGAATCCGTTGCTAGGAGACGACAGTTTCATCTGGGATGCAATAAAATTACTACACAGATTCGTGTAACGAGTATACCTTCGACCCTGGTAGTGACCTCATAGTGACCTGGTGGTGACCTAATGCGATTTGAAAAAAAAAAAGAATTGATTTACTTTCTCATATGATGAAATATTTTGAGATGTTTGGTGAAGCGAAAATCCAAACTTTAAAAATAAAGCCCACTCTAATATACATAAACTAGAAGGTATGCCAGTCATATGACGGAGTTAAAAATTTGCAAAGCATTGCCTCCCATTTAGCGTTATTTTTTATCAATCTGATGACATTTTTATCAATTTGGCGATATTTTCGTCAATTTGGCAATATTTAAAAAAGTCGCCAAGTTTGCGACATCCCGTCAAATGTTTCGCCAAGCATTATGGACGAGCGGAGAAATGGGTTATTCATATAGTCGTTTGCTGTGTTATTTCCAAGATATTGAATTTTCATCAATTTGTCGTCATTTTTCATTGATTTAGCGTCAATTTTATCAATTTCGCGACATTTTCTTGAATTTAGCAGCATTTAAAAAGACTCGCCAAGTTGGTGATATGCCGCCAAAATTCGTCACCAGAATTTCGCCAAGTATTTAAGACGGAGAAATAAATTTATTCTTACAGTAGATTCTTATATTTTTTCCAAGATATTGAATTCTCAATTAGTCGTCATTTTTACCAATTTGGCATCAATTTTATCAATGTGGCCACATTTTCGTGAATTTGGCAACATTTAAAAACCTCTCCAAGTTGGCGATATTCCACCAATTTTGACATCAAAATTTCGTCAAGAGTTACCCAGAGATAGATAGAAAAACAGACAGATAAATCAAAGTGTTTATATTATACATACATATAGCTTATTTTAACAATTATTTCTATAATATTTTATTTTAATCGTTTAATTGGTACTAGGAGAACAAACAGACGTCAGTTGAACAGCGATGAGATTGAGCTCAGATATAATGAAAATGTGTAAATAGAGTGCGTTTCACATTGTGTTTAAACATATGCTGGCAGCTTTGTGTAGTGCATTTGTGGTAGACCAACGATGATTAAAAGGTCGTGAAGTGGAGCTTATCATAGTTGGATAACACTGCTGGATTGTCTGCTCTTGGGTAGTTGTCATCTTGACTCGAGTGGCACATTGAGGTGCTACATGAAATTGAATCATTACAAAAATACAGAAACACGCAGTTTGATATGAAAACTTTGGTGATGGTAGATTTCTTAAAAAATCGTGGTTTTTATTGTTTGTAATTCCTGTTTTACATTTGGTTAAAATTAAGTTTTAATTGTATTATGAAAACTATTTCCCCAGTTACTTGTTAATAGTGTTATGGGGTCCTTTAGATTCCAGAAGATACAACAATTGTTCAACAATGAGTTCAGAGATCAGGATGCATTTATCTAAACAGAAATAAGCGTAAACTAGATACAGTTAAAAATTCTATAACTATCTCATAAGGTTACAAAACAATCATCAGATAGCAACTATTATAAATAATAACAACATTTATAAATAATAAAACAACAATTGTAAATTAAATTAATTCAGAAACAAGGGAATCGCTTTCTCTAAACATTGAATATTCTCAATTAAAAGCATTTCTCTTTTTATACAGCATCGCTCTCTGAACAATGAGTCACATTAACTACCTACCATAGAATTTTGCCAAAAATCTGACATAACTGGGAAAATTCTTGAACAATCCTTAGATTCTCGAACTTTACTGAACATGTAATAAGTAGCCAAGTAGCGATATTTCGACAAATGTGTTGCTAATATTGCCAAATTTGTCGACAAGCTCTTGCACCTCACCGTAATATCAATGGTTAATGTATAAACAATGGTTAATGTATATGTTACTTTTGCATGGATGCAAAGAACAATACCTGATAATTGCAACAATATGCTGTTAAATCATTCTTCATTTAATTTCGAATAATAAATATTTTATCGGAACCAAGCCTAAAATTTCTACGATGTGATACTTTAAAACTGTTTTACCTTTGCAAATTCCATTTCCTCAATAAAACTTCAAATTTTAACAGCATTAACTATAATTATAAAGAATCTTAAGTAAATAAGGTCCTAATGCACACATGTTAAGTTGAAGTTCAACCAATTTTGTAATTTTCCAAACTTTCAATTCGATAAATATTAAATCATGCTCGGGAACATAAGCGATACCATCGGCATATTCACTCGACCAAGTAATGAAATACTTCGAATTATATTTTTTTTACGATTTTCATGCCGTAAAAATAACTTCTGGAATCATTTCAGATTTCGATCAAGATGCACATCACTTCGGGGTAAATGTCTGCAAAGAAAAAAAGATGGATTTTTTTTAAACTTCTCAAAGCTTTTTTATAAACTCATATATCACTACTTTTAGATGGCTCTGATGGATGTATTTTAGCATCTAGTAGGAAGATCTTGAGTAATTAAGTTTTAAAATGTAATGAAATGATATTCTACAAATGGATAGAATTTACTGAAGTTAGAATTCGAGTTACTCCAGCGCAACTAATGGATATATTCTTATTTCAACTTAAGAGTTATCGCAACTTTTTAAATATTTTTCATAACTGTGTTTGAAATGAATGTTTTGTCTCAGATTTTTTTTTATCTTTTTGGGTGGTATTAGAATTTTTTTATATGTTACGTTTTTAATTAAAATGCATCAGCTATAAAGGGAATACATTTTTCACTACAGCAGATCACAAGGGCTATGAAAGAATAACATCTATTTATATAAAATTTTTCTAACGGAATTATTATGCCTTTTTGTCTTTTGCCTCCTAAAGTCCACCTGATGAGAAAGCTGAATCTTTGCATTATAGTATCGCCCACAAGACAGAAACTAACGGAGAAGAATCTTTGATTACTCTGTGGTGGCAAAAAAATAGAGTATGGGCCAAAAAGTCTTTCTAGTCCATTTGAAAGCCCATTCGATGACCTAGAAGGCTGAATTTTTGCGCACTCAACTACGAGACGCAGGCGAGTTTTGATTCTCCCTCCCGAATGCAAACAGAATAGATAGGGTCTACAAGTATTTATAGACAATTAAGATGTCTCCCGGTGACATAGAAGGCTGAACTTTCATACATTTATTGATATGATCACAGAACAGAACCTGACTGAGCCGAATTTTCATTTCAGATGACTATTTTCGATGCAAATCGCCAAATATTGCTAAACAAAGTAAATTGCAACCTATTTTTGTAAGATTGCTAGTCCCCGTATTTGATAAGCTTGCACAATAGTGCCTAAATAAAGTGCTAATCTGAAACCGGAAAGACTCGACTCTGGTTATTAGCAAAGCGTACTAAGCTCTCTCAGCTAAAAGTAAACCGAGAACGTTCGACGCTGGTTATTAGCAAAGCACGCCAAACTCTAATCCCTCTCAGCTAAAAGTAAACCAAGAATATTCGAAGCTGGTTATTAGCAATGTGTACTACACTCTAAGCTCTCTCAGCTAAAAGTAAACCAAGAACATTCGAAGCTGGTTATTAGAAAAGCGTATCACACTCTAATCTCTCTCAGCTAAAAGTAAACCGAGAACATTCGGCGCTGGTTATTAGCAAAGCGTACCACACTCCAATCTTTCTCAGCTAAAATAAACCAAAAAATTCGACGCTGGTTATTAGCAATGCGTACTACACTCTAAGCTCTCTCAGCTAAAAGTAAACCAAGAACATCCGAAGCTGGTTATTAGCAAAGCGTACCACGCTCTAATCTCTTTCATCTTAAAGTAAGCCAAGAACATTCGACGATGGTTATTAGTAAAGCGTGCCACTCTCTCAAATAAAAGTAAATGCATCATTCGCAGCAACAAATTGGCCATTTCTTATTTTATCCTGAATTAAAATTTTATAAGCATCTTTGTAATTTTCTACATACATGGTAAAACATATATGAAATGTATAGTGACGGGATTGAAAATTCAAATTCGAGTTTTTGACGGATTTGCATGTTTTGAAAATATTTAAGTTGAATCAAAAGTTTTTTGGAGATGTAGGTATGTGTATATTTCCGTATGTGTGTATATACCTGTATGTGTGTATATGAATGTGTGCATAGGTAAACATGATACTTTAAGAACGAATGAAGCGTTTTAACTGCAAATTGGTACGACTATCAAAATTTGAAAACCTTACTGATATTAAACATAATAGACTAGGGCAGTGGTTCCCAAACTGGGGTCCGCGACGAGGTTTTAGGGGGTCCGCGAACAACACGCAATATTTAACTAATCAATAGTTAGCTTTAAAAAAAATAAAATTCATTATTTTTCTCCCCTCTTATTTTAATTTTATTTTTTAAATTAAATAATAATGAACTTTTTTCTAAATAACTTTGAATTAAATACATTCATGAAATTAATTTCAAACTGATAGGTTATATCTTCAAACAGAATTAAATTGCTTGAAAGTAGGTTTCGTTTTGGCGCAATGCCATGATTAACGGTGACGATACTCTGATGTAGCTCGGACGTCAAAGCACTTGTAACTTCGAACATTACTACACTAGAGACCGGACTACTAGAGAATACTACTAGAGACCGGATGACGTCAGCTTTGAATAGAGGGGGACGTAGCGAACTCCCGCCTCTCCCCTTGCAATATGGTTTTAAGGGGTCCGCGAATTTTTTTTTTCTCTGAGGGGGTCCGCGGACCGGAAAGTTTGGGAACAACTGGACTAGGGTATTCAAAAGACCCTCAAAATGTATCGAAAGATCTTTTAAAAAGTTTCTCAAATTCCAGGATAGTTAATCGCGTTAAATAAAAGATTAGAATACCACTGATAATTTATTAGAAAACCACTGATTTTAGAGCGCCGGTATTGACCATCTTTAAGATATTTCACATTATTTCAATAAATTTATTTAAAAAGTTACATTAAATTTAAAAATATCATTAGATAAATTATTTTCCTCTTATTTTCAAATGTTTTACGAAAAATGTATTATTATAATGTATTATTAATAGGTTATATTCACGAAAAAACAAACTTTTCATAACAATTTTGATTCCGGATAATTAGACGATTTTTTTTTCTTTTTGAGGAGACATTTTGACATTTCTTTTGCATCAGTAAATATTTTTTAACCGTTTCTGAAACAGTTGTCATCTACATATATAGAATAAACCGGCCAGTATAACAACCCTCATCAGATATTAAATATTAATGGAATTTTTGTGTAGATTCTGCCCGTGAGTATAAATAACCCTCACAGCAAAGATCGTCACATGTGTGACAGTGACGTTGTAGTCACTTGACACCTGGGTCACAATGTGATATCATATTTGTGACTTCTATGAGACGTTACTTATTAGTAACTTTGCAACTTCATTGTGACTATATTCTGTGACGTTTCCACAATTTAATTAACACGTAACAATGTGAGAACATTACAATGTGACGTCACAAACGACCATGAAAATGACCAAAATGACTTCGCTGTGACCTCAATATGACATTGCCGACGTTCTGTGACGTCCCAAAGTCACAGTGTGACGTAAATCTTACGTTACGGTGAAAAAAATGCTATTAGGGAACTCATCTTCTTCTGACAAATACAATCGCGAAAAGTGCTATATAACTATTTATAAGATGTTAATTCGAAAAATTTGAACGTAGATATGTGTTCCAAGGCAAATTTGGAACATTGCGAATTATGGAGGGAGTACAACCTACAAAGATGGTCCCTGTGCTACCCTTGCAATTCTTATACATTTCCCTAAGAGAACATCTGCAAAAGGGTGAGCAAGAAATGTTTCTGAGAAATATGGACAGCGATGGCTCAGTTACAGAGGGGCTCGCAGCAGGGGCTACAGTGGGGAAAGCTGACCCTTGTCCGCTTTCGGCCACACGTGCACCCAGGGTCATGGGAACCCTGACTCAGCTGTTAGATATTAATTCTGGGGTGATAATTCACCCCAGAATCGTATCCCTATCATCACAGCACCCAATAGCTGGATATAATTCAGGAATATCCAATGAAAATACCAGGGGCTTCAATTGGGGGAGCCAGTAATAAACCTGGGGCTTAATTATGTAGGAGGAGACATTTTTCGGATGTTCGAGAGAGAGTGAGATTTTTAAAAAGAAAGAAGAGAATTGATTTTGTGTTTCGGGAGAGAAGGTTCTCCAAAAGACGTCTGCAGTGATGACCGGCGTTTCCTCGGCCGAAGTCCCCGCATCCAGTGACGGTTCAAAGAAGTATTGAAGGTACGCAATGCATGTCCCTTACACTCAGTCTGTTGACGCTATGTTATTTAATTTCGCACTCTCTCGACATCCCCTCCACTTTATATTTGAGTAAAATAATCAGGGTGAATTTAATTATAAACTTAAATGAAGGAGATTTTTAATCATATACTCTAAATGTTCATTGTTAAGAGAATGGTGCATAGGACACATAACAATTATTGGCACGACGGTGATACTCATGAATGTCAATACGAATGTTAATGGGGAGTGATTATGGTTTTTTGTAAGAGAGTTAACTAAATCAATTAAATATGTTTTTATTATTTTTAATTTCCTTTTTGTTATTAAATATTTGTTAGTGTTTTATATCATGTCCGTTGTCCTCATTTTCCATTAAATTGATTTATATGTATTTTTATTCGACACGGCCAATGTCGGAGGTTGTTTTTAATGAACAGTATTACTGAATTATGCGTTCTGACCGAACGTGTGGTTAAAATCCACATAACAATATGTAAATAAATGGAAATGAATATTTTTTTAATTTATCAGAAATAAATTTAGTAATGCATGTAAGAATACCATGTGTTGTTACTCTCATGACCTTTCTTTTGCATCAGTGTATATATATTTAACCGTTTCTAAAACAGTTGTCATCTACATATATAGAATAAAACGACCAGTATAACAAACCCTCATCAGTCCCAAACAAGTCACTTGGATAACTTTGTATATATTTTTGCAAATAAATAAATAAATGAAACTTCACTCTATTCTTCGGAAATCAGCTTTCGTAAAGCCTCCAAAAAATCGATCATTCCATTTTGTATCCCAATGGGACGGAAAAGACTGCGTAGAAAGCACTGTTGATGGTAACAAATAACAAATCTTTAATACTCCTAATGGCATCCAGATGACATCTGGTGGTGACAGTTTCATACTGAATGGTAATTTCATTCAAATATTTTATTGAAGAAATACAGAATACACTCTGAATTGTTTATGGCTTTTTGAATAACGACGCAAATGGAGGTGTCCATGATTTTATTTCTTCTTCATCATCCAATTATATTCGAAGAATTAGATATTGGGAAATATTATTAATTTCCCAATATAAGATTTTAAACAAAATAGTGTGAGGATGTCAAAAAATCCAACTTTCGTGTTTTGATAGCGTTGCATGTTTGGAATATTTAGTCTTTTTAACACTAGAAGGACGGAAGCGGTCATTTTGGCCGCATAACCACTTTGAGAAAAGATTCCTCCAAAACGGCGAATCCTAATCCATTGAAATTTTATGACTTTTCTTATTTTCTAAAACACAGAAAGTGTTAATGAACTCGATATCACTCAAGCAACTTCGAATTAAATGTAGTATGATTATTTCAATCGGTAAATGAAGGTGATCAGTCTGTATTAAGCAAGATCAGCAAACAGAATAACATCAAATTTTGAACAGATATATTTTTTATTTTTTTATTTTTACTTTCCCTGCAATACATGGTAATGTATGGGGAAAGTATTGGAATCATACCGAAAATCTCAACTCGAGTTTTCGACGGATCTACACGTTTCGAGACCTCTAGAATACGAACAAACTATTTTTAACGTGGCGTCTGTGTGTGTGTCTGTCTATGTATCTATGTGTCTGTCTGTGTGTCTATGTGTCTGTTTGTCTGTCTGTCTGTCTGTGCATATATTGTATCCAGTCAAACTAAAAAACTAATGGACCGAATTTCATAAAATTTGGTAGATAAGTCACTTGTGGGCGAATCTGGTGCTGATTAGTTTTGGGTATGATTCGGAATAAAAGGACCTGCTTTTTTTTTGCGAAATGGCCCGCAGAAGCTTGTATACACTCTAGCTGAAAAACTAATGAACCGAATTTCACAAAATTCGGTAGATAAGTCACTTATAGGACACCCTGGTGCTGATTAGATTTTAGTACTATTCGAAAAAAAATAACCTACCTTTTTTTTTGCAAAATGGCCAAAAATTGCCAAAATCTAAAATAAACAAACTACGTATGCTCAAATATATCCATCAAATGCTTGTTTAATACGTAATTTTTAAAGAAGAAAAGAATAAGACCAACCCATTACACTAGGACTAGCCGTTCTCGAGATATTTTAGTTTTTTCGTATTTTCTCTACGCCACCTTTGAAAATAAGTCCAGTTATCAAATGAGAACGAAAATTGAATTAAAAGTGAATTAAATTTAATTAAAATAAAAATAACGTGAATATAAGTCTGCAGGGCAAGTCATGTGCTGCTCACGCTCACATCAGATTTTTTTTTTTTATGTGAAATGGAATAAAATCTTAAAACGATCATTTCGACATTTAATAAACGAGTCATTTCAACCCCTGTGTTGTGCAGGGAGAAATACGAGCGGTGATTAAATGTGACATCCATATGTTTTAAATGCAAACGTGCTGAACATTTTATGGTTCTGGTACCTTGGAAAAAAAACAGTAGGTAAAACAATATTTCATCTCCGATCACTATATGCGGCCTTATATTCAATATTTCCTATTTTAATCTAGAACTCAATCTTACTTTCCTCCTATCTGAATCTTCTGTAGTGGAAAATCGAAGCTTAGAACAGCCACGGAATTCGGTACTGGGTTAGCTAAACTTCCGGTGCGACAGATCTCCTAGATTTTTTTTAAAATTTGAATTAGATTTTAATTAGGAATCGAAAAAATTATCAGATAGTTTCCATCATAACATTATCAGATCGAAGAACATTCTTTTTAACGATATTTGAACCAAATGCTTTCGATAATTGTTTTATGTATAATTGTATATTTTTGAACATATCAAAATAAGTATTTTGAACGATTTTAACACAAATTGGGTCTTTAGCGATCGAAAGAAAATATTATCAGATAGTTTTCATCTTGACATTATCAGAAAGATCAGAAGAACGGTCTTTCTAACAATTTTTAAACCAAATCCGTAGGTTAATTCCTTTATATTTATTTATATATTTCTGAATACATCGAAATATGCATTTTGAATGATTTTAACCTTTTGCTTACGGGTGGGACAGCGAAAATCCCAAACGAAGAACCTCTCAAAATGACAGGTATTTAACATACCCTATCCCAAACAGTTCGATTCCCCCTTTGCACACATTGGCGTCCATGGACGACAATGGTCACTGTCCCATTCGTGAGCAAAAGGTTAACACAAATTGGGTCTTTAGCGATAGAAAACATTATCAGATAGTTTTCATCTTGACATTATCATAAAGATTGAAGAACTTTCTTTTTAACGATATTTGAACCGAATTCTTTCGATAATTGCTTTATGTATATTTTGTATATTTTTGAATATATCAAAATATGCATTTTTAATGACTTTAACACAAATCGTGTATTGTGTAAACAAGAAATAGACAACACACATGGAGACAGATAGACGGACATCACTCCAAAAACAGTCAAAACGTGTTTAGGAAATTTTAAAACATTTATTCGCATCAAAACCTCGAAATCGAAAATTTTCGTGAGAACAACACTTTCTCAATATTGCGTATAAGGATGTAATTATATAAAACTTTAAATAAATTTTCAAGTTTTCGATCGAATTTTAAAAAGAATATTTTCTAGTTCTGGGATATTTTTATAACAAAGCCCGATATAAAGTTTTTTGAAATTAAATCTGTTAATATTTATGGCCGCTATCGTGTACACAAGAAATCGACCACAGACAGATAGACAGATGAACATCACTCCAAAAATAGTCAAAAAGTGTTCAGGTGGTATTAAAACATATATAAAAATCTCGAATTCGAAAATTTTCGTGAAAACAATACTTTGTCTGTACTATATTATATAGAATGAGAAAATAAAAATAAATGGCATTAAAATTGAAAAATTAAAGTAAATCAAGTGGATGAATTCAACGTATCGGCGTCAAAGACAAGTTTTCAAATTAAAAAAGAACAATATATTAATAATTTGAAGGAAACTTTTAAATTAATAAATAGCGAAAAAATGTGTTTAAAGTGATGCACGTTTTATATTTACGTGCTGAATATGATACAACTAAGATAACTTAACAATATGAGATAATAGCCATTTCCATACACACAAAAGGGCTATAGGGGTCACTAAATGTTATACCTGCATATTTAATAAAGTTCTAAAAACAAAATATCAAAATAAACATTCTATCTAAATATCAAACATCGAAATAACAATTCAACTAAATGGCAAAATAAAAGTTCTAGATATAAAGTTCAAGTGTAAACACGCCGCACATTTTATTACTTTCCCTGCAATACATGGTAATGTACAGGGAAAGTATTGGAATCGTGCCGAAAATCGCAACTCGAGTTTTCGACAGATCGACACCTCTAGAATTCGAAAAAACTATTTTAGCGTGACGTCTTTGTGTGTGTCTGTCTGTGTGTCTGCTTCTGTCTGTCTGTCTGTGCAGATTTTGTATCCGCTCTAACTAAAAAAACTAATTGACCGAATTTCCTAAAATTTAGTGGGTAAGTCACTTGTGGGCGAATCTGGTGTTGATTAGTTTTGGGTACGATTCGGGATAAAAGAACCCGCCTGTTTTTGGGAAATAGCCCGCAAAAACCTGTATCCACTCTAACTGAAAAACTAATAGACCGATTTTCACAAAATTCGGTAGATAAGTTCCTTGTGGGTCAAATTGGTGCTGATTAGATTTTAGTATGATTCGGGAAAAAATAACCTGCCTTTTTTCTGCAAAATAACCCTCAAAAATCATTAAAATCTAAACTAAGAAACTGCGTATGCTCAAATATATCCGTTAAATGCTTGTTTTATATGTAATGTTTAACAATGAAAGGAATAAGATCAACCCCATTACACTAGGACTAGTCGTTCTCGAGATATTTTAGTTTTTTCGTATTTTCTCAACACTACCTTTGAAAATAAGTCCAGTTACCAAATCAGAACGAAAATTAAATGAAACGTGAATTAAATTTAATTAAAATAAAGAGATCGTGGATATAAGTCTACAGGGAAAGTCATGTGCTGCCCACATCATATTTGTTCTATTAAAATAAAAATTGTGGTGTGTAAAATAATATTTTATATACAATCATTGTATGTTGGTTTCTTTTCAACGTTTTCAGACAGTTTAAGCTAACAAATAATTAATTATACCATTAATTTTCTGTAGATTGATTTGAAGAATATCCAATACACGATTTTCGGTATACCACAATGGAAAAAAAAGCTATAAATTCAATGATAAAATACTAATTCAAATATCGTCTGCTGTAAATATAAATTAATATGTCTCGATAACGATAGATTCTGCACTAGTAGAGTTCATTAAGAATATTTAGGATGTTCCTTTTTCTGATCTCATGATCGTATAAAAATCGATTTTGTGTGTCCATTCGTTCTCGGATTACACTGCAAAAATGTTATAAAAAAAAAATTCCGTGATTTATGAATTTTTCGAATAAAATTCTAAGATTTTAGATTCTTATTATTTATAGTCAAATTCCACTAAAAATACAAAGTTTCAAGTTTCTACCGTCAACAGATTAGGCTGTGTAATTCATCCCTTAGTGAGTCTCACTCAGCTGTATGATATAGATAAGTGCATGAGATTGTCGAGTATTCACTTTTTAATCATTTTTCAGATGCAAACTTGTTTTTGTCTTCTGAAATAAAATTTATAAATACAAAAAATAAATAAATAAGGGTACCGTCATCTGAGGATATCAATAACTTAAAACACACTGCTTGGGTGACTTTCTTCCAATTTACACCAAAATTACAACAGTACATTTAAAAACATCTGATGTGGGCAGCACATGGCTTAAATTCATTTTCTCTTTATTTTCTTCATAATTTATTAAATTGAGTTTGATTGCACAAAATAGCACGCGTAATTATTTGAAATTACACTGAAAATGCACTTTTAAATATGTTTTCGTTTTCACTTGGTAACTTAACGTATTTTCAAATGCGTCGTAGCAAAAATACTAACATATCTCGAGAACAGCAAATCCTAGAGTAATAGGGTTGGTTTTATTATATTTGTCATCAAAAATTACATATAAAACAAGCATTCAATTGATGTATTTGCGCATACTTAGATTTTGCTCATTTTTGTGGGCCAGTTTGCAAGAAACACAGGTTTTTTTCCCGAATCGTACCGAAATCTAATTAGTACCAGGATAACCAACAAGAGACATACCTACCAAATTTTGTGAAATTTGGTCCATTAGTGTTTTAGCCAGTGTGAATACATGAGCTTTTTGCGGGCCATTTCGTAAAAAAGCAAAATTCTTTTATCGTAAATATTGCCAAAATCTAATCATCAGTAGAGAAACCCACAAGTGACTTGCATACAAATTTTTATGAAATGTGGACAATTAGTTTTTTAGTTTGAGTGGATACATACATTGCACAAACAGGCACACGCAGAAACACAGGCATACGCACACATAGACGTCATGCTAAAACTAGTTTTATTTATTTGTGTGTGTTCTAGAGGTTGAAAAACGTGTAGAGATTCAGCGAAAACTAGAATTGCTATTTTCGACATAATTCCAATATATTCCCTATAAATTGCCATATAGTGTAGGAAAACTGGCAATGCAATCGAAAGCTTCTTCGAACTCATTTGAACCATTTTCTTCTCCAGTGGGAAGACAGACTGCGTAGCATTGTTTGCTGGAAACAAAGAACAAATCTTTAATACCCTTAATGGCATCCAGACCAGATCTGGTTGTGACAGTTTGATATTGAATAGCACTTTCATTCAAATACTTCGCGGGGGAAACTCCGAGTCGTTTATGAGTTTAAGAATATCGATGAATACGAATATATTCTCACAGATATTTTTTATTCTACGGATATTCATACAATACAAAATGAATTAATTATTAAAGTGTATTTTTTGTGTATTATGGATAGGGGACTTTTTGCTTTTGTCGAGAATGATAGAAGATGAAAATGGAAGGACGTACACAATGCACTTTTAATTCTGTTTTCGTTTCTATTTTGTACCTGGCCTTATTTTCAAAGGTAGCATGGCGAAATGCAAACATACTAAATTATCTTGAGAAGGGAATCCTAGAGTAATGGGGTTGATCTTATTCTTTTCATCGTCAAAAATTACATGTAAAACGAGCATTGATTTGATGTATTTGAGCATATGTAGTCTTTCCTTTTCGATTTTGCCAATTTTTGCGAGTCATTTCACAAATAAAGGCAGTTTTTTTTATTCAAGATTGGTATTA
This sequence comes from Amaurobius ferox, assembly GCA_951213105.1. Lineage (NCBI taxonomy): Eukaryota > Metazoa > Arthropoda > Arachnida > Araneae > Amaurobiidae > Amaurobius > Amaurobius ferox. The sequence continues at coordinate 22,866,033 of OX578143.1, forward strand.
CGTCTGCATTCAATAGATAAAATCAAGGACAAGGCGTTTTAAAAAACGAAAGGTCTTTTATTTAACACATCCTAAAAAACGTACAAAACATTATTAAAAACTGCCAGGGCGCTTTTGGACGTATATACGCCCTTCATCAGTGGCTACATGAATAGTAAAAACATGGAATGTTTATATACAGGGTGGTCATAAAAATACTTCCCCGTTATATGAATCCCTAGCGGCCTATCCGCTCAACCAATCGAAAGGAAATTTCAGATACTGTTATTTGAAGGTATGCTCTCGAGATTGTGCTGATTTCAAACTATAGAGCTTTCACGGTTACGGTTACAGTGAAATAATTTCAAAATTTTCGAATGGCAACACCCATTTTTTTTTCCTGCTCAAATTGTTTAGAGCATTGAAAAACCATAAATGGCGTTGGAACGATACACATGTGACCAAAATTGGCAGCGTAAAGCATTTGCAAAGAATAGCATTGTAAAGGACCAATGACAACACAAGAGAGGAGAGGGAAAGAAACTTTTATTGGAATTACAAGTTTTCAAAGTACCTACCTTCGTAGACGATAACGCATTGCATGCGGAAGATGTTGACAACAATGACGAACGTAACATCGCAGGAGGAATCTGTATAACTTCCCGTTTTATGACATCTTTCAATTCCGACAAATATAGTGGATTTGATGTGTACACCTTAGATTTCAGATAACCCCAGAACCAGAAATACATCGGAGTGAGGTCGGGGAATCGCGGTGACCACGAAACTGCAAAGTTACGGGAGATGACTGTATCACCAATGTTCCGTTGCAGCACTTGTCTAACACATGTAGTGACGTGTGGAGGAGCACCATCTTGAATCCATACAATGTCATTAACGACATTTCGCTGCTGCAATTCTGGAATTACGTAATTCTGCAACATTGTTTTATACCGAGGACCTGTGATGAAGCACGTTTGCATACCATTGGAAGTGATCTCTTGGAAGAAGTACGGACTGAGAACGAATGTGCTTGCGATGCCGCACCACACTTTCATGTTAGCTTCGTGTAAAGACATTGCTGCCACATCGTGAGGATTTCCGTCAGCCCTGTGAACGCAGTTCTTGGAGTTTACATTCCCAGTTAAGGAGAAATGTGCCTCATCCGTCCATAACATCCGCAGGGGCTACCTGCTATCTTCATCATATCTGATACGGAAAAAAATCGCAAAGTCGACACGCAGTTGCTCGTCTCCAGGTTGCAACATCTGGACGCACTGGAATCGATAAGGAATCATCCGCAGAACAGAGCGCAAAAGCTTGAGGACTGTGGTTTTCGGTACATTCAAATTGCAGGCAACACTTCTTGCAGTACGCAATGGACCTGCAGTAATCGTATTATGCACTTCCGCAACAACTGTAACAGGAACAGATAGATGGTTGTCCGGATCGCGATCTATCAGATGTGTATCCAGTTTCTTCAAATTTTTTTACCAAATCACGCACAATTCGTACGGAACATGGGCCTCGTCTTAGCTTATGATTTCGCTGATAAACTCGCACTGCTTCGGCAGCATTTTCCCCGTTCAGATAAAACAGCTTTATCAATCCACCTCGTTGCTTCCCTGTAAGTGTCATGTTGTTCGGACACCTGATTGAAGAAACAATCTTCCCACACTACTTAATAAAGGTTTTCCACAAGCAATGCCTTGCACATGGTGTTCTGTGATTGGTGCTTCTACTGTCTATCCCTGTGAATTATGCAAAGTGCGTCAATGAACCTCTTCTCTGTGTTGTCATTGGTCCTTTACAATGCTCTTCTTTGCAAATGTTTTACGCCTCCAATTTTCGTCATACGTGTATCGTTCCAACGCCATTTATGGTTTTTCAATGCGCTGCTCAATTTGTGCAGGAAAAAAATGGGTGTTGCCATTCGAAAATTTTGAAATTACTTCACTGTAACCGTAACCGTGAAAGCTCTATTGTTTGAAATCATTACAATCTCAAGAGCATACCTTCAAATAATAGTATCTGAAATTTCCTTTCGAATGGTTGATCCGATAGGCCGCTAGGGATTCATATAACGGGGAAGTTTTTTTATGACCACCCTGTATATAGAGGCCAATTTAAAGGAAATTTGCATAAAATATAAAATGGTAAATGAACTTACTAAATATAATACAAGAAATATACACTGAAATTACAAAATAAGTTTAAACGCATACGAATTTTAAAATATTACAAGAAAAGAACTAATACAAATTTTAGAAAACGTCAAGCATGATATTTCTGAGAATGACGTCACAAAAAACTTTTAAAAGATTTGAATTGCATGGAGTCGAGAATGAGTCGCTAAGCATAACTTAAAATTTGAACAGGATCAAAATTACAAATAGATTCACGGTAAATATAAATAAACAGGGATTCATAAAGAAGAATACTACGTGGATTGTTACAACGAACCAAAAGGAAAGTTTTTCCAAAAACGGGAAGGAATTTATCATTAACCACATATTGAGCAAGAGCCGTAGAAAGTTCACCAGATTTGACATCGCGAGCATGTTCTGCTAAACGGATTCCAACGGATTTTTTTTATCTTAAATCAAACCAAAATCTAATCAGCAGCAGAGTAGCTCACAATTAACTTGCCTATAAAATTTTATGAAATTTGTATAATTAGCTTTTAGTTAGAGTGGATACATACATTGCACAGACAGACACACACAGAGAGAGAGAGAGAAAAAGAGAGATACGTCACTCTAAAACTAGTTTTTTTTGTGTGTGTGTGTGTGTGTGTTCTATAGGTTGAAAAACGTGTAGATCCGTCGAAAACTTAGTTGCAATTTTCGACACGATTCCAATATTTTTCCAATGCACTACCATATACTGTAGGGAAAGTAACAATACAATCGAAATCATCTTTGCACTCATTTGAACCATTTCAGTGGGAAGACAGGCAGCACATAGAATTGTTTGCTGGATATAAAGAACAAACTTTTAATACCCTTAATGATATCCAGACCAGATCTGGTGGTGACAGTTTGATATTGAAGAGCACTTTCATTCAAATACTTCACGGGAGAATCCTGAGTCGTTTTTGAAAATATCGATGAATACGAATATATTCACACAGATTTATTTCATTGTTCGGATATTCACACCATATCCAATGAATTAATTATTAAAGTGTATTACTTTCCTTATATACATAATGTATAAGGAAAGTATTGTGACTGGGTCGAAAATTCGAATTCGAGTTTTCGATGGGAGAGCACGTTTCAAGCATCCCTGATCACGAATCAAACATTTATGAAGTGATGTCTGTGTGTGTGTATGTGTGTGTGTGCGTGTGTGTGTGTGAAAGTATGTGTGTGTGTGTGTGTGTCAGTGAGACTGTGGAGACGATAACTGACGAACGAATGGACCGATTCAAACCAAATTTGGTACAAAAATCACAATCCGTAAACACTGGAAGCCTATTGTTTTTATACGTGATCGAATGTTCAGAACCCCTCTAAATTTTCGAATGAAATTTTGAAAAAATCGTTAAAAAATCAAAACCGCTAATAAAGTTACGCAAATAGACATTTCTTATGTAATTTTTCATTAGAAAACGATTGGCGTAAATTTTAGAACGCTAACATGAACCGTTCTCGAGATATTGTACATTTTTCAAAAAAATTATGAAAAAGTCACATAAAAAAAAAATTCCTATTGAGAAACATGTTCACTTTTCATATGTAATACCATGCGATAAATTGAGTGACATCATTCTCGTGGATCTAGCTCGTTCCATTCATGAAAAAATATACTTTGAATAATACTTTTGTATTAGAACGCCAATAGTCATTTATCTGCTGTAAGAATAACTTTTTTCTTAGTGCATAACTCTTGGCGAGATTTTGGCGACGAATTTGGCGGAATGTCGCCAACTTGGCGACTTTTCAGAAATGTTGCCAAGTTAATGAAAATCTCGCCAAATGGATAAAAATGATGCTAAATCAATGAAAATGACGACTAATTGTCGAAAATTCAATATCTTGGAAAGAATATTAGTATCTACTATAAGAAAATCCTATTACTTTCCTTATATACATAATGTATAAGGAAAGTATTATGACGGGGTCGAAAATTCGAAATCGAGTTTTCGACGGGAGAGCACGTTTCAAGCATCCCTGATCACGAATCAAACGTTTTTGAAGTGATGTCTGTGTGTGTGTGTGTGTGTGTGTGTGTGTGTGAAAGTATGTGTGTGTGTGTGTGTGTGAGAGTCCGTGAAGACGATAACTGACAAACGAATGGACCGATTCGATCCAAATTTGGTACAAAAGTCACAATCCGTAAACACTGGAAGCCTATTGTTTTTATACACAATCGAATGTTAAGAACACCCCTAAATTTTCAAATGAAATTTGGAAAAAATAGTCAAAAAATCAAAACCACTAATAAAGTTACGCATATAGACATTTCTTATGTAATTTTTCATTAGAAAACGATTGACATAAATTTTAGAACGCTAATATGAGCCGTTCTCGAGATATTGCACATTTTTCAAAAAAATTATCAGAAAGTCATATAAAATAAAAAAAAAATTCCTCTTGAGAGACATGTTCACTTTTCAGTAATACCATGCGATATATTGGATGATATCATTCTCGTGGATCTAGCTCGTTAAATTCATGAAAAAAGATACTTTGAGTAATACTTTTGTATTTGAACGCCAATATTCATTTATCTGCTGTAAGAATAACTTATTTCTTTGTCCATTATGCTTGGCGAGATTTTGGCGACGAATTTTGGCGGAATGTCGCCAACTTGGCGACTTTTTGAAATGTTGACAAATTAACGAAAATCTCGCCAAATGGATAAAAATGACGCTAAATCAATGAAATGACGACTAATTGTCGAAAATTCAATATCTTGGAAAGAATATTAGTATCTACTATAAGAAAAACCTATTTATTTGACTGTAAAAGTGGTGAATTCATTACGTTATATAAGGAAAGTCATGTGTTGCCCACATCAGATTTTTTTGTTGTAAAATAGTAAATTCATTGCATTATATAAGGAAAGTCATGTGTTGCCCACATCAGATTTTTTTTTGTTTAATTTGGATAGGGAACTTTTTGCTCATGTAGAGAAGGATAAAAGTTAAAAATCGAAGCAAGTGATTTTTACTTTCCTTATATACATTAATGTATAAGGAAAGTATTGTGACGGGGTCGAAAATTCGAATTTGAGTTTTCGACGGAAGAGCGCGTCTCAAGCATCCCTGATCACGAATCAAACATTTCTGAAGTGATGTCTGTGTGTGTGTGTGTGTGTAAAAGTATGTGTATGTGTGTGTGAAAGTGTGTGTGTGTGTGTGTGTGTGTGTGTGTGTGTGTGTGTGTGAAAGTATGTGTGTGTGTGTGTGTGTGTGAAAGTATGTGTGTATGTGTGTGTGTGAGAAAGTATGTGTGTGTGTGTGAAAGTATGTGTGTGTGTGTGTGTGTGTGTGTGTGTGTCAGTGAGTCTGTGGAGACGATAACTGACGAACGATTGGACCGATTCGAACGAAATTTGGTACAAAAATCACAATTCATAAACACTGGAAGCCTATTGTTTTTAAACGTAATCGTATGTTCAGAACCCCCCTAAATTTTCGAGTGAAATTAAAAAAAAATCGTCAAAAAATCAAAACCGCTAATAAAGTCACGCAAATAGACATTTCTTATGTAATTTTTCATTAGAAAACGATTAACATAAATTTTAGAACGCTAATATAAACCGTTCTCGAGATATTGCATATTTTCCAAAAGAATTATCAAAAAGTCATATAAAATAAAAAAAAGAATATTTCCTATTGAGAAACATATTCACTTTTCATATGTAATACCATGCAATACATTTGGTGACTCATTCTCGTGGATCTAGCTCGTTCCATTCATGAAAAAAGATACTTTGAGTCATACTTTTGTATTTGAACGTCAATAGTCATTTATCTGCTGTAAGAATAACTTATTTCTACGTCCATAACGCTTGGCGAGAATTTGGCGACGAATTTAGCGGAATGTCGCCAACTTGGCGACTTTTTGAAATGTTGCTAAATTAACGAGAAAGTCGCCAAATAGATAAAAATGACGCTAAGTCAAAGAAAATGACGACTCATGGACGAAAATTGGAAAGAATATATCTACTATAAAAATAATCTTTTTTTTTTTTTACTGTACAAGTTGTAAATTCATTGCATTATATAAGAAAAGTCATGTGCTGTCGGCATCAGATTTTTTAAAAAGCAGTTGTATTCTTAGGTGTTCTATTTTTTTTTACTGTGAAAGTTGTGAATTCATTGCATTATATGAGGAAAGTTATGTGGTGCCCACATCATATTTTTTAGGACAGCACGTCATTTTTCCTCTAATCTTAAATTCACGTTCTATTTCTTCTTAAAAATCAATGCATGTCTTGACGCGTTAATTTTTAACGCGTACGCATATTGACACGTGGAATGGATAATTATTTGTGATTATGTCGAATTTGTCGTTTTTAATTGACTTCTATTTCCATTTGGCGGTTTGGCGGTTTACAATCTACGCCAAATTAGCAAAACCAATGAAATTTAAATAAGAGTATCCCGTGAAAATTGAAAAGGAAAACGCTTATTCAAAATGATAAATAAAATTTAAGCAAAGTAATAAAACATGAATTAAGTTACAAATTAAGTTTGTAACTTGTGCTTAATTACATTACTTGAACTGTCCTTTTCTATAGAATGATTTGTTCCAGACAAATGTGAGTGGTTTTAGTCATCAAAACTACGATTTAACCTAGTTTTATTTAATACATTTTAAATATATTTAGCAATTATTATTTTTATTGGCTATTTAAAAATAGAAACAGATCTTATTTTTCTGAATCATTCCAAAATCTAATCAGCAATAGGGTGATGGCAATTTATTTGAGTAGCAAAATTTAGAAAATCTGTGCAAATAATATTTGAGCTTATATATACATAGCACAAAGACATACCAAGCTGTTAGAGCCAACATTTCCAAAAAATAATAGGATTCTGATATTTTTAGATTTAAATAATTGTTCTAATTTTCGTTTCGGCTTGTCAGTTTGGTCGATGGGTATCTTCCTAACAGACTCACAGATACATAGACTTATAGATAAGCATATTGATTGAAGCGTTGACTACATCACAAACCGCTCCAATGAAACCTACAATGAAACCTTCAATGAAACCTTCAATGAAGTCATTCAAATCCGATGACTTCATTTCACACCGCTCCAATGAAACCTTCAATGAAGCCATTCAAATCCGATGTTCGAATTTAACTCCATCACAGTATTTTTTATTTATGGATTACTACATATTTTAGGGAAAGTAAAAATACTTAAAGTTCTATCAATATTGCTTCTCTAATATTTGATAGATAAGAACGCAATCATGCAAAATATTATGATAGCATCGGCATATTCATTTAACCAAAATATTAAATATCTCTACTTATTTTTACTATCTTATTGCTCCAAATATAGCTTCTATCTAAAATTATTTTACATCGTGATCTAAATATACATAACGTTCAGAAATTGCCTCCAAAAATGAAGTCAGCAATTTCTGAAATACTTGCTGCATAGCCCTTTAAAAAAAGGAAGAATATTATGATAACAGCGGTATATTCATTCAAAAACATGAAATATCTCTACTTATTTTTATGATCTTCTTGCTCCAAATATAGCTTCTAAAAATGAAAGCAACAATTTCTAAAACACTTGCTACATAGCCCGTTAAAGGAATGAAGAACAGAAAAGAAGGCATCTGCATATTCATTCAACCAAAGTATGAACTATCTCTACTTATTATTATGATTTTCTTGCTCCAAATATAACTTCTATCTAAAATAATTTTACATCGTGATCTAAATATACATTAAGTTCAGAAATCGCCTTTAAAAAGGAAGTCAGCAATTTTTGAAACACTTGCTTCCTAGCCCGTTAAAAGAAGGAAGAAAAGAAACATTATGATCGGAATAAAAACTTCTGCATTTTTTACCAAGAATAATCGCCTGTCTTATAACTAACTTTCTATTAACATTTTGATTACTCTTCCCCGTAAGCGTTTCTGACGGCAAAAGTTTTCTTCTTAGAAGAAATGGATGAAAATTATCACGAAATAATATTTAAAAAATCAATTTGTATATTCTTCAAATTTTAATGTAAAAACTCGGTGGTGGCTTCAGTTCGAAGGAGCTAAAATAGTTTTACGTGAATAAAATTTTGTAAATAAAAACTCAACTTCTGTTATATTGAAATAAAAAAATAACTCGATTCAAAATCTGATTATATACACTTAAAAACTCTTAAAATGCTACAAATTCTTGCCACAGCTTTCAGTTTTTTAGGCATTATAAACTTCAAAATTGCAATACATTACAAACATTGCATTACAAGATTACATTATAAGATATTACAAGACATTTAAGACATTATAAACTTGGCACTGCAAATTTGAACACTTAATATTTTCATACTTCTTCAACTTGACGACACAATTAATCGAAAACTATAAAAGCTTTTTTTTTTAAATAAATATTAATTTAGAAACTAAATTTACCCATACATATTTTTACCGCTTACTATTTATATCTTATGTCTAATAGTTTCAAAGATATTTCAAGTGAAAGTATGAATTTAATAATAACAAGAAAGATCAATCATGCATAAGCATTGATTATGAAACACTTTCCAACTGAAATGTAATTTCATTTAAAAATTTCTAAAATGTGATTCATTCAGTGGTAATATCTTTTACATTATCACAGTACTACAGTAATTTATTATACATAAATATTTAAAACTGTATCGAAATATAAATCATCTGATTCTTTATGCAAAATCAATGAATATTTCATTCATATAACTTGTATTCCAGACTCCAGAGCTAAATAATTTTGTGTGAAAAAAATTCAGCAATTCTTATGTAATTCATCTTACAATCGCTTGAGATATTTGCATTCTGCATATGTTAAAATTAGGCTTCCTTGAAGAAATAATAAAAGTTTAGGGATCATTTAAAATCACAACTATTGTAATTGCATAGGCACGGAATTTAGATACACAGATAATACACAGATAATATATATGTGTATGTGTATGTACTCAAAGTATTGGAATCGTGCCGAAGATCGGAACTCGAATTTTCAAAGTATCTACACGTTTTGGGACTTCTAGAACACGAAAAAACTACTTTTAGGAAGACGTCTGTGTGTGTAAGGGTGTATCTGTGTATGTTTCTGTGTGTCTGTGTGGATATTACATCCACTCTAATTGAAAAACTAATGGACCGAATTTCATACAATTTGGTAGGTATGTTTTTTGTGGGAAATCCTGATGTTCATTAGATTATAGTACGATTCGTAATAAAAGAATCTGCCTTCTTTGCGAAATGGCCGCAGAAATTGCCTTTATCCACTCTAGCTAAAAACTAATGAACCAAATTTAACAAAATTTGGAGTATAATATTTCAATAACCTACAAGTGATTTATATACCAAATTTAACAAAATTTTGTATATAAATCATTTGTAGGTTATTCTACTACGATTCGGGAAAAAGGAACGGGCTATTTTTGCGAAATGGCCAGCAAAAATCGTTATATATATAAAAATAAAAGACTACGTGTGCTCAATTATATCAATTAAATTCCTATTTTATATGTGATTTTTGACAACAAAAAGAATAAGACTAACCCCATTACTCTAGGACTAGCCGTTCTTGAGATATTCTAGTTTTTTCGCGTTTTCGCTACGCCACCTTTGACAATAAGTCCAGCTGTCAAATGAGAACCAAATTTAAGTTTAACGTGTAAATTCAATATCATTTAAAATACTTATGTTGTGCAGATAAACTCAAATTATCATTGAATAAATAAAGAGAACGAATATGAGTCTGCAGAGAAAGACATGTGCTGTCCACATCAGAATTTTTAACAATATTACACCAATGATTTATAGAAGTGAACGGGGATTATTTTCAGGCCATTTCGAAAAAAATGTATAATCTATATTTAAAGATCCATCAAATTTTTGTCGAATAAAATGTTCAACAAATTTAAGCTGTGTACCAAATTTTAACTCTCTAGGACGTAGGAAAGTGCATTTAAAATGCCATCAATTAAATTTATCATGAAGAGTTACATAAAATTTTAAAAAAATGAAAAATTGTTATCTACCAAATTTATCTTAAAATATGAAGCCACTCCCATATGCAAAACGTTTAAACAAATGGAGAGATATTTATTATATAATATCTCTCTCTTTTCTTTCTGGAAGTTATCCCAAAGTCAGAATTTAATTGAATTTGTTTTTTTCCCTATATTAAATAATTTTTTTAATTAAAAAACTACTTAACATATTTTACTGAATTTTTTTTTATATATTCTATGGGATAATGTGAATATTTCCTAAAAATTTCGAAGCAATTCGTGAATTTTAAATTTACTTAAAAAATGTTTGAAAAATTAGGTCCCATAGGGTTCAATGTATTTCATTTTTTCAACCCGGGTTCAATAAAAAACTAATTGGGTGATATTATTTATTTATATTCCCATAGGTCCTACAGACCGTCTGAACAACATACTAAAATTTCATTTTGATAAACTCATTTTTACGGCAGTTATCGTGCTAACGGACAGACAGACAGACAGACAGACAGACAGACAGACAGACAGAATGAACAAAGTCATAAACACTTTTCAACTTTGTTGTAAAGTGTTAATAAAAAAAACCTCTGACGCCAAAGGTTTGTGTCTCAAAAGAAATGGATGAAAATTATCACGAAAAACTATTTACAAAATATAATTGTATATTCTACACATTATAATGTAAAAAATCGGTGACGACTTCCTTCCGATGGAGCCGAAATGTTTTTTTCGTGAATAACATCTTATAAAATAAAATTCCAATTTTGTAATATTGAAAACAATAAGAACTCTCCTAAATCTGCATATATATACATATAATTCTTTGAAAGTGCTACAAATTTTTGCTTATCTTTTGTAGCAATCATTTTCAATTTCTATAAATATTACAAACTTGAAAAACGTAAAATTCTCATACGTTTCCAACTTGACAAGACAATTACTTGAAAACTATAACAGATTTCTTTTTAAATAAGTATAGATTTAGAAATTAAATTTACGCAATTTTTGTCGTTTACTATTTATAATTTCAAAGATATTTATATATTTATAGTGAAAGTACAAAAAATGATGTATCTCGTTCGGACAAATACCTTTTCAAGTTTTTACAGCTTGATCCAAAACCCAATTATATGCATTTGTATGGCTCTAAAAAACTATATTCTTGCGTATTGTTCAAAATTAGCTCTTTCAGTTTCTGAAATATAAGTATTACAAACTTGAAAAATGGAAAATTTTCATTCTTAACAAGACAATAACTCAAATATTTTCAAATACTTTATAAGAGCGTTTTTAATAATAAATATAGATTTTAATACTGAAGTTTCTAGTACACATTTTTGTCGTTTATTATCTCTATCCATATTTTAGAGTTTACTATATATATCGAGTAAAAATTAGAAAATGAAGAAAAAAGAAACACTTGCTCAAAGAGCTACTTTTTGAAACAAAAATGTCAGTTTTTTCTTAAAATAAGTTCAAAATATTAAAATATTAAAACTGTTTTTATATATTCATAATTTGAACCCTATTTCCGACAAAACAAGAAAACATATTTACATTTTTATCTATTAGGTACGGAGATATAAGCGTCCAAAATATTTTCTTTGCATTTTCCGTGACGCTTCGTTTTCCAGAGAAACAAACCCCAACCACAGGTGTAATTCACCCATAATTTACTTATACACCAAATTTTGTGAAATTGGGAATTTTAGTTTTTCAACTAGAGTAGATACATATCATTCTTACGGGCCATTCTGCAAATAAAAAAGGGCAGGTTCCTTTTTTTCGAATTGTACCAAAATCTAATCAGCAACAGGATAACGCACAAGTGACTTACCGAATTTATGAAATTTGATCAATTAGTTTTTCGGTTAGAGTGGATACAAAATCTGCATAGATAGACACGCACACAGACGTCACGCTACAAATAGATTTTTCGTGTTCTAGAGGTCAAAAAACTGGCACGAATTGCGCAGACAGACGGACACACACACGCACACAGACGTCACGCTAAAATAGGTTTTAGTGTTCTACACTGTGAAACCTTTGCAAGCATGTGTCTGAAAGTTTCAGTTGTCTGTAATATGGAGTAAGGTTCCTTCTTTATATATATATATATATATATATATATATATATATATATATATATATATATATATATATATATATATATATATATGCATATATATATATATATAGAGAGAGAGAGAGAGAAAGAGAGAGAGAGAGAGAGAGAGAGAGACAAAAATAAAATTTCGGCAGATAATTAGCTGGATATTTTAGAAATGAAACTGGAATTTCCATGAACACCTGTAATTGAGTCTTTTTTGATAGTTTGCCGAAATTATCAATAAAGTAGCTGAAAAAAATGAGCAAAGATTGCAGAATGTTTCATAGTGTATGGTGCTCGAAACATGCAGATCAGCCGAAAACACGAGTTGCGATTTTCGACGCGATTCCAATACTTTCTTTATACAGGGTGAGTCGGAATTGTTTTTACAAAAGCAGAGAGGTGATAGTACCCCACCAGATGAGCAATAATTACCATGGAACATAGGGTCGCATTGTACTCTGAGAGGCAGAAAAGAGGCACGTCGAACCGCGTCGAGCATGACGCAGTCAGCGCCTCGTTCGCCGTTGTGTACCTGCCTACGTAGTATCTCCTACGCCAGACACAAACGTAGTTACCGTATGCAAATGTTCAGGGAGCAGAATCAGCATAACTGGCTCCTAGTATGTTCCGACGATAGCCAATCAGAGCACACGTAGCCCTATAAAAACCGGCAGAACTTCAACGCTGCAAGTTATTCCCACTGAACATTTTCTTCTGGGGTCTCATGAAAAATTTAGTGTACGAGACGCCTGTGGACTCGGCGGAAGATCTCGTCGCGCGCATTGTTGCTGCCGCAGACAACATTAACACAACACCCGGAATCTTCGAGAGGGTGCGTCAGTCATTCCTTCGTCGGTGTGAACGGTGCAACGACACGCGTGGTCGCCACTTTGAGCACTTGCTGTGAGTTTGTCGCTGCACAATAAATCTGTTTGTGCAACGTTTGGTATCGTTCATTCGCTTTCCCAACACTGGTGTACGTGCAGGTTCGTATTCTATTTTTACTCTTTTCTGCCTCTCTGAGTGTAATGCGACCCTATGTTCCATGGTAATTATTGCTCATCTGGTAGGGTACTATCACCCCTCTGCTTTTGTTAAAACAATTCCAACTCACCCTGTATATTACCATGTATTGGATGGTACGTAATAACATTATCAATACACCCGTTTCGTGTTTCTTATGCTCTCGTCAGTTAGAATTGACGATACTTGAGTGCAGCCTGAACACAGTCTTTAAGAAATTTTATGCTTGCTGCATTAGACTAATGACTGAATTTGTCGATCTCTGTAGAAATGCGCAAAATTGTTTCAAAGCTTTCTTACTGCCATTCCAGGTACCAATCCCTTGCTTAGAGCATATTAAACGCGAAACCGGTCAATGTATACTGTTATCTGCAAGCCCCTTATGGGCGGATTCTTTTAGTATAACCATAAATGAAGACTTGGCACATGCAAGTGTTAAAAAACATTTACCGAAAAATTGATTGATATAACTTCCCTTCCTCTCGGTTCGATAAAAATCTAATCAAGCAGGTAACGAAGAAGACAGCAAAGGCATATTCATTCATCCAAGGAATGAAATAACTTAAATTATTTTTTACGATCTCCGTGCTCCAAAAAGGGCTTCTGGAATGATTTTAGATCGTGATCAAATTTCATGTAAAGTTCGAAGAAAATGGTAGTAAAAAGAAGTCGCATTCTTTGAAACTTTTATGTGCTTACAAAAGTATATCATTTCTTCCTTATTGTATTAAATGGGGGGGGGGGGTATGCGCACCTAAGAATGAATTAATATTGTTACGAACTTGTAAAATTCTGTGGAGTCTTTTATTCCCTCTCACTTTCATCTCTTTCAAAGACCAGACGGAGAAGACTCTCTCATGCTGGGGTTGCCATATATAAAAGTTCGAGAAAGGGGTTTCATATTTGGAGATTTATCGCCCTTTGGCGACATTTGGCGAATTATTAAAGATTCAAGAAGCACCTCGAAATAACCAATATTCTACAAGATATGAGATATTTCTAGAAGTTTCTGTAGAAATTATATAAAAGGAGTACTCACTCCGTTGGAGAGCAATTGGCAGATCTAGATTGAACTCTGGCTTACTTCAATGTTTTGAGAATTAGTAACCGCTGTTTTGGGAAATGATTTTTATCAATGTTTTGAGAATAATATTGGTTATTTTGTGTAATTTGTGAAGCATTTAAGTGCTGATTTACTGTGTATTGTTCCTGTTTACACTGTGCTTGTGAATAAACGTGTTAGTTATCCAGAAATTTGGAATCATTCTTGTATCCAGAGTGCACACTCAAGGTTCCAGAAGATATGTCGTAACACGATTCTTGGGAATTCTAAGCGGTAATAACTTTAAGAACCCACGTTTATGTATTATTTTCCTTATATACATAATGTATAAGGGAAGTATTGTGACGAGGTCGAAAAATCGAATTCGAGTTTTCGACGGGAGAACACGTTTCAAGCATCCCTGATCACGAATCCAAGATTTTTGAAGTAATGTCTGTGTGTCCGTGTGTGTGTCAGTGGGCCTGTGGAGACGATAACTAACGAACGAATGGACCGATTCGATAGAAATTTGGTACAAAAATCACAATCCGTAAACACTGGAAGCCTATTGTTTTTATACGCAATCGAATGTTCAGAACCCCCCTAAATTTTCGAGTGAAATTTTTAAAAAATCGTCAAAAAATCAAAACCGCTAATAAAGTTACGCAAATAGACATTTCTTATGTAATTTTTTATTAGAAAACGATTGACATAAATTTTACAACGCTAACATAAACCGTTCTCGATATATTGCACATTTTTCAAAAAAATTATCAAAAAGTCATATAAAATTAAAAAAAATATTTCCTATTGAGAAACATGTTCAGTTTTCATATGTAATACCATGCGATAAATTTGTTGGCATTATTATCGTGGATCTAGCTCGTTCCATTCATGAAAAAAGATACTTTGAGTAATACTTTTGTATTTGAAAGCCAATAGTCATTTATTTGCTGTAAGAATAACTTATTTCTTCGCCCATAACGCTTGGCGATATTTTGGCGACGAATTTGGCGCCAACTTGGCGACTTTTTTAAATGCTGCTAAATTAACGAAAAACTCGCCAAATGGATAGAAATGACGCTAAATCAATGACGACTCATTGATGATGACGACATGGAAAATGACGACTCATTGACGAAAATTCAATATCTTGGAAAGAATATAAATAACTGCTATAAAAATAATCTATTTTTTTTACTGTAAAAGTAGTAAATTCATTGAATTATATAAGGAGAGTTATGTGCTGACCACATCAGATTTTTTTTTAATGTAAAGGATTCTTGCGGCTCGTTTCGGGGTCTGGGCCTTGAGCGACTGCTTTGTCCATCATTCAGTAAACCTAACCATAACTTCCTAACCAATTCTGAAAAATATTTTCTATTAATTTTCTTTTTCAAATGATTATTTTAAAATATCTTATATTCTTTTGAAAAATATTTTTTATTACCTTTCGATTTTAAATAATTATTTTGAAACATTTTGTTAAAATTCCTCATAAAACAAAAATGCTTGGCTGAGGCTTCGAAAATGCATTCACTAAATCCAACAAATATTTCCGTTAAAATAATTAATTCGGAAATTTGAAGGAAATCACATTTTCTATTCTGTTTCATGAATGTTTAGCATAAGATATATATTTAGAAAACATTCATGATCTAAAATCACACCTCCAGTAAAATACTAAAATCTATCTAATATGTACAACCTGGTCATCAAAATCTACTTCCCAAAGCTTTAATGTTATACGACACATTTTCTATTCCAGAAAAATAGTCTAGACATCGAAGAAACAAAGAATGTCTTTAATGTCTTCAATGGCGTCTGGGCACATCTGGTGGTGACATTTTTTCTCATTGGACGCTATTTTATTCAAATACTTAAGCCTGGAAGCGTTCCAAAATGTTTATGATTTTTAACAGGAAGGATGGATACGGAAAAATGTTCAAATGTCAAGTTAAGAGATGGTTATTACGAGTAGCCTTGGACACACAGATTAATTCGTTTAATCCGGAAAGTTGCTAAATCTGTTTTACGCAGCAAAACTATATATAATTTAAAGTATGGCCAGTAAGAAAGTACTCGGAGGAATATGAGCATAATATACGTTTGAACGGTCAACTCCACTTTCGCACAGCAGAATTCATTTTTTTTTCAAATTTTACAAGAACAAATTTGTGGATCCAAAAACTATGTATCCAAATGATTACAACTATAGCATGTTACCATTCACTTTAAAGGGCTTGAAAAAAATTTTTCGATTGATACTATACTTGAAAATGTACCCCACGGGGGCATAACTTGCCCCCCCAATGGGGGGCTAATGACTTCATGAAAAAAAAACTGTATCGCTTCTACCTTTCACAACAATGATTTAAACTATTAAGTTTCGTGATCATTCAGCCCTAAATAAACCCTTTTATACAAATTATGTATTGATTACGTCAAATGATTATGTATTGAGTATGTATTGATTATGTCAAATTTTATCCTATGCTGCCATCTTAAGAAAATATAAAATTTAGAATAAAATTCCAAGTTTTCTTTCGAATTTATAAAAATTCTATCTAGTGCTACATTTTTTGATACCAAAAACCGATATAAAGTTTCGTGAAAATCCATTAATATAGCTGCTATTGTGTACACAAGAAATCGATCACAGACATCAGACATACGGACAGACTGATAGACAGATAGACGGGCGGACATCACTCCAAAAATACTCAAAACGTGTTCAGAAGTTCTTAAAACGTATATTGACATCAAAATCTCGAAATCGAAAATTTTCGGGAAAACAACACTTTATTAATACTGCGTATGAGAAAGTAAAAATAATGTGAAGAAACACAGGACATACCAAGCTATTTATCGCTCCACCATTCTAACTGTTTGCTCCCCAATCTATGTATCCACTGGCCAATCTAACTATTTGCTCACCAATTTGTGCATTTGCTCACCAATCTGTTATATATTTACACATCAAAATATCTGTTCACCAAACTATGTATTTGCTTACCAGTCCTTATATTTGTTCACCAATCTATATATTTGCTAATATACAGATCTGTATATTTGATAACTCACAAATCTGTATATTTGATAACTCTCATATTTTATCTCATATTTTGCATCGAACATATTCCTTTCTTTAGGAACAAGGTTCCCATTTTCCTTCAACAAGACCATTCTCAAAACTGTACAATTTCTTCACTTTCAACTCTGCAGCATTTGCAACTCTGAACATTTTTGTTATTTATATACTTTCCGGATTGTGGCTGAAAAACATTTCTCAGGGCCTTCTTCTTCTTAATCTTCTTACCTGACTCACCAAACTACACCATATTTCCAACTTCTACATCCATTCGTGAAATAAGTCAAGATTTTTTACATTTACTCTGAATTTTTTAATATATGTTTTGAATTTTTATTCAGTTTTAGTATTTTAGATGCTTGTTAAAAAGGAGTGAATCAGGTTTAAAGTGGTATTATATCAATGAAAAGTTCATAATTTCTACGTTATATCCAGAATGTCGTTAAACATGGATTCGTTATGAGTTGGACTGTCCACTTTTGAAGAAAGAAATTGTTATTCATGTAATATATGAAAAAGAACAAATAAACTATCTAAGAGAAATATCTGGATACCACAAAGCTTCGATGTACACTGAAACCTATTTTTGTGCGGTAGATAGGGACCGCATGAAAGAAAACGCATAAAAAAAAAATCTCACAAAACTTCACGAGTAGCTATAAAAAATAGTTTTCGCAACACAATTAAAAAGTATTTTTTTAAGCGGGGAATAGGGACCGCATAAAAAAAGTCTCATGTAAAAAATAACTTAAAACCTTACGAAATATCTAGGAATTGCTTTTTTAAACGAAATCAAGACACGAGGCTCGGCAACTACTTGGAATCTTGCCAAACCTTTTGGAATCTGATTTAGAAAATACGCATCCGAATATTTTTAAATATTTTATTTGCATATGTACTTATTTTACACATACAAAACTTTTCAAAACGTATAACCATTATCCTTCGTAGTCTGACAATACGCGAACTTTTTTGTGGTAAACTGGTTCAAAACCGCTTTCGTCACTTGAAGATACTACCTCGCACTCGTTTAGAGTTGACTTTTTTTCAGTTACCATGTAGTCGGTGATCAGTTTTTGCGACAACTGTTGTTTCACTAGACGCTTGTATATGTCTCGGTAGCCAGATATACAAGATTGAAGCTCCTTTTGGAATTTTGAAGTTCTTTCAGAATTGGCATCGAAAAACTAAATGGCCGATCAAACCTACTAATTTTTTGTTTTTACTGATAACTTCGTCAATTATGTTTTAATTTGATTGAAATTTTCATATACCGCACAAAAAGAGGTTTGAGGATCTTTATAATAATTGTCTAACGTGTTTATATCATTCCAGTCACAACCGGGTAGAGTCTAACAGAGACTAATTTTCAATTTTTTTTCCCGGAGAGAAACAAAATGACGTACAAGGGGGGACAGACAGAATGTGTGTGTGTCAAAAAGTCTTTTCAGTTACTCCCAGTGATCTCGAAGACTGAAACATTGCAACACGTACTGACCAGGTGATAGAACCTAACTGAGCCAAATTTAGAATTAGAGGACTAGTTTCGGTGCTAAGCGCTACACCTTGTTAAACTAAATAAAACATTTTTAATAAGTCGCAAGTAGTAGAGGAAGGCCGGTTCTGCTGCGAAAGCTCAGCAAGGCTCAGGGCTCAGCAAAATGGCCGCCATCTTGAATTCCGTAATCCTGGACGGGGGTGTAAAAGGGGGGAAAATGAAAAAAGGTGGGGGTAAATATTTTGGAGAAACTTTTTTTTGGGTGGCAACGATTGTACGAGTCTTGTACGAGGGGTTGAGGGGGAAATAAATTTTTTGGAACGAGATTTTTCTAAGTAGGGAAGAAACGTTTTTGGGGTGGCAACACCGACGAAGGCGGTATGGAACCATCAGCGCCCCCTAGCGGTGGGAAGTGGAACTACCCAATACTTGAGAGATATTTCTAATTTTAAATATTGGGATGGAACTTGAGATTTTTTCTAAGTATGGAAGAAACTTTTTGGGGTGGCAACACCGACGAAGGCGGTATGGAATCATCAGCGCCCCCTAGCGGCGAAAAGGAGAATTAAAACTGGGGATTTTTCTGATAGTTGAGATTTTTTTTTCTTTTTTTAAAATGAATGAGGATAATTAAATAAAGTAATGAATATCCGCATACCAGGAGCGTGCCAAGAGCCTGTTAAGGGTAAACCAAGGATGTGCCAAGATCATATCAATATCCCTCCGCCTTCTAAGAAAAAAGTGCTTGCCCTATTCGTAGGTCAAGGGGTATGTCAAGAGCATGCTAAGGTCCTTACAATACCCCTCCCCTATATCATGGTTACGAAGTGAACTGCGAGAATCTTGTATGATGAGGGGAAATAACTATAATTTTAAGAATGCGCCGCTTTTAGCGTGTTTTCCACAAAAAGTTTTTAAAACGTTAAAAAAACAACAAAAATGTGTGTTTTTTCAACAAGTTGAAGTTTTGGAGTTGCTGGATTTCTCTATGGGAATTAACATGGGTTTTCACACTTTTCTGAATTTTTTTGAAAAAAAATGTGGTTTTTCGCAAAAAAGCGGCCAAAAATGTGTTTTTGGAAAAACGCGGAATCGGCCGATTTTTTTCAAAATGTTGGATTTCTCTATGGGAATTAACATAGGTTTTCGCACTTTTGCAATTTTTTTAAAAAAAATGTGCGTTTTCGCAAAAATGCGGCCAAAAAGGCGTGTTTTTAGAGTAGCAGAATTGCATGAATTGGGTCCATTTCTCTATGGGAAATAACATGGGTTTTCACACTTTTGCAATTTTTTCGCGAAATTTAGTAAAAAAATACAGTTTTATGTTTCAAAAACGTTAAAAAACAGCAAAAATGTGCGTTTTTTCAACAAGTTGAAGTTTTGGAGTTGTTGGATTTCTCTATGGGAATTAACATGGGTTTTCACACTTTTGTGAATTTTTTTGAAAAAAAATGTGGTTTTTCGCAAAAAAGCGGCCAAAAATGTGTTTTTTGAAAAACGCGGAATCGGCCGATTTTTTTTTCAAAATGTCCGATTTCTCTATGGGAATTAGCATGGGTTTTCACATTTTTGCAATTTTTTGAAAAAAAATGTGCGTTTTTGCAAAAATGCGGCCAAAAGAGTGTGTTTTTAAAGTAGCAGAATCGCGTGAATTGGGTGTATAGGTGGGAGTGTGTTTCCCCAATCATTTCAGCCCTCGATTTTAAAAATTTTAAAAAATAAATATTTTCAATAAATATTCCCAAAAATAAATATTTTAAATAATCGTGAAAGTGTGCTTATGCCCAAAACACTTAAGTGTCATGATTCTCGCAAGTTAATTAAAGAACGTTAATTAAATTAATTGATTAAGTATTGAATGCCTGTATACCAGGAGCATGTCAAAGACATGTCAAGGGGTATGTCAAAGCGTACCAAGGGTGTACCAAAGGGGTATGCTGAAGGCATGCCAAGACCATCGTTCTTCCACTATCCCTCCGCTATATCGTGGTTACGAAGTGAACTGTAAGAATATCGTATGATGAAGAGAGATGCTTACCCTATTCATATGTTAAAGGCGGTTACGAATACATAACTGTAAGATTTCTGTATTTTAATAACAAAATTTCGTAAACGTAAGGGTTTTTTTTCTTATAATTTTTCGCAAATGTAAGTTTTCAACTTTTCAAAAACCACACATGCTCTGTTTTCTCTATGGAAATTAACATAGGTTTTCACACTTATGCTTTTTTCTAACGTTTTTTCACAAAAACGCGCTTTTTACGTGTAAAAAACTAACAAAAACATGTTCTTAAAGTAGTAGAATCGTGTGAATTGATGTTTTAAAGTAGTAGAATCGCGTGATCGACTATATTCGATGAATGACTCAATTCGAGGAGGTGTATAAACCCAATGAGGGAACCCATAGACCGCTTATCAGCGATCCGCGAAACATTTAAGTTAGTAATGCTATGAATCCCACGTCCAATTTAGTCTGAAAATCTAGAAAAACCCCAGAGAATATACCTATTTTAAAAATAAGTATTATAAAAAAGGGGTAAGTGTATCTGTTTATACGCATAGTGTGTGTCTTATTTCTCTAAATCCCACCATTTTTAAAAATAAAAGTACATGCCAGAACCCTCCACGCTTAAGTCTCGGTAAAAATGATATAGCTATAAGTGTCCCGCCCAGTCCTTTTGTGTGGATGGAGGGGAGATATTTAACGCATTCTCGGCACTAGGAGAATACATAGTGGACGTTGACACGTGTTATATTACTAAATAAGTAATTGCTTAACCCGAAATACGAGCGAGTCTGTATTCAGAGGATATATAGCCGAAAATGGATATCTTGTGATTTTTAACGCTTGAAATAGCAACATACAGGCTAATTTCTTTACGACGAATAACATATATTTTTTGGTATGCATACCAGTTTTAAGTGAAATTTAAAACATATAGCTTTCTAGGGGAGGGAGAAACGCCTAATATGATGGTACATATGATACACGCATTCAACAGAAATCAGCGGAAATAAATGGTAAGATAGTTTTTAAAGACGAGACTTTGAAATTTTTTTCGATAAATAAGATATTTGAGGTTATTTAACATGTGAATGATCAATGCATGGTAATAAAATGAGGAACTAGGCTAAGTTTTCAAGTATAGGACTTTGAAGTTTTCAGCTAGTTACAAAGTGTCGAACTAGACGAACATTTCTGCGATAGAAAATTTAAATATCCTAGCCAAATACAATGCTTTATATCTTATAAAGGGTTGGAAACACCTACTAAGGCGGCATGCATGATACTTATAGCCGATACATAGCCACGAAATGGGAAACTAACAAAGATTTTTTAGGGGTAGAACTTGAATTTATAATTAAACATGATTTATACTAACTACTGCAAAGGGAGAAATGCATAGAGAAAGAGGTTATGTATATATAATGCATATAACCAACATCCACCGGTGGAATGCAGATCTAAGATAGTATTTTTAGGAGAAGACATGAGATTCTTAAGTAAATGGGATATTTAGAGGCATTTAAAGAGATATAAACATATGATAAGGTAGCATCCATAATACACACAACTAATATAGGACAGCGAAAGAAAAATTTTAGTATTGTTTAGAGACCGAACTTCAAATATTTAAGTAAATGTAGGTGTTTGGAAATTTTTAATGGGCTATGTGCAATACACATGTCGCCGATCGCAGTAGTGGAAAAGTAATATCGGAACAGTTTTTAATGATGTGACTTTAACTTTTTTTAATTAAGTGGAGAACCTACTAAATCTTACAGGGTGCTAGCGCTTACCGTGGGTTTTATGTATAATGCACATAAGTAGCATATAACATTAGGAAGGGGATATTACAAAAATTTTTAAAGATAGAACTTTATTTTTGTAACTAAATGAGATATCAAGAAACATTTAAAGAGGATGAAAACATCTAATGAGGTGGAATGGGGATATACTTACCGAAGACACCTAGCGCTGAAATTATTCACTAAGATAAATTTTTTAAAGTAAAGACTTTAGAAGTTTTACATAAAAGGCAATTCATACTAACTTTTAAATAAATGGAAACGCCCAGCGAGATAACTTAGAATGAATACAACGCCGATACATAACAGCGAAAGGAAAATTTAAATATTGTTTAAAGACTGAACTTCAAATTTCGAAGTAAATGTACATGTTCAGAAACTTTCAATGGGCTAGTATCATACACATACTCGATATAACAGTAAAATGGCGAACTAAGAATAATTTATAAGTACGTAAATTTGGATTTTTTAGTTAAATAGGGATTTCTACTAATTTTTAAAACTATACTAAAGGGTGTACAACAAATTTTTAGAAGGGACTTTGAGAATTTGCCAGCTAAATAGGGATTTCCACTAAATTTTAAGGAATAGAAACACATACTGAAGAGTATAGAGTGTAATCATTACTAACACCTAGTACTAAAATGAGGAATTAGCATAATATTTTAAAGATTAAACCTTGAATTTTTGGTAACTAGGTACAACATATAAACGCTTAAAGCGGATGAATACACAGATTGAGACAGCATGCGCAATACACATCATCCGCATATAGTAACAAAAGTAGAACTAAACATGTTTTTAAGGATAGAATTTCTGGTTTCTTCTCATAAATGAGAATGTTTATAAACGTATGAATGGTTAGAAACTACACTTTAAGTGGGAGTAGAATAGCACCATCACCAATACTTATCGAGGGAAAATAGGAATTAGAGTAATATTTTAGGAATGGGACTTTAGATTTTTAGGTAAATGTTATGTTTAAAAACTTTTAAAGTAACGTAAATACCTACTAAGATGATATATGCAATACACATAGCCAATACATAGTTATGAAATAGGGAAAAGCTAAGATAGCTTTTTAGAATAACACCTAAAATTTTTTCTAATTAAGCGCAATATATCTGCACTTAAAGCGGACGAATACGAAGATTCAGACGGCATGTGTGATACGCATCGCGGACACATAACAGTTAAATGTTGATTTAAGTAAGTTTTTAAGGATAGAACTCAGAATTTTTGAGTTAAATGAAAGGTTTAAGAACATTTAAGGAGTCAAAAACACCTAATAAGGTGGTATGAGATGAATTCATCATCGTCAGATAACAGCGAAATGGGGATACTACAAATATTTATAGGGGAATCCTTAAAATTTCTAAGTAAATAACGTTTAAAGAGGTGAAAAAAATATGAAGTTGTGTGGATAATACAGATCACCAACATTCTAAAACAGACAAGACATGTCTATACAAGATAAAAAATATTGTTAGTATAAACATACATTATTCTACGTAGCAATGTAATACATACCCCAAGATTTATATAAAGGAATCGTGAATCCATTATGCTAATCCCATCATAAATCAGCTAAAATAATAAAATTACCAAACTAAATAATATATCTAGATACTAAAACCCCAACAAATTATATTAAATTCATAAAAATCTTAACTAAATAAAATAATGAAGCTGTAACATACTATAAAATACTAAGTTTAATAAAATGATAGAATAAAATCATACTAAAGCAAGTACTTACATGTTCAATCCGACTCAAAAATACTGCATTAGGTGTGGGCCGATGAATAATGACAGATATAACATCTCCAGCTTTACCAACTAAAACCGACATATTCGCAGAACAACTTGAAGCGCGTCTTAACAGCACGAAATCCACAGCAGAAATAATAAATTCGATACTTGAACACCACCGACACCCCCTACACGACAAGGTCATATCAAGGTCATATCATGGTTACTGTTAAACTATGGTATAAAATAGAATCACATGTTAAAAAATAATAGATTTTAGTAAAATAATTAAAGAAAATCCCTTTGTGATTATGAATGGCCTGTCTATTTTTACCGTGTGTATGTGTGTATGTGTGTATGTGTGTGTGTGTGTGTGTGTGTGTGTGTAATTATACCTTAAAAAGCAATATATATCTGTAGTATCCCAACGGATACTAATATTTGTTTTTTCAAACTTAGAAAAACTTTATTTCAGTTGCACTTATTCTAAGTGTAATTAAAACAAAGTTTAACTAAATGTGTAAAACAAATATTAGTATCCGTTGGGATACTACAGATATATAGCTTATTAAGGTATAATTACACGCACACACACACACACACACACATACACACAAACACACGGTAAAAATAGGCAGGCCATTCATAATCACAAAGGGATTTTCTTTAATTATTTTACTAAAATCTATTATTTTTTAACATGTGATTCTATTTTATACCATAGTTTAACAGTAACCATGATATGACCTTGATATGACCTTGTCGTGTAGGGGGTGTCGGTGGTGTTCAAGTATCGAATTTATTATTTCTGCTGTGGATTTCGTGTGCTGTTAAGACGCGTTTCAAGTTGTTCTGCGAATCCCAATATTCCCAATGTTCCATCCCAATATTTAAAATTAGAAATATCCCTCAAGTATTGGGTAGTTCCACTTCCCACCGTTAGGGGGCGCTGATGGTTTCATACCGCCTTCGTCGGTGTTGCCACCCCAAAAAAGTTTCTTCTCTACTTAGAAAAATCTCGTTCCAAAAAATTTATTTCCCTCTCAACCCCTCGTACAAGACTACGAAATCGTTGCCACCCAAAAAAAGTTTCCCCAAAATGTTTACCCCCACCTTTTTTCATTTCCCCCCCTTTTACACCCCCGTCCAGGATTACGGAATTCAAGATGGCGGCCATTTTGCTGAGCGCTGAGCATTGCTGAGCCTTCGCAGCAGAACCGGCCTTCCTCTACTACTACTGTCGCAGCTTAATTTAATATGAGTAGTAAATCATTTGTCTTTGACAAGCTTAAATAGTATAAAGCGTGGATATGCTCTGAAACAGTATAATGCTCTGAAACTTGTATATGCTTTCAAACTGTATTATGCTCTTAAACTTGGATATGCTCTTAAACTATATTATGCTCTGATACTTGGATATGCTTTGAAATTGTATTATGCTCTGAGACTTGGATATGCTCTGAAACTGTATTATGGTCTGAAACTTAATAGTTTAAGTACCCTAACTTGATAGTTATACATTAAGTAAGATATGCTTGCTCTGAAAGTGCATTGTGCGCTTAAACTTTGATATGCTCTGGGACTGTATTATGCTCTGAAACTTGGATATGGTCTGAAACTGTGTTATGCTATGAGACTTGGATATGCTCTGAAACTGTATTATGTTCTGAAACTTGGATATGCTCTGAAAGTGTATTATGTTCTTAAACTTTGATATGCTCTGGGACTGTATTATGCTCTGAAACTTGGATATGCTCTGAAACTGTATAATGCTCTGAAACATGGATATGCTCTGAAAGTGTATTAGGCTCTTAAACTTTGATATGCTCTGGGACTGTATTATGCTCTTAAACTTGGATATACTCTGAAATTGTATTATGCTCTGAGACTTGGATATGCTCTGAAACTGTAATATGCTCTGAGACTTGGATATGCTCTGAAACTGTATTATGCTCTTAAATTTGGATATGCTCTGGGACTGTATTATGCTCTGAAACTTGGATATACTCTGAAACTGTATTATGCTCTGGGACTGCATTATGTTCTGAAACTTGGATATGCTCTGAAAGGGTATTATGCTCTGAGACTTGGATATGCTTTGAAACTATATTATGCTCTGACACTTGGATATACTCTGAAACTGTGTTATGCTCTGAAACTTATACATTTGAAACTGGGATATGCTCTGAAACTGTATTATGCTCTGAAACTTGCAACTCTGAAACTTGAATATGCTCTGAAACGGAACTAAATTTGCATCATTTTCGATTCCTAGATATCTTTGCAAAACACTCTCTTCCCTACTATAATCTGTAATCACTCTGCAAAATATATATTCATACTTCGAAGAAACTCGCAACGAAATCCGGAGTTGGGAAATAGAAAGGCGAAACCTCTATAATATTTTAATGGCACCTGGTTATGACAGGCTCCCGTAGTAGATGGCATTTTTATTCAAATATTTCCAGAAATTTGGAATCTGTTCGAAAACTTTTGATTTTTGAAAATATACCCATAAATAAGAAGATGATTTTCACGTTCTCATAAATAATATATTGTGTTCCCAAAATTTTGGGAAATCGCGGGTTTAACGCAAAAATACTCATTATTGGACATGTTTGAAACGCTTTTGAAATTTGAAATTTTGATGCCATTATTCTGAAGGCAAATAAGGTTATCTCCCGGGAAATGGATAGTACTAGTAGATTATAGTCATTTTTCGAAAAACAGTCATTTACTAAAGGTAAATATGGTTTAGACTTCGTCATGAGCATAATATTCAAAACACCCTATCACAGGTTCAATACGTCTAATTCATCACGCGTATTACTGGTAACATTGGTTACCCCCTTGTAAAAATGATCTGTTAACTCCTTCACTACCGATATTCAAAGAGCTTTGTTAAAAATTTATATTTTAATTCGACATTTTATATCAACCTAAATAAACATTAAAGAAAAACATCGGGTCTAAAATAAGGTACCGATAAACTAAATTTCGTGGCTGTGCGTTGTTTGGATTTTTCCTTACGCTGACAACAAACTAACAGTGAAACGTACAGACATAACTACTTATTATTTAATAGCCGCCTTATGCGACAAGCCCTGTCGCATTTTTAAGTAGCTCTAAACTTGTAATAGCTTTCTAGCAGCAGCTATCGACTGCATAGCCGCCCGCTATGCAGGCACATGCAATTCGCATATTCAATACGGGTACGCTCTAGCATAATTAAAAGCTGAGATATAGACAAATTAGTGAAATACCTATGCACGATAGTTAATAAAATATAGGCCAAAGGATGCTGTAACCTATTTAGCTTCATTAATTTAGCGCTTAAATAATCAACCACTTTATGTTTTACAGCACGGAATAGCTGATAACTTGCAATGGCGTCTAGAAAACGCCCTGCCACAATTTTGCGAACCTCCGTGATGACTAACGATGCCATCAAGTATTTCCTGCAGCAAGCTTCAAATTTACAAAAGATTGACATCAGGTTACACAATGCTGTAATGTTCAGGTTTTTACTCATATAGTTCAGCGTTCATCCACTATCTAAATAACTTTCTGTTTGAAATCAATACACGGATACTGACAACTGCAAAGGAAGCGTGATTCTTAGCTTTGGAAATACCCCTTTTGCCAGATTCTATTGTTATTATTTTATATGTATCTGTCGTATTCAATTGTATATTCCACACCGAATTTATAGAGGAATTATAGAAAATTCTCTTAATACATTTCGATAAATATAACTTGATTCCTTGAAAAATTCTTGAAAAAAAAATTACACCCGTTATCTAAATGACTTTCACGTCTGTGACAACAAGTTCAAGTTTTTACTCATATAGTACAGTGTTCATCCACTATCTAAATAACTTTCAGTTTGAAATCAATCCACGGATACTGACAACTGCAAAGGAAGCGTGATTCTTAGATTTGGAAATACCCCTTTTGCCAGATTCTATTGTTATTATTTTATATGTATCTGTCGTATTCAGTTTTATATTCCACACCGAATTTATAGAGGAATTGTCGAAAATTCTTTTAATACATTTCGAAAAATATAACTTGATTCCTTGAAAAATTCTTGAAAAAAAAATTACACCCATTATCTAAATGACTTTCACGTCTTGTTCATTTCTATCAAAATATTTCTATTTAATACAATATATCTGCGAGTGAAAAGAAATATGCTGTTTTCTTCTTTTGAAAAAAAGAACCAAATTGCCTAAAGTAAACTATAGAGAAATGGGAAAACTTCCCGACAAAGCGTTGAAATGTATAAGAAATCAAAGAATTGTTACGGTAGCAATTCAACTGGCAGTGACAGCTTTCTTCCTAAATGGCATTTTCTATTCAATATTTAGAAAAATGTCTAAGAACGCTTGCCAAAATATTTGTGGTATTTGAAATCATTTCAAATTGCAATGGAACATAAACACACTGCTGTCGCATTTCAAATCATTCCCATGAAGAAATGTACTTTTTACGCACGGAGAAAAAAATATAAAATATATAAAAGCAGTTACTTTTTATTAACATTTTTTGTTCACTAATGGATGTGAAATAACTTCTGTATAAAATGTTTATAAAGTTTGCATCACGTGAAAATGGAAAATTTGTTGTAATGACTTATCCTCTGGATTCGTAGGTGTGTCCTCAAGGTACGAGAAGGGGCACATAGGTGTATTCTAAGGATACAAGAAGGGATACGTAGGTGTATTCTCAGGGTCCAAGAAGAGGTACGTAGGTCGTTGGTGTATTCTCAGGGTATAAGAGGTTCAAGATCTCTGTCATCGTGTTGTGGAAAACTTCGGATAGCAATTGAAACAAAGATTGCGATAATTAATTTTCATTTGGTCTCAAGATCTGCAACATACCACATAAAGCGCCCTCGGTGGTGAAATGTTTTTTATGTGAATTTCTTTCCTCCATCACATAAAATACTCAAATTTTATTACTTCGCTATTCCCCGTTTGTGCTACAGACCCTCGTATATAGGTGATTATGTCCATCTGTTGACTCCAAATTTTAGAGAAATTATTATAAATATACGTTTAATAGCATTCAATTACACTCTTTTGCAAAAAAAAACAAAGCACCATAAAGAAAGTAACTGTTTTTATTGAAATTAAATATGCGTACAGCTCATACATAGGTAATGAAATGATTAAAAATCAAGGCCGCGGAAACATCAATGGTTAACAATTGCACATTGGATTTTCAAATCAGTAATTGGTGAAAAACCCCTTGGCGGCAATGCATGCTTGTATACGTCTAGGTAAGGAGTGATAAAGTTTTCTAATGTCATCTTGCGATACATTCTGTCAGGCATTCCTCAATTGTTGCTCCAGATCTGCTACATTTCGGGGGTGCCGGAATCTGGCGGTCTAGCATGTCCCATACATGCTCGATTAGCGAAAGGTCTGTTGACCCTTCTGACCAAGGAACAGCATCAACAGCATGGAGACACTCCACAGATATGCGAGCCGCATGTGGCGTGGCGTTATCTTGTTAGAAAATGACCCCAGAATGACGTACCATGAAGGGTAACGCAAACGGCCGCAGGATTTTATTAACATATCGTTGAGCTATTAAAGTTGCACGCAGAATGATTAGGGGTGACCTTGCTGTCGTAAGAGATAGCACCCCACACCATCACACCAGGGGTAATGACTGTGTACCTGTTGTTGTTGTTGAGATCCAGATCGTCCGACCTACCAGAAAAGTGTAAGGTAACCGTTTCGACGGCCGGGAAGTGCCACCCAATTTAGACCAGAACCCAGTGGGGATGACTGTGTGACTGTGTAAAACAAAGGCTGATTGGGACTACCCTTGCTCCTCAACACACGTACCCGATGGTTATCTGCTGAAAGACTGAAGCGTGATTCATCGCTGGACACTAGGCGATGCTAGTCTGTTGGCAGCCATGATGCTCGGCTACGACACCACTCCAAACGACTCTGTCGATGTTGTGGGGTTATGTGCAGACGTCTTAATAGCCGCCGTGAGCGTAACCCCACTTCAGCCAAGCGCCGTGAGATGGTGGAAGGTACCACGAGTGGTGTGGAAGAGGCTCTAGCACGTTGGATGGCGGACAATGATGGCGTTGGGCCTGTTCGGACCTGTCACACAATCATACGATCTTACCTCGCATTCGTGCAACTTGGCCTTCCAGAGCCTTTATTCCGCCGATGTGTTCTTTGCAGCAACCATTGCTGTCAGAACCTTTGCACAGCCATGTCCGTTCGGTGTAGGTGGCGGCCTATAGCTCGGTATGATCAGCCAGCTTCACGCATTCTAACTATACGGCCACGTCCGAAGTCATCTAATTGCTTATAAGGTCTTCGACAACGTCGTAAAGGCATTATTGGTTGCGTCTCCATGGAACTACAACGCCGATAACAAAGAAAGATAAATCTTCCACATATTTAACCCGGTTTAAAGAATGCTAGTTGCGCAGTAGAAACGCGTGGTATGACCGAAGTTAACACTCATTGGCCTTGCAAATGTAATCATTTGCATGCTTGGTATAAAGGAATTTGCATGCGAAATTTTGAGATGATCGGATTATTTTTGATGGGTGCTTCTTGTTTTTTGCAAAATAGTGTATATTACTCTTTACTGATGTATATTTTACGAGTAAAGCCCGAAATGAGGTTAAACCTAGGTTTAACCTCATCACTCGGATAAACCTGGCTTTACCCAGCCGCTCTGGGTGAAGCCTGGAATGAAATTGAAATTGTATCAATTTCAGGTTTTATCCAGATAAATCGCGGATTATCCGCACGAGTTTGGGTAACGCTGTAATTTGATACACGCAAAAGATTCTGAGGATGCTCTGTGCATTTGTATGGGTCTAAAAACGTGTGTCACATGTACGGGACCGAACGATGTATCAATTACCTTTACTCGCAACTGATTGTTAATACTAGCTACGGAAAAAGAATCAGGCTTGCACAAAAGAGCATTTTAATGAAAGTTTTAAATAATTTATTGTTTAAATGGACTCATAGATTTTATACGTGCTGACAAATATATCGTGAGTTTTTACAATTCCGGTAATCACCTCAAATTTCTTAATTTTGCATTTTGTTATTGCAGTATACAATTTTTTTACTTTTAATATTCAGATAATTAATAAATAAAATATAGTGCTGTTAAATATAGTTATAAATAAAATATAGTTTCTGTAAAATTTGCTTAAAAATTTGATAGAAATATCGGGATAAAATTGAAAACTTTAAACTAGCAACGGTTCCCGCAGCTAACTGCTGGTTATTCACTATAAGAGAAATCTATTTCTATATCTGTAATGCTCAGTGAAACATTTTGGAGACGAAATTGACGGGGTGTCACCAACTTGGCAACTTTTTTAAATGTTGTCAAATTGAAGAAAA
The DNA here is from genome assembly GCA_951213105.1 of Amaurobius ferox. Lineage (NCBI taxonomy): Eukaryota > Metazoa > Arthropoda > Arachnida > Araneae > Amaurobiidae > Amaurobius > Amaurobius ferox. The sequence goes on from OX578143.1 coordinate 22,897,935, forward strand.
TGCCGCCGAATCGATCAAAATGTCACCAAATTGATAAAAACGACGCCAAATCAAAATGTCACCAAATTGATAAAAATGGCGCCTAATTGAGGACAATTCAATATCTTGCAAAATTAAGTTTAATTTAAATTAACCTATTACCCTGTCCTTCCGCAATACTGCATAGTCCACTTCGACGATAAAAGCTTGCAATTACGTCCTAGTAGCTCAGCTGTAGAGCGCCGGCTAGCCAGTACGAAGATCCTTGGTTCGATTTCCAGTTGGAGCAGCAAGGTTCTTTATAATGGCGCCCGAACGAATAAACCCTATAGATTACTGCAAATATGTGGAAGGTCTGAACCTAGTACGACTAACACGGATTCAATATGCTCTGAGATATAGAGCGTCGATTTCAAATCGGGAAGATAACGTCACAATGGAAGAAAACCTGATGGATAAAAATAGCATCAGCGGAATGGCCTAATGTTAAATTTGCAGGAGGTGGTCAGACATATTGTTAGTTGTACCGTAATTTAACATTAGAAGTTGGAGAATGCTTCAACGATAAGAGCATGCATTTCTGTCCAGTATCTCAACGGTAGAGCGTCAACTGGCCAATACGGTGATTCTTGGCTCGATTCCCGGTTGGGGCAGTAAGGTTCTTTACAACGCTTGGCGAAAATTTTGGCGGAGTATCTTCAACTTAACGACCTTTTTTAAAAGCCGCCATATTGTTGAAAATATTGCCAAATTGTTCAAACTGCCGCTAAATCAATGAAATTCATTATGTTTTGTTAGGGGATAATATTGTAATAATGTTTCGGTAGGGTCTGTCTGTCTCACTCGGCGACAAATTTGGCGATTTTTTTAATGTAGCCAAGTTGATGTGTCACCAGATTAGCTAAAATGCTGCCAACTTGATAAAATTACGCTAGATTAATGAAAATAGAGATTAATTGAAGAAAGTTCAATATTTTGCAATTCAATATTTTATTTTGAAAGTCAAATTTTCTTGATATTCCCTGTCGCTTTGTGAGAATTATTGATTTAATATACTTGATTGACATTTAAGCGAGTTTTACAGTTCGTCGAAGAGATACGTTTTGTTATGGGTTCGTAAAAGAATTACGTTTTGTAAAGGGATGACGTAATTTATGTCTGTTTGGATAGGGAGTCGTATAGAAAATAATAATATTGATTGGGAAATGTGCATGGCTCCCATGTGTTTGTGGATAGTAGGATCGCAAGTGCTGTCGACAAATGAAATCGACGCTATGAAATCGACGTTTCGAAAGTTCTCAAGTAAAGCATATTTGGTAATAACCTTGCAAATTTTCTGTTCGGAATTTGATTCTCTCTGCTATTTAGGATCTAGTAGATATGTTTGGTGAAATTTAAAATTGTTTTAAATTTCACTATAGTCGATTCATAGCCATTATTAAGTTATACTACCTCGAGACATTAATATATACTCCACAAATGGTCTAGTGTGACATTTTTTTTCTAAAAATGAAAGGAAAATCGGTTAATGAGCATTGTTAAATTATAGCTATCTGAGGACATTGTTATGCACCCAATAAGTAGAATCCTAATCCATGTTTTTAAAAAGTGTAGTAAGAGGTTGTTCATGGCCACTATTAACTTATACTACCTCAGGACACTGATATACACTAGACAGACATTGTTCAGCATAACGTAGGGAAGATCAATTGATGGTAACTATTGAGTATACAACTGCTATACATTTCATTCCTAGGTTCCTAGCCAAATTTATTTCTTTTTTTTCTTTTCAAAAAGTGCAAATAAAGGCGCTTTATGGCCACCATCAACTAATACAACTCGGGAACTTTGCCGTATAATTCACAAATGGTTCATTATCGCATTTTTCCAAATACTGCAGTAAAAGTTGGTTGATGGCCACTATTAATTTATGTAAATCATACTCAATGTTCAGTATATTTTATGGGAATCTGACCACTTATGTCCGTTCCTCAAACCTTGCGATGGCGGTTCATTATACGAGTATACAATTCTATATCAGATGGTAGAAAATAACATATAACATAGTCACACACATTATAATAATGTAAATATATCTCCTCTCTGACAAATTCATTTTTATCCAAGCAGGGCTGGTTAAACCTAGGTTTACCACCATCCTACTATTTAAACCTAGGTTTACCCAGTCCTTTTGGATAATGTGGACTTTATCCGTAACATATAACATATAACATATATTTATTATTTTTAACGATTTAAGATGGATTAATTTTTAATAACAATTTTTGCTTATCTTTATGGCACGATAGGAAGGCTTTATCCAAATTTGCTCGACAGTAATAGGAGAAACGATAATTAAGCGGCATTATTCAAATTATAAAATCAAAGGAACTGTAGTTAAGAATATACCCCAGTATCAGTGATGCCATTGTCGTTTAATGTATATCAGTACCAAAGGTGTTGTATTTTTAAACTCCGATGGATACAATTAAATGTACATTAGTAAATTTAACGTACATTAGCAAATTTAACCTAAATTTAATTATTATTCGCCATGGATACTAATTTAATGCGCATTTTATCCATGACGCTGTAATCATTAAATGCACATCAATATCTATGGCGCTTTAGCCATACATATTTGCTTTGTACGTTTCAGTGTCGGTGGGATTGAAATATTCATAATTTCTTTATTTTCTTTTCTTTTCCTCTTTTTCAGATCTTATATCACATCTAGTAGATTTAGGTTACAGCGTTATTAAGCGAACTAAAATTATAGAGCTTTGTGGTGGTCTTAAAACGGATTTTTGGCGAACGTCTAATTTCCAAAAATTTCAATTGGCTTTCTGGCTTACTGAATTTGAGTATTTTCTTTGTGGTTATCTTTACCTTAAAGATATATTTATCTTTAAGAAGGTGAACGTTAACAAACCAAGAACCAGTAAGCAGCTGAAGGAGAACATTTTGAGCCGATGTATGGGAGTTAACGCTAGACACTTTAATAAAAGTTCGCTGAATAAAGCTGCAACCTTCCATATTAAATCTCCCAATTATGCTCTAAAAGATCTGGAAAACAATTAAATTTAAAGGAAATAAGAACCCCCCACTCCCGGTATTAATGGCGCTGTAACCGCAAAATCTATATCAATGCCAGTAACTTATAGTTATTAAATGTCCCATTATACTAATGTTACTGTAGTCATTAAATAGTCATTGCATGTACCATTATATTAATGTCGCTGTAGTCGTTAAATATGCCTTTATATAAATAGCGTTCTAATCTTTTCTTAGAAGCACCAAGTGATAGAGTTAAAACGCTGCCACACTGGATCAGACAGACATATCACATGTGTGGATGTTTGCACACTTTGTGTATTAACTATATAGCATTTGAGAAGACATTGCGGAACACGACACTTAGGCCATCTATCTACATGATTGCTCCCCCATCGATTAAAGACTTTTAAAATAAATAAAACTAATAAATATAATAAAATGCATAAATAAGGTATGCTGTTTTATAAACTATAGGTAACGAATTACATCTGGTTTACTGCGAGTTGTACGATGTTAAACATGCAAAAAAGATCAACCAGTCTGTCGCGGAAACGTAAAATGTTACAATGTGTTCTGGTTATTTATAATTTCACAAGACTCTTCCTGTCGCACAAGGTTATTCTAGTCAAACTAGGTTCTTCTACTCTCACAAGAATCCTTTTGTCATGCAATAGACCATAGAGTATTTTGAAGCGTACTTTTGTATTTATTAGTATTTAAGATGAGTGTAATTTGTCTACTACCGGGTGGTCAGAATTAAAACACCCCTACTCTGAGCTCTCTATACATCGAACTACTTAGTGTAAAGGCTCCAAAATTGTTGAACCTACTATTCAAGACATGGGGAAAAGGATTACGCGAAAAAAAATTAGTTCCAGAAACACCGATAGGTGGCGCTGTACAACAGAAAATATGCTGAAAAGACACAAAATACACATTTGTAACACATTTTATTCGAACGTACCAAGCATTCATATCACAAGGACCTTATCGATAGAGTTTTATCCCCTTTTATGCCCAGAACATAGTAGCTGCAAACCAAGGGTTTATGCAAATTTTTGTGCTTACAGTGCCAAATTGCAGTTACAATGACAGTTTAAGTTTCTTCACTTTTTTATCTTCTTTTTTTTTTCATATCAGCAAAAGAAATTAAAAAGGAAAAATTCCATATCGCATGTTTTTTTTTTTTTTTTTGTGATTATTTTGTGTCTTTTCAGCATATTTTCTGGTGTACAGCGCCACCTATCGGTGTTTCTGGAACTATTTTTTTTCGCGTAATCCCTTTCCCCATGTCTTGAATAGTAGGTTCAACAATTTTGGAGCCTTTACACTGAGTAGTTTGATGTATAGAGAGCTCAGAGTAGAGATGTTTTAATTCTGACCACCCGGTATTTACAAATAATATACATATAAAATGTTCTTTCAAAGAGAATTGATTCAAAAGTTAGAAATCGGGGTGGGGGTGAGGCTCTTGTAAGGGGTTACCCTCTTGAATGCAACTCTTTTGAAAGATAAAAGAGACTTATTGATTCGATAAAAATGTTCTTGTAACGTAAAATTTGGAGTCCTGCTACATACTTTGCATCAACCTCCATTCCCTTTTATTCAAGTAATTGAAATCTTAGTAGGATATCAATGGAGTACAATAATTATGCCAATATCAAGATATGGATATTTTGAAGATATAACTAATATTAAGCAGTAATTCTGGAAATATCGTTTATTCGTTTTATTCGAATCATGCTTTATTGGAGCAAGTTCCCTATATAAACTATTGATCTGACGCTGTTATGGTTGATCTAACGATATTGATTACATTGAGCTAAAATATACGCTAGTTAAAAGTGTTCTACCCTCTAATTAAACCGGAAAATATCACGAATATATTTTTATAAGGACTGTTCTTTTGAAACACTGTGTTACGAGAGTTAATTGCACGTCTGCTTTGCCCTATTAGACTTTTCCAACAACCACCTATGATTGATTCAGTACGTCAATGACATACTTCTAACAATTCGAGGAAGAAACATGCAGTTTTATTCTGATAGCGATTAAATACACAGACAAGACCAATGCTACATTTTATTTTTATTAACCAAAAAGGTAGATCAGGTGCACTAAATTGAAGACGGGGAATCAGTGGGCGTGGTCATGTGTTAAGAATGAGGGGTGCTTAAGATATCGATGCCAATGCTTTCTTTATTAGTTCTTAAATTACATTTTAGTTACTTTTCCCGTATTTATAAATGCATATGTTTCGCACAACAAGTCAATCCGAACCACGATTATAGATTATGGTTACGATCACTGGCATCGTGCAATAGAGAAGATATTGTGAGGTTTTGCATAAAGAATTAATTATATAAAACTCTAATTATTTTTATTAACCCTTAATATTAATATTAATAGAGATTGAACGAGAAAATACACTTTATTACTGTTTTACTTTTATGACGTACTTATATAAACGGAGATGCCCGAGAAATATTTAACTTGTATAATTTCAAGCAAATCATTCAAAATATATTTATACCAGTTCATTTAACCTATGATTTTGTCCCTGTCACATACAGCTGAAATTCATATTTTTAGTGAATGAATGACAAAACTGTAGTATGGCATATTTGTACTTAGCTACCATGAAAGTTTTCATAATTGTAATAACCTCTTGGCCTAATATTTTTAGATGCCACGAATTCTGTTTACAACGCGGGTTCGGCGTGGTAATCAACCAACCATCCGCGTTATAAACGAGAAGTTTACGTGGATACGAGATATATAAACGCGTTATAAGCGATAAGTGTTATTTCAATGCTCATTATTCAGTATAAAATGATAGTTGTTAGTTTTATTGTGTTCTAAATGTATGTTCTTGTGTTCTATATTTAGTTATCTATTAAATTAAGACGTTATAGGATGAAAAAATCATTATTCTACATATTCAATTAATATTTTTAGAAGAAAGACTGCACTACATAACATATGCATTGCTATACTTATAAACAGTACTGTACACCCGTTTCAGTCATTACAGTGCTTCAAGTCCGTCATTTTAAGTTGTTTACATGAAGTTCTTTTTATTTCATAATGTCCCTCTTTATGTAGATTAATGGACCAATCTTAATGACAAAGTGGTTTCTGTTTACCCTACAAATCATGGCAGACCAACATCAAATACCATTCAGAGCTTCTTCTGTTGTATAAATATCGTTAGGTTTGACTTCTAAATCACTCCTAGAATCTTACACTTCATATTATCATTGGTTATTGCATCAACTATTTGTTCATCAGTGATAACTTGATGGATCAATTCCTGTGTGTCAATATCATTTCACAGATTTACAATTGTTCCTATTGTCCGTGCAGATCATCAAATACACTGTTTGTATTATTGTTAAAGCATCGAATTGTTTAATCACAGAAAACAACAAAAGACACGAAGCGGCGACGAAAAGACGAGAAGGATAAATTTTTACATTCGCATTATATTCGAATCCGCAATATATATATCCGCGTTGTGACAGGGACTCACTGTTATTCACATTGTTTTAAGAGAAAAATTAAATCATTGCAATAATTCAATTACAGTATTATCGAGGATATAAAACTCAAACCATTCGGGTTAAAGACGGTACCAGTATACTATGCTGGTATGCGATGTTATTTATTTCTATATTTGGACTTCTTAAGCAAATATTTGAGTAGGGGCTTTATATGACCCCATTGCTTTTGTAAAGCCATGTTTTATTAATATTGCTGTTTAGTTTGAAATAAAAAATCCATCTTCATGTCAAATTTGGTATTTTTGGCACCTATGGATAGGCTTCTGAACTTTGATCAGTCAATCAATTAGTAACATCCAATTGTGTGTATATAGAGATAAGAGAAAGAACGAATAGCATTAGTTAAAAATATTGTTTAAAATTGTAAACCGAGTGCAATAAAATATCAGCTAAATCGGTTACCATGTCAAACATTTGTTTTTTCAAAATGACTTCGTATATTACCATTAATTAAATCATGGAAATTGTAATTGCTTCAAATAGTGAGGGTAAAACTTCATAATTTTACTGAAACACATCGAATGGTGATAAAATAATTACAAAAATACCCAACATCGCCGAAAATCAAACCGGGGACTGGCGGATGGAAACAACACTTTGAACCCATCCAATCCGCCGCCGTTAGCTTGCAGTTCGTTTACTTATTTATCTAACTGTAGTTATTTAGAAAAGCATTTAAACAAGATTTCTGACTCATGAAATTCTAAATGAGGTGATATCTGATTTTGTTGTTTATTTGAAATGACAGTCAATTCTTTTGTTCAATTTGGTGTTTGCATCACCTATAGATAGATCTGTGAATTTCGATAATCCTATAGTCAATTCAATTGTATATATATAGATATGAATTTATTCAACGGTATTTTAATCCAATGGGTCGAAATGCATATATAATAGGTTTGTTCATTTATTATTTATTTTTAAATTCTGAGATTGAATTGGGGCGCAAGACGAAATACAAGATAAATTTCTCTTCATAAGTAAAATTAAGTTCAATGTATTTTATCTGGTAATTTAAACACAAAAAAAATTAAGAGAACCACAAAATATTTTCGTGATATTTAATGTAGTAAGTTCTAACATTTTATGTTCACGTTGTTATAAAAGATATAATAAACCACAATATAAATCAAATTCCAAAACAACCAAGATTCGAGCTCAATGCGTTCCCGTTATGAGGCACCGATACCAATGTGCTACGCTATCATACAATGAGGTTACTTATTTCTGAATTTTTACTTAAAAAAATTAGATTAGTTCTAACCATTTAACTTCCAAAAAGGTGTGTTGTATTACTTTTTTTTTGTCAGTCTGAAACGAAAGTATACCTTTATGTAGAATTTGGGTATTTATAACATTTGTAGATCGGATTGTGTGTCAACCATATCTAACTGCATGCATATATAAAGATAATATATAACCAAATTGATATTTATTAAACAATCCTATCCTGCAATTGGGTCGCAAACAGAGTTAGGGAAAATACGTTGAAAATGAATTTTTGATACAAAATAAAAATGTATTTTAAAAATATGTCTCAAATACATGTATTTTCGATATTGCCCAAATAGCGTCGCAAGAGTAAACATATCTTAGATCGCCAAGTAAAATTGCGTTTTAAGTATATTCTATCTTGTGTATGAACAAATGAAAAAAAATCAAAAGATATAGATAGAACAATCCAATCTTTAAGGGAATATATTCAAATCGTTATAAAAATACTTATTATAGCACACAAGATATTTAACTCCGGAATAACGGAGGATCGACCTGAAGTCAAACACATTAGAGGCAACATCCACATCAATGTGCTATACGCTGTCATGCACTGCGGTTAATTATTTCTATATTTGCCCTTCCAACGCATAAACCTTTTTAAAAAGGAATTTGAGCCCTGAACTTTCGAAAAGGCGTGCTTTTTTTCTGTCAAGTTGAAGTAAAAGTGTATGTTCATGACGAATTTGACATTTCTGGCATCCGTTTTTCGGGATGTAAATTTCTATCAATCAGTCAGTCAACCACATCCAATTTTATGCGTATAGAGAAAGCATTTGAGCAGGAATTTTGACTCAAAAATAAGCGCTTTCTGGCGTTTTTAATATTTTGAAATGACGCACCTCATGTTCAATTTGGAAAAGCATTTATGTGGATAGAGCTGTGCATTTCGATCAGTTAATTACATCTATTTGTATGCATATAAGAAAATTTCTTTAAATGTTATTTCAACAGCTTGTAAATAACCTTGCTGCCCCAACCAGGAGTCGAATTCTGGATCTCCGAACTGATCAGCCGACGCGCTAACGTTCAGCTAGCTACTGGGACGAAATTGCAAGATCTTAATATCGAAGTGGACTCCGCATTCTCCACCCTCCAATGTCAGATTGGTGGGCAACTGGCAATCTGACTGACCACCTCCTGCAATTTTTACCGCTGGTTAGCCCTCTGCTACTACTACTTTTACCCAGGTTAGTATCCTGCTATTACTATTTTCACCCAGGTTAGTATCCTCCGTGGTCGCTATCCTCTCAATTTGAAATCAGCGCTCAATCTTTCAGTGTCCACTGAATCCGTACTAGGCTCACTCTCAGACCTCCGACATCTTCGCACTAACCTGCAGAGTTGATTTGTTCGGGCGCCATTGTAAAGAACCTTGCTGCCCCAACCGAGAATTAAACCCTGGAACTCCGAACTGGCCAGCCTATGCTCTACCGTTGAGCTACTGGGGCGAAATTGCCAGCTCTTAACGTCGAAGTGGACTCTGCATTCGCCACCCTCTAATGTCAGATTGGTGGGCAACAGGCAATCTGACTGACCACCTCCTGCTATTTTGACCGCAGGTTAGCCTTCTGCTACTACTATTTTTACCCAGGTTAGTATCCTGCTATTACTATTTTCACCCAGGTTAGTATCCTCCGTGGTCGCTATCCTCTTAATTTGAAATCGGCGCTCAATCTTCCAGTATCCACTGAATTCGTACTAAGCTCACTGTCAGACCTCCGACATCTTCGCACTAACAGAGTTGATTTGTTCGGGCGCCATTGTAAAGAACCTTGCTGCCCCAACCGGGAATTGAACCCTGGAACTCCGAACTGACCAACCGACGCTCTACCGATGAGCTATTGGGACGAAACTGCAAGCTGTTATCTAAGTGGACTCTACAAGCTTACCATGTGCTATCTAATGTATATGTACTCGATGTCATTGTTATTTATACCAAAAATTAAGAGATGGAATTGCGAAGGGCAAAAGTAAATATACGTTAAATTACCTTTCATAGTTGAAAGTGTGTTCAATATGGTGTTTGAAATAGTTAAGAAATCAAAATAATAAAATCTGATGTAGGCAACACATGACTTTTCTTACATAATGCAATGAATTTACTACTTTTGCAGTAAAAAGATAGGTTTTTCTTATAATAGATACTTGTATTCTTTCCAAGATATTGAACTTTCGACAATTAGTCGTCATTTTCATTGATTTAGCTTCATTTATATCCATTTGGCGAGATTTTTGTGAATTTGGCTACATTTAAAAAAAGTCGCCAAGTTGGCCACATTCCGCCAAATTCGTCGCCAAAATCTCGCCAAACGTTATGGACGGAGAAATAAGTTATTCTTATAGCAGATAAATGACTATTGGCGTTCAAATACAAAAGTATTACTCAAAGTATCTTTTCTCATAAATGGAACGAGCTAAATTCACGAGAATGATGTCCCCAAATTTATCGCATGATATTACATATGACAAAGGAACATGTTTCTCAACAGTCAATATTTTTCTTTAATTTATGGGATTTTTTGATAAATTTACTCGAAAAATGTGCAATATCTCGAGAACGGTTCATCGTAGCTTTCAAAAGTTTATGTCAATCGTTTTCTAATGAAAAGTTACATAAGAAATGTCTATTTGCGGAATAACTTTATTGAAGGTTTTGAATTTTTGATGATTTTTTTTTCAAAATTTAACTCGAAAATTTAGGGGGATTCTGAACATTCGATTACGTTTAAAACCAATAGACTTCCTGTATTTATAGATTGTGATTTTTGTACCAAATTTCATTCAAATCGCTACATTTGTTCGTGAGATATCATCTACACACACACACACACACACAGACATCACCTCAAAAATGTTTGATTCGTGATTAGGGATGTGTGATAAGGTTTTCACACCTCTGTGTTATAATTGTGTTTATATTAAAGTATTGTTTTATTTCTGTGTAATGGAAAGTGTTAATTTTGCAATATAAATGCATTTTCGACATGTTTTCAACTCCATTGACTTTTAAGGGAAGTGATCTCTTAAATCGCGAAATTGTTTATGTTCCAGAAAAATATTAATAAAATAATTTTGTATTTTCGCTTCTCAGTCGCTAGTTGGGAACTTGCAGGTTTTGCGCACGCGCCAGTTTGAAAAAGGATTTGGCGGCAGTGTGGAAGGAGTGTTGGAACAGAGGAGTGGTGTTTGAACGCGCGTCGTATCATGAATGTTAAAAATATAATTACGAATTAAAAATGTAATATCAAAGAAAGAGTGTTTTTGGGCGGATATGGCCCAGGAGGAGGCACGATCGTCGTTCTTGCAAAAATGTACTCTCGGGCTTCTGAAGAAATGGAGTCTTGTTTTGATGGAATAAAGCATTCTGCCTTTGGGTCGGCTTCTAAATGCAATTAAAGCCAAGTAGCTATTTATATCGATTGTTTATGCCTGACCCCTCTTCGTGTGGATTTTGTCGAATTGTGTTGAATAGTTTATTGAAGTCTGGACTCCACTAGCTCCTGAGTGAAATCGAGTGTTTCCAGTAGTGTTGAAGACCCAGACCGACCGACTCGTCAACAAGGACATGAGCAGCAATTTGGTCGGCCGGAGTGTTTCCAGTAGTGTGATGAAGTCCATTTTTTCTTTGTGTATCTATTGCCAAAAAACTCAATTCCTTAACCTCCTGACGAGCGGAGAGTTTTCTTGTGTTCAGCCAAGTTTTCGCCTGTCCCTTGTTTGGTTGCAGGAACTGTTCCGTGTAGACTCCAATATTTCGATCCATGTTCCTACGTGTTAATTGTTGTGTTTAAAAGAGACAAGGTATGATTTCATTCTCATGAGATAGAATATTATCGCAAATCCGATCTGAAATTTGAAGCATTGATTACTGCCTTGTGTGTGAAATGGTTATTTTAAAGTGTTATGTGATTTAAATATAATATGACAGATATTGTGTATTTTGTATGTCAGAAAATATATGCATTCTCTCTGTTCCTCTTCCTCCAGGGGTGTTCTTAATCGTCACCCTACCGAGTGTAATTCTGAGTTATTGCGTAATTGCTGATGTACTATTTCCACTATTTGAATCACTGCCTTGTTTATTTTTCAAATTCAATGAATGTGTTTAATTCTAATTTGTGTTTTGTCTGTGGTTACACAACCGACGCCACAGATGCTTGAAACGTGCTCTCCCATCGAAAACTCGAATTCGAATTTTCAACCCCGTCACAAAACTTTCCTTATACATTATGTATATAAGGAAAGTAATAAGTCCTATATTTAAGGTAAGCATTATATCATATAATAAATTTAATTTCTAGCATAACCGAATTCGACTAGACTTACCAAACGCAAGACTTTCGGGCTGAAGACGGCATCCATACCAATGTGATATGATGTCGTGCAATGCAATTGGGGGAAACTGATATCTATAGTTGTACTAACAACGAAAAATAAATGGAGAGGGATTTTGACCTCTTTCTAAAAGCCATGTTTCATTACTTTTCTGTTAATATTTTAAACTAAAATTCATCTTCATTTGCTACTTCTAGTATTTGTAGATCGTGCTAGTCGGCCAGCCACATCTATGCATATGGAGATAGATAATGGATAACATAAATGATATTTATTAAAATTTCTAACTTGCAATTGGAGCAATTGGTTTTATTTATTCTATCTTGGGCTTGGATTAATTATGAAATTAAAGACTCAATGTTTAACTTCCGTGTATTCTAACTCTGTACTTCTAACTCTAAAAAAAACTTTGAGAGTGGTCACACATTAACTTTCGACAAATCTTGATTACTTCTGTTAATTTCAAAACAAATGTCTATCACATGTATATATGCGATTTGGTATTTCTCAAATATTTGAAAAGCTCATTTTGCTCTTCGTATTGTCAATCCTGAGAAATGATAGGGTTTTTTTCTACAAATAGGGTTTAAAACACGGATTGAAAAAAAATGAAAAACAATAGTTTAAACATCGTTTTGAACCATGGTTTAAACAACAAAACAAAAACTAACCATAGTTTAAACCAAAAACAGCTAACCTTGGTATCAACCCCGAAACTTTCAAGCTGTTTTTAATGTTGAATATTTTAAATTTATAAGATGGGTTGTAATTATCGTAAAAACATATGGTCACACTTTTTTTTTAAAAAAATCACTCTGGAAAGCTTGAGTTTGTCAGTCTGAGGGACATATGGAAATGAAAATGAATGAATAATATCAGAAAATTAGTTTCGGATTTAACCCCGGTTAATAAAATAAAATGAAATGCAACGAACCCTAAGTTATCTAATTTTTCAAACATTTTTCAAGTTAAGGAAAGTTAAAATACCCAAATTGCTTCCAAACTGTTAGAAAATATTCGAATTATCACATAAAATGTATAAAAAAAAATTCAGCAAAGTATGTTGGGTAGTTTTTTAAATAAAAATTGAAATAACAATTGCACTCATGATATATAGAGATCACGTGACTTATTGCAAAATAAAATATTGCATCCAGTTTTGTTCCGCTGTGATTTTTGTCGTGATTTTTAAAGATCGTTTACATTTATATTTAGTGTTGGATCCGTCATAAAACGGCTTTATTTTTGCTTATGATCTGCGTTAACGTAATTAAAATATTTTTTATTTTAAATGATCACTAAACTTTAATGATTATTCCTAATCTAAAGCCTAATTTTAACGCCTGCAGAATGTAAACAAATCAAGCGATTGCAAGGTGAGTTATATAAGAATTTCTTAATTTCTTTCACACAAATTCAATTAGCTCTATAGTCTGGAATATGAGTGACATGAATGAAATATTCATTGATTTTGCATTGAGAGACAGACAATTTATATTTCGATAACGTCTTTAAAAAAGGAATTCTTGTTACACAAAATGAAGTTTTAAGTTTCCAAGTGTAATAAATTACTATAGTACTGTGATAACTCTAAAAATATCAACACTGCATGTATCATATTTTAGAGATGCTTATATAAAATTGCATTTCAGTTGGAAAGTGTTTCATAATCAATGCTTTATGCATGGTTGATCTTTCTTGTCATTTAAATGATTTAGTTTATATTTGCTAATGAATATTTAAAGAATAGATAGTTGAGGTAGGTAACCAGTAATAACATTTTGAACGCCTTCAATTAGTTCAACATTTATAAATCTCTAGTAAACTTAGTGTGTGTTGTTGTTGAGACCCGGACAGTCCGACCTACCAAAAAGGTGTAAGGTGACTGTTTGGACGGCCGGGAAGTGCCGCCCAATTTAGACCGGAACCCAGTGGAAGAGGCATCCACAGGGACCGTACCTTCCTTCCCCTACCACCAACCTCTCGGAAGGACTTGCGGACCCACATGTTTAACGTGATCGTACTCCGCGTGAACACGACGGCAGTTTTGGCAGTGGTAGGAATCGAACCCGGGCCTACCGAGTGCAATTCCCGTGCGCTAACCACTGGGCTACAGCGCCCTAACTTAGCGTGTGTTAAGTAATTTAAAATAATGACACTTCACATATTTTGCCTGTTCAAGAAAAACTAATATATTAATAGGACTTGTTTTACTCCCCCACCCTTTGATAATTCAGAAATGAATCAGATATTGCGTTGTAAACAATTGGAAGTATAATATAATTTAGTGTTGCACTAGTACCAATATGATTTGGTTCTAGTCTTTTAATTTCAAAAATCTCTACCATCTATTTTCTCTCAATTATGATCTGAGAATAACACTCTATGATTGATCATTCTGCATTCAAAACTATCTATTATCACTTAGATTAGGCCGATGTCGAGCTGTCAGGGGCATGCGTTTCCGTCTGATCGCTGGATTGCCGGGATGCGGGTTCGAATCTCGCCAGCGGGCATGGATGTTGTCATGTCGAGGCCAAGTTAGACTTCCGCCCTTCGGGGAGCCTCTATAAAAGTGAAGTTGCAAATCTCCTCCCCTTCGCCATGGGATTCCCTGGGGGACCTTGTGGACATGGTGCGTAGGCGCTCCTTTACCACGGGGGAATTAGTAACGAACGAACTTAGATTCGCGCCTACGCACCACGTCCACAAGACCCCACAGGGTATCCCATGGCGAAGGGGAGGAGATTTGCAACTTCACTTTTATAGAGGCTCCCCGAAGGGCGGAAGTTTGACTTGACCTCGAGTTGACAACATCCATGCCCGCTGGCGGGATTCGAACCCGCAACCCGGCAATCCAGCGATCATACGGAAACGCATACCCCTGACTTCTCAACCACCGGATCGGTTTAGCCCTTTGTATTGGACACAAGAACTAACGTCACATTCGAAGCATTTAACTGGATGCAGGGGTGAGCCACAACTCGAGTGACGCTTGTTGAATACTCTGAATATTAACCGATCTAAAAATTTCTAAATAAGAAAAACTTAAAAAGTAAATATAACCTTAGTTTTGTTTGATGATTTACTGTATTTCAATTTGGGTATTTTGAGGAAAATTTATTTTGAAATTCTTTGGACTGGTTGCCCTTGACAACATAACCATCTCTGACTTGAATTCTGTATGAATATTAACAGATAGCCAGTTTCAAACACGTAAGATTCGCTTGCTAGCTTCTGGGATTTAAATTTGCGTAGTAAAACATATATTGCCAAGATTTTTTTTGTAAATTTAGCCATCTTTGGCTCTTTCAAGCCAAATTTCCCGGATAAAATAGATAAACTAGTATATCAGAATTATAAACTGTTTTCCCTACTATATTCTACTGTTCTGTGGATATGGTTACAAAAGAGTGTTCCAGACTAGCGGATTCAGTGAAGTGTTGAAAATGTTTTCATTTTTTGAAGGACGTGAGTAATTCGAATACATAAATCTGCAGTATCACTTTCTGACTTGAACTCTGCGATGTCATGTTTGAATTCAGCTGCGATGCTTGAATTCAACCTGCGATATTATATTTTAATTCAGCTATACCAATGTCTTGTACTATTTCTAGAACCCAATTCTCATCGGCCTTACATCCTGATTGCTATAATTAATATTGCTGAAAATTCCTTCACTCAATATGATTATAAAGTTCAACAAATTTATATTTCTCCCTTTTCAGCCCACTTTGCGTGTTTACAAACCGAAATCAATTTTTTCAGATACAGTAAGTGATAGATTCCCTATCCATCATATTCACATAGTGAATAAAATGTGGTAGCCTGCTTTACTACGGCGTAACACAACTTTACCAACCACTATTCTAATCATTTACATTTTAGTCGATTAGCTCTGAATAGACAGATTACTATCATGTATACTCCATTTGTTTAAGTTAGGCTTTTGTAATAAAATTTCTTTAGGTGCTGTGTGTACATTGTAAAAATCATTCCAATAATAGTACTTTTATATATCCTGTTTATATATCCTGTGTGCTGATATCCTGCTTTTTCACCATATTGAATTTGCGGTTTGGCAGGCTTTTAGACTTAAACCCTTTTGGGCCACAGCATTTTTGTAGGTCTTTCGGTCAGAATATTCTTGGCAAAGGGATTTTTCAAGAAAGCAGTTTCTCAGCCAGAGAGGTATCCCCAATTTCCAAAGTTGACGGGTGAATTGAAATACAAGATCATAGAGGACGCCATTTTTGTTCACTTTACCTTTTCCACAACATTATTGGTCTGCTACATTTTCATTTTATGAAGATTAAGGGATTTTCTAATGGTCGAAAAAAGAGCTGTAACGTAGATAGTAAATTTTGATTATTTCATTGTTTGTTTTTATGATCAAAGACTCGCAATAAATGCAATTTATTTTTTTCGTTATTTTATTTAGCGTTATTTTTCCTTGTTAATATTTTTACTTCAAACATAATTAATTGCAAGAAGGAATTACACCCATTGCAGATAGAGGGCGCGGTAGCCCATTGGTTAGCGCGCTGGAGTTGCACTCGGTAGGCCCGGGTTCGATTCCAGCCACTGCCAAAACTGCCGCCGTGTTCATGCGGAGTACGATCACGTTAAACATGTGGGTCCGAAAGTCCTTCCGAGAGGTTGGTGGTAGGGGAAGGAGGGTACGGTCCCTGTGGATGCCTCCCCCACTGGGTTCCGGTCTAAATTGGGTGGCACTTCCCGACCGTCCAAACAGTTACCTTACACCTTTCTGGTAGGTCGGACGGTCTGGGTTTCAACATCAACAACATCAACCCATTGCAGATAGGGCGCGGTAGCCCATTGGTTAGCGCGCTGGAGTTGCATTCGGTAGGCCCGGGTTCGATTCCAGCCACTGCCAAAACTGCCGCCGTATTCACGCGGAGTACGATCACGTTAAACATGTGGGTCCGTAAGTCCTTCCGAGAGGTTGGTGGTAGGGGAAGGAGGGTACGGTCCCTGTGGATGCCTCCCCCAGTGGGTTCCGGTCCAAATTGGGTGGCACTTCCCGACCGTCCAAACAGTTACCTTACACCTTTCTGGTAGGTCGGACGGTCTGGGTTTCAACATCAACAACATCAACCCATTGCAGATAGGGCGCGGTAGCCCATTGGTTAGCGCGCTGGAGTTGCATTCGGTAGGCCCGGGTTCGATTCCAGCCACTGCCAAAACTGCCGCCGTATTCACGCGGAGTACGATCACGTTAAACATGTGGGTCCGTAAGTCCTTCCGAGAGGTTGGTGGTAGGGGAAGGAGGGTACGGTCCCTGTGGATGCCTCCCCCAGTGGGTTCCGGTCCAAATTGGGTGGCACATCCCGGCCGTCCAAACGGTTACTTTACACCTTTCTGGTAGGTCGGACGGTCTGGGACTCAACAACAACAACCCATTGCAGATAACAATATACATTTCGCATTCATCAGCATGGAATAATTGTTGACTGCAATGGCAGCAAGAAAACGCTACTTGCTGCTGCAATTTTGCGAACTTCAGTGATACAATTTACTGTTTTACGATATAATATATATATATATATATATATATATATATATATATATTCAAAATTAAAAGAGGTATGGATGGAAGCAATGTACCAAAAGATGGCCGGGGGGCTTGTGACCCCCTCACCCCGGTTAAGCATACTTTGCGTCACGACAACACTCCCGGAGAGCCGGTACATTGCAAAATAGAATACGAATGTATCAAGTTTTAAGATGAAAACCAGACATTATACACAAACTGATATAAGAGAGAATTGTTGAGATCCAGCCATATCAAAAATCACTAACAGTAAATGTTTGAAATATGTTCACTAGTATAAATGAGCAAAACTACATAGCTTTTACTTAAAGAAGACTTTAAATATTGACATTTAATAGGACAATAATAACAAATTCTATCTCTAAAACCATGTACCTCAATGACAGTTAATATTAGCATACATGTAGATGTACATCTTGTATACCGTATCATACCAGATGAAATAAATCTTCCATACCGTATTACACAATAGCTGTTCATTCGCTACGTTGACGATATTTTAATAGCGTATCCATGTGAAGCATATCAGATGGATTTTACTTTCTATCCACAGCATTTAAAACTTACTGAAACACCATACAATGTCAACAAAAGTCTAAATTTTCTGGATCTAACAATATACCAACAACCAGGTGGTTCTACTGTTTTCTGTTTGTACGATAAACGCCACGACATCCACTTCAAAATCAATTATATCATAAACTGGAACTCATGTATGCACAAAAATGTTTTTAGAAATATTATACTGGGGCAATTAATGCGTAGTCAGAGAATAAACAGTAAAAAGGAAGATCGATATTTATGCGACTTTCGTTTCCTACAAAACACCATCTCACAAGGTTTTCCTAAGTGTGTTTTATGTAACAGTATCTACAAATTTTATAAAATAACTGTAACCGATTGTTATCGATTATATTTAAATAGAACTGATGGCAATATACAAACTGGATAGTCACAGGTAAATCATAGTGATATCTGATATGAGACCTCTTGAATAGGGTCTATTGTGTAATACGGTATGGAAGATTTATTTCATCTGGTATGATACGGTATACAAGATGTACATCTACATGTATGCTAATATTAACTGTCATTGAGGTACATGGTTTTAGAGATAGAATTTGTTATTATTGTCCTATTAAATGTCAATATTTAAAGTCTTCTTTAAGTGAAAGCTATGTAGTTTTGCACATTTATACTAGTGAACATATTTCAAACATTTACTGTTAGTGATTTTTGATATGGCTGGATCTCAACAATTCTCTCTTATATTAGTTTGTGTATAATGTCTGGTTTTCATCTTAAAACTTGATACATTCGTATTCTATTTTGCAATGTACCGGCTCTCCGGGAGTGTTGTCGCGACGCAAAGTATGCTTAACCTGGGTGAGGGGGTTACAACCCCTCGGCCATCTTTTGATACATTGCTTCCATCCATACCTCTTTTCATTTTGAAAATATTTTTAATCCTCTTTTTAGTGCAGCTTTACGCCTTTTAAGTGTGATTTCTGATAAATTTATAATATTATATTTCACGGTATTTTCATAATATATATATATATATATAGTATTTTGTATAAAAGTTATTTCTCTTATGGTTTTAGCAAAATGCGTATACGTAGGTAGTTTCTCAGCTAGAGTGGATACGTCGGATTTTTCGGGTAATTTCGCAAAAAAAAAAAAGAAAAACGGGGGGGGGGGGTCTTTTTTCCCGAATTACACTAAAATGTAATCAGCACCAGGGTAACCCACAGGTGGCTTACCTATCAATTTTGAAATTTGGCCAATTAGTTTTTGAGTTATAGTGGATACATACATTGCCCACTCACGGACATACATACATCACCTTAAAACATTCGATTCGACTTTAGGGGTGATTGATTGATGTGTGATTGAAATCTTCCGTCGAAAACTCAAATTCGAATTTTCAAACCCATCACAATACTCTCCCTATGCATTATGAAGTATGTAGGGAAAGTAATAATTAATTTACCGTAAATTAAATATATATATTTATATATAATAAATAAATAAATAAGATAAAATTAAAAATAAAATTAAAATAGTTATACTATATATATTTATATATAGTATAACTATTTATTATATATATATATATTTATATATATATATATATACATATATATTAATTCATATTTTCAAATAACTATTGTATCTAATTAAGTATTGTTTTTCCGAAAATTTTCGAGTTCTATATTTTACGGATTAAGTACGTTTTAAGACCACCTGAAGCCATTTCGAACACTTTTGGAAAGACGACCGATATGAGATACGGACACGATAACTACAGGATGGACCAATCGGTATAAAATGCTATGTGTGGCGAAAAACTGGCACTAAATAGAATTCGTAGTAATTGGCATGATTATAACCTAAATTTGAAGAGCTTCAGAATAGTATTTCTTATGGAGAAAGAGAATTCCGGGAACAATGGTTACAGTCTGAGGGAAATAATAATTTAAACTACGGTATGAATGTAACTGGTATTTAAATGGTATATATGCCATAGTTAGTTACCCAGCATATCCAATGAAGATGTTTAGTATTTTTACTTTCCTTATATACATAATGTATAAGGAAAGTATTGTGACGGGGTCGAAAATTCGAATTCGAGTTTTCGACGGGAGAGCACGTTTCAAGCATCCCTGATCACGAATCAAACATTTTTGAAGTGATGTCTGTGTGTGTGTATGTGTGTGTGTGTGTGTCAGTGGGTCTGTGGAGACGATAACTGACGAACGAATGGACCGATTCAAACCAAATTTGGTACAAAAATCACAATCTGTAAACACTAGAAGCCTATTGTTTTTATACGCAATCGAATGTTCAGAACCCCCCTAAATTTTCGAATGAAATTTTGAAAAAATCGCCAAAAAATCAAAACCAATAATAAATTTACGTAAATAGACATTTCTTATGTAATTTTTCATTAGAAAACGATTGACATAAATTTTAGAACGCTAACATGAACCGTTCTCGAGATATTGCACATTTTTCAAAAAAATTATCAAAAAGTCATATAAAATAGAAAAAAAAAATTCCTATTGAGAAACATGTTCACTTTTCATATATAATATCATGCGATGAATTGGGTGACATCATTCTCGTGGATCTAGCTCGTTCCATTCATGAAAAAAGATACTTTGAGTAATACTTTTGCATTTGAACGCCAATTTATCTGCTGTAAGAATAACTTATTTCTTCGTCCATAACGCTTGGCGAAATTTTGGCGACGAAATTGGCGGAATGTCGCCAACTTGGCGACTTTTTGAAATGTTGCCAAATTAACGAAAATCTCGCCAAATGGATAAAAATGACGATAAATCAATGAAAATGACGACTAATTGTCGAAAATTCAATATCTTGGAGAGGATATTAGTATCTACTAGAAGAAAAACCTATTTATTTTACTGTAAAAGTAGTAAATTCATTTCATTATATAAGGAAAGTCATGTGTTGCCCACATCAGATTTTTTAAATCATATTCATAATGATTTTTTTCTTGAATCGTAAGAAGTGTATACTTTTCTTATTGTTTCACCGGGGAAAACATTCATTGAGTTGTATTTATTATGAACAAGTAAAAATATAATTAATGAGAGAAAACAGCTCTTAAAATAACTATAAAAAACCGTTCAAAAATGCGTTGAATAGATAAAGTGGGCAAAGATGGCGCCCGCTTCGATTTTCTATTGCAGTGCATCCTCCTACTGCAAAAAAATGGGGGGAAAATATAACTCATTTTGTCATTTTTCTATCTCCCCTTTAGAAGCCGTAAAGGGTACAAGTCGAACCGAATATGTAGTGGGTGCAATTTTAGAAATTGTGAAAGTGAATAGTAGATAATAAAGAGACACGATAACAAAATAAAAGACAACGATAACAATGAGGACATTGATACAGTTTCCATACTTTATTTGTCAGAAGACATAACGCGCAGTACCGAACACGCTCATGCTAGTCACAGCGAACATTTCTCCAGTACATAACTAAAAATATGGAATAAATAAAACATCTGTGTATAGTGGGTTGAAAAGAGTCGTACTTAACGTATTATAGAAGTTTTGGAGATTGCCCATGATCTCGAGAGCTGATCAAAGTGATAATACGGATAATATTTATAAAACCAGACATTTTGGCATACTGTCAAACGTGGCATTTTTACAGTGCTTTAAGATCGAATTTTCATCGTATTCGACTATAATTAAGGCAACAAATTTGCCGTTCTTTTATTCTACATTAGCCCTAAATAACTAATTTTTCAAAGGTACAAATCTACCTGAATGTGCCGGTAATGATTAATGCAATGTTTTCAGAAAATTTTCCCGGTAATCTTCCAATTCTTTTATAGACGCAGAACCTCTATTTTTAAGAGACATTAAATAATGGTACGAAATTTTGGTTTACTGTGCACGTAAATCCCATCGGTTTTCACATATAGCCTTTAAGATAACGATTTCCTTCATAAATATTCTAACATCGGTTGCTCAACATTTTAGTATGCAGAGACCTGTTGAGTCAATCAATCTACTAAGTTATTAGATATAATAAAATATCCCGTTCACTGATCGCAGTTAAGCTATATCATGAAGACTTATCACGTCCAATCGAATGGGGAAAAATGTCATTACGCCTTGATAAAATCTTTGCCAACACTGTAAAACATTTTACAACCTTCGCTCATTTTTTTCAGCTTTGTCGATAATTTCGGCAAACTAATAATTAAAACCCCAGTTACAGGCGTTCATGAAAAATTCAAATTCATTTCTGAAATATTCGGCTAATTATCGTCTGCCGAAGCGTTATTTGTGTGTGTGTGTGTATATATATATACTATATATACATGTATAGTCATAACTGTCATGAACCTTACTCCCCATTACTGCCAGCTGATTCCCTGAAATTTTCAGTGACATGCTTTCAAATGTTTTACAGTGATAAGCACCTCATTTATCTTTCACCAAATAAATTATGAGAAAATCATATAAAAGCATTAAGGTTTTTCTTCAATATTTGGAAGACAAAACATAGCATTTTGTTCGTATTCAACTTTTCGAAAGCCATATTACATGGTTAGTTTATCCAATTATTTCTGTCCAGGTTTATAACAGACTACTGAAGATTATAGATGATTGACACAGATATAATTTTTAAGACACAATAGCGCTGTGAAGTTTTGTATATTTCAGGTTGAATTAAGGTGCTTAACTTTCCATTGTAGTGAATTACTTATGGGGGGTGGGGATCCAGCTACGCCGCAATTGCCAAACATTGTAGAGTCAAGCAATAGATAATTGCAAAACGTATGACCACAATGCTTTCAGTTGTATGTATATTTATATTCATTAATATAACAACTACATATCATGAAAACCGTTTCTCCCTGGGAGAGAGACACTCCTAGAAGGGGGTGTACGGATCTTAGCTCCTTATATATCTGGTCCTCCTTTTCCTGGGGCGTGCACAAATCTGCTGAGTGTTCCCACAAAGCAGGCTCTTTACAGGTTGCGGGGGAGGGGCTGGCTTTTATGCCATAGCCCCAGATCCGTAGGCGACTAGAGTCGAGTGTCTTCGCGACCACCGTCCGGTGAATCGTTCAGCTGACTTTGCTCCCCTGATTTCTGCCTCGCCTTATTGCGGATAACAACCGTTTGGTCGTCTACCCCTCAGCTGGTTTATTCCATTCAAGGTCACCCGAAGGTGTTGACTAATCCATCGTGAAAACCATATATTGCTTTAGGTATATGCACTGAATAATCCAACTGAAAAAACATTGGCTCAATTTGCTGAGTAGTTAATATGTAAATTGGATATTGTTACAACGGTAAATACCTAGGAAAGTTGTGCAAATACACTTCGGAATTCGCCCACTTGATGATCTTAACATGAAACCAACAATATATTTTACGGGAAAATTCTGAAACATTGCATTAAGAAAAACAAATTTAGTAAGCATCAGCTGAAAGCTTTGAAAGATCCGTGCTGCAAACAGCAATCTAGTGATCAAGTAGGGAATATGTACAAAAGTATATGTATAAAATTTCTGGACACTGCTTTTTCAATTCTCTTGAATTTAAAATCTGAACATTGTATCGATATTCGCAAAATTGAAGAATATTATAAAGGATTTTATGTACAACTTTCAAAGCTTAAGTTATGACGTAAATATTTAACGATTAAACTAGAGCAAGTTTGTATTTCAGAAAGGCGAATATTCAAACTAAAAATTGTCCGTTCTTATATTGCTCGAAATTGCGCAATGTTTGTGTTGTCAGAGTGAAATATTTCAACTGACACAAATATTCGATTTAAAATTTCAGTTTTAAATACCGGGGTTTCGAAAGTTTTGTTTGCGTAATGTTTAAAAAAATTATTGTATTTCAATACGGTAACTTTTGTATGTTCAAAAATTAGTTCAAATATAATATGTACTCCAACCAAAACTGCAAATACCAACAGTCAATACAATATTTAGTTCATACAAACATACAGACATTACAATAAAGAGTTAAAACAGTGCACAGAGTACCGACCTAATTTTCTGAAATTGTCTTCCACTGCAAATTTCCAAACAGAAACAAACATTTAGACAAATACACAAAATACGTCAATATAAAAAAATACACTTTCATAATTTTCACTACAGCGTGTTGGATAAAAGGTTAAATGACAACTACGTTGATCAAACTTCCTGCATGGCTGTTCAAGTGAAATAGAACAAGATGACTAACTTAAGGTATAACAGTTAGCGACGATTTGTGGAGATATTTTTGTCAAAAATTCGTCACCAGGATTGTCGTATATACCTTTTAGTCGACACCTTTTTCAATAATTTCATACGTAAACTTATAACGAGCAACGGAATGTTAGTGAGATTATTAAAAATATCATAATTTTTATTATGCTTTGAACCCCAATTTTATTCATTTTAATCACTGCTTGAGTTTTAAAGTTTAAGCCATTTATATGTCAAATGCAACTTTCTGTGTAACGTATCTCCGACTATATCAAATCTCAATTTTAGCCTGTCCAATAAAATATATTTTTATATTGCATATCATTCGAAATTGTGTTGGTTTCTGCTCGAGTTGATATACGAATAGCATTCAAAATGAAGACAATTTAATATATATTTTTATCCTCAAATATAATACCCCACCCATGCATACATTTTTTAATGAAACTTGGGGCGATTAGAAATATTCAATGGGGGAAAATGTGTATCCTTAGGCCTATTATATACGGACGCTGGAAACGCAGCTGTTCAAAGCTCTTTAATATAACGTTGCACTGTCAGTCTGGCAACGAATCAAAAGTTCTCCACGAATCAAGTTTGATGTCAGCGGGGAAGAATTTGGTGACTACTCCTTGACGTCCTGAATGACTAAAGTACAGCGAGTTTTCGCATTATAATATTAATTTGTTAAATAAAATTGTTTCAATTAGCTATGATGCAAAATTTTCCATTTCAAATAAGAAACATGTTTTTACTATCCAAACTTGCGCTGATATTCATTATTCTCATTTTGAATTAGCTGATTTAAATTACATGAAAGTCATTTTACTTCAAACACAGAATCTCGAAATGCATTTACGAATAATTACACATATTTTTGCGCACCGGCCGTCCAATTAGTTGCTCAAGTCCTCAGGATGAGTTGGACGGTCTGGTTCTTCAACATTTTTTGCGCAAAGATTTTTGAATTGTGCTTTGCACAGAAAAATCAGTGGAGAATTAGTGCCATCTGTGGAGTAGGATGACAGTTGCATTAAAAAAACAGTTCTTCTTGAGAACTTCAGAATAAAATGCGCTCGTTTCCTACCCAATTGCCATATGGGTAGAGTTAGGTAAAAAGAAAATTCATCGACGAGATTCTCTTTGCCCCGTTAACGTCAGTGGAGCAAGTGCAGCACATGGTACAATTTATAGAAGCGCTTTAGAGACCAGAAAGTCGTCGATAACTTGGAGTTTGACCCTTTCAGCATTAATTGAGGCACTAGCAACGCTGACGTATGCAGCACTAGTCAAACGATACGAATGGTTTTCCAGGCGGCTTTTTTACCGATGATAAAACTGTTACACCATTGAGCAAGTCTGCCCTGAAAACGCTGTGCATATCAAAATTTTCACGGCGTTTTTACATCCTCTTAAACGAGAGAGACTTAACGTTTAATGCAGATGATTAAATTAACAAGCAAAGGTCAACCCGGCATTTTATGCTCCCATATAGCAAAACCTAACAAATAAGATAGATCCAAATATATGGAAATCGGTCTCTATAAAATTAGATTAATAAAGATTCTTGCATCTATATTATACGTAAATATTGTTGTGTTCCAATAAGGAATGGATTTGATCATAATTTCTGGATTTTATTTATATATTCGATGCATAAGTCACAACTATTTTGAAATGCCACGATTCCAATTATTTTAATAGATTTGTTAAATTTGTAATCAAACCAATTGATTGTGCAGATTTGCGTGCAATGTTAAAACTGTTGAGTTTTACTTGATCTGCCATACAGGAAGTTATTTTAGGACATCAGAAATAATAAATTCCGAAAACATTTCTTAGCACGAAAATATTAGCAAGCACATTCGCAATCGTGCCTTCAAACCTTTGGTTTTATGCCACTCACCCTGCAAGAAATCGTGAAAGCACACCTGAATGCTGAAACTAGAAAAAAAAATAGCTAATTTATGCTTAACTTTTCATGAAAACTAAAATATTTTTGAAGGCAGGTAATCAGATCTATACTGATAACGGTCGCATTTGTGACTACTATGGAATCTATAAACAAAAACTATTAAATTGTTATTGGAAACTGTTTTCGGCGATTTTCAAGAAGAAAAAAATAATAGATATTAATATGTACAGAGTTGCTAATTTTTATATCGTTTAGCACCCAAAACTGATTAAATAAGACTCATCCAAGTGTTGTCAATCCTGATTATGTGTAGATTCCATACCTGTGACCTTTTTTTAACAAAATACCTAAAATTTAAAGTGGTAATAAACGTATTTCTGCTTTGTTTTGGGCTCTGGTATAAACTTAACTTTGAAATCCCTCTTGCCGATTTTGTACTCTTAAGCACGAACCGGAATACTTTAACTGTACAGGCAGGAAGAAAAATGTTTGACAAACTTCCATATTTAAGCTAAACGAACGCTGGCCCTATGAAATCAGTTAGCCATTTCTGCTTCTGTGTTGAGAATTAAAAGTTCCAGCAGCAGCTCAATTTTTAATGATTACTCTTTCTCATGAATTTAAATGTTCTATATCATTACAAAATCTTACTAAAATATTACATTATTTAATCAAATCGCTGTAATTTTAAACTGTGCTTATATTATCAATAAAAAAAGAAATTAGTGTTCCATATTTTATGCTCTCCTATTAGTAACAGTTTGTAATTGCTTTTTGTAGTCTGAAAATTTAAACCTGAAAGTGTGATTCTTCTAGTTCCAGCATTCTCCTTGAAGCATCATTACCTTTCGAACCCAGTCACCACCTACATCAAATCACAGTCTACAGTCAGGCACAAAACTCATTTTTAATTGGAAGAACGTATTGATTCCCGTGCCTTTTAGCTTCCGCAATAGTTTTAAACAACTTTACAAAATCACCAGGAATTATATTCTATAATTCAGTGACTAGATCAAGAAATACACAATATTTTTTTTTATTTTTATCACGAACTGATTGTTTCCTTGCTTTAGGATTTTATTACCAAACCCACCGGGAACGATAAAATAATTTTAGTCCTTATTAAGATGTGTTGCAATAAATGTAAATTGCGGTGGTTTTAATAGGTCAGGGACAGAAGTCTAAGAGCTAAAATTATACTGACTGAACATGGCAGGGTAAGGATTTGAATGTCCAAAATCACAACGTAAATAAATATTCGAGAAATTATTCAATTCGCAAGATTTGAATTTAAGAAACTTAAAGCATAATTTAAATTTTCATAACTATTACCGCAAAGGCAGACCGACCATAAAACTATCCAGTGAAATCAACAGACTGGTTAAATGAGTTGATTGAACGCCAGTTTTCATAATTTTAGTACATTTAGTACATACTAGTTCGTCCTTTATACTTATGACGTTTTGTCCCTGACCCTGTTGAATTCATAAGGTGTAAATGACGTTAATTTTATTAGCATTAAACACATTTTTTGATATTTCAACAAGAATACAAAGTTTGAAATCAAATTGAAACAAGATTTAATGCAGAAAAATGAATATTTGGCTATATATTCCAGGTGGATTATAATTTTAAATTAGCTTTGAAGTGAAAAATATTTACAATTTTTATAAATGTATTCTAGAGTTGCTTAATGACTAAGGCAGCTCCCTATTTAATCCACTTTAAATGTGGCTACAAGCCTTAGACAAATTATGTACAGAAATAGTGCTGCAGAATTCCAAAGCTTCATTTTGAATTGTCTATTTATAATTTATTGATTGGTCCTCGAATTTCATAATAAAATAAATCGGAACATATACGTATAAAAGATAAATACTTAGAAATTAGTTACAGAACACTGGGTTCCAATATTGCAAAAGACAGAACAGAAAACATTTCTCCATTCCTAAAGCAGATAAAATACCAACAAAATATAACAAATTTTATGTAAAAAGACAAATTCTCACTAAAAACAATATTTTGCACTGTAGATACACCTATTTACATCAATATAAATACCACAAACTTCAATTTCGCTTTTGAGCTAATTCACAGACAAATAACTTTAATTGCAATCTGAAGCTCAGCTGTAGGTGAGATATTTAAGCTACTTTTCAGATTAAATCACGATAAGTGTGCACATATAAGAAAGCAGTGCTCAAAATCTATTCAATATCACCACATCATGTGCTTCAAGGGAAATTGATTCATTCATATATGCCGTGACATTTTGTCTGCAGTTTTCACCAGGTATCAAATGTTTTCGCCAAATGAATTGACCCTGTATGAAAGAAGCAATCGACAAGCCAGAGAAATTCTCAGCAATGTCCAAGATTCATATCCATTTGGTGATGTTGATCGGTGGAAAGAGTTGGCGACAAAGTTTGGGGCGCCGGTCGCCAGTCGTGAATCTTGAAATTTCTGAACGGCAATAGTTTTCCTTCCCATAGAGCTTACTTCCCAACAAGCTAGCATCCAAATTTTGCTACTACTGTAATAGTTGTAGCAAAAAAAATCACTACGATGTCTTTCATCTTTTACCGTCGTTTATGAGGCCTTCCTCGACTATTCATTCCTTTTTCCTTTGGAGTTGTGAAGCCGGACCAGGTTCTAAATACCATGGTTGCTACCTTTTACTTTCCACTCTTTTTTGGGTCAGTAAATTTCGGAGCTTCTGCAGGTTGTTCTGTGTTATTGGATCATCCGGTTTCAATCTCAACGCTTCAAGATACGAACTTTCAGCTTCCAGAAGTTTTCCATTGACATGAAGCATGGCTCCGAGATTCATATGACTGGTTACTTCCTGTAAAAATAAGTCTTAAATTAGGCCACAAATACATGAAAGTCAGGAGTAACAAAGTGTAAAATAACATTTTTAAAAACTAAAGGGAAAAAAAAGAGCAACAGAACATGATGTAAAGTGTTTTTGGAGATATCTGAATAGCAATAAAATAATAAAATTTAGTTAAAAGGAGAGAGAGTTAAGGGGGGGAGGGGGTTGATTAACCATTTCCAGCTGAAAAACCATTGTTTGTAGTAGGATATTTAAATTTTTATGGACCTTTCTTCAAATATCAAATTTTTAAGGTGTGTCGCGTTACTCTTTATCTGTTACTGCAATAACATAGACTTTTATTAAAAATTTAATTGTTTTTTTAATGCGTTCTGAGCATGTAAACAATAAGCATACGAGTGACATTCCAACAATTTACTTCCTCATACGTAATACTGAGAAAGTGTTTGACGAAAATTTTTGATTCTGATATTTTGATGCCAATGTTTGATGTTTTAAGACCTTCTGAACACGTTATGACGACTTTTAGTGTGAAGTCCGTCTGTCTGCGTTCGATTTCTCGTGTGCTGCTATAAATATTAACCATTTTTTGATGCCAATGTTTTGATGTTTTAAGACCTTCTGAACACGTTATGACGACTTTTAGTGTGAAGTCCGTCTGTCTGCGTTCGATTCCTCGTGTACTGCTATAAATATTAACAGTTTTTAATGCCAATATTTTGATGTTTTAAGACCTTCTGAACACGTTATGACGACTTTCGATGTGAAGTCCGTCTGTCTGCGTTCGATTTCTCGTGTGCTGCTATAATTATTAATAATGTTTCGCGAAATTTATATTCGGCTTCGATAACGAAAAATCTAAAACTAGATAGAACTATTTTTTTTAATTTCAGGGAAAACTTCGAAAATTATTCAAAATGTTATATCTCCTAAACATGGTAGCATAGGACAATATTTGACAGCTACAAACAATTCCTTTTTATCAATAATTAATGGTCATTAATAGTTTCCATAATTGTGGTGAAAAATACAAAAATTTGTGTTCATGACGTATAAATCCCCCCTCCGCTGAGAGTACATTATCAAACTTGGTATCAATCGGAAGATTGTTCTCAAGCCCTTTGAAATGAAAGGTACCATGCTATAATTGTAATCATTTGGAACACTACAGATTTTTCTTCTAAAATTTGCAAAAAAAAAAAAAAAAGGTTTAATATGGATTCTGGTATGAGATTGTCGACTCCAGTGAATTTTAACACAATATCTTGTAATTCTGTGTTTAAAATGATAAAATTATCAAAGCTTTGTAGATTTTATTTTATAAAAATTTGTCCATATACCTCAGCATGCGAGATGTATACATGTACATAATGCAATGACCTGTACAGTATTTAGATTCTGGGTAAATTAGTTTTAACGTTACAGTCAGCTTAAGGGTGAAATGTAAGTTTCAAGAAAACGGCTTCAAAATCAGGAAGGCTTGCTTGATTTATGTATTCATTTACTAATTTTATATTATAAAAAGCATTCTAATTGCATTATTTTGATAATATTTCTATTTTATTAAAAAGATATATAGGGTAATCTACCCCTTAATGCAGTGCAACTGCTTTGACGAAACTGTCTCAATTGCTCTGTGTGGTACTAGATTAAAAATGGGTTTCAAATTTTGACAAGAATTCTTGTGTAACATTTTATAGCAATAAATCCTGATATTTTAAAATTGACTATCAATACTCAAAGTATAATACAACGATTAGATAGATTTCAAAATTGCAAGGTATTGAAGTAGCTTTGAAAACGATTTGAAAATATTTCTTACAGTGGCCATTAAAAATGCTCACGATTTCGTGTTGATGTAAAGAAGAATCCGCATGTATGAAAATGCACAGTATATGTTTCCAATCCATTTAGACTTACACCTTTATGAGCACGGGTCGCTATCATAAGCATTCAAATTCTTCGAAAATGATATGATGTGAAGACAATTGAAAATAAATGTACAAAAATTTTGAATGAAACTAAAA
This sequence comes from Amaurobius ferox, assembly GCA_951213105.1. Classification (NCBI taxonomy): domain Eukaryota; kingdom Metazoa; phylum Arthropoda; class Arachnida; order Araneae; family Amaurobiidae; genus Amaurobius; species Amaurobius ferox. The sequence continues at coordinate 22,929,257 of OX578143.1, forward strand.
TTTTTAACTACAAATATTTCACTGAAAAGTTATACAAGATTTTATTACATTTAAATAGCGCATATTTCTAACAGATAATCTTCAGTCTTATGTGCAGAGAAGGTCAGTGACGCTTGAAGTTGAATTGCCATTTCCAGAAAGATATGATCGCATCTCTCATAATTGAGATACAAAGATGTAATAACTGGAGATGACTGGTGTAAATTCATGAAAGAAACTGTCTGGAAGTCTGGCATCCAACTAGTTTTTGTTTTTGCTGAAGATAAATTTGCATTTTGACAGTTGATTTAATTTCAGGAATGTTGTTGATAGGGCATATTTTCATAAGATATTTCTAAATTTTAGCAGCATACTTCGAATTTGATATTTCCTTTTTAGAACTATATTTGGGAGTCGTAATCTTAAATAAAATATTGCTAATAGCTATATTAGTCCACTAATATCCTTTCCCCATCAATTTATGCAAGATAAGTTTTATGTCCAATTACTGGGTAACGTAAAACATGTTTTCCAAAAATTGTTGCATAAAGCAAATCTTCTCTAAGCTAGGAAATGTAAATTAATGCTGCATATAAATTCTATTGCTAGATATTGCTGACAAAGGCCCTGATATACCAAATAATTTTGAAAGCTGCGATCGGTAATCAGCTTAACATGTTGAAAAATCTGAAATCTATCAAAGTTCTAAAACTTGTTTCCTACGAATTGAAATTATCCAATTTTTGTTTAAATTCATGAAAAACTTTCGGAGGGGATCCAAAAAGCCTTTCGATGTCTCATGATGGCAGCTTTTCAAAAAAGAATATTATCGGAGACCCGATAAGATATAAGCAAAATATAGAGTTTTTTCACAAAACCGAAATGTAAACAAAAAAACACATAGGGAATTCAAAGGATATTTGATTATCCCAAGGAGGTGCATGTCCTGGCTTTGTTGACCAAGTGGCATGGAAAAAATTATGTTCAGAATTTTTTCCCCCAGACATGCACACCTTCTATATAATCATAATTTTTATTATAAAACCCTTTTACATTTACTTTGTTTTCATTTTGGACTTTTTCTATCCTGTTTATGTCTGATATATATATTTCATTAATCAATCACTTTAAACAGTACACTTTACAGACACTTCACTTTAAACAGTACACTTCAGTACACTTTAAACATTCGTTTCCTAAATGTATTTGTTGCTTTACACTTAATGTGAAAGATATGCAATTATTGCATCCTAACAGAAGTAATCAAGATTGGTATCCCGTCTGCATTCAACAGATAAAATCAAGGACAAAGCGTTTTTAAAAAAACGACAGGTCTTTTATTTAACACATCCTAAAAGACGTGCAAAATATATATTAAAAACTGCCAGAGCGCTTTCGGACGTATATACGCCCTTCATCAGTGGCTACATGAATAGTAAAAACATGGAATGTTTATATAGAGAGAGACCAGTTTAAAGCAAATTTGCATAAAATATAAAATGATAAATGAACTTACTAAAAATAATACAAGAAATATACACGGAAATTACAAAATAAGTTTAAACGCTTACGAATTTTAAATTATTACCAGAAAAGAACTAATACAAATTTTAGAAAACGTCAATCCATTTGTAATTTCGATCCTGTTCAAATTTTAAGTTATGCTTGGCGACTCATTCTCACCTCTATGCAATTCAAACCTCTTAAAAGTTATTTGTGACGTCATTCTCAGGAATATCATGCTTGATGTTTTCTGAAATTCGTATTAGTTCTTTTCTTGTAATAATTTAAAATCCGTAAGCGTTTAAACTTATTTTGTAATTTCCGTGTATATTTCTTGTATTATTTTTAGTAAGTTCATTTATCATTTTATATTTCATGCAAATTTGCTTTAAACTGGTCTCTCTATATATAAACATTCTATGTTTTTACTATTCATGTAGCCGCTGATGAAGGGCGTATATACGTCCGAAAGCGCTCTGGCAGTTTTTTATATATATTTTGTACGTCTTTTAGGATGTGTTAAATAAAAGACCTTCGTTTTTTTAAACGTTTTGTCCTTAATTTTATCCTAACAGAAGATTGCGCATATTGAAATATTCCCCAGTAACAATCCATTATTGGCCAAATAGTGGGACAATAGTACGCCAATACTTCCAATGTAACGCCAATATTGGCGTAATATTGCAATGAAAATATCAGCCAATATTAGGATTACATTGGAAATATTTCCAATGTAATGCCAAGATGCACAATGTTGGACCAATATTAAATGCTACTAGGGTTCCTATATTAATAATAGAACATATCTATTCAAATTTCTAGATTACACTTACATTCGGTCGTAACTTTACAGCCATCTGATAAAAGTTTTCAGCATCAGAGTTTCTGTTAGCTTGCCTAAAGAAACAAAAAGCACGATTAGTCATAAAAAATCACGCCATTAAATTTAAACGTATAAAAAATATAGGCTAAAACTAATTGATTATTCCAATGATTATTTCAATCATTTTTTTAACCGTTTTATCAAGAATGATTCGAAATACTTATCCAGTATTTTTTACTGCACTGGATGCAATTAATATCTGTAGATTAAAAACTGCAACACGCTTCCTCGCGCCCACTACCGTAGACAATTCAAATCTGATTAGAGCAGCCCTACAGTATTGAAGATTGTATAAATTCTAATGTAACATGAATATTAAATTGGTAACCCCTGCATCAAATGATGCCCAAATAAAATATATTTTGTTAACGGCAAATTAACTATTTTAATTTAACAGCTATCAAAACTCCATTTTATTAGCATTACGTTTTGTTAATAATTTTCTGTGATCTAGGACGGTAAACGGACCTTCACCCAATGGCTGGCTGAAAATGACAGCTTGAATGATGGTTGTCAATTAGTATGCAATATTATGTATGCTTTGAAAAAAAACTAAATTGAATTAGGCAACTTCAAACTATGGTAAAATATTAATCCATATACAAGGCCATTGAAATAAATGCTCCAACTTCCACCTTTTCTTGAAATGAGATATATGAGTTAACGTACATACAAAAAAATATCCAATTATAAGGAAGATGATCAAGCAGACAAAAATGTTGCAATTTATTCTATTCAACTGACCAATATTTCAATAAATCACCATGTAAAAATCTATATTAAAATTTAAAGGTTTAAAAAAATCGTTCTGTAAACTAAAATGTAACATATATGAGTGACAAAAGAAGTCCTGTAACAAACTTTAAATAAAATTTGCGATCACTTTATTTTCTTCATTGTGACCTATGATCGTATTTCATATTAAAACTTTTAAACATTTCATTGTTTATACGTCATATTCAAATAATTGGGAAACCATTGAAGAGTTTATTAAATCTATAAAGCAACTACCTGATTTCATAACATCTGAACTCTTCTTAAACCGTGTTCAATGCAATCAAAAAACTCTGGAAACTGTGTATAGTTGGTAATCCCCAAACAGACTGTCTACGTGATTTGCATGGCCATGTAATTTTCTATTTTAATTCCAATGTCTTCAGGAAATTATTATGTGGGAGTGTATTTAGCCTAGACTCATCTAGTATAGCCGTATTGCCAATACACGCCTTGATTGATTAGTATTGATCGAAACTCAAGATCTCATTTGATAAAATGACAAGAGATTAATGTTCCGGTCGCCCTTGCAATTTATTTACACTCTTTAGGTGAACTGGACGAGTAGCAAATAAAGAGATCAATGTTAGTTCAATTGAAAAAAATATGGTAAAGGTCTAAACTAAATATTTGCAGAAAAATACATTTTTGGAGGTTCAAACAAAGTTAAATCGCTAAATATGTAATAAAGTCTCGAAATTGACACTATTGAGATTTCTCTTCGGGTGTAAAAATTTTGATAGCCGAGAAAAATCTGACCTGCAAACAGGATATAGTCACTTTGTAACATATGTGATCAATCTTATGACTTGAATTTTGGCATCAAAGATAATTAAACGGTTACAAGAAATGGCTTTAGGAATGGGTAAATGTAATTGACGCGTCAACTGGCAAAGCTTAGCAAGTTTTCGTCAAGCAAAGGTCAAAATGGGTAAAATGTTCTATTAAATATATTTAAGAATACCAATCATCCCGTTATTTGTAAGTACAGGCCAGCTGGAAAATGTCAATATGATTCAGTTCCATTCTATGAAACAGTTTTTTTTATAGAGGTAAATGACAATACTGTTGTTTAATCTCTAAGATTTTTCTTTACAAGTATACTAAAACAAATACATAAAAAATACGGTACTAAACTGCACAAATTTTTGTATTCTTTGACTCGAACTGTGGTGCCATTAGGAAATGAATTAAGCAGACACAGGCTGCGTTTAGTTAAAGATGGTTATAGCCGAAACACATGACTTCTTCTATGTGTTTCAATAAATGTTTTTGTGAAAATTTTACAATTGTCATTAAATGGAATAAAAACCTAGAACCTCTGTGTTTCGGAAATTTCCTTTTAACCCCTGTAACTGTCAGAATTGTTAAAATATTTTTACCTTAGGGTGTTAGCAGCATTGAATATGATTTCATATTCGTCTGGAGCAAGTTCTGCGGCACGCAGATAGACTTCGGCTGCCTCCGTGTGACGTTCATTTTCCGACAAGAATTGACCTGTGAATAAATTGAAGATCATTTTCTATATCAACCAAATAAGGAAATATAAGTTGAATCATGAAATGTGTTATCAGTTGGGGAAAGAGAAATGTATAATTCAAAACTCTATTTCAATGGTTTATCTCTAAATTATAAACTCTAAAACTTGATTTTATTTCATATTTATACCAGCATTTGACTCTGTGATAAGCAACAAAATTCAGTCGTCAGGTTTGGGTGTTTTCGGATTGTCTGCAGTAAATAAAATATTACTATGCTTCCACATCATACATAATTAATTACCACTAAGGCACGTACTTATACTTCCGTAATAGGAAGTTAATACTCATTATTTACGAACATGAAGCTTTGAGGTCTGCTCTGAAATATATAGAGAGCTTTTATTTTCGAATTGAGTATTGGCCATTTGCATGTACGTAATAATGTGAGGACGCGGTTATTTACGTCGCCATGTTTGAAAGAAATAAATGCTGATGTGGAAAAGGGCCCAGCCGTGATATCGTATAAGATATGATAAAAAAAACATGAATATGAGCCTTCGAGAAAGGTATATTGAGAAAGTGTATCCCATATTGTGAGAACAACAATTTATAATCATTATCCTTAAAAAAATACGTAATTGTAATAACAAAATTTTCGAAAAGCCAGAAAAGCGTAACTAACAAGGGACGAAAAAGCGATCTTTCCGTCCAATGCAGGGGTGATAGAAAACAGATTTGCCAGTTCTAACGTCACATGTAAGGTCAGTAGCAGAAAGTTGATGGACTTCGATAACAAATATATTAATGCTACTGCTTGGAATAAGCGAAATTTCTAGCTAAATCAATTCAACCAAATCGTTCAACCAAGCAGGTGACAATGTGATGTACTATTGCTAACGTCCACAAACAGTCATGACATTTCGGACGAGCAGCATGCCATATTGAGAGGAATTAAAGATATAAAATTCTAACTTCTTCAATTTTGTAACTATTTGCTTCAAATTGAAAAGGAATGCAAGTATAATTCTCTACTACATGTCATCTGTACACCATCTCTACTACAGGTCAAAAATAATGCGATTCAGGTGATAATTACCTGAATATGGGATGTCAGTTTAATTTTAATAATACTTTAAATACAGATTGCATATGGAATAAAAATGTAAATACGGATTTTTAAACATGGATCGTCGGTTCTCTTGGATATAGAGAGGTGCTTTGGGAAACGTAGTCGACAACTTACGTGCTATTACACAGTTGCCACGTGGGGGGCGCGGTAGCCCATTGGTTAGCGCGCTGGAGTTGCACTCGGTAGGCCCGGGTTCGATTCCAGCCACTGCCAAAACTACCGCCGTGTTCACGCGGAGTACGATCACGTTAAACATGTGGGTCCGTAAGTCCTTCCGAGAGGTTGGTGGTAGGGGAAGGAGGGTACGGTCCCTGTGGATGCCTCCCCCACTGGGTTCCGGTCCAAATTGGGTGGCACTTCCCGGCCGTCCAAACAGTTACCTTACACCTTTCTGGTAGGTCGGACGGTCTGGGTCTCAACAACAACAGTCGCCACGTGGGTTTTCTGAATACATCTCAACTTTTTCAAACAGCGACTATATTGGTCGTCCAAGACTGCATGTTTAATATCTATCTCATCGGTCAACTTCTCAACAGCTCAGTAGTTTTAATGCACCCAAAAATACCCTGTTTTTCAAATAAATAAATCTACTTTTATATTATATTTATTTATAAATTTTAAGTAGGCATAATTAGAGGTGCTTATATTTACATCAAGATATTATAAAAAGCTATTTTCTAGCCAGGACATTTTTGTAATTGCTGTCAAATTCAGCAAATAGGATATTCGGTCCAGCTGATAATAAATGGATAGGATATATGCAAAGAATGTGTGGCAAATGAACCACAAAGATATACTTGCCCATACCATACCAATTGGAAACAGATTAAAAGGGAGACCTAAAATGATATTTATTCGCTAAAACAAGGACGCTGGACAAGAACTTGGCGATCCCGAAATTTAAACTTCGATAACGACCGCCACAAAAAGGGTGAGTAAGAAAAGCTGTTAAAGAAAGCCGAGGTCCGCAGTTGGCTATCGATCCATTGAGAGTGAATTTTCTAACATATTTTCTAGTGGGGAGCGTCATTCATAACACGTACCGCATGTTTCACTTCCCAAAACTTTACATTTCTAATTTCAAGGGTCAGGAATTGGATTTGCAAATAATGACATAAACTACTCCTTTTCAAACTCCTCAAAATTACCAAATGTGCCCACAAAAATTCCCTTGTCATAAGATATACAAATAAAAATATTTCCTTTTGGCATTTAATAAAACGATTTTAGATCTAATAAGCAATTTTATACATACCATAATGCTGATAAACACTGGAGTCATTTGGAGCTATGGTTTTCGCCTTTATGAACCATTTTTCCGCTTCTTTCTGTTTACCCTGTTAAAGAAAAAAAAAACGAAGTCAATTAAAAATGGTATTAATAATTTTTAAATCATAACAATAAAGTTGTAGTTAAATTTATCTTAATCACTAATTATATTAACTATACAGGGCTCCTGGGAAAGCCTTTTAAACAATCCCAATAATTTGAGTACCAATTTTTGTCATAAGGAAAGTTATGAGCGAATTGCTGTCCTGTTCAAAAAATCAAATTTCCAGTGCAAGTTAAATCTCCAGACGCTAGTGAGATTAGTCTCCCTCAGGTGGTGACTGACAAAGATACTCCCCACTTCATGTGTCTAATCCCTCCTCAATGTTTTCTTCCTCTCTAAGGGAGGAATAGCCCATTGAGATCTGATTAACAATCAGGTATTATAATATCGTAATCCCTCCTGAATGTGTTCTGAAGAATAATTTCAGTATATTTGAGTACCAATTTGTGTATCAATCATAAGAAAAGTTATGACGAATTTCTGTCCTGTTCAAGAATCAAATAATATAATTTTCAGTGCTAGATCTCCAGAGGCTAGTGGGATTAATCTCCTCAGGTGGGGACTAACAAAGAAACTCTCCACTTCATGTGTCTAATCGCTCCTCAATGGTTTCTTTTGCTCTCAGAGGGGAAGATCCCATTGAGGTCCAATTAGCAACCAGGTTTTGCAATATCGTAATCCCTCCTGAATGTTTTCTGGGGGTATGATTTCAGTATATTTAAACTCTTCGAAACAACACATACAAGATTTTCTCTGATTATTCATGGATGCTAAAATAAACACATGTACAGGAATCAAATGTACAACCCGTTCAAAATGTTTTTCGTCAACAACAATGCGCATTTGAATTCGAAAAATATGACATCATACTTTGTCGGGCATTGAAAGCGTCACCTCCATACAGGTTATGATGATACAACTTTTATAAATATATTTATTACCTTCCATATACGCATTGCGTTTGTTTCGGGGGTCGATTTCTACTAATTAGATGATGATATATAACTTTCTAAGTGGCTTTCGTCGGCCATGTCGCAAACATGCAATTTTCAATGGCATACTCCCTTGCTACACACCGTTTTGCAGTGTTACATTCAAAAAAAGTATTTTAAAATTTACACGTTTGTAAGCCACGATTAACAGTTTGTCGAGCCACAAATCATTATTTGTGGGCCATTATTTTGGCCCTCAGGCCATTATCTGAGACCCACCCCTGAATTAAAAAATAAATCACATTATTTAATTCATTTAACCACTTAAAAAATTATTATTACACACTGCTTTTGCTAATTTTGTTTATTTTTTCAATATATTTTAGAAAATTTAATAAAATTTAAATACACAAAAATGTAAAAACAAAAAACTTAATGAGAAAAATGTAAGTTAAATGCATAAAAAAAACAATAAGAATTTTTACACAAGTTGAACAATTTGCTTGATATAAATGAACAATGAATAAAAATCGAATGTTAACAAAATGTTAAGTAACATTCGATTTTAAACTCCAATTAATGGCTAAAAAAATGACTAATTTTAAACTGTCAATGACTAGGTGTACAATTTTTTATCACTAAACAAGTCGAAAGGTTGGATTTAGGTATATAGGTTGGCAACCCTGGTGGCTTACACCCTGATATCTTACAATTTGCTGCTTCTGTAAATAGTTCTATTTACTTAATAACATTACGTGGGGTTACGGCATTCACCAAATAAAATATTTACGGTAGATAAAGCAATATTTTTCTTTATATTTACATGCAAACTCATGATCGTAGCGATTAAATTAAAATTATTTGATCGATTTTTTCATTAACCTGGGTTAATGAAACAATCCGAACAGAACAAAACAGATTAAAATAATTTAAAACAGAAAGAAAACACGACATAAAACTTTGACCAGCTGAAGAATTTAATCAAAAACTTTGACACTATGGTTATTAGACAGTATGTAGATGCGCCAATGAAACCCTTTGATCGATCCAGTTATTGTGAACGTTTACCAGAACTCATGAAAACAATCGGCGGTGATTCCAGTTCGATGGAGCCGAAATATTTTTTCAAGTAATAACATTTTATAAAATGAAACTCCAGTAAAGTTCAATAAGTTTATTCAATTTTTTCAGGTTCATTTGTTTGTGTTAAGGAAATTTTGATATTAAGGAATCGGTGTACTTTTTATGCAGAGAAACTGCAAACCAGATTTAAGGTAAATAAGATTAAGGACGCAACTTTTATAGACAGAAGGTCCTTTATTAAAACTTCTTATAAGACGTACAAAGTATTAAAAATGCCAGAGCGCTTTTGAGCGTTAATACGCTCTTCATCAGTGGCTAGATGGAAAGTAAATAAGATCGTTCATATATAGACCAGTAACATAGCGAATTTGCATAAATAAATATAAAATTAATAAATGAACAGACTATTATCCAAGAAATATACACAGAAAATACAAGTACGATCACGTTAAACATGTGGGTCCGTAAGTCCTTCCGAGAGGTTGGTGGTAGGGGAAGGAGGGTACGGTCCCTGTGGAAGCCTCCCCCACTGGGTTCCGGTCTAAATTGGGTGGCACTTCCCGGCCGTCCAAATGGTTACCTTACACATTTCTGGTAGGTCGGACGGTCTAGGTCTCAACAACAACAACACAGAAAATACAAAATATATTTCACACGTATTCAAAATATAAGTATATCACGAGAAACGTATAATTGTAAAATATTATTTTATTACAGGATAATAATATGTTACAATTGTACTTTTCTCATCATTTCAAACATCATTCCAAAAACATCATTCCAAGACGTATTCAGGAGGTCTTAAAACATATTGACATCAAAATCGAAAATTTTCGTGAAAACAATACTTTCACAATACTACATATGAGAAAGTAAAAGTTCATCCCTAGAGAAAAGAAAGCAGACATTGATTAAGAAAGGAGCATGTTTTCGTTGTTTAAAATTAAAGCACACAGCATCTCAATGCCAGTCAATGGCTAAATGCCCCAACTGTAATCGATATTATCATTTTCTGTTGTTGTTGTTGTCGTGTGACCAGTGCAATAACTGGAAAGGGTTGGGAGGGAGGAGGGGAGAGTAAAGCTAAATGGGTCCAAAAGCGTGGAGCACTGCGCAGGCCACATCTACAGCTTTGTCCGTATAAAGGGTCTCCGTGGAACAGTTCAAGTCGATCTTGAAGAGAGCTGCAATGATGGAAAGGCAGATAGAGAGGTGCTCGGGATCAAGCTGCATACCCGGACAGTGCCTGCATTCAGGGTATGATCTTGACCCATCTGGCAAAATCTTCATGCCTCTGAGGTGCATTGTCCTCAGTCTGGCAATTGTTGTTACTTCTCTGTCGTAGTTAAGCTCGGGAAGGGATGATTTTCGTCGGGTGTTAGCGCAGAGCTTTTGTTTTACAACGGCATTGGCGTCGGAAGATGTTGCAATCAGGGGGGCTGGTTCGATGGTCCTCGCCTCCTTGTCCAGACAGTCGGCCTCTTCGTTCCCCTTGATGTCGACGTGTGCCGGGATCCATTGAAGGGTGCATAGCTTCTTCTTTGCCTCTATTAAGGACAGGAGGGTATTGATCGAATATCATTTTCTGTTATGCCCAAATGCCAATAAATCCAATTTGCGCTTAGAGGACAAACTTGATAAATGTACCATCGACAGGATTAGAGGCTGACAAATCTTTGTACCATGGTTTTTTAAACTTATTGAGTGATACTTTCACAATACTACGTATGCGAAAGTAAAAAACCATCCCTAGAGAACATAAAGCAGACAGTAATGAAGAAAGAAGCATGTTTTCGTTGTTTAAAATTAAAGCACATAGCATCTCAATGCCAGTCAATGGTAAATATCCTAACTGTATTCGATATCATAATTTTCTGTTATGCCCGAATGCCAATGAATCCAATTTACGCTCAGAGGATGAACGTGATAAAGGTATCTTCCGACAGTTTGAGAGGTGCTGATTAGATTTTGGTACGATTCGGAAAAACGAACTTGCCTTTTTTTGCAAAATGGTCCGCAAAAATCGTGAAAATATAAAATAAAAGACCACGTATGCTCAAATATATCAATTAAATGCTTATTTCATGCGTAATTTTTAACAATCAAAAAAGTAAGATCAACCCTATTATACTAGGACTAGCCGTTCTCGAGATATTTTAGTTTTTTTGCATTTTCGAAAAGACACTTCTTTTCGAAAACTCTTTTACACCACTTTTGAAAATAAACCCAGTTACCAAATAAGAACGAAAATGGAATTACAAGTGCAAATTTTGTGTAATTTGAAATAATTATGGGTGTTATTTTGTGCAATTAAACTCAATGAAATAAATTATTGAAGATATAAAGAAAACTTGAATATGAGACTACAGAGAAAGTCCTGTGCTGCCCACGTCAGACTTTTTCAGGTCATGACGAAATCCAAATTTTAAATATCGACCACTGTCGTCACTGAGGTATTTGAGGTCAAAGATCAAATAATATTAAGACTATCGAGAAAATTTAATTTAAAAAAATTCGCGCGCCAAACAGAATTTTCTATTTATATGATATAATTTACACAGTTGTACAAGTTACTAAGTGGTCTTGTATATAAGTTTTTATTATTAAATATTAAAATTAATATATAAGACTGGTTTCTGTACGAATTAAAGTTATTTTAATACCGAAATTGGGGTTCGTTAGGATCAAATTATTCAAAATTTTACGGTGATTTTTTTTTATAAATATTTATTTTTGGATTACACATTTAGAATTTAATATTTGAATTTCTCAGTAATTAAACGTGTAGCTAGATACCCTGCTTTGCTTTAATTTCCTATTGCGAGAAACAGACTAGTTTATTTTATAAGTACTCTGAAATATTTTAACATTTCTGTACGAAATAAAATTATTTTAATATCAAAATTGGCGTTCGTTAGGATCAAATTATGTATTCAAAATTTTACGGGATTTTTTTCTCTTGTGAACATTTCCGTGAAACTGCTACGTTGCGGAACCATTGGATTATTCGGAACACACTAAAGACGCTGGTTTAGGTAATTTTTCAAAGTAATGCTACAAATCCTATGCGTCGCCTTTGGAAGGGAGATATGGAATGGAATGTTCTGGCTATCGTAGATTTAGTTTCTCAAATATCATGCCTTTTACAGGGAACCGCTCATAAACTGAGATATACGAAGCATCACTCCTTTTGTATATTTCGAATAGGAAAATGTTGATATGTGTTGTGTGCTACGATGGTACAAGGTACCAAGAAAATAGTTTCTATTTTCTTTTTCAATTATGCAATTACGACAGATTAATAGAATGTAGTGTTTTCGTCCAAATTAGACCACAAACGACGAAGTTATTGACAATTCGCTAATTCGACTTTTCCCATTATCTTATAGATGTATGACAGGATAAAGTATTTAACATTACATCAAATATAAGAAATCAAAGACTTAATTGCTTCAGCTGACTTTTTTAAACAAAATCCTGTGTCATTTCCTTAACAACTCACAAACATTTGGAACGAAAACATAATTTTTCTTGTATTACTTCTTCGAAATTATGAAAATATTCTATACAACTTCCTTTGTATTCATCTTCGTTTCCTACTATTATATTTGATCGAACAATGCAAAAAATTCAGTTTATAGTTCCCGGACAAAATGATCCTTCACGCAACTTCGTTATAGAATTCAACCTGAAAGGGCATTTAATTTTTAAAATGTCTTTTCTATTGCTGCTTTATGGTTGTTCCCAACTATTATTTCTTCCGTTCTGAGTTTTACTCTTCAGTTGTCCCCTCATTAAGAAATAGGATTTAAATTGCCCTCCAACAAGGATCTACCTTTTTGGGTGGTCCAACTACTTGTGTTATTACCTCTATTTACACAAGGTAAGCCGGAAGCAAAAATGTCTTTTATATTTAATGTGTATTTTGATGCTGTCAGTGTTTCGTGATATTGAGCAGTTTATAAGTCAGGCTAAGTCGGAACGCAGTTGTTATTGTTTCCCAGGCTTAGCACGCATAATTACCAGATGATAGACGTCATCGAAACGATTTATTGCCTAAATCTCTGGTAATATAAATCGGCATGACGATTTATTCATGGTATTCAAAGTACTATATTCGAAATATAGTTGTACGTATCATTATATGTATGTTGTCTCTCTGAAGCTACTGGTTGCAATTATTCACAACCTTAAACGTTTCGATTATATTGTAGCCTGTAAGAGTGTTCAATGAAATACGCTTCGTATATTTAAACACGCCAAGGTCATACTTGACAAGAAAAGACTGCATTTTGTTTCCTTTTTTATGTTCTGGGTGATAAGAGGTCCGCAAGGTGGCACAATTATCAAGGGGCGTTACGTATAAAAGACTGGAAACATAACTTGATTATATTCATTTAAATAATCAAGTTCATTACCTGCCCATATGATTCTATTTTTATCCCTTCACCTCTTTAGGACTCTACATTGATTACATTTTTATATCTGTAGTATACCAACATTTCAATAAATTGAACAAATATTTGGATTATGTCAGCTGATCAGGCAAGACTTCGCAAAATGCAATCATGTGGCACAATTATTTTGACATAGGTCAATTTAGTTTCCGGAATGGAAAAAAATAATTTAAATTTGCCACTGTGGAATTATTATGTTTATATACAAATTAAGGACGTTTTGCCATTATTGCATATAGGAAAATCATGACAACTCTGCCATTATGAAGAAAGTACTTGTCTTAAGAAGCTGTTTAATGAAAACACTGACATTGATACTGCAGTATTGGGGGAATTAACTATAAAACGATACAATATTTATCACACTTTTGTTCCTCTTTCATTTACCTAGAAATTATGAACTTTGGTTCACACGCTTTTGGTGCCCTTGTAGTGCCAAATATCCCTAGGTGGATATTTTAAATGTATTAATTTCATAAACTCGAAATAATTTAAGTTGCATATTAATTACGATCACCATATATAAAATCTGAAGTAAATATGATAAGAATTGGAATTTTTCAATACGGATGCACAATTTAAGCATGAAGCACTCAAATTTGACTAAATCTAACCAAATTTTTCAACTGCACATTATGCTTATTTTCAACTGCACATTAAATTTTATGTAGTATATTTGGCGTTATTCGGATAAAAATTGGAATGCTACAATACGATTTTTTTATATTTTTCGTCATGCTTCAAGATTACTCTATTCTCAGATGAATCTGTATCTTTCTAGATTACACAAATAACTTTAATCATTTCATTCGCATAAACTGTATGCAGTTTTATAAATTCAACAGGAGTGGTGCCAATCAGGACAATTATTTCTTACTTACCCATTTGGATAATAGTTTGGCGTACGTTAGATGCGCAGGAATGTGATCGGATTTTGCCCGCAGAGCCTGCTGGTACCACTTCTCGGCCTGGTCGAACTGTTTCAGTTTGAAAAATGCCTCACCTAAAATATTCAAAATAAAAAGACAGTCAGGCATCTGACATTTATATTTTTAAATCTATTTACAGCATAACCTCGATAATCTGAAACATCATTAATTCTCGAAAGCATACAGTTTCAATTACAGAATCGTTATTACTCACAGTTTCAGTCTATACATAAAATAAATTTCCATCCTTCACATTTAATACCATATTTCCGATGTCTCTATTTACCCCCCCCCCCCCTCACACACACACTAAAATCGGTTTTGTCATTCTAAGCCGGACCTAAAGCATTTAGTAGTAAAAACATCTTCGTTTTCTCATAAGAATCAAATTAAGGAATTAATTAAAGGGAGAGAGAACTGGAAATTTATCAGATAAGAAAAAAGAATTAACTATACCTATCAAGTAGGAATGTCTTTCAAGATCTCGGGAAAGATTATAGGAAAGAATCTGCATTTATTTTACATGCTACACTCTCAAACATAGAAGTAATACAGAGAGGTAACACAAAACAGGAACAAAATTCGTTTAATCCAAAACGATTGATAACATCACTTACTTCCTTTCGCGGGTCACATTTATAGCCACATTTTATAAAAATAAATTTGCGAGGCGGATTTATCTTTGTACCATCAGCACAAAACGCGATTAGCGATTTGACTTGAGGAGTTCCCAGCTTCAATAAATTTAACATTTATCATATTTAATAAAGTTAACACATAAATTGTGTATGTATCAATATTCGAAAACATGACATTATTTGAGTAATCCACGTCAGCATGTCACAGATGTCAACAACAACATAAAATTACTTTACTGATTGCTAATCTATATTTAATTCGAAAGTCAGGGGAATTTAAGACATTGTCATGAGTTTAAGGAATTGATTCAATCATGTCAAAAATAAGAAGTAGTGTTTATGAAACTTAGACAAAATTAGAAAATGCATATTTTTTATATATAGAAGAAGATACAGCAAAACATAATTCACCTACCCATCATGTTATACAGAGATTGTGGTTGATAGTGCTCTGGCATTTTCTGAACAGCCTCTTGGTAAACTTGGATGGCTTCCTAAATATACAATAAACAAATATATGCAAATAACAATATTTATTTTAATAAGCATATTTACAAGTTTAACTAAACTATAATTATCTTCAGCAGCGATCTCTCAAGCCTTTCGAACGGAGGGCCACATTAAGGTAATGAAAGTGGTAGGCGAGCTGAATTGAAAAAGAAGGGTGTGTATATGTGTTTATATATTAAAAATAATAGACAAGACACGCAGACGATAGACAAACAGACAAATAGATGCATAGACAGATAACAGACAGACACATAATCAAACAAAGACAGACAGACGGATAGATACATAGACAGACACACAGACAGATAAATACATATATAGGTAAATTGATAGCAGATTGTCAAAGCGTCCATGGGCTGTAGTCTGGGGACTCTTGATCAAGAATATTACCTTTATACATATAATTAATTCCAAATAAAATAATGGTAAAAGTTTGAGAAAGCGACAATTGTTCAGAGCTCAGAAGGTTGAAGCTGTGTTATTTGGTTGGTAATTGTATTTGCATTTCATCAAAATGTCTTTCTATTAGTAGCAGTATATTGTTCTAGATATTATTATTTACCTAACCTGAAACTTGAATACAGCATATTTAATATTGATTGACAAAACAACTTTTTCAGCCATTATTTGGAGACAATTGTTCATGGCAATTTTCCGCCAATTATCAATTTCAATCACTTTAAATTTATAAGGATTGTATAAGATATAAAAAGTGCGCATCTTGAACTACAGAATAATCTTTGGAACAATCAGTTAATTAGCTCCTAAACTACAGCCTTTTGATAACTGTACAGTAGTAGAACAAAGTCATAGCTCAAGTGAAATGTGTACATAACTCGTCAAAGCAGTATTCCGATTCGGATTTCCTGGGATGCAATCGGTCCACGTATACATACTCATTGCAGATAGAGATGCTGTGAATCTTTACTGTTTTTGAAGTAAATACCTCTTCCAGGAAAATTCTTGCTTTCAAGAATTATACTTGCTGATAGCTTCACCGGTATCAACAAAACCATAGTCTGATAAATAATCAGTTGAGCACGTTTTTGCTTTTAGTACGAAATTCAGTTTATTTTTGTTTATAGCAGAGGCTTCTCGCATATATTTAATAAACAGGAGAATCCTTTCACATATATTTAATAAACAAGTGCAAAATTATTACAATATTAATTTAATCCCAGAAAAATTGTGTAAACTACTTTCGAAAGGACGAAAGAACTTATCTTTAACTACCAAATCTTTAGTACTACTGTATCTATAATATTACATGAAACGTACATAGCAATTTATGCATCATAATGCATTTTCAATGTTAATAAAGGCAATATATTATCTGTCAATCCATCAATCATTGTGAGCGAAGGGCCGTCCCATTGGGTTTACAACCTGACTATGCCTCGCCATTGAATATGATATTCGACGATACTAACATATCAATACCAAATAAAAACTTGCTTTTTAAATATGCAGAATACCACTATATTTAGGAATAACCTTTCATAAAACTAGTATCGTTATCGGATATGTCTAGGTGCACTCCTGCGGCGACTGCGAAGGCAAATCCATCACTGGAAAACCCACAATGTAGAAATAGAACTAAATCATTCATCTTGTCAGTCGGTGATTAATTAAAAACTGTGGTTCTAAAATCTTATGCAATAATTTATACAACGCATTAGCTAAAAAATATGCTGCAAAATATTATAATTGATTTACCTTGTAAGATCCGTGATCAGCGTAGAGTCTTCCCAAATTAAAGAGAGCCGATATCTTGGTCGTTTCATGCATCTTTGGGTCCTTGAGTCCACTACTGTCCAGCTCAGCACAATGGCGATACACCTGTTGGTGCATAAAATTTAAGACTTGTAACATCAGACTACACATTATTTATTTGTAACCCATTTTGTGAAATAAAATTGAGTAAAAAAATATTTTTTAATTAATTTCATTCTGCCCTACCTCTTCTATTGTTTCAAAATGGATCACGAACCAAAACGGGATGTAAACATTTAGGAGTCTAATGCGCAAACATAGTGTAGATTCCACACTGTAGAATCTTTTGATCAGAAGAAATTTTTAAATATGAATGGCAATTTTCAAGGTTATCGTTCTAAGCACGTTTTCTTTAAAATAACATTTTATTTTTCCTTATGTCTTTACATACATAAAAATTGTTTATAAGAATGTATATTTAAAATTTTATTTTAAAATTCTCAAATTCGGCTCGTCAACAGTAAATACATCTTAACATATACATACTCATAAAATCGCCTATGAGGTGTTTCCACAATTATGATTGCCTCCTATTGGACATAATAGCATCCATGAACTAATTTTTTCACTTATGCGCTCATCAGCATGGAATAACCCATACTTAAATGGCAGCAAGAAGAAAAATAACTTGCTATTTAGCGAACATCTATGGAAACTGACAAATTCAGTCCAACCAAATAGCTGTCTTCAAATTTTTTAGATTGAAATCAGCCTGGTTGTGCTTCAAATCACATTATATAAGAAAAAAATAAAAAATAAATTAACAAACATAAGCGTAGATTGGTAAAACAATCTGGAACAGAATTCTATATATTTAAACTTATTAAAATTTGTAGAATCTTATTTCATAGCTGTTACAAAATTTTAAATATAAAGCAAATCAATAATACGAGTATTACATCAATCCAATATTAACCTTACATTAACTCATTGATACGCAAACTTTTGTTCATAAGGGATATTTTCCAATTCACGAGGTTTCAAAAGCTTGTGTCACGATCAGAAAAAAAAGTAGAATCACTGCATGAATCAATGGACATATGTCTCGTTTTCTTGCCAAATATCGTTTAGTAATCAGGCTATATTTTCGGAAAGACAACAATAAAATGACCTTGTATGATACGACTCTGATTAACATACGTAGTTCTAATGTACTTGAGTACATAGACTGAGATAGATAAGAATGCCTGGGAATCGACAAAGCATATTTATCTGGGTTTGACCAAGTCCCAATGCATCAAAAGGAAATACGAATATTTTTCATTGTGGCTAAGCGGACTTTAATATGGAACAACTCTTTCTGTTAATGTTCTTATAATAATGTGCAATTCTCAAACCCCCGCCAATTATAAGACGATTTTGAGTACACCACTGTATAGCCCTATATGTATCAATTTTCCCTTGTGGTAATATATTAAAACATGAAATATTAACTGTACATGTTTTTCAAGAGTGAATATGTTTATTACTTTTAGGATGAAAGACATAAACTACGAATATTTCAAATTTAAAGACTTAATCCTTTACAAGATCATTTTTCAAATCAAAGCAATTGTCCTTTAATTTATCAATGGTGCCATCAGTCAAATTTTTCTAAATCTCGTTCGAAGTCTATCTTTCCCATAAGTACACCGCAACCAAACCACCTGATGTTTATGCTACGTATAGCTATGCAACATGCAATGGACTGTAAGTAGTATAAGGATGAGTAGTATAAGGATGAGTCTTGTGTATTATGGCCTTAACTAGCGTGATATGATAATGCCTGATTCCTGTCTTGGCCACGCATATCGTCTGACTTCAACGAGCTTTCAAAATTCATATTAGTCAGTTACCGAATTAGACTTAAAAAAATACAAATGCTGGATGTTTTCAATATTTTTTACCAAAAATCTTTGGGGAGGGAGGTGACTCCCCATGCTCGTCTCCGCATATGCTTAAGTAAATCGCGCGATAATTGAAAAATTTAGAATGCTTCAGAAAATGAAATGACGAACTACTCACCTCAGCAGCTTCGTCCTTTCTTCCTAAAATACCCAAAACGAGACCCAGATTCAAATGTGCCACTATAAAAGAAATGAAGTGTGAATGATTGATAGTATACTTACTAAACTACAGCAATAACAGACTGATATTTCGTGCATCACTTTACTCTAATAAATGAGAAGAGTTTTATTATAGAGTTATATAAAAATACTTCAACTCCTACTTTCTCATACATTCTTATTCCATAAAGCCCAGAATATATCTCGAATTTGGATGAATATACACGTTTGGGTTATCTTTGAACAAGAATTAACTTTTTGTTATAGATGTTTGATAATCTGTATATATATAGGCATGGTGTCTCGGAATACAGTTGAATGGTTTGACTTAAATGGGTACGATTTCATTGAATTAATAAACGTGGTAGGAGTATTAATGTTCAACATGACTTGAGTATTACAGTCTGCCAAATTGCTTAAAAGCAATACTTGTTTATGCTCAGAGAAGCTCGTTTACACTAAGCATAGGTTTTTTTTCGATAATTAAAAACAAAACCATAAAATATATGTTTAAGATTTTTGAAGGCAAGTACCTTTTCTAGGTAACATTGGCGCTCGTGCATAGGCACTGCGGGAGCGACAGTGCTCTCTCTTCCTCGCAGCCTGGCGTGCAGCTTCCTACTTGCGCATGCGCACAACAGTCAAACAAAACGCCGCTGGAATTGTGAAGCGTGGTGTTTGACTGTTGTGCGCATACGCACATAGGAAGCTGCACGCGAGGTTGCCCGCGAGAGAGAGAACACTGTCGCTTCCGCAGTGCCTATGCACGAGCCGCCATTGCTAGGTAATTATTTATTTAAAAGCGAATGGCATCGTTTGTAAGACGCAAACATGTGCTGTTTTTATTATAATACATAGTTCATCTAAAGCAGCAAAATCAGAAGCACTTAATATTCTTGCATTTATTGAGTATATGTTTTACAATTGTTTCTGATAGGATACCGATCGAAACCACTGTTTAGAAATTACCACATACAGTTATTATTGTACGACTCCGTAAACATTGAGGGATTAGAATTAATTTGGGCAAGATTATTTCAATTGGTTAGAAGAATTTTGATTATTTCTAGCACTGTCAAATCATTAGAAGTCTTGCATTTGTGTTACTGTTACTCTTAAAAATATGCTAGTTTGTAGGAAAAGTCCTGTACCGAATATAGCAGATTTTTGTTTTTAATTTTCTAGAAGAAACTAAACATTACTATAAATCCGCCTGTCTGTAGTCCATGTGGTCCTAAAACCACGGACTTACGTAGACCACATCACTCTTCCGATCAATATTAATAATTACTAAAAACGACCCCTTAACAAAACATAATGGCTTTACGACCCCTAACATAACGGAAATATTTTACGATCCCCTAGACCCCCCCCCCTTCGCCCTAGCAAAACGCACTTGTCCCACTAGCAGTGAAACTTGTTATATTTGATTCAATATTTTTAAATATAAATTCCCACAAAGTCGCAGAGATTAACAAAAAAATTAAATTTCATTTTTAGAGATATTGAATTAACGTCAATATGGCGATATTTCTCAAAAATTGTCAAGAGCACCCAATTTTGTTGAAAAGTTCGCCAAATGTGATAAATGTTGGATTCTCTTTTTATGAACTACATTGCAAATTTGTCTTCATTTAAAAGAAAAAAATACTTTAAAATTAATCAATTTAAAATAAAATATTTCAGATGGGGATGACCTTTCGATTTATTTTATTCCAAGACTTTTCATCCATCTAGATCGTTTCCAAACTAAATATATAAATATAAAGAACTCAAATATTTCAAAGTTCACGTAGAATAATTCGTCTTTAAATTATGCATTAGAAGCAAAACAGAATTTTTACATCCCAGAGCTGGGAGTAAAACCTGAAATAAAGTTCTCTTCCAAGAAACACTGGAATATTCCATAGAATTTTTAACTCCCCATTCCTTACTCGTGTAGCAGTTTTACGAGAGAAACTGGGACAGAAAAGGACCCATGAGTATTCTATTACTGCTAACACAAGTGGCCGCAATAAAAATATTTTCGGGCCGTAATTGCAGACCATGGGGGCAGCGCATTATGGGGGCCCGGTGCTAACATTTCGTCATTTTATGGAGCATAAAAAAATATGACCCTGGCTGTCGTAAACACGGATCCGGAGGAAAGCGGTAGAATCGGTGACGTTTTGAGCACCGTGCGTCATATTTTATTGGAGTTTGTTTTTTGGATTACTCGGGTGGCATCACCCTTTTCCGCGTTATCACGTGACGAGGTAGCTTGGGAACGATGCAAGCTGCTGTTTTCTATGAAAGATGCATTAAAGATGGCTGCATTCGAGCACGAAGTAAAAATTTATTCGATATTTTCCTCATCTCTACAGTCATGCAGGCTTCAAAAAACGCATTATTTTTAAAACTATAAAAAGTTGGAAATTCTTGCAGCAGGGGGGAAAAAAGGCGATATAGAAATTTCGCCAGAAAACGACTTGCATTTTTCATAATTTATTCACACTGTTCCTTCTTTTTTTAAATAGGGCATTTACTTTTACACAATTCATTATATATTTCATTGGCAGGATTTAATGTTTACATGATAAATAATCCTACACGTTAGAAATATATCAGTACTACCTGAGTTTTAATGCTTTAAACTAAATAAGCTAGCTCGCTTTCAGTCTTGGAAACTTTAACAGCAGATTTTCCAAAAGAATACATACTTCCGCCATGAGTAAACCAGTGAATATACCCTCACCCTGACAAAGAGGATCCACACTGGACGAATCCATCAAATACCTTCTTTTCCTCTTTGAAATGGGTTGCGGAAATATTCGTTTTTAATGTAAGCTTATTATCTATGAGGAACATCTAGTATAATTCAGGTTGCAGGTTGGTGTGATACGGCGTTAAGTCTGTGCCATTACTACCCCTTAATATACCTTTAAGAGCAATCTACAAAAACATTCGTTCATAATAGAGATTTTATAAATCATGTGGAATAGAGCTGTAAAATCTCGATTTTCTTGTTCGAAAAGATGGACAAATATGGTAAAGACTCAGTCAGCCATTAAACGAGATAGGACTTCGTTATATACGAGATATATATATATATATGCTTTCAGGGGCGGCTCGTGTATAGGCACTGCGGGAGCAACAGTGCTCTATCGCCCTCGCAGCTTCCCATTTGCTCATGCGCACAACAGTCAAACGCCACGCCGCTGGAACTCTGAAGCGTGGTGTTTGACTGTTGTGCGCATGCGCACATAGGAAGCTGCACGCGAGGCTGCGAGGGAGAGAGAGCACTGTAGCTCCCGCAGTGCCTATACACGAGCCGCAACTGATGCTTGTCGACGAGTGTAGAGTCTACAGTTATTAACTATATATTCAGACAAGCATATTTCTTGCTTTATTTGGATGGATATTCAGCTTTGATGAAGGTTCTATTCTGATTTGGCATCCATTTTAAGTCTAGCGCTATTCCACTTCATCGGTACAATTGCCTCGATTTATTTTTCTATGTTAAAATACTCATCATTGTTATCTGTTGTTTTTCCATTGATTGAAAGCTATTAGTCATTGTCATGACTAACAATTCTTATTCAATCTCAAATAAATTTGCATAAAACAAGACCCTGCGAGAATATGTACTATTAATTAGAAAAGAACAATTCAATTTTCTATTCCTGTCTGTTTCCCATTCTACATTTTCCGAAAATTTTTACACTTGTTAAAAGTTCCCTCTAGTGAAATGAAAGTGATCATAGATTTAATAACTGCACAACTTTTATTGAAATTATCACATTGACTCGTTATTTACAGAACCACAATATCTCAAACTGTTAAAGTTAAGCGGAAAATAATATATTTATTGTCACTGACAAATTAGTATCAATAGTGAAATGATGATCTATGACGGTTAAACAAAAGTTCCAATGCAGTTAGTACAATCATACATGAAATTGGCTACTTACTTGCCAGCCTGGGACGGAACTGTATTGCTAATTTATAGCTCAGTATGGACTCATCATATCGCCCTTGCTCTTGTTGTAAGATGCCCCTGGAGAAATAAAACATTGTCAATTGATAAAATCAAAAGTTTACTAAATTAATCAAAAATTTAATATTAAGCCTATCTTGCTACTCATATTTTTCAAACACTACTGCTACTCTGGGTGAAAATTCATCCATGCTTTTAATAGTTCTAATTAGTTTTAATGACGTTTAATAACTACTGCCTTGTATATAAATAAGAAAAAGTGTTTTAATATTATTCTTATTTTAACAAAATATTCTACAATCCGTTCCAATTAAAATGAAAACATCTACCTACAAGATGAGCATTAAGATATTTTCACAATTTACAACATGGATATATTTTCACCCAAAGTAGCAAGATAATAGTTTTTATGTTAGAGGCGATTGTCCTTTTAAATATCATGCATGATGAAACTGGCAACTTGACAGTTGTATATTCATCATGATAGTTCTTTCATTGCTACTTAAGCTAATTTTAACTGAAAGTGAATACTACTATTGGAAATTGCATGAGGGCGTGCAAAAAATTTATAAAGCAGGAGTAAAACATAATTAGACAGTCATTTTTAATTTATCCGGGAAAGATCGCCACTTCTCCGATTCTGTGGATATCCATATAAAAAGCTGATGTAGGTAGTACATGACTTTCTCTACATAATGCATTTCTTCACAGCAAACTAATGATGTATAAAATCCATGGCATAATGCCTTTATACGACCCTCTATAGGAAACAGAATTACTATATAACCCCTTACAAAACACAATTCCCGACACCTTAACCCCCTTACCCCCACCAAAACTCACCTGTCTCATAACCAGTGAAACACGATTAAGAATATTCATTCCACCAAAACAACATGAATTATCAAAGAAATTGTCATTTTCCAAGATATTAAATTTTTATCAATTTTGGCGTCATTTTCGCCAATTTGGCAACATATTCGTCAATTTGACAGCATTTTCAAAAAATCGCAATTCAGCGATATTTCGACAAATTTATTGTATAAATCTATTTAAGGATGGTTGGTACTAATATTTCTTAATTTTATGTATGAAATATTTTTGATAATTTTTTTTTCCGAAAACGGGCTATATCTCGAGAATAGCTCATGTTGACATTCTTAATTCGTTAGCGCAATTCATTTTCCAACGATACATTACGTAAGATATGATTATTTATTCAGCATTTTTAAAGGACCTGATTTTTTCAAAAATTCATTCAGAAATTTATAACGGTGTGTGTGGAGGTGGTACTGGGGGGTCCGAACATATTTGATTGCTTTTAAAATCAATAGCTTTCTAGTATTCACTGATTGTAATAACCATGCCGATTTTATTTTCGAATCGCTCCATTCATTGAGATATCGCTTTCACAGACTCACTGACACACGCACTAACATATACACCCTTTTCCTCTCAGCCAACGGCCCTACCGTGCTGAAAACACCGGTTCTCGTTAGATCACCGAAGTCAAGCAGCATCGGGCACGGTTAGTACTTGGGTGGGTGACCACCTGGGAACATCGAGTGCTGTTGGCCCATTTCGGGCGCGGTAGCCCGGTGGTTTGCGCGCTGGATTTGCACTCTACCACAACTGCCGCCGTGTTCGTGCGGAGTACGATCACGTTAAACATGTGGGCCCGTAAGTCCTTTCGAGAGGTTGGTGGTAGGGGAAGGAGGGTGCGGTCCCTGTGGATGCCTCCCCACTGGGTTCCGTTCTAAATTGGGTGGTACTTCCCGACCGTTCAAACGGTTACCTAACACCTTAAACCTTTTCACCTCTCTAAACCTTCTCCCCAAAATTTTGCGACCTGGTTCTCGAGTGTTTGCTCCAACAAATCCTCCATTAACAAAATCAAAAACTGTGTTCTCATTGCAAGAGAAGTTTCAAACAAAATCTCTTAATCAGCCTGGGATTTTTCTGCTTTCAATTTTTATCTCTGGCCGGTGACTCCTCCCTCTTACTTTCCCGGTAGTGTCGTCGTTTGTCAGTGTTTTTGTCTTTGTTTAAGCTGCTTGTTCTTTGCTCGTTTTGTTGTAGTACTTGTGCGTTTTGTCCCTTGTTTGAGCTGTTGGTTGTTTGTGTTTTGTATACCAACCTTGATAAGCAATAATTATACCATGTTTCGTATTACATCCTATTACTTTATACTGGTTTCATATATATCATTAGTAGTAGAATGATATTTTTGTATTTTACCCTAGTCATTTTCATACCACCATTTTTTTTCATCAACAAAATATCATATAATTTTTCTTCTTTTCAATTTTATATAATGTCATCCTCAATTTTATTCATGTCTTCATTTTCATTTTTGTCTTCACGCAAAATAACTTGTCATCAATTCTTAAACATGTCATCATTCTTCAATCCTGTCATCTAATCATCTACAACTGTCATCAAACATCATGTTTTATATCATGTCATCTTGCTAAATATCATGTCATCTATATTTAATCATGTCATCTAATCATCAAAATGTTAACTCATCTTCACCTCTTTGTACAACTCCTTGTAACCTCAATGTATATTTTTCGAAACTTAAATAAACTTTGCCCCAGACCGTCGGACGACCCGGGAGTTGGCTTCCGCTAACTCTTTTCCCGGCCGTCCAATTAGATACTCAAGTCCTCAGGATGAGTCGGACGGCCTGGGTCTTCTACACCTTTCTGGTAGGTCGGACGATCTGGGTCTCAACAACAACAACAACCCTCTCCCTCTCTCTCTCTTTGACACACACACACACACACACATTACCTCAAAACCGTTCATTTTGAGTACAGAAATACTTGAAACGTGTACTTCTCTTAAAGTCAAATTTTCGACCCCGTCAATATACTTTCCACATGCAGCATACAATAGATACTTTACATGTATGCATGAAGGTATGCATGTAGGGGATGTAATAACAAATAGGCACTTCAATGAGCAATTCATTTGTAAGTGTCCAAATCGAACTTTTTCTCAATCTAATTCTGTCATCCTGTGAGCAAACTTCGTACTGAAACACAATTTGTTTAAGAAAACGTCCATCACTCTTGCTGGACACTGTGTTAACATTTTCGCAGAATGAAAAGAACATAACTGTAAATTATACATAAACTGAAATCTAGGATCGCACATAAAGGTATATCTCAAAAATGTGTAAGAAAATGCACAGGAAAAGTGCCATATGTATGGATAATGCAAATGCTATTTTCATACTTTAACAATGAACGATCCGTATTTCATAAATCCTGATGATATAAATCGATTGAATCGATAAATATATCGATATATAATTGCTTCAGATTAAAAATCGTGTATATCAGAAAATTATAACTTTAAACGTATCCCTAACTATTACAAACGTGAAATTTGACTTCAGTATATAAGAACAGATTTTACAAATCAGCACACGTTGATGGTTACAAAATTAAGAATATTCTCTTAAGTATAAATTTATATTCACAGCGTGACATGGGTGTAGGGGAAGGTCACCCCACCCCCTCTTCGTCACTGAAAGAAAAATACAAGAATTTGTCATAGAATCTGTATTGAAAAATGAAGTCCGCCTAGCCTTGTAAATCCCTCCATTAGATCAAACACATCTCTCTCTTTTCCGAGATGCAGTTACGCCTGTTGAAAACCCAGACTGCCCGACAGTTTAGAGAAATTGGAAGACCGGCTGGCAACGCCTGTGTAACTACAGTATTGTATCAAAGAAGTCATGCCCCCTCGAATTTTAGAGATCCTCAAATTAATATTTTTTAGAATATTTGAAAACCATATAAAATCAAAAGAGGTATAATGCCAAGATTAAATGGGTCTTGAATCATCGTGGATCTCGTGCTTCAAACGGATTAAAAGGAGTTCTTAGTGGCCGAGATATGCTTACACCAGATTCTGTGGCCGATATCTTTGTATTCGGTTTTATTTATGAAATGCAAACGGTCCGGAAATGTCTGTACGCTCATAAGTTTCATTTTTACCCATTCCGGAAGTGCTACAGCCAGTGCCGTTTTATGACCTTCGTAGGCATTACGCAACTCTGCTTTTAGAGGCCATTTATCTTCGTGAAAAAACTTTGGGTGGCTTTTAAAGTGCAACTTTGGTGGGCTTTTAAGTTTTAAAGTGCAACTTTTATGTGAAATATTTAAGTATACTTTAGTATTGTGCTTAATAGATAAAAAAAACAACTATAATCCTAACCCAATCAGAAGACCCTTAAATATTGGCTTGGGTTGGTTTCGTAACTATGGATTCCTCAACACTATAAAAAGCTAATCATACCCAATACCTCCCTTAACTGCAATTCGAACCAGACACCTGTGAACAAATCAGGCCAGACTGCTGACTGTTCAGTCACCGAGGTGGCCATTGGATCTTGTCTTGGTCAGAATAGGAATTTCTTTAAAGATGTTAAAATCTTGAATTACTGATTTTGTACTGAGAATTAAGTTTAAATGTGCGTTTTGTCAAATAAAACGTATTTATCTTTATCATCAAATAAATCATTTCCAGTATGAGTAACAGAAATTTCAGAGACCAATGGGAGTAGTTTCCCTCAGATGGGAACTAACGAAGAAACTTCCCCACTTCATGTGTGTAATCCTTTCTAATCCCTCTTCAACCAACCAGATACTTTAATACCTTAATCCCAACTGAATATTTTCTGAGCTGTGATTTCAGTGTATTTAAACTACTTGGGCTACAACGCATAAATATTTTCCCTTGATTTTTCATGGGTGCACACAAGTAAATCAATAATTACCAAAAACATTTCTTCTGCTAAATTTCATTTATAACTTTAAAATATTGACTGAGTTTGACACAAATGTCAATCGGAGTCGGATCACAAGCCTAAAATCTTCTAAGAGAAATTTCTGAGTCAGGTCCTGTCTGAATTTTTTTAATAGAAATTTGTACCGACTGCGACAGCTGCAAATCTCCCAAATTCAGTGATCTACTTCCTAAACACTTAAATAAGTGCTTCTTGATTTTTATATTGTTGCAAATAAAATGGTTTGCACGTAACTTTTCAGCAGTACAAAGGTGTTTTAAACATGACTAGTATATTTAAATCTCCATATGGTTTATAAAATACATTTATTTTATCAATGCGAGGGAGGCAGACGAGCTGTTAAGAAACGCAATGGTGCTTATCTGTGCAAAAGACCCCATATAAATAAAAACCCCTACATTTAAGAATTTCAGAGGGGGGTGAAGACCCCACTCTAAAAAAAATCCTCCATGGATACTGGATATGTCCTTGTCCTAATATAACTTTATTTTTGTCACTTTCAAACAAGTGGATGACAAGGCAAAGCTCCGTACACTAAAAAATTCAACTGACATCAAACGAAGCATCAAATATAATAATTGGGGGTGTTAATACACACCCAGGTAACCTCTGAAGTCCTATTTCAAACCTAGAAGATTAATTAAATTTAATATAAATCTCGCTCGCTGAACAAAGAAAATAGCGTGACACGTAAAACATATACTTTTATATAAAAAAAAGAACAAAAGAAATAATTATTTTAATATTAATAATTTATAAAGTATTTTAATATTAATAATTTATACGGTATTTTAATATTAATAATTTATAAAATATCATAAAATATTAATAAAATATTAATTCATAAAATATTAATAATTATAAAGTACATGAATGATGATCTGTAATAATGAACTAGTAAATAAAAGCTGATCAGTAATATTGATCTAGTAAATAAATGCTGATGAGTAATATTGATCTAGTAAATAAATGCTGATCAATAATATTGACTTAGTAAATTAATGCTGATCATAAAAAACGATATAGTAAATGAATGCTGATCGTAGAAATTTTTAACTGGACATTGATTACATGTTCATCATTAAGCTTACGATCGTTCAACAAAATCGAGAATAGCAATCTGCATTAGTGCTCTTAACCATGGTTAAAGGACAAATGCAATTCTTTCAATTCGCAAACAGCTTTGAATGCCATATTTACCCCCCCCCCCCCTTCCCAAAATTATCACTCATTTAACGTAAATAAATGAATTTTCTAATATATTATTTTTATCCTGAAGTTTTATTACTTTCAGAAATGTTCTTTATAAAATTGCTTAGTTTGTTCTAATGATGAAATCTGATGTATCAATGAAATGACACATCATACATAATGATGTGTCTATATAATGGTACTCCATGAAGCTGTAGGTATTTAAAGTTTATGGATAAAAAATTACTTCTTTAAATAAGCTAAATCTGTTCAGCATGTAAATTTAATTTAGATTAATAAAAACAACCTAAATATTATCATAGCTTAAACTTCAATAAATCTAAAATTCGTTAACACTACTATGGAAAACAATACGTCGCGAATCATATTTAACTTATCTCAAAAAAAAATGATACTATATTTAGAGTTCCATTCAGTATTTTTGTACATATATTAGAGTACCGATGAGCAAATGTTAGTTAATTTTAAAATTCAAAAGTAAATGCATAAAATAAAACTCACAGGTTGTAGTGGACGTCCGCCATATTGGATCGGTAGGTTAGAGCTTTCTTGTACGCAAATTCAGCTTCAGTTTTCTTTCCCTGTGAACTCAATATATTGGCTAGGTTGCCATACGCTGAAAAAATAAAAATAAATAAATGAATTATTACACACTTGACGCTGATTGCAAAGTATAGTTTAATAGTATAGTTTTAATACCCTTTATAGTCAAAGTACACTCAAACCTGTTTTTGTGCGGTGAATAGGGATCGCATAAAAAAAGTCTCACATAGAAAATAACTCAAAACCTTACGAAATAACTAGGAATTGCTTTTTTAAACGAAATCAAGACACGAGGCTTGGCAGCTACTTGGAATCTCGCCAAACCTTTTGGAATCTGATTTTGAAAATACACATGCGAACTTTTTTAAGTATTTTATTTACATATGTACTTATTTTACACATACAAAACTTTTCGAAACGTATAACCATTATCCTTCGTAGTCTGACAATACGCGAACTTTCTTGTGGTAAACTGGTTCAAAATCGCTGTCGTCACTTGAAGATACTACCTCGCACTCGTTTAGAGTTGACTTTTTTTCAGTTACCATGTAGTCGGTGATCAGTTTTTGCGACGACTGTTGTTTCACTAGACGCTTGTATATGTCTCGGTAGCCAGATATGCAAGATTGAAGCTCCTTTTGGAATTTTGAAGTTCTTTCAGAATTGGCATCGAAAAACTAAATGGCCGATCAAACCTACTAATTTCTTTTTATTGATAACTTCGTCAATTATGTTCCAATTTGATTGAAATTTTCATATACCGCACAAAAAAAATCGCACAAAAACAGGTTTGAGTGTATAGTTTTAATGCCCTTTGACAGGATTTGTGGAAATTCCGTGATGGGAAGAAAAACTTCAACTGGAAATTTCCTGGTAAGTGGCCATGCTTTCGAAACCCCACGCATTCGATACCAAAGAGCAAAAAATTGTGTTCACTTAAAAATTTCATAATACATCTAGTGTTAGCTCACCTTGGTTGTCTAACCTCACACTCCCTTTGACGGAAATACCACTAAACAGGACCAGATGAGTAATTTGACCGTTGCAAATCTCACACATTATCTATAGCATATTTCTTAAGAAGTGTTGCATGGCATCGATATAAGAAGCACTGCCCTAAATACTGTATCTAGTTGCATTAAGATTACATTTAACAGCGGTCTCTTGCTATATCAGTCCATTTTATATCCATATTCTTCTGTGCACCCCGTTTTAAAAAGTAACGCTTATTTCTATAATTCTAATTTTGAAGCATTAAATTTCTCTGTTTATTCGGGGAAAAATTAAATATTTAGAAAGGCACCCCAATATACTTCGTTATATTTCCGTTGGAAGAAAGTAAACATCAAAACATCTATCGGTTAATTTAAGAACTTTTACAATTTCTTCCAGTGTTTTCTTATTACGCGCATGATCGAGGATAACCGCATTAACTGACTTCAAAACAAACGAGGGATAAAAAAAAGAACGTTCTATAACATCCGTTGTTCGCAACATCAACATAGAGAAAACTAATTTAAACGGGAACCTTAAAAATATTCAAGGTGCGGCGCTCTCCACTCTTGCATAATTATTCCAATTTGGACATTGGGAAAAGTCACCTTTTAAGCACGTTTATTATAGAAGAAATAACTCAAGAGAATGCAAAAACTTCTTCGAGGGCTAAATTTAGTTGATTACAAATTCTAGCGGTGCATATTAAATACACAAAGTTAATGTCTCACCGTTTTCATCTTTTCTTGACATCTACATATTCATGAAGAAAAGTAACTTCGCAATAAAATTTCTTGACTGATTTTTTCTCTCTTCCTTTAGGAAGAAAATTTAATATTAGCGAACGACAAAGCACTATGCAAATAAAAAAGCTTCTTCAGCTAATTGGTTATAACGCCATCTGGTGTCCATGATGGACACGAAAAAGATAAATCGCCCTTCTTGGTAGTTCTAATTACTATTTTAGGATAATGTTGGCTGTAAGAATAAAGAATTTAATAGAAAATACTTTAGAGGGTGCATAATACATAAAAATTATTTTGATCACCAAGAAAGTTTTTCGAACTTGGTGCATTAGGCCTAAAATAATTTAGTATATAAAGCTAGGAACACTGTGATATATTAATGTTCTCAAAATGTAATATTCGTACATATAATATTCGTACATATAATAAAACATAAAATTTTGAATCTTCTGTAATTCTTTAAGAATCTAATCATTCTTAAATTTAATTGTTAATTAAAATATTGCCAATGTTTGTAAAAACTACAAATAAAATTCAAATTATCTACCACTTGTAAATCTTTTAATATTTCAATATAATTTCTTTTTAATGATTATCAAATGTCAGTATTTCAAGCATTCCACACATCTGGAAGTTTAGAGTATTTCTGCTAGGAGCTCAAAATTACATCATATGGGTTCTATAGCTGTCAAAAATATTGAAGTTTCATCTTTATACCATTGGGAAAGATCGGAAAACGGACGCTCTTTCCAACGAGCTTTGAACAGAATCCGTGTACCAATTAATTCACATTTAATTTCTTTTTAAGTACAACAAAATACGCGTATTTTAGGTCATTTCATTTGTATATTCTGACATCGGAGATTCGCATGATTCTGATTTTTGGCGTGAATATGATGCCATCGCATTCCAATAACGTTCTTTTAATTTCGCATTTTTAAATTAATAATGAACTTTTTAGTGATATTACGAAAGTTGATTTCGGATCTCACTCGATTGGGAAAATGGATTGAAACGAGAACGCTTTTCTCCAGAAGTGTGACATCACAACTGGAGGTGTGTTTGGGGTGCGTGACAGCTCATGCTTTGGTTTGAACGAAGAACTGGCTTTGAACGAAGAGACGGCTTGAAAAATGTTCGGAAGACTGCGTATGTGTGGCGGTTACTTTATCAACAAAGGAAGAAATTCGGCCGGTACTTTTTTAGCTGCTGTTTTGTTCTACTTTAATATACTCTGCCTATTTGGACTATGCTCGAGTGACATAAATTTTATACTTCCCTCGGTGAATATGCTATTTTTCTTTTCTGTGATTACAACTATTTTCATTAATTATGGAAAACCTAATGTTGATTTTGAGCAATTTTAGCATCCCATATTATATACACCCTAGGCTTATATTTTATTAATCCAGTTGGTAACACGTCTATTTAAACTTAAGTCACGTTTAAAATCACGTCTATTTAAACACGTCTAATAAAACTCAAGGACACAACACAAATTAAAATATGAAGGTCAATTATTGAACTTCCTAAAAGGCGTACAAAATAATTACAAAAGCCAGAGGGCTTTCAAGCGTATAAACACCCTTCATCAGTGGCAACATAAGATGTAAAATATTCATTGTATTTTACTACCTATAATCCCAAATTTTAAACGCTACTACACTAATTTGATCATATCGTAGCTTATACTTAAGCTAGAGCTAAGCTTTAATGAATATACTTTTTTTTCCATACTGCCAAAATATCCAATCTACCTGAAGGTATACGGTAAGTGTTTAGAGTATATATTCTTAGCAAGAACTAACAAGGGCCGGGTATCAGAATTGCATGCGCATCGCGTGCTTATTGCTCGAGTTTCAAAGCATTGCAAAACAGTAAAAGAACATTTTTAAGATATATGTACACAACATTCCTTGGGAAATCTTTAAGAGCAACAATAACTTTGCAATGAAATGTCCTTAACTGCATACGATAAGTCCATCTATATTAAATTGACCATGTTTGATCGGAATAACGTGATTGCCACGCCACTAGCGGAGAATGTCAGAAGTTAGGATACGAGAGCGCAAAAAAGCGAGATAGACGAAAAAAGCCAATTGCAAAGTTTTAGAGTATTATTCAATGAATAGCAATTGACACCAGGAACGAACAAAACGAGCATATGAAAGGAAATAAATACCTGTCAGAAGTTATGTCACCAGGGCCTCTAACACAATGACACCTGAAATGTGTGTCCGCGGAAGAATTCTTTCAAGAATTCAAATGTTCAGTGTCTCTAACGGAAGGCATTTTACACTAGATTTATATTCCTGCAAGTGCTGTTTATTGTATCATTCCTGAGTAGAACAGCCATTCGCTAATTTCTCAACCGTTTCAAATAATTCCTACTAATTAAACTTTTGGACATTCCTAAGAATATGCCTTTCTGTGTGCCATGGTTGGCCCTTGAAAACGTCCATGATCGACAAAATGCTCCTTTTGGGATTTTCAGTTCTAATTTTCAAACTAAATATCCTTGTTTTTCTATTTTATGTTTCATTATTCCTAATGTGCAATGCAAAAGATAAAATTGTTTGTGTGTGTATATATATATATACACATTATTTTTCGTTCAAGTGTATTCATTCCGGTGTCCACTCGCTTTGACGAAGAGATGTAAAATGCTCTGTCGAATGTTCGCCTGAGAACATGTAAACTCCCACGTGGTGGCTGTGCCTGTGAGTTAATATTGCTGTTTTTTATATTTCTGGTTTATAATTCACTTGGCTTGTATTATTCGTCCTTCCACTAGCCAGTAGACAGCTCCACTGGTGTCCATAGGTAAATACTATCGCCATTGTCAGAAACTGGCTATTTTGTCGGTTTTAAATCGAATTGTATGGCTGTCCTGACGAGAATGCAATTTCGAACTAACCGCCGTTTTTTGTGTAGTTTCAATTGATTGTTCTCCATGTCTTGATCTTCAAGCTTGAGCTATTTATTATTGCCTTTTCTCATTTTTGCCGTGTTTGCTTTTTTATTTTATATATATATATATATATATATATAGTGACATTGACAGAAACTACCCGTAACATTGATAATAGTATTAATTTTTTGGATTTAACTATATATAAACAATCTAATGGTAAAGTAGGTTTTAAATTATATATATATATAATCTATATATATATATATATATATATATATATATATATATATATATATATAAAGTGCTTCCAATTAAGCCTAAAAGACCAAGAAAAAGGTATGAAAACACAGATCATGTAGTAGTTTTCGAGTTATATACGCGATCATCTTTCTCTTCCAGTGCTCGCAAAAGTGAGTTAAGTTCGATATTCAGATGATAAAAATGTTTTGGTGATAGAAGAGATGAAAGATAAAGTAACCGTGGCACATCAGCGGAAGAATTCCTTAATGGGAAAAATGCAAAAGTTAATTAAATCCGCGGAGTGACTGAAAAACACTTAGAAGTGAAAGAAAATGGCAATTTAATTTTTTTTTTTGTTTGTGAAAATTAAGCGTTGAATCATAGATAAACCACAACGCGCCATTAGAAAAGCTCTTTTTGCTGCTCAGCAGAATTCCCTTCGCACATTTTTAAGAAACATAACAGCCGAGATATTTTATTCATCTTGAATGAAAAAATTCAGGAAACCTTTGAAAACTGGTGCATTAACATTTTTTTGCCGTGATGTTACAATAAAAACGGCTTAGCGGGCGCTTAAAGCTAATGAATTTTCTTTCTTTTTTTTTATCATTAGCTTCTTCAGGCGAATATTTCTCTAAAAATAAACAAAAAAGTGAATATTTAATTTTTACCTTAAGTAGCGCGTATAACGAAGAAGAATTCCTGTGATAAAATATCATGGTAAACATTAGCCTAATAGACGCGACAGCATTAAGCAAATTGCCGTAGCGTGGAAAAATATATGGCGTTGCCTGACAACTGTGGCCCCATTTAAAAATATATTCAAATAAATGGATGATCATTAATGTATCCGGATGCGAAGCTCATTTCTAGAGATTAAAATAATTGATTAAATGCGTTTAAAACGTACCGATAATATGAGACGTAGTCTCTATCAATCGGTAATGCGCCATCCCGTCGTTTAAACGAATGTTCTAAAAATAGAGCCATTATGCCATTTCTCTATAAATTTTCGTCTAGGAATTGCTAATTAAAGAGGATGATAATATACTGAGTTAATCAAAATTGGGAAATGCATATTGCGAAATGATTGTTCTAAATGCCATGGTGGTAAAATCTTTTAAGACGTAAGAATTGTAGTAATTCTTGCACAGACTTTATTTATTTATTCCACTGTAAAATATTCAGTAAATTTTGTTCATTTTTTTTCTGCTATTTTGTTGATAATTTTGCAAACTGATAGAAAAAGCATCATTTACAGGCGTTGATGAAAATTCCAGCTCCATTTAAGAAATATTCAGCTATTTATTGTCTGCCGAAGCATTATTTTAGCAAAATATTTTTGCAAAATTATATTATATATATATATATCATATTATATATATATATATCACAACTATCCGGAACCTTACGTACTTCCCATTACGTACTGAAACTTTCAGTAACATGCTTGCAAATGTTTTACAATGTACTATTCATTCATATTGACTATTTATTACCATTAATTTATATTCATTATTATTTATTATTACTTGTCATATTGTTATTACTTGTCATATCATAAGTATAATGACCGACTACGTTAGACGTACTGATAGAATTTTCCAACGTATATGACAGAAAATATGGGCGAAGATTGCCTTTAAAGGTATATTCCTCTCATTCACGCCTAATGCGTGACGTCACGCGTAAACAATTTATAAGTTATGTCTATACTAGCCACCTTCTACATTCAGCTTGGTTTGCGTACGCTCGCAATCTGGATATGCAATTCGTGTACGCACGTTGACACAGGCGTAAGACTCGTACATCGTAAATACACGTTTAAACACGCTTTCACACTTTGCGTTACTCGTCTTTCTTTAGCTCCAGATAAATACAGTCTTTAAATCTGAGCTTTAACATAAAAGCTGAGATTTAATAAAATTAATGAAATGCTTAAAATCGGGGTGGGGGTTAGTTAAATGTAGGCCCAGGGTGCCTATATCCTATTAAAATTTATTAGTTGAGGAAATAAGAGATGCTAAATGTGCTTAAAATCAACATTACATTTTTAATAATAAAATATACTTGCAATTACAAAAAATATGTACCTTCAGTGAGGGAAGTAACATTAAAAAATAAATCTGCTAAAGATTTTCATGCGATAGGTGGTATTTTTATGCGCAATACTTCTCATCATAAAATAATTGTTTATTTATAAAAACTAAAATAATATCTCCAAAATTAATGATAGTAGCCAATTGTGACATAAATTCTAATTAGTGGCGAGACAACTGTTGATTATCATCTATATTTGTTGATTCTCATCTTTAATTTCACCTTTAAATATTTATAGTTTTTTAAATAATTTGAATTAAAAAAAATATCTTCAAGGTCCAGTATCAGTTAACCCGAGGGAACACTGCATGAGAATTTCGTGGATGTCTGCAGCTCGGAGATTCCACTACACCATTAACCGGCAGATAAACAGACAAACATCTATTTCCTTTTATTATTATAAATTGGTGTGTTTGTAAAGATATCTGTTTAAAAAAATAATTTGAAAAAAGAAAGGTCTCGTCATACAAAATATATATAAATGTGGCATTGCCTGATCGATGTTAGACTGAATAGTCTGTTATATAGTCAAGGCATTAACACTAGAACGACGGAAGTGGTCATTTTGACCGCATAACTACTTTGAGAAACTATTCTTCCAAAACGGCTAATCCCAGCCCATTGAAATTTTATGGCTTTTCTTATTTTCTTAACGTTATTGAAAACACATAAGAAAATTATTCTGGGTTTCATAAGAGAACAAGTCAACGATCTGCCTAGAACGACGGCAGAAGTCAATGTAGTTATGCGGTCAAAATGACCGCTTCTATCGTTCTAGTGTTAATATGACATTGCCTGTTGTCTGCAAAAAATAGATTGGGCGACACCATTTTTATGTGCATGCGGTATCTAAAGGTGCAAAGGATATCAATTAGATATTCAAATATAAAAGCAAAGTATGATTCCAATAATAATTGATGATTTCAATATATAAAATGTATGCTTTCAATATATAAAAACAAAGTATGATTTCAATCAAGAACATACGAACATTGCATCAGATCAAACTAATTCTATACAATGATGCATTAAAAACAATGTAATATACAGAGTGTCCCATCAACACCGCACAAACTCTGCACAGCCAGATTCCTCGCTTGGAATGCATAAAAATTGGCCAAAGAACTGTACCTCTACGACTCATAGTTTTCGAAAAAAATGCGAGAGAAAAGTATGACGTTATATCCGGTGTACGAAAAAACAAATTTATTGGAAACATGAACATCGGTATTTGCATATGCTTACATAGGAAGATGTTCAAAATATCCACCGTGCATACCGAGGTATGCATGCGCACGCCGTGAAATGACGTCAAACAGTCGTTTGAATCGTATTTAAAAGGCCGGATCTAGTAGTTACTGGTAATCTTCGCATGGTGATAATGTATTCCGTACGTGAATATTGCGACATGTACTTTATGCGCGCGCATACATGCCTTGATACGCGCGGTGGACATTTTGAACATCTTCCTATGTAAACATATGCAAATACCGATGTTCATGTTTCCAATAAATTTGTTTTTTCGTACACCGGATATAACGTCATACTTTTCTCTCGCATTTTTCTCGAAAACTATGGATCGTAGAAGTACAGTTCTTTGGCCAATTTTTATGTATTTCAAGGAGAAGAATCTGGCTGTGCAGAGTTTAGGTGGTCTTGATGGGACACCCTGTATTATCAGAATCCATACCTTTTGCAGGATTAATAGGAATCCCTGACCGATATAAATTTTCTTCGTGCCACCAGTCCCAGTTTCGTCGAACAGTCCTCACTGACAACACAATCACAAAACCTAAAAATACACTCAATAGTACACGCTTCCTTAGAAGTCCTTCCTGTCTTCTGTACAGCTGGTCAAGTCCGACGGCAATCAGAAGACAAAAGCCCATGCTTGAGATGTACAGGACGCGTTCAGCCACTACAAATCCTACATAAAAGAATAAATTCGTGGCCGGCACGAAAGGAAAGATCATTAGGCTAGTAGCCATTATCACAGCGTCTGTGTGAGCACTGGCAGGGCATTGGTAACTGTCCACTGCACTAGAAGCTGAAGCTTGGTGGTACAACATTGCCGACGGGCTGGCATTGGCGCCGTTGCCGTTGGAGGTCCTGTGGTGCCCGCTGGCGTATATGTGATTATTGTTGTTTGTGATGGCGTTCTTGTTGTAAGAGCCGTTTCTGCAACTCTTAAGCCTATGGTTCCACAGCAAGGCACTGGACTTTTGCGCAGACATGGAGCGTGCGATGTATTGCAGGAAGCGGAAGCCCGCCGCGTAGAAGCAGACGCTGAGTGCATTTCTGGGATCAAAAGGACTGGTCAACAAGGGAATAGATTCCATGGACCAGTCGAAACTGAGCCACCGGGGACACAAAAGGAGCCAGAAATTGAAGGCGGGAAGGAAGAGGAAAGTTAAAGACCGTGTCAGCAAAGAGTCGCTGTCCGAAGCTGGGTTGTCTGCTGGAGCAAAGTCTGGTGGTTTGCTGCCCATTAAGTGGAACCGCATTGCTAGAAGAGTAACCGCAGCCCCGCCTAAGTGAAACAGGCCTTCTCGTAGAGCATTGAAGCGTTTCTGCAAGAATTTAAAAAGACAGTGATAAAAATAATGCAAATGATATTGATATTCATAATACAGTATTAATCTAAGTGATAAATAAAATATATATCAGTTTATGGTATAGTGAAAATAAACCTTTGTAACAA
Source organism: Amaurobius ferox (assembly GCA_951213105.1). Lineage (NCBI taxonomy): Eukaryota > Metazoa > Arthropoda > Arachnida > Araneae > Amaurobiidae > Amaurobius > Amaurobius ferox. The sequence continues at coordinate 22,968,953 of OX578143.1, forward strand.
AATATTAGCCTAAAATTTTATTATGAAAAATTTTAACATTTATTCTCAAGCAAAACAATGACTACAACACGTACTGTAGTAAATAAAACAATGATTTGCATTTAAAACATATGTGTTTATAACGTATCACACATTTGCTTGTACTTCAACTATAACGAGAAATTATGATTCAATTATTTTTAAACTCTACGTAAATATAGCTATGGCTTGTTATAATCTATGTTTTCTAGGTTATATATGTAGTTTCCATGCCTGTTTATTAGAAATGTAGATTGATATTTTAGAATAGTATCAATAGTATCGTAGAATTTAGAGTTTAATGGGGGGAAAAAATTAAGTAGCTTTTCGAATTATTTATTTATTGGTAATTTTCTTTGCATTTCCCCACGCCAGTGTCTTTTGTTATACCCCATGATTTGTGAAAGTTTCAATAAATTTGAATAAATTATTTTGTTTGTATTCGCTTTTTACTTTCCCTGCAATACATGGTAATGTATAGGGAAAATGTTGGAATCATGCCGAAAACCGCAACTCGAGTTTTCGACGGATCTACACGTTTCGAGACCCCTAGAATACGAAAAAGCTATTTTTAACGTGACGGCTGTGTGTGTGTCTATGTGTCTGTCTGTCTGTGTGTTTGTGCAATGTATATATCCACTATAACTCAAAAATTTATAGACGGAATTTCATAAAATTTGGTAGATAAGTCACTTGGGTATGACCCTGGTGCTGATTAGTTTTTGGTACGATTCGTAAAAACAGAACCCGCCTTTCTTTGCGAAATGGCCCATAAAAATTTCATGTATCCACTCAAGCTAAAATACTAATTGAACAAATTTCGCAAAATTTGGTAGATAAGTTTTTTTGGCAGATAAGTACGATACTCTAGTGCTGATTGGATTTTGGTATTCATCGGAAAAGAACAATCTGCCTTTATTTACGAAATGGCCCTCAAAAATTGCCAAAATCTAAAAAAAAAGCTACGTATGTTCAAATATATTAATAAATGCTTGTTTTATACGTAATTTTTGATGAGAAAAAGAACAACTCTAGTACTCTAGGACTAACAGTTCTCGAGATATTTGAGATTTTTCGCATTTAGTTTTGCCACTTTTGGATAAATGGCCAATTACCAAATAAAAACAGGAATTGAATTAAAAATGCAAATTTTGTGTTATTTTGTGCAATTAAACTCAATTTAATGAATTATTAAAGAAATAAAGAAAAAATGAATTTAAGTCTGCAGGGAAAGTCATGTGCTGCCCACATCAGATTTTTTCACTTGCTTGCTTATTTTTTGACATGGGTATACCATTTGCTTCTATAGCGAAGTTCAAACTATCATTTTCCTGAGTAAAGGATACTACCAAAACTTTTTCGCAAGTTTTTTTATTAAGAGAAGTTGTGAAAACTAAAGTTTTAAATAATATGATTTCCATTCATGTTAACGTTTAAATTATTTTATTATTACCAACCTAACCTTGTATTAAAGAATACGCTATAAAAATACAATTTTTATTTGTTTCTTCTTCTTCTTCTTCGACGCAGGTCGTCCGACCTACCCGAAAATGCAAGGTAACTGTTTGGACGACCGGGAAGTGCCACCGAATTTAGACTGGAACCCACTGAGGAAGGCATCCACAGGGACCGTACCTTTCTTCCCCCACCACCAACCTCTCGGAAGGACTTACAGACCCACATGTTTAACGTGATCGTACTCTGCATGGACACGTTGATAGTTTGGGCAGAGGGGGAAATCGAACCCGCGTCGTCCGAGTGCAATCACCACGCGCTAACCTCTAAGCTGTCGTCCCCATTTTATCTGTGTGAGAATTTTAAGATCAAACACCTTACACTTAGATCCGACAACCTGAAATCATTTTTCTTAAATAAAAGTGACAATACAAACAAAGGCCAAGTTTACTTTCCTGTTTTTTTTAATTTATATTGTGTTAATAATAAGGATTTTTTCTACATATATTCATTGGTCAAATTCTTATGGACAATTGGTGCAATCGTCCGCTTTCTCGCTAAATCATGTCAATGACGAGTACTTAAATGTGGACAGATGTGAAATAGAACTAGGGAATAGCTGCGGTGTCCGCATCTTGTGGTCACTAAATATATCAAAGCATTTTTTATACATAACAATCAATCTTTTAAGCAAATAAACAAAAAATAAAAAGAAACGCAGGAGCTACGTGCCCACAAAACCAAAAAGAGGCGGAATAACACCCCTCCTCTAAAAAATCTGATGTGGGCAGCACATGACTTTCCTTATATAATGCAATGAATTTACTATTTATACAGTTAAAGCAAAATGTTATTCTTATAGTAGATACTTATATTCTTTCCAAGATATTAAATTTTCTTCAATTAGTCGTAATTTTTAGTGATTTAGCGTCATTTTCATCCATTTGGCGAGATTTTTGTTAGTTTGGCAACAATTAAATATGTCGCCAAGTTGGCGACATTCCGCCAAATTCGTCGCCCAAATATCGTCAAGCGTTATGAACGGAGAAATAAGTTATTCTTATAGCAGATAAATGACTATGGGCGTTCAAATACAAAAGTTTTACTAAAAGTATCTTTTTTAATGAATGGAACGAGCTAGTTCCACGAGAATGATGTCACCCAATTTATCGCATGGTTATTACATATGAAAAGTGAACATGTGTCTCAATAGGAAATATATTTTTCTTATTTTATATGACTTTTTGATAATTTTTTTGAAAAATGTGCAATATCTCGAGAACGGTTCATGTTAGCGTTTTAAAATTTATTTCAATCGTTTTCTAATAAAAATTGTTTTGATTTTTTGACGATTTTTTCAAAATTTTACTCGAAAATTTAGGGGGGGTTCTGAACATTCGATTGCGTATAAAAACAATAGGCTTCCAGTGTTTACGGATTGTGATTTTTGTAACAAATTTCGTTCTAATCATCGGTCCATTCGTTCGTCAGTTATCTTCTCCACAGACTCACTGACACACACACACACTTTCACACACACACACACACATTCTTTCACACACACACACACACAAACATACAGACACACACAGACATCACTTCAAAAATGTTTGATTCGTGATCAGGGATGCTTGAAACGTGTTCTCCCGTCGAAAACTCGAATTCGAATTTTCGACCCCGTCACAATACTTTCCTTATACATTGTGTATATAAGGAAAGTAATAAGTTACTCTCCCCACATTAACCACAATAATGAGATGAACCCCAGGTCAACGCCGGTGAATGAAGTTTGAGTGGAAACGGAAGCTGCAGATTTGAAATTAAAAAGATTAACTTGTTCATTTAATTACTAAAGTGGCCAAATGAAATCACAAACAAAACATTTGATTTTTTCAGGAGATTAAGAATAATATTTCATGCTAATTAACTTTTTAGACTATACCCCAAACAGTTTTTTTGTCGATTTTTTTTTTAACATTCCTTTTTGCTCGTTTTTAAAAATATGTATAAAAAAAACTATTGAGTTTTTGAAAAATCGAGCTTCCCAGAGTCGGTGCTATTTTTTTTTTACTCTAGTTTAAAGAAAAACGAGATTCTAACTCGATCTTTGAAAGAGGAGATAGCTTTTTAGCAACAGCTTGTTTTTAACCCCCTCCCCCTTTTGGAGATTTTTATTTTATAAAAATTTTAAAATCATCAAATGTTTTGAAGTTTTGAAAAACTTTGGTCAGTTTTCCAGATCGTTAGATTAAAAAAAATCCTGCAAGCTTCTGGGCCAAGTAGGGCTTTAGAATCAACGAGCTATATATACATTATTACAAGTAAACATTATCGATTCGCTTTATATTAGATGGGGAGAAAATGTTCATTCTGGTAATCACAAAATAAACGAGTGATTTTATCTTCCTACTATCATCTGTGCTTTCAAAGTTACGTTAGTATAAGGCATAGGTTTTTGTATAATTTGTCTATTCATAAAATTTTATTGCAGTGATGCATTCGTTGTTGAGATGTGTCAACACATACACATACACGCACACACACACACATACACTCTTTTACACTACACACACACTCTTACACTACACACACACATGACACACGTATACTACAGACACACATACTATACATAAAAACATACACTACACAAACACATATACTGTACACACACACACAGTACACACATATGTACACTGCACACTACGCGTAAACATACTCTACACACACGTACACCACACGCAAATACAATACACAAACACATATACTGTACACACACAGACAGACATATTTCTGGCAAAGGCGTCATTTAGAGGGCTGGGCCCAAATATATTCAAATTATTGTTTCTTATAAATTTTTCTTTGTCAAATCATAATTCCATCATTAAAGCATTAGTCTATCAACTTCTGGCCTTCCCGCCACAAGAAATTCTTAAAATTGCTCCTTTTCTTTTTGAAAACGCTAGAAATACATTGAGGGGCTTTGAAACTTATTTTCCGCCGAAATCTCAAATTCGGAAGTTTTATGGAAAGAATACTTACTTTTATGCTGCAACAGTATGAGTCAAAAATTAAATGTACTTATAATAGTGGGCAACGGTACCATCACTACATATTATAGTACTATTGTGAATAGCATGCATACCTTAATTTAAATTTAAAATTTGATTCTCTTACACATATAAAAATCGAGTAAAATTATTATCATCAAAGTAAAAATTACAGCTTAGAAAGATTACAAAAAATCCTAACATTAAATTCTTTAATAAATAATTTTAGAATAATAATTAATAATAATTAATAATTTAATTATTATTATAGTTATTTAGAAAATACTTAATAATTAATAATAATTAAATTCTTTAATAATAATTAAATCTCCGTTTAAGAAACAGCAAATCAAATGTGGAAGCCTTTTACTTATAAATCTTATACGTATTTATAGAATAAATTATTTATTATATTTTTAAAACAAAGAAAAAAATTTATTTTTTCCAAAACTAGGTTCAAAGCTTTTAATTAAGATATTTTATAGTCAAAGAAAAAAAAAACTATATTTATATTTTAGGTCAGATAAAAAACTGATAAAATCATACTTTAATTAAAACTCTCGTGTTGAGGGAAAATTAATATATCTAATTAAACTCTCTGGCTGCTTTTATGCTTTCCACTTTTTCCATGGGTTCTATACAAAACGTTTTTAATTAAATAATTAATTTAATTCCTATCATAGTACTTTTTTTGTCTTCTTCTTCTCCGCGATGTAGAACATATTATAGCGTTTATAGAACATTTTTCTTTTCTTTTGATTGACTTTTTCAGATAAAACTAGGCTTTTACGGAAAAAAATTTTATGGCTCTCTCCGAAGACAAGAAAGGAGCTAATATTATGCACAACTTTACACAAAACGTTGAAGCTCATTTTTAAGATATGCCCGATCTGTAAAGTTTATCTTTCAGATGGGCCCGATTAGTGAAAATGCTCGTTGGGCATTTGTTGGACCACATAATATTTGTCTACCGCATCATTTTTTCTTACTACAAATTATTTTTACGTGTTGGACTGATATCTATATTTAATATTTAGGAAACGAAAATGCTTTTCTATATTTTACTTCCTCATATTCTTCGTATATAGACAACTATCCGACTTCGCCAAGTCTAGCCGTTTTTTTTCTTTTTTTTTAAATAGCAACAGCAACTTGCAATGACTGTCAATCGCATAGTTGCTTACTACTCTTTACACTGCATTACCCTAAAAAATAATCCGAATATATTTTTTTCTTACAGAAAGCTTATAATAAATAATTATTTTTTCCCAAAATACTTATAATAATGAAATTTCATAAACTTAAAATTCACAAAATTGGAAAACTTCTGAATTTAACTCAGGTCATTTCCAGTCATTAACCGGAAAATCGTTCTTAAAAATTATAGAGTCGGTATCGATGAATATTTGACTTCTATCTGCTTTGTTTTCGTAGAATAAATGGCAAAAAGTAAAATTTGAGAATTAAATGGCATCTCCAAAGATTTTCGTGCGGTCGAAGAGATTTTCTAAGCTGATACTGATAAAATAATCGCACATTGAAAAAAAATCAAAATAATCTCTCTAAAATTAAAGAAGTTAGGATTGTGGATTTTAACATTTCGTCCATTTCGCGCCAACTGTCTGAGAACACAAGTGCTCGACGCTGATGTATCTGATCTTTTTGAAAACCTTCAATAGGTTGGCAAAAATAAGTTGATTTGAAAATATTAAAAATATAGGTTAAATATCGGATTTTAACCTTAAGAATTTTTTTAATTAATTCGAAATTAAAGAAAAAAACCTCGCAGAGGTGCATCATCAAATGAGTCAATGAATTTCACGATGAATTTCACCTTTACTGAATTTCACTGCTGTCGATACTTTGGAGTTTCCGTGTGGGGGGGATGGGGGTTAATATTGTGATACATACAAGAACAAAATAGTCGCGAATTTGAAATTTAATATCTTTCGACTAATTTAATGGATCAAGCTGCAGTTCACTTGTAACAGGAGGAAAGAATCTGATGTGGGCAACACATGACTTTCCTTATATAATGTAATGAATTTACTACTTTTACAGTAAAAAAAATAGATTATTTTTATAGTAGACATTTATATTCTTTCCAAGATATTGAATTTTCGTCAATGAGTCGTCATTTTCATTGATTTAGCATCATTTTTATCCGTTTGGCGCGTTGTTTTTCGCTAAATTAGCAACATTTAAAAAGTCGGCCGCCAAATTCATCGCCAAAATCTCGCCAAGTGTTATGGATGGAGAAATAAGTTATTCTTACAGCAGATAAATGACTATTGGCGTTCAAATACAAAAGTATTACTCAAAGTATCTTTTTTCATGAATGGAACGAGCTAGATCCATGAGAATGATGTCACCAAATTTATCGCATGGTATTATATATGAAAAGTGAACATGTTTCTCAAAAGGAAATATTTTTTTATTTTATATGATTTTTTGATAATTTTTTTTAAAAATGTGCAATATCTCGAGAACGGTTCATTTTAGCGTTCTAAAATTTATGTCAATCGTTTTCTAATGAAAAATTACATAAGAAATTTCTATTTGCGTAACATTATTAGAGGTTTTGATTTTTTGAAGTTTTTTCCAAAATTTCACTCAAAAATTTAGAGGGGTTTTGAACATGCGATTGCTTATAAATGCAATAGGCTTCCAGTGTTTACGGATTGTAATTTTTGTGCTAAATTTCGTTCAAATCGGTCCATTCGTTCGTCAGTTATCGTCTCCATAGACATTGACACTGACACACACACACACACACATCACTTCAAAAATGTTCGATTCGTGATCAGGGATGCTTGAAACGTGCTTTCCCGTCGAAAACTCGAATTCGAATTTTCGACCCCGTTACAATACTTTCCTTATACATTATTGTATATAAGGAAAGCAAAAAAAGGACTAGTTGCATTTGTATTTACATTGTGCATTTGAGTATGCTTCAAATATATTTTTCATAGCGTATTATTAAATAAGGTAAATTCTAAACCTGTGTGTACGTACAAAAAATAGGAATCTCATCTGAGGAAACGAGCCTGAGAGTTTGTTAATAAAATATATGGAAATCGCTCTCATACAAGAAGTGTTTTCATTTGAAAAACACAAACAAAAAACTAAGAAACCACTGACATACAAAGGAGTTGTCTTACATTTCGCTTTAAAGAGGGGAAAAAACGTACATAACATAAAATACACACTTATCCAATATCTGAACCAGAATGATGAGCATGATTTATCTCATTTTAGGAAAATGAGAGAAATATCGCAAGAAAAATCCAATAGATGGCGCTACACACTGAAACTTTATTCAAACGAGTAAAGGCAGTATTCAATATTGGTATTAAAAATCAATCACATGCAAATTATTTCCTCTTTCTACTTGAACGCGAATGTGTAAAGTTTGAAATAGTAGAACAAATTATTGAGAATCTCAAAGGTTTAACGTTGGAGTAGATTCTCAAATGTAAACATAGCAAATACTTCTAATATATAGTAATATTTAAAAACTGTTACATTTACATATTCATACATTTTTATACACATAGTATTGATACTTAATTTTAGCTTTTAATACATAAAATTTTCAAGATGGTTAGACAGTTAGGTAATAAATTAAAAGCAGCGTTAATCAACATAGGAATTTTGACCATCGCATAATAAAACTGTGGCTTTTATATTTCTACATGCCAAACAATGTATACCAACATTAAGGTTTACTGACAGTCAGTAAAAATAGAAAAGATATGAAAATGAATGTAAAACTCTTGGCTAAGATATGTACAAAATATATGAAAACCTTATTTGACACAAGCAAAATATGTGGCACCTGTGACCTCTCTATTTAAGCATGATGCTGGAGTTAATTTTAAAAGCAACACTGAAGACAGCTCCCAAAAAATGTTCTCTTTCCTTAAGACCCACATATTAACCACTTCGATGGTTGCTATTTCCTGCACATTGCCTCACCTTCTGCAATGATTAATGAACCAGAGACCGTGTACGTTAATTTCATAAAAACTAATAAACAAATCAACATATCATGCCTTTTTAACACTTAAATTAATAATACCCCATCTTCCTAGTTCACCATCACTTTATGACTTTGTCCATTTTTTACTTAAAATCCCCGCAGAGTCATCATAAGTCCTAGCGCTTGATGGTTCACTTAACACCATTAACTAATAACTTTCTTTTATATCGAACAAAAATTTGATACATCATTGCTAAACATTTTATTTTTTCCGAACCCGTTGTTCCCAAATAACCTGGTGCCTCACATCCCCCTACACCACCAAATATCACCTATGCACGTAATTGCAATCGGGCGTTTAATAAGGGTAACCCCACCCCTTTTGGCAGACTGCATTAATAATCACTGGGAAAAGAGGATGGGAGAAGATCCAATTTCCGTTCGGGAAGGCCCATTAAGGATCTCTTAATTTAATGGAAATTGGAAGGATTTTCGATTAATGAGCAAGGTATCCCCTGATGTGGTCTTAGCGGGTTTGCCAGCAAAAGGATAAGATTAGAAGGAAGTGGACACTATTGCGCAGGTATTAAGTAGATACCTACTGAAGTGTTTTAAGTAGAGATCGTGAGTTTGATTTACAATGTGTATGTATCTGGCAACTTTGATAACTTTTAAAGTAGTGGGTAGATTTTATTTATAGCACTTTAGGTTGCCAAGGAAATATTCGGATTTTGTACTTAACGGTATTATCACAAGAAAGTGCAATTAGTTAAAAGCTACTGAGCTGCTTTGTATAATAAGCCTTATTCTTCTGATATAATTTAGGGCAATATTTTCATCTGTAACCAGTACTCTGTTTATGACTCAACTTGCTTTCAGATTAATATTTTCACTGTAACTATGAACATAATCATTGCAGACTTGTGTGACCCTAATTAAATTTTTTGTAATTATTTTAAACCGGTTACTGCAACGAACGGAAATTGTCAGTCCTATAAAGTATCACAAAACTTGTGGTTTACACGTTTCTTGATGCCACTTAAGATATCGGCTATTTCATGCTGATAAGCTGATCTCGTAAATGTTATTATCTACAAAGGTAGCGCATTTGAAAATTTTGGGAACGCCTCTTATAGGAAGTGTGTGTGGGGGGGGGGGGGGGGCGAGGTTTTAAGATTAAATACAATTTCCAGTTTTAAATAAAGTGCATCTTAAAGTAGGGGTAATTGTTGTACCTTGAGCATGTCATAACTTGGATCACTTAGATTGTTTCCAGTTAATGCTGCTATCTATGAACAATTGGGGATATTAGTTCTTACACTCCCTACTATAGTGTGGTTTGAGACTAACTACATAGCAGATTATAATGGCAATTATGGTGAACTTATGGACAAACACCGCCTGCAGCGATGTGGAGCCCTCCATGGTGCTGCTGAGGCTTCCAGATATTTGGAGGTGAGAGAACAATTGCGGCGATAACCTTCGGCTATCTTTTGAACTCCTGTCGTTATTTCTCATTGTTTGTTACTTTTGTATTTTGTTCATGTGCCCCAGCCATTGAATAAAAAATATGGCAATTATTGCTTTGCTACCAATAAAAATTGTTTTTATAAGTAAAAAGTAAGTATTTTTTTATTGCGGTTATCCATATTTATAATGTAAGAGACAATATTAAGATTCGTGATACTAATTTCATTTAATTGTATGACTGTGCATTGATTTTTATTTTGAGCATAACATACGAATATAGAATCTCCTTTATTTATAACATATACACCTTCTTGAATCTTGATTCACCAAAACATCTTGTACTTTGGAAGAATGATTAATGGTTCACAATAATGTTTCTTTTTATAATTTTGTTGCAGGTAAGATACCAAGAAGCAAAGTTGAAAATTAAAGAACACCGGCACGAATATGAAGCTATGAATATGACTATTGGAGCCGTTTATGCTCCATCAAAAACAGAATATATATCAGGAGATTATGTTAAGTGTCAAATTACCTACGGTAGTACGACATCTTAAGAAAATTAAAAATTCTAGTACTAAACTAAGTGTGATAAATGGTGTGAAGAAACACTTTTACTGATTATGAAGAACTTCTGTAAGTTGTTGAGACCCAGACCATCCGAACTACCAGAAAGGTGTAAGGAACTTCTATAAGTGGATTACACTAAAGCTGTTGCAGAAATTAATAATGGATGAACCAAGAAAGAGGTTCGTGAACTGTTACAAAAGTTAGGAGGAATGGTAAGCATTATCCTTCAAATTGAGATGAATAGAAAATCGGTGGTAAAAAATTGATTCGCCTTTGTATACAAAGGTACACTCGCCAAAAACCGGAACCTACAAGTTAATCTAAATCAATTAACGTCCACAAGACTAACATAGAAAATTATTCTGGAAATTCAGGAGACATTCGAAGATTTGATCCCATAGTACCTGAAAGGGTTTGGAATCTATATCAAACACGACCAATTACTGTTCAGAATCCATCAAAGATCGTTGCCCCTATGGGAGTGAAACAGCTTGTGGTACAACAATTGCATAATGTGGTCAGGTTGTCACTCATGGCCTATATAAAAACCACTAGGAATCGCATTCCACCAATGCTGAATTTCCCTTGGATTATTTTCAAAGATTTCGCGTTTAAAGATTTTTTCGGCAAGAACTATTCAAGTGGCTATTCAAATGACTGTGTTTCCGAAAATATCTGCAACACTTCATAAAATACATAAAACCATCAAAAGAAAGGGTATTTTAATATTAGACCTCCATGAAACTCTTCTGTCAATGCAACTGGTCTCTAAATAGGATAGGGTGTTATGATGAAAAAAAATCCCCTACACACCGCAAAGGATATAATTACCTGATTCACATCTGTACGGTCATTTGAAAACGCATTATTATCAAGGGTTGGATGCTTGGCATCTAAAGAATTCGAGGAAAATTTTTGACATTTACTGCATTGTTGAGCTATTGGGATTGCCACATCCTCCAGATTTTATTACGAACAACATGATAAGTGGTTTTAAGAAACCAGAAATATTTTCCATAGATAAGGGAGCTTTTTCAAATGATGATTTTTTTAAATGTATTTATTACTGATCGTCCCAACCATCTTCAAAGGAAGCAGAAACACAAATATCCAAAAAATGAATAAATGCACTAATAGAGAAGATACAAAAATAATTTCTTACCTCATTCAAAATGACTATAAATTCTTTCGGATGCAGCCGATGAATGACGAAAGTATCATATACTGCACATAACACAAGAACAGTCACGCCATGCTCTTTGGTTAGCATGGAAGCTGCTGCTAGTACTAGGCACATATACAGGTACACCTTCTTGTCCCTGTATTTGCAGTACCTCATGTACGACATCAGTGACAATAGAAAAAACAAACAGGCACCGACGTCAGCACGTCCCACAACTCCAGCAACTGCTTCTGTGTGTATGGGGTGTGTAGCGAAAAGAAGTCCGGCCGTTATGGTGGGCAAAGGACTGCGTGAGAACACGAACGAAGCAAACAGTGTGAAAACGGCTGAAACCAGAGCATGTAGCAGGACGTTAAACAGGTGATAGCCCCAGGGGTCCAAGCCCCCCATGACGTAATTAAGACGGAATGTGAGCACACAGAGGGGTCGGTAGGACTTGTGCGAGCCACTGTGAATAAGAGGTGTTCCCCAGAAGTCATTGTAGAAGAGCTGAGTTAGTGATGTTCCTGGCAATAGATCTTGATTTGTTTTAATGGCTCGACTGAAAGAGAAATAAATCAAGTTATAATAACAATCAAAAGTATGTATATTTATATAATCAATCGATGCTAATAAAAATTATGAATTGGATAAAGAACCTTACTGCCTTTGCCATTTGAATAAATAAAAATGTTAAGTAGATTTACACCATGGATATGTTAGAACGGGAAATCTAGATATATTATTAAATAATGATACACTGAGATCTCTTATGCTACTGGCTAGGCTAGTACTTGCCGTTTATCTACTAATTTTAAACATGAGCTAATTTGTAAAGATTTATCCCTTTATTTAAATAAGTTTATCTATAAAATTATCTATATATATCAAATTCCAATAGAAGCTTTCAAACCTTGGAGCGTTTTAATAGAGCAATACTTTAATCACTGCATATATATTAGTGGGTTTTCCTTTGCCCAGATCCTACAGTTATGGTTATTGACTGTTCCATGCAATGAAAAATGAGCCTCGTCTGTCCACAAGATATTGAGCAGCCATTGTGGATCTTCGTCGATTTTCGACAACGCCCAATTTGCGAATTGCACTCGCTTAGCTGTGTCATTTGGTAAGAGCTGGTGCAGTGGTTTCAACTTGTAGGGGTACAATTTTAATACACCATGAAGGATGTGGAATACCGATGTCTTCGGTATACCACTAATTCTTACCAGTTCTCGTGCGCTACTTGCTGCACTCGTTGACTATTCCCTTAGAGTGTTCATTTGCGAAGCCAAAGCGGAGGTACGGACCTCTGACAAACGTGGTCTACCATTGCGAGGGCGATTACACAAACTTCCCGTTTCTTCGAAACGTCGTACCAGGGAAACCAGTCTGGCAGGAGCGATTTTGACCAGAACCTTTCTTTAATCTCTTCTGTGTCCGAAACCTTCATAAAGTTTCAGCCGGCGATTCGTGGCTGAGGTAAAAAAAACTTAACCAATAGTGCTTTATACACCAATGTCAACATCACAATGAAAGCCAGTAACAGGAAAATTCAGAAATGAGCTTTAAATCATACAACCAGCATTTTATAGGACTCTGATTTGCATATTTCCTGCGATTGCTCGCGTGCAGCGCCCTCTATTGACAAAATTTTGAACTAATTTTTTTTTTCTCTACCAAAAAAATCCCCATTCATGAAACTAACGTTGTCGCAAACCGCATTCAAATATACCAATTCCTTCAATTTTTAGGAATTTTTAAACTAATTCGGAATTTATGGAACACCCTGTATATATATATATATATATTAAAAAAATTACGAACATTTCTTTGCAAATTTCCTATAAAAGCATTCCCATTACGCTGAATTGATGTTCGTGTAATCCTTGAAAATTTACTTTCTCACCAGGCACACTTTGTACAAGACAGTAACATAGAATTTAGATCTGTTAAAAGCATAAAAATCTTCAATGTGATGTTTAGTCCATTTATTAATAAAATAAATACCTTCTGACCCTTGTCAATTAATCTTTCCGCCTTGCACACCTTGTACTAAAGAATAGAAAATACCATAGTAGAACATAGAAAAAAAAAAGTGCTTGGGTGAAATTTACGTCATCTGCGGAGCCGTGAAAAACTTTTAAGATCCTTTCCATTGAACCTCCTCTCCAACTTGTTCAAAAGAATGGCATTGACTTAGTTCCAGTTAAAATGCGAAAAAAATATTAAGTAGCATTTGAATCATCTGATGATAAATAATTTCTGCTTGAAATGGAACCTTTTGCGAATTAACCTCCCTTTCATGCACATTTTGTAGTAAAAATATCTTCCGACCTCAACTCCATCTAAAATCTAAGTACTCTTCACTGTGACATGTGGAGCATTTGTTGATAAAATATATTTTTTTTCCAATGGCCAGGCACTAGACCAGTGTTTCCCAACCTTTTTTGTTCCATGCCCCACCTAAACCTTTCTAAACTTCTTATGCCCCCCCCTCCCATGTAACATATACATAATTTTTAATATTCAAAAATTGAATTGTTCACTGAAGAAACTTCACTGAAGAAAAAAGAGGTTTTAGGAAGAAATCACTGGGAAATTGTTGAGGAAACACAGTAAGTAAATTTTCAAAACCTACAATGGAGAACTGAAATTCAAGTACGAAACAATTTTAATGAAAGATATTTCTATATTATTTTATTTATTAGTAATTAGTTATTATTTAAATTTAGTGAGATCCTTGCGCTTGCTGCAAAGAGATTTTATGTTAGGTTCCAATTTAGTTAGCTTCAGTCTCAAGTCTCCCCGTTGTGTTATATTCAGCCGATTTCTTTTTTTTAGCAGCAAATCATTTATGGCACTAAATTCACATTCAGCTAAATATGAAGATGGAAACGGTAACAATAGTTTTCTTGCACATTTGGTTGAATTTGGGTATTTGATTTGTGTTTCCTCACAAAGCCATGCCATCGCTCCTTTTATATTAAGTAAAGTTTTAACCGACTCATCATTTTGCATTTCTGCGAGTTCTTCTTGATATTGCATATCTGAAATATCAGACAAATCCACTAACATTGGCTGCACCAAGTTGGAAAATCAATTTGTTTCAAATCAGAAAATCTTTCTTCTAAATCAGTCAATAGAATTCTCAGATGGTCGACAATAGCAAGTGTAGCGGTATCAGTCACTTCACATTTTTGGAGCCAATGAATTTTTTCGAAATTTTTGCTGTAAATATATTTCTGATATAATTCAATAAAGGTAATGAAACCAAATATCTTCGCTTTTGCATCGACAAGAGTTTTATGTGTTCCTTGAAGTTGATTATTTAATATATTTAGTTTTTCAAAGATATCGGTTAAATAAACGAATATGGCGGACAGAAGTTATCTATACTAGATATTTACCCAGCTCGAGTAGCGACTGAGAGTCGCCATACGGTTAACTTAAACTCTGGACGAGTCCATTTTCGAATTGCCCCCATTAGGAATCAAATTGCTCCCCTGTGGGGCGTGAGCCCCACGTTGGGAAACACTGCACTAGACTCTAGCACTAGACTACGACAAGCACTAGCACTAGTACTAGTCGACTTACGTCGTTTGTCCAATGTACGGCCGAAATCGTGAACCATTTTGCCGTCCTAGAACGTTGCCACAGGCGCACCAGAGGGGGGGCGGAACACACTGCGCCCACAACACACAACATCCATGTCTTACGTGGGACTCGAACCCACAACGTGGCGTTCCCACCCAAGAACGTCAACGTCACCCACCCAAGTACTATCCGCGCCCGATGCTGCTTAACTTCGGTGACCTTCGGAACCGATGTTTTAAGCACGGTAGAGCCGTTGACTCTTGATAAAATAATTTCCAACAGACAGAATGGACTGATCCTCTTGCCAATAAACCATTTCCATCCATGTACATTCAGTACAAAATAAGTTTATGTGTCTTAGCTTCAGGCAAAATCCTAAAATTCTTCTGTTAATAAATATAGGTCATATGCTAATAAAAAAAATCTGATGTGGGCAGCACATGACTTTCCTTATATAATGCAATGAATTTACTACTTTTATAGTACAAAAAAGAAAAATAGATTATTCTTATAGTGGATACTTATATTCTTTCCAAAATATTGAATTTTCGTTAATTAATCGTCATTTTCACTGATTTAATGTCATTTTTATCCATTTGACGAGATTTCCATTAATTTGGCAACATTTAAAAAGTCGCCAAGTTGGCGATATTCCGCCAAATTCGGCGCCAAAATCTCGCCAAGCGTTATGGACGGAGAAATAAGTTATTCTTATAGCAGATAAATGACTATTGGCGTTCAAATACAAAAGTATTACTCAAAGTAACTTTTCTCATGAATGGAACGAGCTAGATCTACCAGAATGATGTCACCCAATTTATCGCATGATATTACACATGAAAGTGAACATGTTTCTCAACAGTTAATATATATTTTTTAATTTATCGGATTTTTTGATAAATTTATTTTAAAAATGTGCAATATCTCGAAAACGGTTCATACTAGCGTTCTAAAGTTTATGTCAATCGTTTTCTAAGAAAAAATTACATTAGAAATATCTATTTGCGTAACTTTATTAAAGGTTTTGAATTTTTGATGATTTTTTCAAAATTTCACTCGACAATTTAGGGGGGGTTTAAACATTTGATTACGTTTAAAAACAATAGACTTCCAGTATTCACGGATTGTGATTTTTGTACTAAATTTTGTTCGAATCGGTCCATTTGTTCGTCAGTTATCATCTCCACACACACACCACTTCAAAAATGTTTGATTCGTGATCAGGGATGCTTGAAACGTGCTCTCCCGTTGAAAACTCGAATTCGAATTTTCGACCCCGTCACAATACTTTACTTACTTTCCGGCCGTCCAAACACCTTACACCTTTCTGGTAGGTCGGACGGTCTGGGTCTCAACAACAACAACAATACTTTACTTATACATTATGTATATAAGGAAAGTAAAAAGTCTTACATTAACAAGCATCAGCTTTGGAAACTTTGAAAAAATAATTTCAATCCCGATGTTGCTTTCTGATTATTGCTGGTTGGTGAGACAAAAAATATATCCATCATTATTCAATATCACTCTTGCCTTTTATAATGAGACAATGATATTTTAAAAATATTTTGCAAATGCCTGGATATTAAACTTAGTATAGGATTCTTTATTAAACTAATTAAAAGGTATATCAAGGTAAGTACAATAAAAAAAGGTGCCCTCACATCAGAATTTTTAAATTGTGAACAAACATACCATGGTTTCCATAGTTCAAAATTTCACATCATGTTGTTTCTAATGATCTCCTAATGATTTCGGATGATTTCTAATGATTTCGGAACAGCCGATACAGGACCAGTGACGCAGGAAGCAGGAAAGAAGGCAGAAAGACACACAAGACAAGATAACAAAGTTTATTACAAACAACCATCACTGACGAAGGTCGGAGGGGGTGCAGCTTCACATTTAGACGAGGACCCAGAAGGCGGAAGACTGACTTGCCTCAATAAACATCCATGCCTTACTCGGGATTCGAACACGAGCCCACCAGACAGCAGCCGAATACGCTATCTACTTCACCGCCTGGGCGGCATTTCACATCAGAAACGCATTTATTAACAAGCACGCCGTTGTAATAAACTACAGCATTCTCATGCAGAATATTTAATTTTATTTAATCACTTCTACCAAAATATTTACGCACATGAATTATATAACATAATTTACTAATAAACTGGCAGTACATATACATTTGACTATTTCTACGTCTCTTAAAAGCATTCCGAAGGACTCCAGTAATTCAGAGTTAAACGTGCTTCTGCACAAAGTTCTCCTCAAAGGATGCTCCAAATCATTTCAAACAGAATTTCCTTTTCGAACAGAACTTGAAGCACCCACTCTAATAATACGCTCCACCCCTCTCTTCGTCAGGGCCATGAAGTAGTTCCCTTTAAGAGCGCCTAGCGCTCATTAAAATTTTCAGATTATATCAAGCATTGGTTTGTGTTCTTCTTTTATCATTTCTCTCTTTGAGCAGAGGGCTTCGCAGCCCGAAATTGCGACGTGCTGCACAAAAATGGCTTCTCAAAGGGCAGGTCTTTAATTAAAAGGAGCTTTTAAGCAGCGAGTACTGGTTATTAAATAAGCCTCTGATGGCAGAATTTGCTTAGAAAAGAGAGTATAGGAGGAATTTATTAAATTACTGCAGATTTAATTGAGAATTCAGATAAAAGAGTGTGCAAATGAATGGGGGAAAATTGTGGCTTTGTGTCTTTATTTTTTCTGTATGTTTATATATATTCACTCTGAAAGCATATATAGTAAGATTTCCTTTTGAAATTTGTAATATGAAAAATTTCTTTGCGTCGAGGATCGCTAATAGTGTATATTTCTTGTTTCACCTGTGTTATCGCAATGTGATATTGAGCAAGATACACTAAAATAAAAAATATACACTTTCTACGACATTTATTGCTGTAAGATAATTAATGCTCTTGGTTAAGAATCAGTAGTTGTTATCTAACATCATATTTTACATTTATTGCTTCCATGCGCAAATATGTAAATAAGCGCGTAAGACAGGCATTACTTTTTAAAATATATAATTATATTTACTTTATATTAAAACTTAGATGCTTCCAATGTTTTTCGAATGAAAATTCTATTGAAATCAAGAAAATAGAAAAGCAATACTGTAGTTTCAAGGGACGACAAAAAGGTTCTCAATTAATGTTTATTTAAAATCCATTAAAAGAAAAAGATGCGTATGTAATTCACTTAATTATTTTAATTCAACTTTCATATACAATCTTTTTCAATAGAAGGATATATATGTTTGTTTGTTTGTCTGTGGTAACACAGCGGAAAATCTGTGATCCACAGCTTTGGAATTCGGTATAGTGATAGTTTAGGTTTTTAGTTGAAGCGCGATGTTTAGGGATTTTTACGCAAACCATTGCTTTTTTAAGTATTTTCCATCTTCGTAAAAAGTTTCTTCACATTTAAAAAAATGAAAATAGTAGAAGCATAGAAGATCACACGAGTCTAATTTTTGGCGTGAATATTGAACAACATCTTTGTATTCTAATACATATACAGGACTTTTTTATGAGGGCCTATGAAAATTGCCATTTTCCGTTCGAACGCGTGCACTGAATGAAGTCATACTGTATTGATGATGTCAGAATTGTGGGTGTGTTTGATGCTATAGAGAGCAAGCAGTGACGCATTTATATAGTCGTTGTTAAATTGCGCTGCATAACTGACATAGTTGCACAATGCACATGGGAAAAAGGGAAGCCCGAGAATAATCTTTATTCAAATTAAGAATTCGAGTGGTGTTATTGGTATCGATTGCATTTGCATTACTTACGTAGTGATTGTTAATCTGAGACCAAGGCGGCATCAGGTAATTCGTAATAAAATCAGTAATTTTAAGCTGTTTACAATAAATACAAATATTTTTAAAACTCATATAGGCCTTTCCACAGTGAAATATCGCAACTTATAAGCACACGTATATTGTTCATACCATTGAAATTATGAATACAGTGTCAACATGGATATAGTTTAGTATGATAGTTTAGTATAACTGCTAAGTTATTGTAAATTCGTAACTCCTGCGCAGAAAGTTAGCAAACACAAAAAACAATCCTCACAATCATTACTTAGTGGGATTAAAAAAAATACCAAGCTAAAAAGAATTGTAAGCAAACTAACTTTTTTCTGATGAACTCCCGAGTTCACTGGTAAGAAGTGCAACAAACTGAACCTTGGTTTGCTGATAGATAACATCACAGATTAATATATAGTATTCTGTAAATAACAATCTGTCATCATTCACATTTAATAATTGTTATTTTACTAAAAATGTTTGTTTAATTTTCTGGTAGTTATGCATTATGCACATTAAGGGCGTTTAGAGTATTTAGTATTCTGAATGAGTCCTTTAGATCTAAGGGAAGATATTTCTCCCTAGAACTCAACAGGGATATTTCCCATTTCTGCAGTATTTCTTTCTCTTTCAGTAAAGTCAAACGTTATTTACAGTTGTTGATCACTCTTTAAGGAAGCATATGCATATTTAACATGCATCTGACAATATAAAGAAATATTTTTCATATTAACTGGGATAATGTTGGTCGGGATAGAGCTCAGATAGAATCTTGTGCCGTCAAATCTTGAACTTGATTTGACTTTTGCAACAGGACCTCCTACACCCTTGCCGAGGAAAAGTAAATTCTAGGATCCCTCCCTCCATAAAAATGTCATCGTAAAAAGATATACATTGAGCACTGAAGACGGGCCTTCAGAACTTCCCGAATCCATATGGGGCCTACCATTTGCATACATTGTCAATGGTCTGAAACGGTACGCATCTCGAAAACCATATATAAAAACTTATTTTCCGATAATAGCCGTCCATGTTCTCAAAATATCCCATTTCAAACAATTCAATTCATTTAAGAAAAAACAAGAACTTGACGTCACATTCGAGAAGAACCTATATGACAATTATAAGGTTCATCATAGCATAGTTTCATGCTCATTTTAATTGTTTATCTGAAAGTATAACAATGCACTATGAACAATTTGCTCACGAAGGAAAATTGAAACAGGGATTATTAAAGAGTGATTGCATGCACACGAAAGCGTTTTTAATACCGGTTTATATATTTGGGGATTTCAAACATTCACCTCAAAAGAACATGTATGAACCCAAAATTAATTGATGGCGAATTTCGTCTGGATGCAATGATTAAAGAAGCTTTAGTACAGTTGTAGATGGAAATCGTATTTCGGAACCTAAGCACCTCAAAAATAAAATCCATGGAGTTAAAACTTCAGGTTAGGAAAATACCAAAATATCTTTTGAGACAGTAATGCAGGTGGCGCTGGGGTAATATAATTTAGAGCTTAAACAAAATAGAATATTCTTAGGTATTCAAATTAATTTTCCCTTTCAATTTATTTTTTTTTTCTATATATTCTGTACCCTGCTTACAACTGCCATAAAATACTTCTGCACATAATTGCGGAACTTCAATTTAAAAACAACAAAAGATACATATACTAAACACTACGCCTTTATCTTCTACTTACATCTACATGTTACCTGTTTTCTTTATTACATCTTCCTGCTTTTTAAAATGAGAACATATGAGACTTTATGAACACCAAGGACACCTCTATATAATTTTCAAATCATTATCGTATTTACAAGCTTTTCACCTATAGGGGCTTTATCTCTTTCTCTCTAACTCCATGGTAGAATCAGTTTCTCCAATGTTTCTCAAGTGCATACTGGTACGTACTTTACATTGCATCTAAAATAATTAGGGATAAAAGATTTTAGCACCCCCAAAACAATAAGCGTAGGCCCATTTATGTAAAGAGGATAGCATTAAATGTGATGGATTAGTTAGTATGAAAAATAATAAAGCTGATTAAATATAAATGCTTATCGGAGACATCGTATCAAATAATTAAATTACAGGTACTTAAATAGTAATAAAGTCTATCGATAACAAGTGGAAGAAGTATTAACAAAAACCTACGATACACAAGAAAATAATAAAAATTAATCTAATACACCTAATTCACTATCGAAGATGGTATCACCGTAATCTAACGAATAATATCCAAATATGAAAAAGTTATTTATTCTATTCAAAGAGCGAAAAAGCAATCGCATGCAATTTAGCAAATAGCTTATCAAATTTGTTTTATTGATCTGGACCTAATAAACACGCCGGAGCCCCATAAAGTACACTGGCAATCTAGACCTATCTGTGATCCAAGTCAATTTGGCCTTGTTGTTTGCACAAACTGTTAAAAGAGCGATTTGGGTCATTAGCATTTAGACGACTAGACTCCATTTGCAACACCTGCGCCATCTATTGGCAGAAAAGCGACAGAAAACGGATAATGGGTTAAAAAAAAAATAATGTATACAGGGTTAAAGCAATGGATGTTCTGAATATTATTTACATTAGTTTGCGTATTGGAGAAACAAGCGAGGGAACATAAAAGATAACATCTCTGAATATTATTTACATTACCTAGGGAAAAATGCTCTCATCTCTCACATATGTTACCGTACATTAAGAGTACGTATTTTTTTCCGGTGAATTTATTTTTTGAAAAAGGATAAAGATAGATGTGCAAAAAGTGCCTCTAAAAAACTTTAAGTACTTTAGAACGAAATTTTATATCTATTTTCTTTTCTATGAGCGATTTTCGCTTCTTTCTAATGCCCTGGCAAAACTTTTAAATATTTACTCCCCTCCCCCATACTTGTTTTAGGGAATAGGGATATTTCAGAATAAATGAAGGATATTTAAGGGATTATTAAAATGAACTATTCGGGGAAGACTGCAATAAAGCTTAGAGGAAACGCATTTTTGCAGCTATTTATGGTGCATAAAATTTAAGATATCTTCTTCTCCGTCGAATGTTTTTATTGAAGGCATTTAAAATCATTTCAGATATGGCTTGGGATGTGAAAGTAGCAAATTTAAATGCACGTGATATTTATTTCAGATTGCCAAATAAAATCTCTATTCAGATGCAGCAAAATATTTATTTAACGCTTAGAAAAATGTATTTTGTGTTTATTCAAAGAAAAGCAACGACTTGATGGCCAACATTAAGTATATTTTTAACATATCAAATATTTTCTTAACGATAACTTTAAAACGCTTTTTAATGTATCTACAAATATTCTAATCTAGATAATGACGCCAATACTTTGAAAAGGCTGTAACAGAATTGCTGCAACGAATTTCATTTTACAGTCCACGTTGTATTATGGAAATAAAATTTAAAATATAAAGTTTTAAATAGAATAAATTATATGAGAAAGCAAATATCCACAAGGATCCAAAAATATTTTAAATCTAGAGCGAGTTTGTAAATTTGCATATAAAATAAATTCACTATGAAAAGTAAACACTTAGCGTTTCACAGACGTAACATTTTTACTTAAAATAAAACAAAATTAATTTGGTGTTAGCATTTTCATTTCATAAAACAGTAAAAACTGCAATTGCGAACATTTTCCATCTTCTTTAAAACGTGATATTGCTTCTCGGAGAAAATTCTACGCATCGGGCATAACATATTTTAATCTGAAAGATAAGATTAAAATTATGTAAAAGCTGACAAATTCAATTAATATTTTATCCCGGTTAACGCGTAACTTCTGAATACACTTATGTCATAGTGTGTGTTTGGAAATTTTTTGTATTTTAAGGTCTCTCTTACATTCTTTATTTACATTCTAGCAATACATAGTAAGGTTTTGGAAAATTATCGGTAATAGGATATTAATAGCCATATTTTAGATACATAAAAGTCAGTTTCAGATAAATAAAATAGAATAATTTTCGGTTGAATTTTGCTCTTTAGTTATATGGTAATATTCCATAATAAATCCAGCTAATGCCTTTTTTTCGTCCTTTGGTGAATAACGGGAGAAAAAAAAAATCCAACAATTTCTTGTAATTTTCCCTATTTTTTGTCCCCGTACACTGCTTTTTTCCCCCATCCCTATGCTCTCCAAAATGCCAAGCACGTTACACTCTAGCGATTACTTAATGAGATTGGTACACGGTAGAGTGAAATTTCCCCACTGACGTTGGCAACAGTGGGTCGTAACCCTGGCGGGGATTCCTGTAATTAGGAAAAGTGTGGGGAAAAGCATGGGTGATGGGTTGCGGCGGCTCATGCCAAGTATTTGGAATGAGTCAGTCCAGACTTCCATACCAACTTTGAAATCGTATAATGAAAACACGAAAAATTACTTTGGCTTAACACGCCTCATTCTTATTTTTTATTCCTTGAACAAGAGAAGAATCTTTTGGCGGATTTCTAATCATTAAGTCACGTTGAAATTTTCGGAGAAGAGAGCTTTGAGACCAGCAAATGCTTGACAGGATTATTTAAATTTAATCAGCTTAATAATGAATTGCTATGTACACTGGCATGCTCAGTACTTTTCCCAAGTATGTGATAAAATATTTTATTTCGCAGAATTATTTATTAATATGCATTAATCTTACATCGATTGTTAAAAGTCGTCGATAATAACATTAAAATATGAATTAATATTATATTTATTAGCATTCAACTGATATCAATCAATAATGATTTAAATTAATTACTAAGTACAAATTATGCAATGGGATCAGTCATAGCAAGAATCTTAAAAAGCTTTTTCGGATAAATCATGTTCTTAATTCTTAATCCTCTTAATTATTTAGTAATTATTTATTACTAGAAAATGAACCCGGCGTTGCTCTGGAGTTAAAGAAGGGTAGTTATACAAAATAAATAAATAAATAAATTTTATTCTTTTAAATAACAGTGAAATTTGAATGCAATCTACGTACATCTTCACAATGGGAGTGGTACGCACTCTACCCTGCTAAATCACAAAACCGAAATACATCCCAAGTTGAAACTCTACGCTTTACATTAAAATTTACCGACGGACCAGCAAATTTTCATTCAATTTCAGTTATTCCATCCTCAAATTATCCGCTTCCCTCAGCATTTAAAATGGGTCCGAACTCAAGCAGGAGAAAGCGATCTGAAATTCCAATGGGGAATCGGTCCACTGATTCAAAACTTTTAATAGTTCACTAGCTTAAAAATTTTATAATTAATAAACAGATGATTTTAGGAAATTATTTTGTATTTAGGGGAAAAGTTTGATATTTACAGTAGCTGATGATAAATTATAAACATTGGATTGCTCGTTCATTTTTTTATATCGTAATATAAAATTTGGGGTCATTTTAAACACATGAAAATACATGTTTTTTTATTATTTTATTTTATTTTTAATTATTCATGAAAGTTCGCCTATTTGCCCTGTGGATTCCGAGAATTTTTCTGTCTTTCCCATAAAGTTCAGATGGAAATTTTGTGACAATATTTTAAGGAACCAATTTATGTGAATACAGCCGCAAATCGAGCTGTATCGAGCTATAACAGAAATAAATAAATAATCAATTTTAATTAAGATATATAAATCCAAGGTGCACCTATTCGAGTCCTGCAGTACCTATATGCCAAATTTGAAGACCGTAACACTTAAATTTCCAGCTGCAAACTGCACAGGCAGGCAGACACACACACAAAGAGAGAGAGCGAGAGAGAGATTTCTTTTATTTATTTATTATATTATGGATCTTATTGATTTATAGGGAATTAAAGTTTTTGACTGGTATGAACGTAAATGGACGTTCATACCAGTTAAAAAGAGAAGCACAGTCTTGGTACGCCACTGACATAAAATACTTTATTCATCAAGTTTCGCATGATTAAATATATATAATATTAAAAGAGAATGCCCGTGTCGTCATGCGCAGCTTAGCAAAAATACTAAGCAACGTACAGCCACGGAATTTGGTACAGTGGTAGTTCAATTCCTCAATTTTATAGCAAATTAACTCAAATTTAATATATTGGCGCATTTCCTTACGGACGAAAATCTATGCAAAAATCCTGCTTTTATAATAAGTCAGAATTAACTACACTAATATGACGTCAACACCAATTTTTTGTCTAATTAGTTAGGTATAAAGAATAATGATCTCCCCTGGTTCATTACAGACGCAGGTGCTACTGGGTGGGGTGCACTATAGGAATTCTGGGCACACCGGCATATGCGCAATTATATAATCAGTACATGGGCTGTAGGGTATGCAAACTTTCTGAAGACATTTCCAAGCTTCTTCAAAAAATGACCGGAACGGGCAGTTCACGGAATTCCAATTATAAAATAAAATGTATATGTTCTGGAAGTCTTCTTAAATGGATTCTTTTGCTATATACTATTTGAAAATCAAACCACTATCTTCAGTCACAAACAAATGGTAGTCTATCTCCAATTCTCGGAATTTTGAGATTCTCTACTAATAACCAGACGTTTTTCCCACTTCAGATCGACTTATAAACATCCCTATTCTTCCTCATTTTACACACAATCTGAATCTCTCTTACTAAATAACAATATCAGCAGCGTTCCTGCGTATCCGAAGGAAGGGCTTTCTGGAATCGAATGAGCTTCAAATCTCTAGCAGAAAAGAATAGTAAAATAAAATAGCCGTATTATTTGGCAATTTGAGATTCTCTACTAATAACCAGACGTTTTCCCCACCTCAGATCAACTTACAAACAGCCTCTTCTTTTACACACAATCTGAACCTCTCTTACTAAATACCAATGTCAGCAGCGTTCCTGCGGGTTCGAAGGAAGACCTTCCTGGAATGAAAAGAACTTCAAATTTCCAGTCTAGCAAAAAAGAATAGTAAAATAAAGTAGCCAAATTATTTGGTTATTTGAGATTCTCTACTAATAACCAGACGTTTTTCACACCTCAGATCGACTTACAAATAGCCCTATTCTTTCTTCTTTTACACACAATCTGAATCTCTCTAACTAAATACCAATGTCAGCAGCGCTCCTGCGGATCCGAAGGAAGAGCTTTCTGGAATTGAATGAGCTTCAAATCTCCAGTCTATCAAAAAAGAATAGTAAAATAAAATAGCCGTATTATTTGGTCATTTGAATAGTATTTTTATACATCTATCTCAGAATCTGTAAAAAAAATATGTGTCTCTTTGCAAAATTCTTTCTTAAGCTGTTCTTTTACGAACAATTTCATTCTAGTGAACACAAAGAATTTTAAGTAAAAACTTGCACTCTAAAGCTCACGGGGAGAAATAATACTTATTGAGCATCTCTGCGCATAGCAATCTATGCGAGGAGCATTGAAACTGAAAACTAAATAATCGATTATAACGTAACGGGGAGCAAGGAAAGAGCTCTTTGATCCGCAGCACACGCATCGTTAGTATAGAACTCTGCGTACACCTCAACTCTAGATAGATATATCTGCTACCATTGCTCAAAAAGGAACTGCTTTATTTACATACAAGATGGCTTGGAAACAATTGCAGGAGAATAACAGTTCTGAAGCTTCCAAAAGACGTTTATACCTTAGAAAGAAAAAACATAGTCGTATGATCATGGCTGGAAACCATGAAGACTGAATCCCTTCTCTATCTCTTCCATTGCGGGGGTCAGAATGCATTTCCCTAATGGATCACGTGACCTCCTTCGGTGTCCAATGACGTGAAATGATTGGCGCTTAGGATCCTAGGCCGACACTCTCTATCACTCCATGTTTGAAAAGGGAAGGGATCCTAAATACGAACGATCTCAATTTACGATCGTTCATACCTACTACTGGGGAGTATCGTTAGGGGGAGTATCGTTAAGAAGATTGTCGTTATTGGTCGTCAGATTAAATGATTGTAAAAATAGCAAAGTTATTTCAGCTACATGAAATAAAGATAGCCTTTACATACACGTGTAGACTTAGAGCATTACGATGGGATCTATCGTGCTGGAGCTAGGAACTCGGAAGATAGGGTTGTGATCAAACAGGGCTGGATTTCGTTTTTCAATACGGACCCTAAGGATAATTTATGTAAATTTTTCGTCAAATACCCCCTTTCTTTGTTTATGCCATTAGTTGATGTCAGTTGCATTGACGAATTTATGTGATACGTTCTGACAATCACTGAATAAGAATCAACCGTTATTTTAAGGATATATGTCTGTCTGAGTTTCTGATTATATATTATTTATAGAATTATTTGCATCTAGAACCCTGCTCCATAACATTTATTATTTATTAATTTATTATAAATATATTTATTTACAGTTTGCGGTACTCATAAATTTTAAAATATTTTGAAAGGGTTTCAAAGTTAACTCGGTACTAGAACCCCCCCCCCCCCCCAACCCCATCTTCCGTAAATCAGACTTCGTTGAAAGTAGATAACTGCTTTAGGTGCAATAAATGAAACTGCTGCTTGTCAGAATATAAATTTCATAGTACTTTGAAATGCAGATATAAGAAAAGTGGGTGACTATAACTGCTTTTAGGGCGTTGTGAACCCCCTTCTATAAGCCAGGAATAGTATGCATTTAACAAACTCTAAGATATAACTAAGAACCTGCCGTTACAAGTGCTTTTTTACGTGCGAGAAGTCTTTGAAATACCCAATTTATAATCATATTTTCCAGGCTTTCAGCAAATTTCTATATAAGAATAGAAAACAAAATAACGGAATGTTCCTGGCACGGAGCCAATCCTCTCTCCACCCCCGTCAAGGGGTCAGAAAACATTTTCCTAATGGGTCACGTGACCTCCTTAGGTGGCCAATGACGTGAAATGATTGGCGTTTGAAATCATCATCCAGAACTTTGCATCATCTGATCCTCTCTATCTTTGTGTTTAATCAGAGACAAGGTCGGAGGTAAGGTAGACGACGATTTATCGTTAGGAAGAGTATGGTTATTGATTGCCCAGTCATTTGACTGCGAACATAGCGAGGCTGGTTGAACTGTAGAAAATAACGGTATTTTCTATATTTGCATTTTCTGAAGCTTGTGGTTAAGTTCCTTGCTTGACACGCTATTTTTTGCGTCATGGTTGAAGGGTTAAAGATAATGGTTGAATATATCTTTACATAGATGTAATTAATGTATGTATAGGCTTGCGAGATATTCGGTTGGGCAAATATTAAGACGTATTGTTCAAATATTTACAAAGTATATTTAAAAGGTTATATCTGGTAATTGTAATTCTTGGATAACATGAGAACGTCATATTCTCCTCGTAATTTGATATCCAGCTGTTTCTTTATAACATACATCAAGTTGAATATGTGTTTTAATTGATAATACAGAACTGTTTTTACCAATGGACTCGTGGGACCTGTTTGTTCCATATGTCAATAATTAACAATATTGCACAATTATAGTAATATTGCAAACTGCAAATATTATGATATTGTTGACTTTGAAGTGGTTAAAAATATTGATATTTGAACCTCCACTATCAAAGACGGCTCCCTGGAAAGACATTGCATCTATATAGGAACAGATACAATGTCTTTCCAGGGCAGGCCTGAAAGAATTGCTGGAAAGACCACAAAACCATTCTGAGTAATTATCCCACTGGGTCGACTCAGGGTGAAGATCGATATTTGCTTTCATTTATTACTCTGAATAATAAAAATGCCAGTGCTAGTAAAAGTACAAAATAACTTGCCTGATAGATTGTTACTGTGAAAACCCTGTTAGAACCAACAATCAACCATTTTATATTGAGATAGCCGATCTACCACCTAGTCTATCTTTGCTGGGAGAAAATCCCACAGTTTTATGAAAAGAAAAACAAGATAAAAGCGCTTTAATTAAATAACTAAAATGATCTCAACATGCACGAATATTGCTTTCTGTCAAATTGCTTCTGAAATCAAGGAACTCTTAAAAGCAGAGCAATATATATGAAAAAATCTATTGATTCATTATCTGAATCTCAGATTTATACATATCTGAGAAAATGATTACTACAAGAAAACTATATTTTTAAACTCTAAACGTCTTTCAAAAATAATAATAACAATAATTATGGTGGATGAAAGTAGTTATGCATTTATTACACTCTAATACTCTTAAAGGTGTTTTTTTTTTTTTTTTTCGTGTCTTTTGTTCCCCACCAAAAAAATGTTGCTCAAAGTGATTGAAAGAAAAAAGTGAAATTATTGATTATAATATCCTGACGGAGAGCAAAGGACTTTTTTTTCTCTTCTGTTCCGGCACCCCTCCTTCAAATCCAGCAGATGATGCTGGCATTTAAGCACACCTATCTGTCACTGGCGGACAAAAAAGAAAAAAAACTGTTTTTCACGTGTGAGAAGTCTTAGAAATACTCTCGTTAGAATCGTATTCCTCTGGCTTCGAGCAATTTTCTATATATATATATATATATATATATATATATATATAAGGAGATGTTCCTGGCATGCAGCCAATCCTTTTTCCACCCCCAATGAGGGGTCAGGAAGCATTTCCCTAATGGATCACGTGACCTCCTTCGGCGGCCAATAACGTGGAAATGATTGGCGTTTGAGATCATCGTCTGATCCTCTTCAACTTGAGTCTGTTTGATAAGAGACGGGGTTGTAGGTAGGGACGACGGCGATTTATTATTAAGAGTGTCGTTATTGTTGATTGCGCGATTATTTATTTGACTATGCAAATAGAGAGGTAAATTGAGCTATATAAAAGAAGTATTATTTTTGAATATGCATTTATTTAAGCAGATGTTAGAGATTGCTTCTTGTCACGTTAATGTTGTTCGTGATAAAAAAGAAATGACTTTAATGCGGCGAATTGGGGAAATAGTATGCTATATTATACATATATTAATCAAGAGATTTGTATCGATTGGATATTATATTTTAACATCATCTTGTTCTTCTGACCAATAAACTAATACATTTTGGAGATGCTGGCGCTGAAACGTAATCTCAAGATCAAAAACGAGAAAAAATAGTCCAGAAGGTTGGTATATTATAAATATTTTCATAAGAAAGGTATATTATAATTATTCTACCGATTTCTCATCTTATAATGAAGATATATTACGGTTATTTTTACCAATTTCCCATCTTTTCGGGAAGAAAGTATATTATTATTATTCCATCAATTCATCTGAAGAGATAAATTTTAAAAATAATTACCTTTAAGACTATTTTGTTAAAAATAAATCGATATGCTTTTTTTTATTTTTTATTTAACTTTGTTTTACAACATTACAACATACCCTTTTACAACACTGAAATAAAAAATGTTGAACGATGGTTATAGAGGCTGATTTAAGCCCGGTTCCACAAGGACTTAGTCCTGGACATCACTATTTTAGAAGCACCAAATGATATATGAAATATGTAGATAAGAAATAAGGCTGCAAAACTGCGGGTCATAAAAACTATTTTTAAAATCTGAGTTTGTTTTAGAAGAATTTGGAGTTTTAAATGCAAAAATGACCCTAGATTTGATTCATCACATGCAATTTTTCACAACTGACTTTGTGGTTTTTATGTTGTGATATGCGTCCTAATAAAATTGGTAGTGAAAAATTACCACATGAAACCGATTTAGTGACACGTTAAGAATGTGATTATTACCAAATACTATAAAACTTCGTTACTTACATCTTCACCTTAGTTAAAAGTTTAAGTAGTGCATTTTTCTTTTACCAGTGCAAAGCCATATATATTGATTTTCTTTTTAAGCGCTGCTTTTAGATTATAGCGATACAGAATCCATCAATAATCCCCCATTACATTAAAGTTCAACTGAACTTGATATTTCTTTTCCTTCTCCTTGTTTTCTTGGGGGAACGTTTTCCCTGTTCCTCCCTTACAGCACACGGACTGTGAGGGGCAAACAGGCCAAGTACGCATTTAAGAAATGAATTTTAATACACATTGAACGTCCTAAAGCTTTAAATTTTTCCAATATACACTCTTTCGCAAAAAAAAGAAGCATCATGAAGAAAGTAATTGTTTTTATTAAAATTAATTATGCGTACAGCTCATACAGAGATGATGAAATGATTACAAAATCAAGGCCGCAGGAGCCATCAATGTTTAGCAATTGCACATTGAATTCTCAAATCAGTAATTGGTGAAAACCCCCTTGGCGGCAATGCATGCTTGTATACGTCTAGGTAAGGAGTGATAAAATTTCCTAATGTCATCCTGCGATACATTCTGCCTTGCATTCCTCAATTGTTGCTCCAGATCTGCTACATTTCAGGGTGCCCAAATCTGGCGGCCTAGCATGTCCCATACATGCTCGATTGGCAAAAAGTCTGGTGGCCTTGCTGGCCAAGGAACGGTATCACCAGCACGGATACATTCCACAGATATGCGAGCCGTATGTGGCGTGGCATTATCTCGTTGGAAAATGGCCCCAGAATGTCGTGCCATAAAGGATAACGCAAACGGCCGCAGGATTTCAGCAACATATCATTGAGCTGTTAAGGTTGTACGCAGAATGACTAGGGACGACCTGCTGTAATAGGAGATAGCACCCCCACACCATCGCACCAGGGGTAATGGATGTATGCCTGTGTAAAACACAGACTGATTGGGACCGCTGGCCCGGGCGCCTCCACACACGTACCCGATGGTCATCTGCTGAAAAACTGAAGCGTGATTCATCGCTGAACACTATGCTATACCAATCTGCTGGCAGTCATGATGCTCGGCTCCGACACCATTCCAAACGACTCTGTCGATGTTGTGGGGTTATGGGCAGATGTCTTACAGGCCGTCGTGAGCGTAACCCCACCTCAGCCAAGCGCAATGAGATGGTGGAAGGTACCACGGGTAGAAGAGGCTGTAGCACGTTGGATGGCGGACAATGATTCCATTGGGCCAGTCGCACAATCATCCGATCTTGTCTCGCATTCGTGCACCTTGGCCTTCCAGAGCCTTCATTCCGCCGATGAGTTCCTTGCAGCAACCATTATGCCAGCAACTTTGCACAGCAGTGCCCGTTCTGTGCAGGTGGCGGCCTATTGCTTGGTATGATCAGCCAGCTTCACGCATCCCGATTATACGACCACGTTCGAACTCATCTAATTGCTTATAACGTCTTCGGCAACGTCGTAACGGCATTATTGGTTGTGTCTCCATGGAACTGCAACGCAGATAACGAGTAAAGATAAACCGTCCACATTTTTAATCTGTTTTATAGGATGCTAGTTGCGCAGTAGAAACGTGAGCTATGATCGAAGTTAACACCCATTGGCCTTGCAAATTTAATCATTTGCATACTTGGTATAAGTTAATTTGCATACGAAATTTGGAGATGATCGGATTATTTTTAAGGGTGCTTCTTGTTTTTGCAAAAGAATGTATTTTTAACAATGAGCTCATATTGAGAGCCAATCTTCCCAAGGAATTTATTATAGCAACATCACATTTGAAGGCCTCTTTTTCAACTTCAGTTTTCTTAGTCAAAAAATTTTCATTTGACAGTATAATTTTCAAAAGTCTGGGCTAACAAAAATACTCTGTTTAAGTTTGCTTTTGAAATGTTAGTGTGAACGTCTTGCATTAAAGCTTTTTCAACTTTGATAACATGAAATGTAATTATGGCGCAGTGTATCTTACAAAACTGTCCAAAAAATGTATCCATCTCTTAGCAGCATAAACATATCTTGTCCTCGCTGACTGAAAATCATCCTCTTCTTTGTCACTTGTGTAAAAGGAAGCTGATAAAACATTTTTATAAGCAGCAGTAACCGAATAAAAGCGCTTTTTAACCGTCGCGTTCTACATTAGAGAGAAACCCCCAATAAACAAACCGTTTTATCTTCGCTCAAATAAATCTACTTAATTTATTTCTGCACTGGCGTGCATTTTAAAACATGGCTCACAACATTAGGCAGAAGCTTCAGTTGCGCGATTTTTCAACTGCTGCTAAAAATTATCCTTTTCAAAAGGGGCCCTTTCCATCCCCGCTGAATTTGTTGAAACAGCGCCCTAAATGTCAGCAATAAAATTTTGCGCCCCCTCCTGGCTCTTCGCTCCCTCGAATTTCGTAATAAATAGGATGTCAGTCACCATGGCAACCATCCGAGCGGTAAAAATTAGATTTGAGCGGGTTGCTAACAGAAACTAGAGCGATAGGCTGGTGGTTTGGCTTTGGATTTTAAAAGCAGAAAAGTCCTTGATTGATAAATTAAAAGTTTTAGCGCGGATCTCTTGGAAAGAGATCCGTTCGTATCTCCGGATCTCGAATCTTTTCCGGGGGTCGATTACTAGTTGCAAAGTGTAAGTTTAAATTATTTTTAAACAGTAACATGCATGCCCAGAATTGTTCGTTAAAGTATTACATATTATTTATTTAGTTTTTCATTTGGTGAATTGTCACTAAAATGAATATCCGTAAGTATTATTTTTTTTTCCTTTTGCGAAAGATTTATCATAGAATATTCGGAAGGAATGCAATAATTTTTAGAATTAAAAAACAAATTACTGTATCTTTAGGATAACGCTATCATTGCTGATAACAACATCCAGGGATCGGTTTTGTGCTTAGTATATATTTGTCAACATGAAATAGCCCATACTTGCATTGGAACCAAGAATATTTGCAAACTGCAGCAATTTTGCAAGCTTCTATGGAGACTGACAACTACTATGACAACTCCAGTCCCATCTTCA
This sequence comes from Amaurobius ferox, assembly GCA_951213105.1. Classification (NCBI taxonomy): domain Eukaryota; kingdom Metazoa; phylum Arthropoda; class Arachnida; order Araneae; family Amaurobiidae; genus Amaurobius; species Amaurobius ferox. Next base: position 23,002,802 of record OX578143.1, read on the forward strand.
AATTTCTTAAAAACCTAGCTCAAGCTCACGAAGCTAAAACGACCTTTATATTCACACATCCCATATACAGAGGCGTTTCCAATGTATAAAGTTCACACTTCAATTACACATGACATTCAGAAAATCTGTTAAAAAAGGAATAAATAGAAGTTGTTATCTGCATTGGGGGCGCAATCTTAGCTTTGGGAAAGCCCCCTATATGCGGGTTCTGCGAATATAAACTTGACCGTTACAGCCTGAGATCAACATTCGAAAAAAATGGAAGCTGGCTACGAGGTAGAACTAAATTTGTAGATGCTCTCAAATTTGTGAAAATTGATACATTTGCTTGCTGCCATTGCAAGGTATCGACTATTTCATATTGACGAGTATGAGTTTGAACAAAACGCTTCATGAATGCTGTTATCTGCAATAGAAATCTTACCTTTTGGGAATGCCTCGAAAGGTGAGGTTTGTGACTGTGAATATTGAATATTTTTTAGTTGATATGTTTTATAATATACAAACCTTCTTTTGGATTATGTTGACAAATGCATAATTTATAATTTTCAAAGCTGCATTTTAATCAACTTAGCATGAAGACAACTTCATCAACTCATCACTTGATTAGAATTATTCTAAATTTTAAATTTAGGATGTATTCAAAATTTGCAAAAAAAAAAAAAACATTATTCAAAATTTAAGATTTTTGTAGCATTATCTCTCTATGGACAAAGACGAAAATTTCAAAAATAATGATTGTGTAAAAGTCTCTGCCGAAAATAATAATTTGAATTTTTATTTTACCCACAAAACATGGTAATATAGTATAAGGACAGTAATGGAATTGTGTCGGAAATCTTAACTCAAGTTTTTAACGGATCTGTGGCACCAGGACGACTCTGCTCCTGTCAAGGACATCGGATCAAAGATGTGTACCCGAATTATAAGTTCGGAGTGGAAGCTAGCTTTTGCTCTAAACGTATAATGTCGGTCTTGTAAGCACTAGGTCCCGAGTAGGCCGACTCTGCTCCTGCCAAGGACAAAGATGTGTACCCGAATTATAAGTTCGGAGTGGAAGCTAGCTTTTGCTCTAAACGTATAATGTCGGTCTTGCAAGCACTAGGTCCCGAGTTCGGTCTTGGCGACTCTCAATTGCTACAGGTCTATACGTTTCGAGAACTCTAGAACCCTCAAAATTATTTTTAGCTTCGTGTGTGTGTCTGTCTGTGCAATGTATGCATACACTCCAGGTGAAAAACTAAATTGCACAAAATTCGGTAAATAAGTCACTTGTGGATAATCTTGGTTTTGTTTAGATGTTGGTATGAATCAGATTTTGTTTTATTTTGCGAAATGGCTCTCACAAATCGCCAAAATCTAAAATAAAAGACTGCGCATGCTCAAATGTATCAATTATATTCTGGTTTCAAATTTAATTTTGAATGATGAAAAGATTAAGACCTAACCCGTAACTCTAAGACTGTCCGTTTTCGATATATTTTAGCTTTTTCGCATTGTTGCCATGTCGCCATTGAAAATAGCCCAGGCGCCAAATTAAAACTAAAATAGAATTTAAACTGCGAAATCAATGTAGTTTCAAATAATTATCTATGTTATTTCGTGCAACGATTTAATCAATTGTGAAAGAAAGAAGGAAAAAATGAATTTATATTTGTGGAAATTCATGTATACTGCCCACATCAGATATTTTATTTCTATTATGGCTGTAAACATTATTAAAGGAGGATATATTAATGTAAATTGGAGGAAATGCAGCATCAGATTAAGAACTAATCTGTTGGTAACCAGAAAAATAAGGTTTTTATGAAATTTAGAAAAGACAAACCCAAATTTTCTACCAAATTTTCTGCTCAAATGATGTCATGGGTTCAAATATTGGTACATATCGGAGGTTAAAGTCCAGAACACATTGCGACTTCTCTACCAAAGCTTGTAAAATTCCAATTTATTTTCCATTCAAATACCGAATATTATACAGGTGAAATTAAACAGTATGAAATATGGATTTATGAGAAATTCGAGTGGAGATTCGTCCATTTAGATATTTGAACGTTTATAACACCCATGTATCATTTTAAATAGCAATTGGTAGTAATTTGTCTATAAGTTACATTCTTGTATAAGTTGGCATGTTTTGAAGATTTTAATCAAACACGGTTCGTTGTCTGGCATTAAACTCGAGGAATAAATAATTAATCAGAGAGCTAACAAATGTTTCAGAAACGCCTTAGATTATCTGCTGGTCGAGCAGTTAAAACGCTTGGAGTGAGTAAGGGGAAACGGAAGGGTGAAGGGGGGTGTTTGAGATTGGAGTTCGCTGCCTTCGGGGCAATCCTAAGGTAAACTGACGAATGCAGCCGAAACATTACCAAAGCGATTGTCTACTTTCTGATTAATTGCTTCCTCTTTGTAATTTGTTTTCTCAGATAAATAGAAGTTGCAGAAATTCTGCCAACTGTTTAACGGTTATGAATAATTAGAAGTCAGGAAGCTGCGTGAAATAGCCCAAAATGATGTGTCTGTTATGAAAGAGCGAGAAGATTTGAATTTAGTTTAAATGTGAGATTCAATATTCTGAGATTACAAAATTAAAGGGTAGTTATGATGGTAAAATAATTAAAGATTTATTTTCAAAATTTTTAATAAACAATTTTATGTCTGGGACTTCAAACTATGTTTATTATAGTTTGAAGATATCATTGCACAAGGTCAGGTTTTCCCACCATTCGAGATTCTCCACCTTATCTACCAAGATTACTTTTCATTTCTGCAAAGTAGCACACAAATATGGATTATAATTTAATTATGGGCCTTAAATTTCTATCCTTCATAGTTGGGGTCAATGAACAATTCAAGGGTGACTGCACATATGGTCACGAATTGTTACATTTAAATATTGCGATTCATTCAATGAGTGAATTTAATATTTCTATAACTTTAATCTCTATGGATTAATAATAGTTTATGGGTTAAAATGGTAGTTATAAACGACAATATTTTAGATCAATTTAAAAAAAAAATTACTTATTTGTCATTGTGACTGAACTATTGTCAAGTGGAACAAAAAATGAAAGTGTATATAAAAGATTAGTTTCACATTAATAATAGGAACAAGAAAGGGGAACCGCTAAGTTGTCATTTAAGTTCGCTTAAATTAAACTTCAAATGGGCTAGATTATTACGAATTCATAGGTGTAGCTGATTCAGAGCCCCCCGAATAGGACCTCAAAATTTTTTAATATAAATTTAAATTTCTGAAAAACTGAAAATTTATTACGGTATTAAAAAAATAATTATTATGTAAATCATTTTGTGCAATAATACGCATTTTAATGAATATAAATAACAAAAGTGAAAATAAAAACAATTTAAATTTGCAGGGAAAGCCTATAATAAAATTTCGTTTATAAGAATCTATGAACGCCGTGTCTATGCTGTTTGAGACGGGGTTGTTTGAAAAACAATTATGCACGCTTGTTTTTCTGATCATGAACAGAATTTTATATAAAAAAAAAAAATAGTGGTAGATAAAATTTTACAGTAGAGTTCTGTTTACCCAAATTATTCGCTTTAAAACTGTTGATCTTGAGTGAAAACATATTTCGTTGATATGAGAATCTATGAATGCCGCTGTCTGAGACAGGATTGTTTGAAAAAACAAAAAAATATGCACGCTTATTTTTCTGGTTATGAATTTCACATTTATTTAAAAATAGCGGGAGATATAATTTTACAGTAGAGTTCCGTTTACCAAAATTATTCACTTAAAATTTACTGTTCTTGATCCTCATTCAGTTTATGCGAATAAATATTGTTTTCCTGCTGTCTGAGACAGTTGTTTGGAAAGGAACAATGAACGAGTAATTTGCTGATCATGATTGCTCCCTGAAAAGTAACAGAATTTCATTTTATAAATAATTTTTAGTAGAAGATTTTAAGAAGAGTTCCATTTATTCGATTTTAAATTGCTGTTATTTTCCCTGCAAGAATGTTTTGAAATTTGAGATAAATCATTTGCGATAAATTCTAATTCAAATTCTAATTTTTTCTTCTAAATGCGTTTTACATTCCGAGCTATATTCTTTTATAAATCCTCAGAATATATCATATATATTTATTTTGGAGATTGCAATAAATGGTATTTTTTTAAAAAGAAGGAAATATGCCAGTACTGAAATTTATGCTGAGTCTGCTCCAGAATTCCATAAATTTTTCAGAGTATACAACTAAGTAGCTCTTTAATCCATGAATAAATTCCCCATGATGTAGAATTTAATATTGCGGCACCCTATCTAATCGTTAAAAACCTATATCTGGTTCCACCTGATATCTAAAATTGCTTTAAATAAATGTTTACTTTCGTATGTAAAGTTCACATATTGGTACTTTCAACAAATTAAAATCCCAGAAAATCTCACATACCACTTCCTTGAACACACCAGGCGAAGAATCAATGTCTCCTCAAACATCGCCATTTTACAACCGCATCAAAATCGAACCCCCCTCCCCTTTCCAATTTGTCTTCTCACCAATATGCTACCGATTAGAGAGCGAACGGAACATTCCTCCGTTGCTTGTCTATCGCTCAATAATTACGTCAAGCAATTACTGACGACGTCGCGTATCACGTGACCACCCGAAAGGCTAAAAATATCTGCCGCAGATCGATTCAGGGGGGTCGTCGGGAAAATTCACGGGATTACGATCTTGGAAATGGAATAAAACGCTCTGCCGAGGTGGAGAGAAGATAGAGATGGCAATTTTGATACAGGTATATTGCGGTTCCTTCTCCATCAGTTAGTGATACGATGTAGATTTGTTGTGATTTCATGTGGTAAACAATCAGATTTATATATTTATATATCGAAAATAACAACATTGGAATTGTATATACATTTACTGTATATTTATTAGAATTTAATATATTGTAGAGACAAAATAATACATATGAGTTTGACTATTTTGATAAGGAGATTGATTTATCATTTGAAGGAATTTGAAACATTAAGATGTCCAAAACCATTGCCAATTATATTACATTTTGAGAATTAAAACCCCAAAAAGAAAATCCTACATGTTCTTTTTTCCAGGTGGAAGCACCAACAAAAAAAAAAGGAAGATGGACATTTAACTTAGGCGCTTCGATAGTGCAATACAAATCACCCCTCTAAGACTTAGAGGTAATCCCTAAAGGGAACTTTCTGAAGTAAAGGTCATAATCCATCCTATCTATCAACTAGTGCAGGTTAGAATCGCGCTCTCATTGCAGATACCAGCGTTCGTGGACCAATTCGAGCTTAGCACAGAATGATTGATAACTGAAACGGCTTATGCATATTACCCCGATGCCAAATTTAATTTAAGGAAGCAATACGTTGTAGCCAATTTGATGGATTGCGATGGGGAGCAATGGACACACTAAAAGTTTAAGTAATGTAACCGAGATGTTACAAATCGAGGTAGAACAAAACGGTATTTTTTTTTCTCCAATTGCATATTCTTCTTTGACAGAGTACTAAACAACAGACGTTTGTCTTCTTGACTGCAACAAATGACGTATTGCGATTTTGATTAAAAACTGGGATATAAATGTAAACACTCTTTAGTTTTATCAATAGAAATAGAATGAATATATTAAAATGTAAATTCCATGTATTGTTGAAAAATTAGTTGCAGAGTTGAAACGCACAACTGTAGAGCACATTAGAGTTTTGTTGAGTACATTCTATGCATTGCTGAGAAATATTTATTAGAAATGTCTCCTTATAATTTTATCAATAAATCTATATAAAATATCCATAAATATATTATACTTGCATCATATTAACAGGTAGACTTGTATACTGCTGGCGTAATCGACTAATATCAGTATCTTACTATTAAAATCTGCCAGCCAGGGCCGCCCATAGGGGGAACAGACGCCACTCAAGTGGGGACAGGATTCAGAGAAGGAAGTACAAATAAAATGTATTGTCTAAAATTTAGTCAATATTGGAATAAAATTGTATACATCTCCACGATATTAACAACAAAAGCTAAAAGTCTTCATGCCAACATTTGTGAGTAAAATAAAATCCCTGCTGATGTAGAATTTTGAATCAAAGACAAACTATAAACTCCAAAAAATCCTGTTCCTAATAAAATCGTTTTAAAAAAGGTTTCGTTCTATCTATAATTTACTAGCAAGTAAGTCTCATCAGCACCGGCTGAAACGTAATAAGGCAAAATTAGTCAGCCGGACGTTTGAGAGAGATCAACTAATAAATCGAATTATTTCTTACGAAACATCGTTATTTCCATTATTAAATCGTTCTCCAGAATCTGCTCAGCCGTATCTTGCCGTTTCCTTCTCCTAGAAAGTGATTAGTCTTTTGACTGACGGTTTCCATGGCAACAGTCCGCTAGAAAACGGTGTTCTGCCGTAGCTAGTTAATATTATTTTGAAGAAAACAGGAGCTCCTCTGTGCTACACCGAAACTTTTGGTTTAGAGTTTGAGTGACATTTTGCTACAGTCTGCGAAACTCACTTCAATATTGCTTTTTGCATTTAGTCAAGCGAGAAGTTTGTGTCTTGGCTCCGTTAATTTCGGAAAGGGATGGGTATTTTATTTTATTTGTCTATTTCTCTTTTGGCAAGTTTTATTCTGTGAAGAGAATTATTTAAGAAGCGAATATATATAATATCATTTTTAATATTTTATTTAAAAATAGAATTTATAAATATAAGCAAAACACGTTTCAATAAACTCCATTTGCCCGGTTCTATCAGGATCCAGATAGTTGTATGGTTGAATATTTCTCTTGAGGTAAAGATACCCTAAATTCAAATACTCCTCCAACCTGGGCCTTAGAGTGGGCGCGGTAGCCCATTGGTTAGCGCGCTGGAGTTGCACTCGGTAGGACCGGGACCCTCGGGATTCTCCCTTTTCCCCTTCGCTTACTGGGCCTGGCCCTTCAGTTTTGGGCGTTTGGATAAACGATGGACTTTTCTCCCAGCCATCCTAGCGAAATGACGTTTCTCGTAAAGGATTTTGTAGACATTATATTTAAAGATATATGTATAACATAATTTAAGAATAAATCTAGCGCATTAATACAGAGAAAGTATATAATACTTAAATAAAATTTTAAGAATCCTGTTTTAAACACTAATTATCACACAAGAAAATGCAATACAGCCGTAGAAAAGCTATATGGCGCATGAAAAGAATATACACAGTATGTTAAAAATTGACTTGTGTATAGAATAATCACTGACAGAGAGAGAACAATTGAACAAAAATTAACTATAAATGTAAAATGGAAAGGTTATATCGAGTTTAAAAACATTCTAGCAAATAAAATGCAATTCAATGTCTTTTAGACTTTAAAAAAATGCTTGAAAATGCAGGTATAACCAATATAAACTTTGCTTTCACAAAATTAAACAAAAAATATTTATAACAAGTTACTTGTATACAAAGTAAACGAAAAAACTTGTATATAAAGAGAATATGAAAAACAGAAACCATTATAAAATATATACATTTCTAAAGAGCCATTAAAATAATATCAAACATGTAATAGTAGAATAGCATAAAATTTAAACTGCACATATAATATATAACTTTAGAAATTAAACATATATATATATATATAGCAAATAACAGGCATTTTTATTTTTTGCATTGTTCCACCCGATGTAAAAATTATGTCTTTGAATGTTCAATACAAAATTTTGTATGTAGAATAATCGCTGTCAAAGAGAAAGCAATTAATCTGAAATTGACTATAAATGTAAAATGTAAAGTAATATTGAAATTTTAGAAAAATCCTCACTGAAACGAAATGCAATTCAATGTTTGCAAATGCATGAAAATGTTCGAAATGCAATTCATTGTCGAAAAATAATTATTAAAGTGTGCATCGCAAGGAAAATTGTATCTAAAAATTAAAAAATAAATAAAAACGTATATTTAACATAATTTTTCTGCAACTCGGGGAGTTATTATTAAGTATGTCATAAGTTCCAGTTTATCATCAAATATGTAATACTATTACTGAGAAAGGAATTCCTTAAATAAATCAACTTAAATAATATATAAAATATTCAAACAAAAATTCTTTTATATTTTTAAAATTTAGAAAAAATAATAGACTCGATAAATTTGTTTTAAGTGTAAAATTTTTTTTATTGACTATATAGTTGTTTGTCTTGAATTAGAGGCAAGTACTATAAACATTAACTACCAATGCATGCCAAAACTGTATATTTTCTCACTTTCTTTATACGCTATGGAAAAATCCCACAGTTTTAAGTTACAGATTCAATAAATGTTACAATCTCAGGAACAACCAGGAGGAGAAATTATAAATTTTTATGCTATAATTTTGTAAAAAAAAAAATTAAATTTATTCTTACGTTTTATCTTATGCAGTTAATTTTTGATTACATCTATAAAAAAATAGCTATATTTGTATAACCCTAAGCTTCTGTAATTTATGTGTATGATGCCAATAAAATACTGATGGTCATTTTTTGTGAAATATAGACATATAAATAGTCAATTTATCGTTTTTAAAAACAAATCGCGTACATAATTACAGAAATTCAACATATGAGTACTTTACTCCTGAAATCCTGAGTGTTGAATATAAACTCTCATTTAAAATAAAAACTCTCTAAATTCAGTTATAAACACCTTAAACTTTATTAGAATATATGAATTGAAAGTAAATTAAATGTCACTCATAGCAATTAAAACAGGTAGCAGATTGTATATCAGTAAAATTGCTCTGTACAACTTTTGCAACTATATTTCCTTATGCGAAAGATAAGATATATACATAAAATAATTAGTATAAAACTTAAGAATAAATAAAACAAAATAAAATGCCATAAATCAGAAAAAAAAATGTATAAATGTACGATCCCTGATTTTATGCATTTAAATACAGTTATTCACATTAGAACTATGAACAATAAGTATATAATTTTCTTCGTTTATATCTATATAAAGAAACTAATTTTAATATAAGCATATTGACTCCTTTACTTTTTTTTTATTTAAGAATAAGAATTTATAGATATAAATTTGCAAAACATTTAATTTACGACAAATTTTACAATATTTATTTGAGGAACAAATGAAACAAAATAAAATGTTATAAATCAGAAAAAAAAAATTAAATGTATGATCCCTGATTTTTTATATTCAAATACAGTAATTTATATTAGAACTATGAATAATAAGTAGATAACGTTCATCTTATTTATTTATCCGTATCAAGAAACTAATTTTTATGTATTGACCCCTTCGCTTTTTTTTCTCATATAAGAATAGATATTTATAGATATAAATTTACAAAAACATTAAATCTACTGCAAATTTTACAATATTTAACTGACAATATTGATATAAATGTCATTTTCTTATTTAAGAATAAGTATTTATATATATAAATTTACAAAAACATTAAATCTACGGCAAATTTTACAGTATTTAATTGACAATTTCAATATAAATATGAATATTAATGTGTAATAGCATATAATATATCCATAATATATCTTAGTAATAACCAGTTTAGCCTAATACTCATTAATATAATTCGTAAAAACTACAATAAAGAAGAAATTCTTTAATTAGCTTACCCTCCTACAGCATTCAGTTTTCTATTATATCCATGTACAACGTTTTCTACGTTGAACATCAATTTGATATATTGAAAAGCCTGGCCTTCATAATCATTTTAAAACTACATTGCTATGTAAAACTTAATCTTTAAACTTTAATAAATATCTGATTTATAATCTTAATTTACTCGTAGCATAGTAAAACTCATAATAAAATCCGCACATTGTAAACAACGGTCAGTGTCACTATGTCGTACTCAAACTCCCACACAAAGACAAGAGGGGAACTGAGAGGATTCAAAACGCCAGCGCTTACAATGACGTCAGAGCGGACACCCCTTATCTAGGGCCAGGCCCAAGGAAGAAGAGAAGAGGAATCACGATAGCCCCGGTAGGACCGGGTTCGATTCCAGCCACTGCCAAAACTGCCGCCGTGTTCATGCGGAGTACGATCACGTTAAACATGTGGGTCCGAAAGTCCTTCCGAGAGGTTGGTGGTAGGGGAAGGAGGGTACGGTCCCTGTGGATGCCTCCCCCACTGAGTTCCGGTCTAAATTGGGTGGCACTTCCCGACCGTCCAAGAAGTTACCTTACACCTTTCTGGTAGGTCGGACGGTCTGGGTTTCAACAACAACAACAACCTGGGCCTTAGAGCCTAATTTACGCACGGGCTAGTGTGGACGTGAATCTGGGCCCCCAAATTTCAGTATGAGAGAAATTAAAATTTTAATAATGTAAAATGTCTTTAAAATAATCGAGGCTATCATCCATGTATAGCAAAAATCTCGGGAAAATTATTCTGTTTAATGTTTACATTGTACTATATGATTTAAATATTTATTTGTGGCTCCTTTAAACATTTTTACTGGACATTTATTTACTGTTAACGGTAAACGTAAATGCTAAAATGTTTTCAGAAGGGAGAGGGGGGGGGGAGCCGTCTTCAGCCTGGGCTTCTTTCGTAAATCGAACCATGCCATGGATTAAAGAAGTAAATTGGATTAAGGTTTAAAACATGAAGTTCTTTTGAGGTCCGAATTGTGTAAAAGAGCCTTGCTGCCCTGACCGGGAATTGAAACCTGGAACTCCGAACCGGCCAGTTGACGCTGTATACCATTGAGCTACTGAGACGAAATTGCAAGCTCTTATCGTTGAAGTGGATTCTGCATTCTCCACCGTCTAATGTCCGATTGGCGAGCAACTAATAATCTGACTGACCACCTCCTGCGATTTTTACCTCAAGTTAGCCTCATTCTACTACTACTTTCACTCAGGTGAGTATCCTGCGTGGTCGTTATCTTCTCACTTTGAAATCGACAGTAGTCCAGTCGGTTTTGAAATCTAAGAATAAGCAGTTCGTGTGCTTCTCTGAGAAGAAGTATCATTCTCTTTATAATTTAAAAATAAATAAAGAATAAAAATTACAGATATTCAAAACTTAAGATTTTTAAATATATTTATGTATAGTTCCGATAAAATATTGATGTTACCTCCAAATAATGTTTTGCAATAAAACACTCCTCCAGTCTTGCTGAACTATGAGATTCTGATCAATATTCTCTATTCCATTCTGTTACTACCACGGTTCAGAGAAGATTTTACTGCATTTTAATCATGAAGATATTTTATAGATGGTGCTAGTGTAACTTCTCGTCTGACGTAGTCACTATGCTAATGAGAGGGGTACACCTCCATAAAAGCGAATTGCTCGATCTTGACTAAGTGCCAGTCTAATGGTTACAATATATGTCTGGCAATTGTGACGTACCATCTACACTAATGAATAACATTGTGCATACAAAGGTGAATGGTTTGGCCATGCCTACTATCATATCTATTGAAGTACCTACCTTATAATATTGCTGCGTAATTATTAGGGATATGCCTACAAAGGTGAATGGTTTGATAATGCTTACCACTATATGTATTGGAGTACCTACCCAGCAATATAACTGACGAATGTAGCTAAAAATAATCTAAAGGCCAAATGTGATCATGCTGGCCAAGACAATAATATCTTTAGTGGATGACTTTGTCGGAGAAACTGTGTCTTATTTGCTGTGTATGCTAATGAAACCATTACAACTAGTGCGTACAGTCCGTCAAGGTAGTAGAATAGAAGACCGAACCCACGCCGGTCCTGCTTCTAACCACTGAGCCATCTTATTTTAATCATGTTCGTCACCTGCATTAACTTTGAAAAAAACTACTTCAAATTTCATCAACGCCAGTCATCCACTGGGGATGGATTTGCAGTATACCAATATCATCCATTACATTTTCATATCCATGCCATATGCCTGACGTGTGTGTGGGGGGGGGGGGGAGGTTTGTTTTGATCGAAACCGCCGCAGACATCATCTGCAAGAAAAAATCAACACCACCTCTCGAAATTGACAATCTCATAAAGTGCTAAAAAGAATATCATAAAGCGTCATTTGCACCAAGAGAAAATCACCCCATCACTTTGAGTAAAAGGAGAAAGAGTTTGGGTTTAGGTCACGTGATCACGGGGGTAGAGAATCATCTGGTAAGATTTGGAATTTTATCATCGTCTAACATTCATCCTCAGATAAGAATTTTAAGAGTTTGTGATTTTGGTATGACAGATGTCAAATACAACAATTGTCGAAGCAAATGTGGACTGGTATAAAATAAATTAACTGGAACGCTGCTCAACCAGACTTTCTCTAACCAGAATTCATTTTTAAATAGCTTGTGTATTTTATTTATTTATTTTATTCATTTATTTATTTATTATTATTTTTTTTTTAAGTTTTGCAAGAAAAGATATGAAAAATCTGTACCGTCGGTTCAAATGTTCGCAATTATGGCATGTTACTCTCTTTATTTTAAAGGGATTGAAAAAATCTTTCAATTGAGGTTTGACAATGCACTCCCTTGAGGGGAAACCTCCCCCCTCCCCGAGGGAACTAATGAAGTCAAGAACACAAAATTGTATCGCAGCTATTTGCCACTACGATGATTGAAAAGTGTAGTGATCATTGAGCCATAAATATATACTTTTGTGAATAATTATATCAAAATTTGTCTTTTGCTGCCATGTTAAAAAAATATAAAATTTTCGAATAAATTTCGAAGTTTTCGCTCGAATTTCAAAAAATTCTATCTAGTTCTAGATTTTTCGTGAACAAAGCCGGATAAAAGTTTCGTGAAAATTAATTAATATTTGTGACAGCCATCGTGTGCACAAAATATCTACCACAAACAGACAGACATCACTCTAAATATAGCTATATTGGCATCAAAATATCGAAATCGAAAATTTGCGTGAAAACAATACCTTTTTTACCTCTATAGTATGAGAAAGTAAAAAATAGTTTCAATTCAGATAGATCATTGACTCATGACTGAAATAATTAGTTTTCACTCTTGAGAAATTCAATATTTTTAAAACTATAGTTTGAAATTTTTCTTCACGATGAATTGCAAAAGTAAAATATCCAATATCTCTAGAACAGTTCGTGATAACGTCTCAACAGTGGCATCTCATGTCTGTATAAAAACATGGAGGGAGCATTATCTCATTTATAATTGCTAAAACATTTATTTATTATTTTCCTTATGATGTCATTCGTTTTTAAATTAGGAGTTACTTATAAAATGGATGTTTTCGCAACATTTGAAAAATTTAACATTCGTTTACCAATTGGAAGAATGATACGAAAATTAATTTCAATTGCTCGATTTATTTGCTCTCAGTAGGACAGTTATTGAAAATACGGTTTATTCGTAATCTGTGTTGCCTAGAATTTGTAAATCCAAACTCAGTCAGGTTTTTGACCTCTATCACAATACATTCTTTATACACACTATCATAATACATTCTTTTTAAAAATTGAAATGCAAGTTATTATTTAAACTTGCACGAGTGAAAGAAAAAAAAATGAAGCGAAATCTTTCACCTACATAATTTTGAACTTTCGATAATGGTGAGCAAAGTACAGATAGAACCCTTTGATTTCTAACTATTTTTCCGCCTTTACCAATTAAAACGCATTTCTTTCCTTTACACACAAAATATACCTTTTATTCGCACCCTTAAATTAAAATTCAGAATAACATGAACACAAAATATACCTTTTATTCGCTCCCTTAAATTAAAATTCTGAATAACAAGAACATGAAATATACCTTTTATTCGGACCCTTAAATTAAAATTTAGAATAACTTGAATACAAAATATATCTTTTATTCGCACCCTTAAATTAAAATTCAGAATAACATGAACGCAAAATATATCTTTTATTCGCTTCCTTTAATTAAAATTCAAAATAACATGAACACAAAATATACCTTTTATTCGCACCTTTAAATTAACATTCAGAATAACTTGAACACAAAATATATCTTTTATTCGCTTCCTTAAATTAAAATTCAGAATAACATGAACACAAAATATATCTTTTATTCGCTTCCTTAAATTAAAATTCAGAATAACATGAACGCAAAATATACCTTTTATTCTCACCCTTAAATTAAAATTCAAAATAACATGAACATAAAATATACCTTTTTATTCGCATCCTTAAATTAAAATTCAGAATAACATGAACTTAAAAGTCGATCTCCGCTAACAGGAAATATCTAAAATACAAAGAAATAACCAGCAAAAGAGCGAGACAGAAATAATTCTTCGGCTTCATCAGTGAGACATTTCTTATTATACAAAAAAGTCCATTTAACTCATCTTTTCATGTTACCACACCCCATTTTCTATACCCTAAATGGCAGGATGACTTTGTCCATATCACATATGACTCGCCCCTCAATTCCCAGCTAGAGCCAGGGCGTGCCCCGTAAAAGCCTCGAACGCCTACGTGCAGGGGCTAATCTGGGAACAAGCCCTGCTCATTAAGTATTCATGTTAGCCGTCTGGTAGCTCGCTATGGTAGAGTGCATAGTCATTCATTCATGACTAGCTAGGGAGTTGGTTTCGCTAAAACTTCCAATATTTGTGCGAAGCATATGAATGTTGCAATAATTGATGTGCTATCGTTGTGCCCTTAATGTGTGCCCATGTTTTGAAGAAAATTACTGTTACATTGCCCGTTGTGGTGGTTAAAGCTGAAATTGTGCTTATGGTAAATATTTTAGCAAGAACAAACTGAATTCAAGCAAATATTGCTAGGAAAGTGCTTGTATTTGCGTTGATTTATTATTCAATGCGACATTTGTGCTTTTTAGCAAAGCTTGAAATCATAGCTCGACAGGAAGTAGAAATTTGCTTTATTGTGAACATCAAACGGCAAGTTCTGTCTCTGGTGGGAATATAGTAGAACCACCATATAAATGCTCATATATTGGTTATTATGAAGTCGCTAAAGATTGGGAAATTTATGCGCTGTAACCAACCCAGTATTTGTAAGTATGAAATGGAAGTAGAATTATTACAGCAAAAAATTGCATCACGCACATATTTCTGGAGAAAATGGACAGTAACACATTTAAAGTGATAGTGTTCAACTTGACTTGTAGACTTATACATAAACTGTATAGATTTAATGACTGCGGACTTAACGTAACTGCGTAAATAACGTGGATTGTAGACTTATTGGCTTCATGACGTGTAGACATATGGCATGTTACTTTTACATGACTGGTTATATACATTTTATTCGTTTGGCAGTTTCGCCGATAGAAAAGATTTCCTTACATAAAGAAATTGCAATCGGTTTCCATCGGGGTATGCTAACTAAGTAAACTTCGCCATAATGCGACGGTTTATCTTTCCTTTCCAAACCGTCCGACCTACCTGAAAATGTACGCATAACATTATCTCGCCTGTCAGCTCTTTATCTAATGCAATACACCAATAAGTATGATGTAACATTCGGGTTTCTTAAGCTGTATTAAACACTTATTTCGAAAATACTGAATTATTATGGGTAATGTATATTTTTTGAGCACCACTATATAACATCACTGTATATATGTAATCAGTGCCACAAATAGAGAGGGCAAAAGGATGCATTGCATAGAAACCCAGCCCAGAGGTATGAGTGCCCGGGCAACATAAACAGTTTACAAAAACAGGTCAGAAACTTGTAAAATAGGAGGCCGTTGCGGCACCGCGCATTAGCTGCTTTGGGACCCGAAAATTCTATCAGAGTAATTGTAGGTAATAAAATGATTTACTTGGTTATTATTTAGAAACCATAAAACCTTTAATGTGGGTAATTTTTTCAAAGGGTTTACTCTGTTACATACGTTCTTTTGAACTGTTAAATATGTAACTCACATCATGCACATACTGACTTTCCATTGCATTTAAAAATTATTGCATATTGATATTAACCAGTTAGTTTTAATTACTTCTAGCTTCTGCGAGGACTTTGAGTCAATAGACTTGTTTCTAATTTTTTTCCTGTAATAACCGATATCTGAAAAATTATTTTTTATTCGCAATATCCGATCAATTTAACATGGGAGCGATAATGTCGACCTTTGTAACAATGCGACTAAACAAGAATTTTTATGCGACAAATTAAGCCCCATATCCACGGCTTGCACTCATACACCGAAAGCAAACGTTGAAGGGGCCAATGAAATGGGTAATACTCTTGAACTCATTAACATTGTATATATTGAATTTTATAAATATATAAATCATTAAAACTTTATTTATTTGTTGTTGGAAGAAAATATGAAATTACTCTTTAAGGGGACGGTGGACGTTGAAATTTTTTTTATTTATTTGACTTGAAAACGTGAAAATTTGTATAAATATTCCTCTTACCATTACTATATAAAATACCATTAACTTTTTTTTAATTCTGTTATAATTTTGTATTTTTTTTTAATTTAATTTTTTTAACGAAAATTTGAAAATGCTCCTTGTCTGCCATTTGTTCACATTTTTTATTAATTTTACATTATGATCACTCAAAAACACATTATGAAGAAATTTGGGTATTCATTTTTAAATCCCTTAGAAAGTTAACTTTTTTTTAATATTTTTCTGCATTAAAACTTAATTTTCATCATTTAATTAGGTTCTTATTCACTTTTAATTACCTTAATAAAGTTCAATTATAAAATGCATACCTAGTTTCATTAAAAAAGTATGAAAGGTGTCTTTTTGCCAAATTTTATGCATCTCAGACAAAAATTAAGACGCATGGAGCATTTTAAAAATGTAAAACCTTTGAAAATTCCGTTTCGAAAAAAAATGCATTCAACCTTTTGCTTACGGGTGGAACAGCGTCAAATCCCAAACCTAGAACCTCCCAAAAAGACAGATATTTGACGTTCAGGGATCGAACTATTTGGTATAGGGTATGTCAAATATCTGTCTTTTTGGGAGGTTCTTGGTTTGGGATTGACACTGTGCCATCCGTAAGCAAATGTTAAATGTGTAAAATAATGTTATATATTAAAAACTTCTTTTAGTCGATTTTTGCTCATTTCAACGTCCACCGTCCCCTTAAGTAGGCGCTGTTGAGTTTTAGTGTTATGTATTTTTTAATTAAAAAGTCTGTGTGTATCCATAAAAGTAATTACTGACTACAACGGAAACATTGAGTTTAAGGTGAACGATCAAATAAACCGATCATTTCAGATTTGGTTTGGGTCAGTATGGGTTCAAGTGCAATATTTCAGTTTTGTAGCTCTCCGATACATCAAATATTTAAAACACACAATATCGGTCTTAATATCATAGATATGGAAATATATAGAATTACAGTTCAGAAATGGAGTTCATCAAAAGTCGGCTTCTTTTTCACTGTAAAAGTTGCTAGTTAGGACCCCTGGAATATGTCACTTACCTAAAAGTAAAGAAAAGGAACTATTATAGTTTCTGACATTATTTTACGAAACACAATGATAAAATTTTACAAACTTATAAAAATAAGTTATCAGTACTTTAACGTGTGAAATTTTTATAACTATATATGAGTTCTATAAAGGAAATACCGAATCTGCCCTATAAAGCAAACATTTCTCACAATGGTGACTTTGATGTGGCAGGAAAATCGCAGTAACTCACGTCGCATAACAATTGTGATTGTGGCATGCGACGTCTGGTATTGGTGACACTCACTACACTTTGTGACATGGTTATTACTGTACATAGATGTCTTGAATATGTTCATAAAACTGTGCTCTTCGGCATGATGTTTTATGAACACATTATAGCAATTTGAAAAAATTAAAATAATAACGACAAAAAGTTAACAAATGTATAAGGAAAATATCAAAATTATTTATTCTGACTAAAGTTAAATCATTGTTTTTTCAAACGTTTTCCTTTCAACACAATTGTGCTAGCACCTTCGCCCATACTTCGGGCTACTTAGCCATAGATGTGCTTTGACATCGTTGTGATGTCTTGTGTCGCAGCATTGTACTGAAGGAAAGTTACATGGTGACGTTGAACATAAGTCACCATGTGACGTCACAAAAATTCCCCGAAAATAGACATTTTGTGTCACTTTAGCGTACACGAACATAATCAGAAAAGCGTATATAACCATAGGAGCCTTATACCCAATGATAGGAGACGGAAATCTAAGTTATCAAAATAAACTCCTAATTTATAAATCGGTCATCCGCCCGAGAATGCTATATGCAGCACCCGTATGGGGATATGCCTGTAAAACTACCATAGACTTATTAGAGACAAGACAAAACAAAACCCTAAGGATTATAAGGAAAGCCCCTAGATACTTAAGAAACTCGGTAATTAGGAAAGACTTCAAAATAAAAACTGTTAGAGCCCAAATTAAAAAGCTAGCGTTTAAATTCTACAAAAATTTTCCATCTGTCCCAAATGAACTATTATTTAATCTGCATGACTATGATCATCGCAAGGCTAAATCTCGTAAGAGACCCCGCTCGGTACTTAACTTTGATATTCGGTACTAGGAACGTCCCACCTTAATCAGTTGATATTAAATAAAACTCGCGATCTTTGCTTTTCTACAAAATGTCTCTCCTAAACTGCTAAGTAACCCGCAGATCTGCATCAACCCCCCAAACTGCTTAAACTCTAAATGTGCAACAAACTGCCACACTAGGAGCTAGGTCAAATAATAAAAACATTAAATCAAAAACCTCGAACCTCCAACTATGGACCAATGAAATAATGTCACAGTATGAAGATAAGAACCACACCTAGAGATTGGAGATTAAAGGCGCTTCGCGCCTGGTGCTCTGTTCTGGACGAAACTCTATTCGGACTTTAGCGTACATATGTCATTGCAGCAAAGTAATGTGAAGTAACTGAAATGTCACAAGTCATAATGGCACGTGGATATCATGCAACTGCATTTACAAAATGTTTTATGAGGTTTGTTTGCTCATAGAGTCAAAGTCTCACAAGGCACGAATATTGTTAAATTTAATCACAGCTACAACCTGATGTTATAACAAATGAAACTAGAATTAAGCAATTTATCATAAAAAAAATGTTAGACTACCAGATCGAGGACCACCATAAGAGACATATCAGAACATTTGTTTTCATTTGAAAGTAATGACATTTTGCTAAGTCTCTCATTCATGAAAATAAGAAAAATATCTATTATAGACGTATCGAGGATCTGGAAAATGATGAGGGTTCTTTAACCGTCCGTTGAATAATTTATCAGAAAAAATGTTAGACTACCACAACAAGGGCCATCATTAAAAACAATTACATTGAAAATAAGTACATTAAAAGTTTTAATTGTTTTGTTTCATTCGAAAATAATAATGTTTTGTTCTAAGTCTCTCATTCATGAAAATGAGAAAAGTATCTATGACAAGTGTACCTAAGTTCTTGGAAAGTTGGGGGGTTATGACCGAAATAGCGGGTTGCAGCGCTAAATTCCGTTATGGACATTATGGAGAACTAATGCAAATTTCCCAACAATAGGATCCCCCAACTCCCATTAGTATTTATGAAACCTTTTTCATTTGAGCGCCCTGTTTATAAATCAATTTTATAACATCAGTAAATAATCAAAATACACTGACCCGATATAAATGCACAAACAAAGAATAAAATAGATCGAATAGGAATTCTGAAAACGAATATAAAAATAAATAATAAACAAGTTACTCAATCCCAACCACAAAAGCGAAAGACAAGATAGTTAGTTCCTGATAACAGTGACATGATGGGCATGAAATAAATATACTAACACACACGTCTTGAAAAACAGCCCGCACAAACAAGTTTTCAAGTTGAAAGAACTCCAGAAAACTGGTTCCTTCTTTATCCCCCTCGGAATGGGATGTCCCGCTAAGAACTAGCTCCTCATTGGCTAAGATGTAGCCCACCACAAAGCTACTGTTGGGAAACCGGTAGCAAGTCGTTAATTTGGACCACTAAACACTTCTGAATGTCTGCAAACACGCCCGAGATGTCTCGAGACACGCCTATTGGTTTTTTAAGGAGGAGCTAAATGTTCTTAATATTTTTTATTGGCTTTTTTATCTGTCAGACGGACCTCCCATGCAGGTGTCTCTATCCCGCTGAGCTAAGAGGAGAAAGTTGCCCAGCGGGATGGCAGTGTATGAGTTGCACTCAGCGAAGTTCTCTTGGAGGTTTTTATTTTTATCTTTACTGAGGATGTATATTTTTTTTCGTTTCTCAACTTTACAGTTAAACGAGTGAATGATTAAATGTTTTATTGGCTTGTGATATAGTTTTATGACTATTATAGCGTTCCTTGTGTAAATGAAAAAACGAATGCAGGATTGTCACGCCATCTATGAGGAAAATTGTTGATTTAACCTTAAAACATTTTCTAAACGAGAAAAAAAAATGTAAAATGCAACTTTTCTTATCTACCATTCAGTGCCATTGTAAAAAAAAGAAAAAAAAAATCATCTGGTCATTCATTCCACTCATTCATCTGCCTATGCATTCATATATATCTGTTATTTTATAAATATGTAACAATTCAAATTGAATTTCAGAAAATTAAACTGTGCAAAATAGTTTAAAATAGCAAAGCGTATGTGGTAATGCTTATAATTGAAGACTCAATGGTTCAAGTGATCTTCATACTAGTATAATAAATGGCCATATGACTTGGACTCCAATCTTAAAGTAAAATTTAAATAAACAAGGAGACAGGGGAAAAATTTACTAGGATGTTTCTTAAGTTGTGTGTGTGTATATATATATATATATATATATATATATCCAAGTAATAAAGATGTATTAAAATAGAATTATTGAAGAGAAAGAGTAAGGTATCCATAACAAACAAAAGTATTCAAATACCAACCAGAAAAATCTCAAGAGAATGTTAGTCATAAACATGACAAACCAGTAAATCGCCCATTAAATTTAAAATAAATATATTAAAAAAAAATGGAATATCAATCAATGGAATGAAGGTGATGCAATATTGTATAGTTAAACTTACTAGTTTCATACGCTTAGTAATTTATATTAAACTCTTTGAATATATATATGTATATAGTATGTACGATATATATATATACATATATATATATATAAGTAAATTTTCCCTCTGTCTCCTTGTTTGTTTAAATTTTACTTTGAGATTGGAGTGCGAGTCATGTGGCCATTTATTATGAAGATCACATAAACCAGCTGAGTCTTCAATTATAAGCATTACCACACGCGCTTTGCTATTTTAAACTATTTTACACAGTTCATTTTCTAAAATGCAACTTGAATTGTTAAATATTTATAAAATAACTATTATATATGAAAGGATAAGCAGATGAATAAGCAACACAGAAATCTTTTTATAAAAAAGATGTTTTTTCATACTATTCAGTGCACATTTTTTTCGCACTGCATGTTAAAAAATACCATGAATAAAATACAATTAGGACACAAATCTGAGTTTTACCTAGAACGCATAATATCCATAGACAAGAGAGTAAAGGAAAGAACAGGTTTCAGAAACCAAATGAGCTGACTTCATCCAGAAAGATAAACAGAACAGTTATAAATAACGAAAAATAGCCAGTTCAAACAGTTACTGCTATGTTCTGTAACGACTGTAAAAACATTTCATCTGAGAAAATATTCCAGATAAAAAATCTCAAAAGTACTTTTCCTTGTTATTAATTATTTTTTGTTTATCATTTTTTACTGTATTTCTTATTCTTCCTTTTTTTTAAATTATTTTAAAAAGCACACCCTTACGCAAACTTCCTTTTCCCATTACATATTACTTAAATTCAAACAAAGAAGGTAACATTTTTATATATATATATATTTTTTTTTTTGAAGAAAAGTGGAAGAAATTAGCGAAGCTTTTTTACAAAGCAAGAAGGAAAAAGCAATTAGAATTTTCCCCCTCAGTTTCCATTTTCAGATGGTAGTTATTAATTAGACGGTGGATTCCTCATGGGGAAAATCTCGACATGATGAGTTAATCTAAGTAAGATTTCATGAAATTTGAAGATTTATATGAAGAAAAAAAATGTTTAACTCATGCAAATGTGACGACTGAGATTGTTCCGGCATTTTTCCGTACACATTACCCGGAACTATCTATAGAATTCACATTAAGTAGACTTTTTTTTTACCTCATAAGTTAAATTAACGAAAGCGACATCGTGTTGTTAAACAGAAACAATATTTTTACTTTGTAAAAATGTTTGAATAATGCAATTAACTACTTCGAGTGATAAAACTGGTGAATTTTATTTAATTTTATCTAGAATTATAACAAGAATATTTGACAGAATAATTTAATAAATATGCAATAATATTTTCTGGAATAGGTTTGTTATTGAAATTCGTAGTGGTGACAAACACTGAAAATAGAACTGAATTTCCCCTTTCTTAAAATTGTTCTATATACGTATTTTATAGAAGGCATCAATAGCAACATTCATTATATAAAATTTTAACTTACTCGGATGATTGGTTTCTGAGAAAAATTATTTAAATACACAAATTTGTCCATTATTACAGTCTTTGCGCTTTCTAGAGGAACAAAGGGCAGTATCTAAGAAATTATAACTAAGAAACAATCTCTTAGAACAAAGATGTATCTAAGAATTTGTAACAAATATGCATGTATTAGTTTGTTTCAGAAAAAACTGAGACAGAATTCATGTTCCATTTACTAAATGATAGGAAAGAGATAATTAGAGAAAGACACACATAAATTAATTGACCGGTAATAAATTGACTTCTTATTATTAACAAACTTAGATAATCACACCAAATTCCATTCCAAACATTTAATTCTTTTCAAGAAATATCATGTTCCTTTTAGCAAAGAAGAAATATCAGTAGCGTAACCAGTAAGACATTTTTGAATGGTGCAAAACATTTTATTAAAATATTACAAATATAAAAATAAAGAATGTGCCATTGTAAATATTTATTCATTTATTTCCTTTGTGATACGAAATAGAACAAGTCCAATTACAATGATCACTATATATATATATATATATATATATATATATAAATCAAGTTATAGCATTATCCTCAAACAAACATGCGTAAGATTATTTTGCAACATACAAAACAAATCTATATCATTAAAACTTAAATAAAATAACTTTTATAAACGCACTACTTTATTAAAGTTAATGTTATTAAAGTTTTGTTTATAAACAAAATTAATCATAATTGATAAAATGCGTTATCAATAATACTAATTTATTGACTTTATAAATCTCATTTCTATGTAAATGTGTTTCTGCTATGTAAACGTTTTATTAATAGTATCAATTTTAACAAACATAAAAAATCGACTTAACTAATATAAAAAACAACAGCAAAGTTTCAAAAACAAAAAAATCGACATTAAAATCGCAAAAATAGCAAAGTCTACCCATTTTCTAATGACAGTTTCATCGTATTTTGAATACATATAAATCTGATCAAGCTTATACATTCCTTATCTAGTGAATTGTATGCATGACTACCATGCTTTCTATTAAAATTGATATAAAATGCATAGATTATATATAATAATAAAGTATTAATGATAAAAGTATTATTTTGAATTATTAGTTGAAAAAAAATATTTTTAACGATTCTGCTGTTTTCCCTCCAGGAAACGACAACAACAACAAGAACAAAAAAATGAAACTTTGAATTAAATTAAAGATCCTTGAATTAAATTTTAAAAGTATTTACAAAAGTTGATGGTTGGATATTTATTCAAAATTTTCATTTATTATAACACTAATTCCATAGTAGATGAAATAAGGCAGACGAATTTGCATAATTGCCCCCTTTCTGAGCTGCGCCACTGATAAGAACATTTAATGTTTAATAATGTTTTATGTTTCATCAAACAATAAATATCCATCTGGAGACTTTCTACACGAAATAAGTGAGCGTTTGACCTTTGAGCTAAATTTATATACATTTAAAAAGTTTGCATTAACATTTATACAACAGACGTATTACTCTTCCCCCCCTCCTCCCTTCCCCCAATTGGATCTAAATATCCTCAATAGCTTTCGAGATTACGAAGGACCACTGATTTGCCCCCCTCCAGAGCGACAGAAGTTATTTCTGGTATATAAAGACCCCACCCATGTATTTCCAGTGAGAACTCATTTAGGGATTAAATCACGATCACCATATATTTTTTAAGCTACATCAGTTAATGTAAAAGTTAACTTAATTTGGTGATAAAATCATATCTATTAAGAAAAATGGCACAAATCACAATCACCAAACTTTTCTCTAGCTATGCGTGAGGAAAATAATAAAGAAAAATACTATCGCCAGAAAAGGTGTTTGTCAGTGTCTAATACATAGTATGTTATTATTCGTTTTTAAAGGAATATATATGTTACCGGCAGGGGCGGCAAATAGGGGGCGCGGCCGCGCCCCCAAATTTTTCTTCGTCGTCTATCGGCTTCTCCCTTTTTTATCGACTGTCCACTGGTCAGTTTTCTTACGCTATGGAGCTTCAAAAGAGCCAACCTTCACAGTGAAGCTTCTCTCTTCCGGCTGGAACGAATTCTCTTCAACTTGAAAAGATTGGGTGATGTTATCCTTTTCACTTGAAAATTTCAAGCGTCCGATGAAATTCATGTGCAGTTAGTGCATGTTCATCCATTCCTCCTACTAGAAATGCATTTCAACAGTTCAATGCATTATATTCTTTCATAGAAACATCCTATAAAAGACATGCTATTTTCGAAAAGATTTGCTCATCAACAAGTACTTTTTCTGGAGGCTCTTCAACTCTACAATCACTACGTGGTACGAGGTGGTCTTCCAGAGTTAAAGCCATAAAAGTACTACTTGATAATTTTGAAGTGGTGATTTTATCATTGGAAGAATTATCTGAAAACTATTCCCTCAATGGTGGAAGAGCCGAAACCCTTTTAACATGCATGACATCGTTCGAATTTTTGTTCACTCTGTTTGTATTGTCCAGTGTTTTTGATCAATGCAATACTCTCTCAAAGCATCTTCAGTCATCTGATCTTAATTTTCAGACTGTTCAAGCTTTGGCTAAAGCTACTATTGAAACTGTTAGTTATTTTCGCACTGATACATATTTCAATCAAGTGTGGAGTTTTGTGACAGAACTTTGCGAAAAAAATTCTTATTCTGGACCAAATCTGAAAAGGCGTAAAAAAATTCCAAGCGAATTCGGATGCTGTGAAAAAATCCCCATGATGATGTTAAATCATATCACAGAATCAATATTCAGTATGAAATTATAGATTCAGTATCTAATGAAATTGAGACAAGATTTAATTACAACAATATATCTGTTTTATTTGGCCTTAGTTCAGTATTATCCGGATCAGATGTCGAGAAAGAAAATGTTTTAACTATATGCAAAGTATATGACTTCCAGAAAGAGGAATTGCGACTGTTTTATTCAATATGAAAAAAGAAAACATTGACCATCCCAATTTTAAAAGTCGCCTGGATTATTTTAAAGAGCGGAATTTAAAAATGCGTTTCCTGCCATAACATTATTAGTTAAATTGTTTTTGACTGTGCCAATCAGCTCAGACAGTTGTGAAAGGTCTTTTTCGTATCTCAGGAGGTTGAAAAATTATTTTCGCAGTACAATGGGACAAGAAAGACTTTCATCTTTAGCTGTTTTAGCTATAGGGCAAGATAT
Source organism: Amaurobius ferox (assembly GCA_951213105.1). NCBI lineage: Eukaryota > Metazoa > Arthropoda > Arachnida > Araneae > Amaurobiidae > Amaurobius > Amaurobius ferox. The sequence continues at coordinate 23,028,482 of OX578143.1, forward strand.
ACCACTGAATTATGATGATATTGTAACAAAATTTTCTCTTCTTCCAGACTCTAAGAACCAGCGTTTAAAACTTCAATAAAATGTAAATAAATATAGATATTTGTATTTAGAAAAATTATGTTAACAACAATTATGTTAACACAATTATGTACAAAAATTATGTTACCAATTATTTTCCTCAACATCAATTTTGTGATCCCTCCCCCACCCCCCTGTTAACAAACATTTTATTTATTCCATATGGTAGATTTTCATACATACAAATCTCGCACCCCCAAATGAAATGCTAAAATGCCGCCCCTGGTTACCGGCAATGTATGAAATGCCGGCATTCTATAGAATACCTAGGCATTTTATAGAATACCGGCCATTTTTAGGCAAAGTATGAAATATGAGAATTATTATATACTTTCCCTAGGCATTGCATATAATACCTAGGCATTCTATAGAATGACAAATGCTATTTAGGCAAAGTATGAAAAAAGGAATGAATTGGAGATATATTATTATACTTTGCTGGTTTGTCATTTGGCATTCTATAGAATGCCTAAGAAATGTGTGAAATGTTAATCTTTTCACAGATTGCCGACCTAGTTTTCGGTATTCTATAAAATGCCTAGGTATTGTATAGAATGCCGGCTTTCATACATTGCCGATTATTTTACCGGCAATGTATGAAATGCCGGCATTCTATAGAATATCTAGGCATTTTATAGAATACCGGCCTTTTTTAGGCAAAGTATGAAATATGAAAATATACTTTCCCTAGGCATTGTATATAATACCTAGGCATTCTATAGAATGATAAATGCTATTTAGGCAAAATATGAAAAAAGGAATGAATCGGAGATGTATTTCATTCTTTACCGATTTGTCATTTGGCATTCTATAGAATACCTAGGAAATCTGTAAAATTTTAATCGTTTCATAGATTGCCGACCAGTTTTCGGTATTTTATATAATGCCTAGGTATTATATAGAATGCCGGCTTTCATACATTGCCGGTAACATATATATAATGAAGCTGTTTATTTAACAGTGTGTCATTTTTTTTAATGGTTTTTTCTGCTTCTGAAATAAATGTTCTGTAAAAGTAGCAGAGAAAAAAATCTATTCCCCTAAAATTCAATAATTTTCTTATGCTTACTAATTAAAATAAGTATACCAAATTTCAATTAAATTACCTAATTATAAAAGTAACTTAGCAAAAGGATCATAGATGAATACAAGGAGAAACACCGGATTTTTTTAACAAAATCGTTAATTCGTTACAGGAATGCTCAAAACGAATAGCTGCATTAAAATCTGAGAATCATATTATTGATCTCATTATCAATATTTTACCTTTACGTGAATGATAAGAAAAGTAAGAATAACTTAATCATTCTAAGCTTACGTTTAAATAAGATTACGGATATTACACCAGTGTTCGCATCAATTAGGTTCATTTTATAGTCTTCAAAGATTAAAACTTACGAAACGAAGTCCTTCAAGTGAAACGCTTTAAGAGTCTCTTTAAAGAACCTGGCGGTGGCTGATAATATTCATTTGTCTTTATCCTCGACAGGAAATTTTTATATAAAGTTTTTTTTTTCCTTATTGCAAGATATCGATTGTCTCTAAAGTAGCCATGGTGAATTAATGGATGTAAACCTCCAGGTCGCCCTCACCATGGTTTTTAACCTGTCTCTAAAGTAGAAACTGGAATATATGAAATCTGAAGACAGTAGTTTACATAATCTTTCTACAACTATCAAACTCAGAGAATCCGCCAATAGGGAACTTTATAAAAGTTAGCATTTCTGCAGTCAATTCCTACTCTCTGCAACTTTTTTAATTAACAGTTTCCGTCTATCTTACTTTGTTGCAGAGTCCGATATCCTAACTTTTTTAAATCTCCGCTAGGGGCGCTGTACTCACTTGTATTCAATTGGACATGGCCACTTTACTATATAAATGTGTACAATCATGGTCCTTTCCTTATAAAGTTATTGAGATGATTAAGGACTTTCTTGTGAGATCAGGAAAAATGTTGGCCACGCTAATTTGAAATAGTTGGCTTCCTTTTCAGGTAATAGACCATCCGGGTGTGTTAACAATATACTGCAAAAAGAAATATGTACTAAAAAACAGGCAAGCGTTTGTATGAACGTTTAAGCCAAAATTGTACCAACTCTGTATAATTTCATACCCACACGAATTTCTTGGAATGCACAACATCCATAAGCGGTTCCTTGCGTGTAAAGAGCAAAAAGAAACACAAAATGTTTTATCTCTCTTCATTTGAAACGGACTTTTTCATTTCAAATGGAAAATTCGGATGTTAACATTATGAAACTGCTGTGCCCGAATTCTCCCCTTAGCTACAAAAAATTGAATGAATGCGATAAAAAAAAAATGTTTTAATCTGACCAAATAAAACCTCATTTGAAAGTCATATAGTAACTGCTATTTCATGCAGCTGTAAGCGTTCTCAATTCTTAACATTATTTTTACTGTCTCACATTGTATTAAACAGAGAAAGCAGCGCTTTTCCGTAAATAACTTTAAAAATATATCATTAAAAACCAATTTCTAATGACATTGATACCCAGGAAAGGCACAAAATTAAGGTAGTTAGTGTTACTAGAAAATATTATTTGGGGGTCTCTTTTTGCGTAAATTGATATCGCTCAATGTTTTCTTTAATTGTAGCCCAAAAGCAATCAGTAACCAAGAAACCTTGTTACGGAGCTCCTATGACAACGAGGTCACTTATCTCCACCTCAGAAAATATTACTCAATGTTTTCTTTAATTATGACCTAAGGACGACCAGTATAGAAATTGACTTTATTTTTTTTTTATAAATATTTTTATTATTAAAATATTGAAAAATATTTCTAGTTGCTAAAATGTTTATAATTGATATATCTGCTAATATTTTAATTTATAAAAATACATTGGAAAATATTTCTTTTACAAAAATAATATTGAATATGTATTTTATAATATATCTTATTACTTTTTGACTTTGCGTAAACTAAATTAAATTAAAGGAGTTAATGATACACCCAGAATACCATATGGAAATTTCAGACACAAGCGTGATGTCACCTTTATATGATCCAAAAGTTAGAATTGTTATGATTTTAAAGAAGTTTAAAGTGAACTAAATGGTAGGACTGAAATTGTCGATCCTTATAAATGCTCAAAAAATTGTGGCACATAGAAAACTTTCTTGCTTCCATTACAGGTAGCGCTAATTCCGTGTTTACTATCGACTATGTAGGCACCCAAGCTGTATGAAGTTATCTGCAATATGAGCACGAACCTAACATTGATAACTCTCTCTATAACAGGTTCTATGAGTACGCCACTGCAGCTTCAAGAAGCCTGAGCACAGTTATGAAGAAATGAAACGATCTACCGGGGCAGGATAAAATTTGCAGGTCCCCGTAGAGTTTTGCAAACTTACGGTATATAACCATTTTTTTATGCTCTTGCAAATATCGATTATTTCGCTCATGACAACGATAATTATCTATAGATGCGAGCGCATAACAATGATGTTTAGCTATAGATGCTGTTATTTACAATGGAAACGCGGTTCATTTAATGTAACGTTCAAACCATCATAAAGTTTCGTAAAATTATGACACATGGCAGATTATTTGTTTGCATTGCATGTATAGTCTGCCGAACACATAAAAATTGCGAAACCAGTCCATGGATGTTATTATCTGCGCAATTTGAGAGCAATCCTAACTATTAGAATGCCTCCCTATATGTTGGTTCTGTAAACATATTCTAAAGATAGTAATAAATAAAATAACAAAACATGGCAACTCACGTTTTATATTAAGCTTACCTTCTGTTCCAACAATAAATACAAACACTAGCGGGCTCTTCAAACTTTTATATTAATTAGATTAAATGCTCTATCAACAGCTAGTTCTTCACAAGCGTTATAAGGAAAGGAGCAACAAGAAGCCCTTTTATTCTGTGATGTGAGACAACCATGAAAAAAGACCTAGGCAGGTCTTATGGTGAAGTAATTGCTAATTAAAGTTTGATGCCTAATGCAGTTAAGTAGATTGTTTCCACTTAAGGTTGCAATTTCCCCTAATAATTATTACCGGCGGTACATAAAAAAGTTGCGCAAAAGTTATATATAACGTTGTTAAAGAGGATATGCTAATCGCGATCAAAGGAATAATTATACGCAATTTGTACTCCCGAGGAAGTTTTCTGATTGGGATTTTTAACGAAGCTAAAATCATTTATTCAAATGCTTTTAAGAATTTATTTCAGATATCGGTGCCGCTATCTCACAAAATATTTCTAATACTGAGCTTAATTAAAACGAGCTTTAAAGAGATACGTAGATCGGGTTCTTTCATAAATAAATTAATAAATATTTTATAAGTATAATAAATATTTAATAAGTATTTTATGTGTTAAAATTACATCAAGGTTTCCGCTGTAAAAAATTTTGTATCCAGTAAAAGAGTTGAGAGAATTCTTGACCCCAATGTAACAAATTTCTGTGTCCTACAGGACAAATGTATCTAGCTATCCTGTAGGATATAGAAAGTAGGATACGAATCGCATATAATGAAAGAAGATATCTGTTTGTTTGTCAGTTGATCACGTAGCGAGCAATCTAAGTGACCCACAGCTACGAAATTCGAAACGGTAAATACTTCAGGTAAGGTCCAAAAACACTTCGAAGCGGTTATTTTAACATTTAAATTAGTTTTTTTAGATATTTTATGTCAAAGTACAATTTTGAACGATTTTCACACAAATCGATTGCTTAGCGATCAAAAATATTATCGCAGAGTTTCTAGCTTGACATTATCGGAAAGATCAAGCAAATATCTTTCCAATGATCTCAAATTGAATCATCTGGGAAATCCCTTTATTTTTTTAATACAAGTTTGAAGATCCATCGAAATTACGTCATTTGTAAAATTCGTTTTTAGTTTGCCGGCGCCTAATTGAAGATTTATACAATTCTAAATTTTGACAAGTATGTGATGTTTTATATTCGCAGTCCCATAGTTTTTTTTTTTTTTTTTTTTTTTTCGTATTTAATCACTCCAGTTATAAATTTTGTATAAATTTTTAAAACAAGTCCATAAAAGTTGCGATTTTCAATTCCAACCACTATCCGGAAAAGCAAGCGCGGACAAATTTCTGATCTCTGACGTCGTAACAGGGAATGTGTCCATTGCTACTGTCATGTAAAAGAGGAAATATATCCTCTGAAGTCGTGACTTCACAACCTGCATTTTATGTATTTATTTAATTCTGATCTTTGATGTCACAACTGGGAATGTGTTCATTGCTACTGTCATGTAAAAGAGGAAATATATCCTCAGAAGTCGTGACTTCACAACCTGCTTTTTATGTATTTATTTAATTCCTGATCTTTGATGTCACAACTGGGAATGTGTTCATTGCTACTGTCATGTAAAAGGGGAAATATATTCTCTGAAGTCGTGACTTCACAACTTGTCTTTTATGTATTTATTTATTTAATTCCTGATCTTTGATGTTACAACTGGGAATATGACCGTTGCTACTGTCATATAAAAGAGGAAATATATCCTCTGAAGTCGCGATTTCACAACCCGTTTTTTATGTATTTATTTATTTATTTAATTCCTGATCTTTGATATCACAACTGGGAATGTGACCGTTGCTACTGTCATGTAAAAGAGGAAATATATCCTCTGAAGTCGCAATTTCACAACCTGTGTTTTATGTATTTATTTATTTAATTCCTGATCTTTGATGTCACAACTGGGAATGTGACCGTTGCTACTGTCATGTAAAAGAGGAAATATATCCTCTGAAGTCGCAATTTCACAACCTGTGTTTTATGTATTTATTTATTTAATTCCTGATCTTTGATGTCACAACTGGGAATGTGACCGTTGCTACTGTCATGTAAAAGAGGATATATACCCTCTGAAGTCGCGATTTCACAACCTGTTTTTTATGTATTTATTTATTTAATTCCTGATCTTTGATGTCACAACTGGGAATGTGACCGTTGCTACTATCATGTAAAAGGGGAAATATATTCTCTGAAGTCGTGACTTCACAACCTGTTTATTTATTTATTTTAGTTCTGAATGAGCGTGTTTTTAAGGCGTTCGTCGGTTATCGAAAATTTGCTGTGAGTTCTAATGAAATTTTAATGAAACGTTTGCATTTTAAAACCCAGGCAACGCCAGGTATTCGTTCTACTATAAAGACAAAAATGTGTTTGGTCGTTGCTTGCAGCTCCCAGATTGGATTATTTGAGTTCTATGCTGTTTGTGCCTGCACAGTGTTTTTTTTTTTGTACTTGGAGATACAGTCTAACGTGGATTTCCAGCCAGAACGATATATCTCAAAAGATTCAAGCAATTTATATGACATTGCATTGCTTATTTTAATCAGTAATAGCAATAATCTTACTGATTTTAGTGACACTGAGCCTTAAGAAATCTCCAATGTTTGTTGTTCCAGAATATCGAAATATTTTATATTGTATGGAAATTTATATGTTGATCACATGGCATTTTTTATAGTGTGCCCTTATTGTATCAAACATAAAACAGGTAATCAGCGGCAATATACTAATCCATATGTCTACATTAGGCATTTCATTACACATTGAATATTTTCAAGATCTCCAGCCTTAAGAGGCAGATAAAAGATAAATCCGATTAAAAGGGAATTCTTTTACACAAATTACAGTATATTGGGTGGAAATCTATATGAGACATACATGTATAAGTAGCTTATGTGGATTTAAGTTTCTCTTATACATCTTATAAAAAACTGAGATTTATACACCAGTTTTTTTTTTCTGAAGAAATTAGAAGTCTGCATATTTTAATATTTCTCCATTTAAAATGAAATAAGCTACACATTTTTAATAAAGTAATTTGCTAATTATATCTAATTGCCTAACGTATTTTTGTTTTCAAGACACTCCAGAAGCTCTCCAGTGACTTGGAAAGCTGAATCTTTTCGCACTTATAGTATCAACCAATGGATAAAATCTAGCAGAGCCAGAAATTTTAGTTCTACCCCAGGAGTGCGGTCAAAATGGGGGGCGGGGGGCGGAATGAAAACTTTTTTGAAAGCCTGCAGGAGCCCCATTGGTGACTCAGGAAACACATTTTTTGGAACAATTGGAAAAAATCTGATGTGGCAGCACACAACTGTCGCTGCAGACTCAAATTCATTTTTTTATTTTCTCAATAATTCATTAAATTGAGTTTAATTGCACAAAATAACACTAAATTTGCAATTTTAATTCAATTTCTGTTTTTATTTGGTAATTGGGTATTTTTCCAAAGGCGGCATAACAAAAATGCGAAAAATCTCAAATATCTCGAGAACGGTTAGTCCTAGAGTGATAGAGTTGTTCTTATTCTTTTCCTCGCTAAAAATTACGTATAAAACAAGAATTTAATGGATACATTTGAACATACGTAGTCTTTTTTTTTAGATTTTTGCGATTTTTTTTACAACCATTTTGTAGAAAAAGGCAGGTTGTTCTTTTCCGAATCGTACCGAAATCTAATCAGCACCAGAGAATCCCACAAGTGACTTATCTATCAAATTTTGTGAAATTTGGTCAATTAGTATTTCAGCTAGAGTGGATACATGAGATTTTTGCTGGCCATTTCAGAAGAAAAGGCGGGTTTTTTTTTTTCGAATCGTACCGAAAACTAATCAGCACCAGGGTCACATCCAAGGGACTTACCTACCAAATTTTATGAAATTCGACGTATTAGTTTTTGAGTTAGAGTGGATACATACATTGCACAGACAGACACACAAACAGACGTCACGCTAAAACCAGTTTTTTTTCGTATTCTAGAGGTCTCAAAACGTGTATAGATCCGTCGAAAACTCGAATTGCGATTTTTGGCATGATTCAAATACTTCCCCTATACATTTCCATGTATTACAGGGAAAGTAAAAACGTAATGGCACCAGATTTTCGATTTTCTCCCCAAGGACGGAGAAAATGACTTTTCTTTCAAGTCTTTACAGACTTTCCAGAAGCCCCCCAGGTAACTTATACGGCTGAAACATTGCATACTTATAGCAGTGACCACAGGACAAAATCTAATTAAGCAATTTTTTCAGATGAATCAGAGAGTCTTTCAATGCTAAGCATCCTGCATTATTGAACAAAATAAAATTTTTGATTTTTTTAAGTGTTAGTTTTACCGTTTTTGATAAACTTAAATACTAATTTTGAAGTAAAAATTTTCAAAATTATGTAGAACTATATTGTGGTAAGGCAACCAACTTCTGTGTATAAATAATTTAATATCAATTGCCTAACACGTTTTGTTCCTTGATATCGTTTACCTTGAATAAAACGCAGTTAAGTCGCTGATTTCATGCACCAAAGTCATTTCTTCCTTCGCAGAATAGCCATATCTTTTCTTTGGCAAAAGAATAGTCTTTTCTTGATAACGCTTAAAGTGAAAATTAGAACTCTAACCAGTGCATTCCTAGAATTCCAGAATATTGCTTCTAAATTCCAACAGGAGCAATTGGTGGATGCGCTACTGCTAAGATAGTAGGTCATTTAATTTTATATATCAACAAATCAGTCCTTCACTATGCCTGTTGTCAATAATTGCATAACGTCCTAATCTTTCTAATTCAAAAGCTGTATGGCTAAACATATCATTTCCGTTTGACTCTATGATCCTACAGTCGTGTATTTCCCTGATTAGAAGCGGGAATGGGCTGTATTATTGTAGATACGCCCTTGATCCCTTGGCTTAATTTACGTCACATATTACACTAATCCATGTGATATCTTTGATGCGTTCCTGTATTACGTCCTGCATTGCATCAAACCTGAAACATGTATACATCCTTGATATAGATCCATTAGCCAAATACCATTCGTAGATGATGAAATGGGACAGACTTGAGTATTGAAAGATTGTTCGCTATTTGCGGATCAAAATAAAGAAAATCTGATGTGGGCAGCACATGACTTTCCCTGCAAACTTATATCCACGTTCTTTCTATTTTAATTAAATTTAATTCACTTTTAATTCAATTTTTGTTCTCATTTGGTAACTGGACTTATTTTCAAAGATGGCGTAGAGAAAATAAGAAAAAACTAAAATGTCTCGAGAACGGCTAGTCCTAATGTAATGGGGTTGGTCTTATTCTTTTCATCGTTAAAAATTACGTATAAAACAGGCATTTAATGGATATATTTGAGCATACGTAGTTTTTAATTTCAGATTTTGACGATTTTTGCAGGCCATTTTGCAAAAAAAGGCTGGTTGTTTTTTTCCAAATCATACCAAAATCTAATCAGCACCAGGGTGACCTACAAGCGACTTATCTACCGAATTTTGCGAAATTTGATCCATTAGTTTTTCAGATAAAGTGGATACAGGTTTTCGCGGGCCATTTTGCAAAAAAAAGGCGGGTTCTTTTATCCCGAATAGCACCCAAAACTAATCAGCAGCAGATTCGCCCACACGTGGCTAACCTACCAAATTTTATGAAATTCGGTCAAATCGTTTTTTAGTTAGAGTGGATACAAATTATGCACAGACAGACAGACAGACACACAGACGTCACGCTGAAAATAGTTTTTTCGTATTCTAGAGGTCTCGAAACGCGTAAATCCGTCGAAAACTCGAGTTGCGATTTTCGACATGATCCAATACTTTCTCTATACATTACTATGTATTGCAGGAAAAGTAATAAACACGTGGAGGGAACATAAAGGTGAGGTGGAAAGGGGAGTTTCATGCATTTTTTTTACTATTTTTCATTTATTTTCTATTTTATTTTATTTTTACCTATTTAATTAATTATTGTGGACGAGAGAAGCGACGTTAATTCTCCATTCTTAACGAAGAAAAATCAACATTTGTATGAATTATGTAGTCCCTTTTGCTCGAAAACTACAATAGATGAAAATTTGCTCACATTCGAAAAATTGCACACAGATGTACGAAATCCCAATTTCAATAATAAAAATCTGATCACGTTCTCTTTATTTCTTCAGTAATTCACTAAATTGAGTCTAATTGCTCCAAAAATAACAGCCATGATTATTTTAAATTACACTGAATGTGCACATTTAATTAAATTTGAGTTTTCATTTGGTAACTGGACTTATTTTCACAGGTGGAATAGCGAAAATGCGAAAAAACTAAAATATCTCGAGAAAGGCTAGAACTAGAGTAATGGGGTTGCTCTTAGTCTTTTCATCGTTAAAAATTAGGTATAAAATAAGCATTTAATCGATATATTTCAGCATACGGGGTCTTTTATTTTCAGATTTAACGATTTTTGCAGGCCATTTCGTAAAACGAAAAGCAAGTTCTTTTTTTGATGGATCGTACCAAAATCTACTCAGCACCATATTAATCTACAAGTGACTTATTTATCAAATTTTGTGAAATTTGGTCTATTAGTTCTTCAGCTACAGTGGACACAGACAATTTTTGCGGGCCATTTTGCAAAAATGGCAGTTTTTTTTTTATCTCGAATCGTACTAAAATCTAATCAGCTCCAGGATCACCCACAAGGGACTTACCTACCAAATTTTATGAAATTTGATCTATTAGTTTTTGAGTTAGAGTGGATACATACATTGCACAGATAGACACACAGACAGACATCGCGCTAAAACCAGTTTTTTTCGTATTCTAGAGGTCTCAAAACGTGTATAGATCCGTCGAAAACTCGAATTGTGATTCTCGGCATGATTCTAATACTTCCCCTATACATTACCATGTATTGCAGGGAAAGTAAAAACGTAATGTGGCCGGATTTTCGATTTTCTCCCCAGGAACGGAGAAAACGACTTTTCTTTCAAGTCTTTACAAACTTTTAGTTTAGTTAATTAGTTTAGTTTTTCAATTAGAGTGGATACAAAATCTAGACAGACAGACAGACACACACAGATGTCATGCTAAAAATAGTTTTTGATATTCTAGAGGTTCCAAAACGTGTAGATAAGTCGAAATCTTGAGTTGCCATTTTCAGAACGATTCCAGTATACTTCTCTACACATTACCATGTATTGAAGGGAAAGTACTACTTCCCTTATACATTACTATGTATTGCAGGGAAAGTAAAAACGAACTGTAACAGGGTGAAACGCCCATTTTTAAACAGAGTTTGCTCTCTTCGTACATAACAAGTAAACAACTATTAAATAGCTAATGAAAGGCGTTTGCAAGTTCGTGCATTATGATGTAAACGTGCTCTTGTATATTAAATACGTTTGTACGATTTAAATGTGTTACTTTGATTTAATTGTTTTTCTGTATTCTAATTTGTTTAATTTAATATTCGAATTCTAAAAACGTATATGCTCTTTTGTAATAGGATTCTCAAATATTGAAATTCATTTTTTATGCTTCTGTATTTATAATTATCTGTTTAAGTCTTAATTTGAAATCTTTCACAGCTCGCATACTTCATATGCGATAGTCTACACAAAGCTGGCCTTTTTTGCTAGTTTTCATTTTACAAAAAACTGCAAGTTGCTTTGTGCTTATACCCCTTTATGCCCTGATCATTCTCTACCGTTTTATATCAGAGGAAATTGGGAATTATTTTCGTTATTCATACTTACAGAATTCACTTAAAGGATAGGCTTGTTCTGCGAGTATGAACTTAACCTAGTGCAACATTGCATCCTGATTGGATACATAACGCTGCAGATTATTGCAGCCTAGGCTCACTCTTTATATGATTTAATATTGAATCCATGTAGGAGTGAATTTGTCAGGCTTCATAGAGGATCAAAATCACAAGAATCCGCCCCCCAAAATAAGGAAGACACTCCCATTGTAGTAACAATATCCATGGACCGGTTTCCGCTTATTATTCTCTCATCAACATGGAATAACCGTTAACTGCAATGACAGCAAGAAAACTTGCTATCAAATAGCAAGTTTTTTTGTTGTCATTGTAGTTAACTGTTATTCTATGCTGATGAGCGCCAAACCGGGCCAGGGATACTGTTATCTACAATGTGTCTTCTATAGAGGATTATAAAACTATGGCACATGGCAAGTGTTCTTGCAACCATTGTGGCATTGGCTATTCCTTGCTAAGGAGCGCATGAAATCCCCGAATCTGGTCCATGATTCATATTATCTGCAATGTCAGCGTTTTCCGGTCGTTCTTTATTAAAAACTTATTTGAACTAGAGACATATTTGCAATAAATTGATAAAACATGAATTAATAAATCATGAATTAATAAAACCTAAATTAAATAGACTGCATTTTACAGTTTGAGATGGATGTTGTTTTGGTGCTGCTGTATGTTCATTTTGCGTATAAATGAAAGACCGCCCAGCATAGCATAGCAGCGTAGCTAGTGGAAGTCTTAAGGGTCGTATTAACCATTAGCTAATGAAATACGATGTCCCTTGGCTAGATCACGACCACGCTTGAGAAATTATCAGTGCGGTTTGTTTGTTACTTGTTCGACCCAGACCGTCCGACCTACCAAAGGGTGTTGTTGTTGAGACCCTGACCGTCCAACCTACCAGAAAGGTGTAAGTTAAGAGTTTGGACGGTCGAGAAGTGCCACCCAATTTAGACCGGAACCCAGTCGGGGAGGCATCCACAGGGACCATACCCTCCTTCCCCTACCATCAACCTCTCGGAAGGACTTACGGACCCACATGTTTAACGTGATCGTACTCCGCATGAACACGGCGGCAGTTGTGGCAGCGTTCAAATCCAGCACGCAAACCACCGGACTACAGCGCCCGAAATGTGCCAACAGCACGCAGTGTTCCCAGGTGGTCACCCACCCAAGTACTAACCGCGCCCGATGCTGCTTGACTTCGATGATCTAACGAGAACAGATGTTTTCAGCACGGTACGGCCGTTGGCTCTACCAAAAGGTGTAAAGTATTTGTTTGGACAGCCGGGAGAGTGCCACCCAATTTAGATCGGAACCCAGTGGAGGCGGCATTCACAGAGACTGTAGATACTTCCCCTACCACCAATTTCTCGGAAGCACTTACGGACCCACATATTTAACGTGCCAGCACTCCGGGTGAACATAGGAACAGTTTGGACAGAGTCCGGAATCGAATTCTAGCCGTCCGAGTGCAATCACAGTACCTTAACCACTGGGCTGTGCCATCCCTTTATCAGCGTGGATTAACCAAGAATAAAATTCATGACAACTGAATTATTCAAGAAAAAACAGAGAGGTTAAGAAGGAATCATACCCCCACCCACCCAGTTATGCCACTATTTGCTGCACACTCTGTTTTTCTGCTATATTCCAATAGATATGATACTTTCTCGTAATGCGCTCCCTATATACTGCATGAAAAATAAAACCTACGTACTAATCACAACATCGACACATTTGTGCAATAGTATCTTCATCTTTAATTCTGAAATAAAATACTTACAGTAGATACTGACAGAATTCACCCAAAGGGCGCAGTTTCTAAGCTCAATCTTTGTGAAATTGGAAATTGACCTTCACAAAAATCGCAAAATTGGTCGCTTTTCACTAGAAATCGACATGATGCAGCTGAAGATTTTACAGTGTGATCAGCGTTTCCTAAACTGATGGGTCACGAAGACTTCCTCGTGAGTGGTAAAAAATTCTTGAAATGTGAAAATTTGGGAATTATTTGAAAATAGATAATCGTGAAAAATGCTAAATTGAAAAAAAAATGAAAACAATGAAAAAAATAAACGCATAATGCCGATACTGTTCGCTGTTCTAAAAAAACATTTGGAGGTACTGTTGTAGATTATTATTTCCTTTACCAGTTTATTAAACATTGTCGCTTATCCAAATAAATTTCTATCCGGTTCTTCCGTATAAGCGAAAATCTATCTTCCATATTTAAATTACAGTCGTGCATTATACTCGATAATATTGCGCAGTATTCTATATTCCCATAATTCAAACGGCGCATAGATAAACCTACAATATCAATTCTGAATCTATGATCCTAGACCACAACTAATCTATGACTTCTCAAATCTAAAACTACAATGCTCTGCATTATTGTGACATGTCCAGCTCGTAGTATAATTTACACCACGTATTATATTCAAATTCGGGTAATTCGCTGTCATGCTTTACCATATTAAGCTACATTGAATGGAACATAAAACCACTATAGGTGAACAGTATGCGTCCATTAGTCTAATTACCTCCTCGTCCTTTTGATGTCGATCAAAAAGACATATAGAGCCAGTCAGAAGTCATTAGATGGAATTACTACTGTGCTGCCTATATAAGTATTGAAATATATGTCGCTTCTAAGCACAGATGTATTTGCAACTGACACCTAGAAACGCGGATATATTTATTATCACCTTACATAACTTTCAATGGAAGTGTGTGATATAATGATATATAAATTTGACAATATATGACTACAGGATTGCGCTCCCATTGTGCATAACAGGTTCCATGGACCACTTTTGGGCTTTGATCCTCAGCAAGGAATAGCTTATAGAAAAGCTTTCCATTAGCTACAGTTTTGCGAAGTTCTATATAAACTGCTAAATTCAGTCTAACTACTCAGCCGGCATCATATTTCTTCAATATTAGGCTTAGGTTACAACTGCGAAGTATATACTCACAGAATCCGCCTATATGAGGCTTTTTCCAAAGTAAGGATGCAGAAAACTGTATCTATTAACCCATATCGTGTTTTTACATGCTCTTTGTTACAGATTGGTCGGCTCTTGCAATGGTGACAAAAAACTTGTTTTGTGAAACAATATTGTGAACTTTTACGGGTTGGGGGTGACAAATTCAGTCACAGCTGGCATCAAATTTTCTAAAGAAGCCAAGCCAAGCCAAGACGCTTCATTTCGGGCTTCCATGGGACCGAAGGTCCCTCACGCCCACATCGAAAATAATAATGTCCACTGTGAGTGATTTTGTGATGTTGGAAAAATAGCAATATGCACTCTGCAATATATGGGTGCTTTGATGAGTCCAGTGGCGACGGATGTTCAGTTGTCGCCTGCATCTTGGAGTGGCTGTAGAGTACTGAGCTGCAGTGGCTGCAAGAGAAAAAGGAGGGCGGGGCCAAGGACTGGTGACCAATAGAAAATGCTCGCTGGAATATTTTACAAGGATTTCAATTTAAGTTAAGTGCAGTGAGAATTTATAAAGTTATGCTAACATACAAGTTTATAAGTTAGAAATAAATTATTCTAAAGAATGAGCATAGGCTACAATTTCCTTACTTTTCAAGCAATTACCGGTTATTCCATGATGGCAAGAGTAAAAATCTGATGTGGGCAACACCTGACTTTCCTTATATAATGTAATGAATTTACTACTTTTACAGTAAAAAAATAGGTTTTTCTTATAGTAGATACTAATATTCTTTCCAAGATATTGAATTTTCGATAATTAGTGGTCATTTTCATTGATTTAGCGTCATTTTTATCCATTTGGCGAGATTTTCGTTAATTTGGCAACATTTCAAAAAGTCGCCAAGTTGGCCACATTCCGCCAATTTTGTCGCCAAAATCTCGCCAAGCGTTATGGACGAAGAAATAAGTTATTCTTACAGCAGATAAATGATTATTGGCGTTCAAATACAAAAGTATTACTCAAAGTATCTTTTTTTCATGAATGGAACGAGCTAGATCCACGAGAATGATGTCACCCAATTTATCGTATGATATTACATATGAAAAGTGAACATGTTTCTCAATAGGATTTTTTTCTATTTTATATGACTTTTTGATATATTTTTTGAAAAATGTGCAATATCTCAAGAACGGTTCATGTTAACGTTCTAAAATTTATGTCAATCGTTTTCTAATGAAAAATTACATAAGAAATGTCTATTTGCGTAACTTCATTAGTGGTTTTGATTTTTTGACGATTTTTTCAAAATTTCATTCGAAAATTTAGGGGGGTTCTGAACATTCCATTGCGTATAAAAGCAATAGGCTTCCAGTGCTTATGGATTGTGATTTTTGTACCAAATTTGGTTCGAATCGGTCCATTCGTTCGTCAGTTATCGTCTCCACAGACCCACTGACACACACACACAGACATCACTTCAAAAATGTTTGATTCGTGATCAGGGACGCTTGAAACGTGCTCTCACGTCGAAAACTCGAATTCGAATTTTCGACCCCGTCACAATACTTTCCTTATACATTATGTATATAAGGAAAGTAAAAAGCTCAAAATACATCCGAGGCAGTTTTTGACCATAAGCAAAGTAGGCAAATACTAGAAATGTGGGAAGCTCTAGGAGCCTGTCCTCCGTGATTAATGTACTTTTCTTACGATGAAGTTTGATGGAGTTAATGGATAAAATTTGATGGAATTAAACCGGCCCTGAATAGATCCATAGGTGCTCTTATATGCAATGAGAGCTCACATACCAACTTTGAGAACATTTGCTGTTTTTCAGGAGTGACTCTATTCTATACTATAGTATTTGCCACCGTCTAGAAATCTATCGTCCTACGCAAAGACGCACTGAGCTGTGAAATTCGCTACTATGCGGATGGCTTATTAGGTTCCTGGATATCCAAGGCGTGACACAATCTTGGGTAACCAAGAGGAGAGCAACTGAATTCCCCAGATGGTCCGATGCGTACCAACAAAGCTCTGCTCATCCACACAATTGCCTCAATAGAGAGGGATAAAAGAAGATTCAGATGAAAGAGGGGAGGATGCCTCACTGTCTGTGTGGTTGCTGCCCCCCCCCCCCCCCCACATCATCCGCTCACTCCTACTTCTCCAGGAGAAGTGACAAGAGCATAATGCAGTAAGGTGAAACCACCCATTCAGGAGGATAGGGCTGATTAGGCTGCAAAAGACCGGGGAGTTTCTACCACCAGTCCAGACATTTAATTCTTAAATAATTCTGATGGATATACATTCATTGAAATTAACATAGCGCGTTTAAATCAGTGCATTGAAAGGTTAGCAGTTTTTGTATTAGATCTAGGAATGAAAAGATATTTAAATATTGAAAATACCGTTATTTATGTTTCAAAGAAAGATTTTCATAAATATATCAGTGTCTGTATTAAAAGGTTTGATGTACGCGGTACATGGTTTCTCTATATAATGTGATAAGTTCTTCTGATAAATTTTTTGAACAGCATATTTTTCCCACATTCTCCATGTTCAAAATCGGTAGCACAATAGAAAAATTTGGAGATTTAGTTGGCAAAAACATTTATTTATACTCAATATTGAACGAAATGGATCCCATTTGCATTGAAGTTTAAATATTTCTCATATGAAATATGTAAAATTTGGGGATTTAGTGGGCAAAGAAATTTATTTATACTCAATATGAACAAAATAAATTCCATTTGCATTGAAGTTTAAATATTTTTCAAGTGAAATAAGAGAAATTTGGGGGATTTAGTGGGCAAAGAAATGTATTTATACTCAATGTTGAACAAAATAGATCAAATTTGCATTGAAGTTTAAATATTTCTCACATGAAATATGTAAAATTTGGGGATTTAGTTGGCAAAGAAATTTATTTATAACAATATTGAACAAAATAGATCCCATTTGCATTGAAGTTTAAATATTTTTCAAGTGAAATAAGAAAAATTTGAAGATTCAGTTGGCAAAGAACTTTATTTATACTCAATATGAACAAAATAGATCCCATTTGCATTGAAGTTTAAATATTTTTCAAGTGAAATAAGAAAAATTGGGGGATTTAGTGGGCAAATAATTGTATTTATTTATACTCAATATTGAACAAAATAGATCGAATTTGCATTGAAGTTTAAATATTTTTCACGTGAAATAAGTAAAATTTGTCAAATACTGCTCTAGACTTATATTAATATTCTTATCGTCTTGTCGTTCCTTATATTTAAGTGTATTTGTATATTTCATAGGACTTTTTTTCTTCGACATTCTAAAATGAATGCTATACATTTTCTAATAAAGCTATCTCTAAAACTATTTAACATATGACTGTCCTGATTTATTTATGATTCAAAAAATGGAGATATTTTGAATGCACTGCATTCTATTGGGATATACTTGTAGTCTATAGGGTTTCAGTATTCAGAATCCAACAATCCTATATTTCATTCGAATTGCTTAGAGAGATCAGAAGAATTATACTCATAAAGATATCCCCTGAGAAAATGCAAGATTAAAGTTCGATTAAAAAGTAGAAATTCGTTAAAAATTGCAATTCCAGTTTTCCATCCTGACACATAATATTTTCCATATATACATTATACTATACAAGGTTCCTAGTACAGTTCTTAAGCAGCCCAATATTTTTTATAAGTTCCTGAATGTTAGATATTCTAATAGTAAAGTTTCCATGCCTGATCGAATAAAAGAGATTGCAGCATACCTAGGGGAGAATTTAAAAAGTTAGGATAACGGACTCGATTACAAAGTGAGCTGAAAAAGTCTATTACATAATTGTAGTGAATCATCTAATTAGTAAGAATCTATAACAAGAATGAACGGAACGCGTATAGAGAAGACATTAAATACCTGTAGGTCATATTGTCTTCTCATTAATACCTTCATAGATTGTTTAAGATATATATAACAATGTGGCATTTGCAATACTTGTCAATAAAATACGCATTAATAGACTTTCTTAAATTCATATGTTGCTGACAGAGGGTATTTTGAACAGAACAATTGATTCGTGGCATATGAGCGCTGTTTATTTTAGCATTGTGAAATAAGATAGGCAATTCTTAATAACCATATTATGCAAGATAAATGCTTTAATTATTTTGTTATCGATTTCTACTCATTAAGTAATGCTCTGCAACTTTATAATTGACCTTTTGTCGTCTATCTCGCTTTGGTTATCCTACCCTAATAGTATTTAATATTGGACCAATATTGTAATCTTGGCATTACATTATAAATATCCCCAATGTAATTCCCATATTTAGCAAATATTGGGGTTACATTGGCTTCCACTACTGGCTAAATATTTTCATTACAATACCACGTTAATATTGTGGTACATTGTAGATATTTCCAATGAAACGCCTAATATTGGTAAAATATTGCCCCAATATTTTAGGCCAATATTGGGCTAATTTCTCCAAAATGTCCATTTTTCAATATTAGTCCAATATTGGCAGACAATATTGGATTGCTCCTAGGAAAATATTTTAAATTATCCTTTAAGGGCACTGCAATCATATTTATTCAATCGTGCATAATAATTTGACTATAGACCTAAGGTGTGCATTGATGGACCTTTCTTAACAAGTTATTGGGGGGGGGGGGAGGCTTAAGAACTTTTGAAAGTGCAAAATAATTCCAAGATCACAACAGGCCACAGGTAAAATCAAATATCGTAAATCGTTAAAAAAAAATATGCCTTTTAAGTAAAATTAAAGCAATTTAGTAGTTTTGTGTGTGACTCATATTTCTTACATATGAGCGCTGGTTAATATTTTTACGATATTCTTGCAACTTTTCTTTGAGTGACAACTTCTTCTTTTTAACTACAAGTGAAGTTATGTTGTGAAATAGCATATTACATGAAAACTTTTTAGTGTTCATTTAAGCGAGATGGAGTTTCTGCACATATCTAGCATCTCACCCGAAAAATTTATTTCGAAATATATGCTGCCAATTCAAAACGTAGATATCATATTACATTCCGGAATTGAATCCCGTTATGTTTCCCCTCCTTTCCTTTCATTGTTTTATTTCCCCTACGCAACCCAATCTGCCACTGCCACGGCCGGATGAATCACGATAATACGTTTTCACGAGCCGCATCCCATGATTACGTTGCCATTCCACGAATTGTAATACTTTACTCTGCACTTTTCCTATTCCCTCGCTCGGGTAGATCTCCTATTACAAATTCATAAGATTGTCGTACTTTTTTTGTAGAGAATTTTTACAAGCGTGTATGGTGCTTCCCCCCTCCTCACCTCTTCTTCAATGCGTTATTCAGTCCCCCCCCAGGGGGAATTTGGGGGTGAAGAAATAAATAAATAAATCTGCAGTTGCAGAAGATGGTGTGCTTCTGGGTCCATGTTTATTTACTTATTTGTAGTAGCTACTTCTATGTCATTGAGTTTCTGATTTTCCCGAAAATATTATTCAAGCCCCAGCAGTCAAGAAGTGGTGCAAGAAATGTGTTTTTCTAACAAGAAATGTGTTTTTTTTAACAAGAAAAAACTTAAAAAATGCAAATTTGTGTTGGCGCAACCGTGAAAAAATGTTCAACAAATTTATGCTCTTTGAAGGAAATAAATAGGAATAAGTAGTTGCTCTTTTTTTTTTTCTCTTTTCTCGTATTCGCTGTATACTCACCTATATCTAAGGATTATTTTTTTATTTCAGAGAAACTTTTAGAAATTTCGGTATATTTATTGATAAAATGTGATAGTATGGGTTAAACCAACAAATAAAATATACTCATTTGGTGTCAAACTGGGGAATTTTGAATTGAATCTGGGCTGCGTGGTTGACGGGTTTTTGCCTAATACTCATGAGATGATCTTTATGTGCATAGTAAATTGATTTTATTGATATCTTTAATTCTTTGAATACCTTAATGTGTGTTATAATATTTTATAAAATTCTAAATCGTGTATTTTGTGTTATGAATTTTGAGTAGTCGCCATACCTTTCCCTGGGTAATACATTGGTTTATTTCTTCGCAGATCAACCGAAATGCCAATATATTGCAAATTGCGGAAATATTTTAAATCGTTATTGAAGAAATTTTTAACATAAATAAAGAAGACAAAAAATTAATACAATTTCCATTTTTATGAAGCAGAATGTTTTAATGAAATTGCAAATGGCTTTCAAACAAAATAAAAGTAACTTGCAAGATACATGCAATTTTCTGGCCGCTTATGAACTGGAAAGTGCAGTCGTTTAAAAGTTAAGATTAAAAAAAAAAAAAAACATTGCTGAATCAGTAAAGTAATTTATAAATGGAAAATAATTGTACATTGTTCGCACGGGGCTTAACACCATAGACCGTGAATGTGGGAGAGGATGAGGTTGAAAATAAATAGTCAATTTTATATAAAACATTAATAAAAAATATAAATTGTTTCGAAATAAATAGTTTTCTACATAATAGCAATAGTTGCCTGTGAATATGTTTTCTTCCTGTTGAGAGATGGCATGCCAGAAACCATTTTGCGGATTCGGGACAATATTAAATCTTGCGGAAGAGACGGTTTAATTTACAAAGCTATTGAGTACTTACTCAAAATTGTGTGTAAAGACGTACGTAATCAGGTTGTTCATAATACCCCCCTATAGGCTGAAAAAATGCAATAGTAATCCACAGAGTTCCAGTTGGAAAACAAAATTGAATACTGAAACATTCCGTCGTAACCACCCCCATTTCAGAGGTCCTGGCTACGCATATATCTATGTGGAATATTAGACTGAATTTTAACCGAAAATGACACCTAACCGAAGTCTAACCACTATTACCGTATAAGGGATTACTGAAATTACCTTACATACTCCTCGAAACCATACCATTAAACAGCATTTGAAATGAGACACTAATTGTATTGCATTGGAGATCAGGGTTCGAAGTCGGACATTCAATATTGTGACCGGACGTGCTACCTACTTTAGGCATGTACGGAATTACTCAAATATCAGTTTATTACTTAATATTAGGCACAGTTACCTTATGCCTAACGTTTAAAAAAAGTGTACCGGTTGTGAAAATTTCAAACTGTAAGTTTTGTTCTAAATTAAGAAACTTTAAGATCTCTATTGAAAATGTACCAACTTCAGCTCCATTTACCACACCTTAAATTCGCAAGTGCCACCGCATACTAAAGATCTGTGGTCATCGCCCTCTCTCGATCCCTACCCCTCTGGAGAAATAAAAGTACCCGCAAAAAAGGCGGAATGGCCAACCACACATCATGCGCCAGTGTACTTTCGCTCTCCATAATCTTCAGGAGCGGCCGCAGAAGATTGCCAGAGACATAATTAGGGGTCTACCACCTTCTCCGTCCCTTAGAAACTGCTCCCAAGTGAATTCTTGCTCTTCTCCAGCTAACTTTAATCATACATTTCTAGTTCGAGGGAGAGGAGCGGAATTATATCGTGCGTATTATAAAGAAATAATCTATAATATATCTATTCTGAGATATATACTTTTGATACGTTGAGGATGAGAACTATCAAGAAGAGCCGTTGTTAGTCGTTTAAGTAGTGGCATGCAAAGTAGAAATGCAAATGTACCCCTTTAACTTCAATAATAATGAAATTATAAAAATAGTTTTATTAAGTAAAGTGTATCAACATATTGTTACCTATTTAATTCATAATAAATCAATACCCACATGTAATCTTACTGTCAACTGAGATATGTGTGCATGGAGAATTTTTAAGATTAACTGGACCAAATTAACTTTACAATCTAGGATTCTAACTTAATTTTAGGACTCTAAAAACATCAATGTTTGATATCGCACACTTAATCAGTACCAGGATGATAAAAATGTCGAGCACATCCAATTTTAATATCGGATTATGAAAAGAAATTGAAATAACAGTTTTTTTTTTTTTCTCCTTTCCCTACAATAATGTATACAATAATGGTGATATATAGGGAAAGTATTGGAATCGTATCGAAAATCGCAAATTAATTTTCAATGGATCTACACATTTCAAGCAATTTAGTATTTTTAGGGTGACATCTGTATTTCTCTATTTGTCACTGTGTCTGTCTGTGGTTCTGTCTGTGTAATGCATGTATCCCTTCTATCTGAAAGCTAATTGACCAGTTGGGTTACCCTGGTATTAATTAGACTTTCGTATAATTCCTGGAAAAATAGCAATGCCTTTTTCTTTTTTTGCGAAATGGCCCATAAAAATTGTATGCACTCTAGCTGAAGAACTAATTAACCAAATTTCAGAAATTTGGTCATAAGTTACTTGTAGGTTGCTCCGTTGTTGATTAGACTTTAGTGTCATTTTAAAAAATAACCTTTCTTTTTTAGTCACATTGCCCGCAGAAATTGTCAAAATCTAAAATAAAAGACTACGTATGCTCAAATGTATCAATCATTGCTTTATAGGTAATTTTTGACGTCGGAAAGAATAAGACCAGCTCCATAGCTCAAGATATTTTAATCTTTCACAATTTTGTAACTTCGTCTTTGAAAATAAGTCTAGTCGTCAAATAAAAAGAAAATTAAATTAAAACTGCAAATTTAGTGTGATTTCAAATAATTAACCTGTGCAATTAAACTCAATTTAAGAAATTGTGGAAGAAAGAAGAAGACAACGAATTTATGTCTGTAGGGAAAATCATGCGTTGCTTACATCAGATTTTTGATTAGATGACACTACTATACCCTAAAAAATATACAAGAAATGTCTTGGGCTCTTTTAATTTGTCAGATGACACACATACCTCTTTTTCATGAATCGAAGAATATAGCGTTGTCATATATATATATTATTTTATTTTAAAGCAATATTTCTTTAGCTATTCTTATGAGAGTTTTAATGTTCATTAAAGAGTTACAGCAATGCAACTTTTAATTCAGTCAGTTTATCCAGAGTTAAAATAACATAAATTCCTTTTGTCTTTTTTTCACAATTCATTAAATTGTGAAAGAAAGACATACAATACCTAACTCATTAATTAGTTATTTACTATTATCTAGAATTAAATATAAATTTCTTGATTAACGTTGACTACCATTTGATTATTCTAAATAATTAATAATTTAAAACGGCTATTCGTAATCGTTTTAGATTTAACAGGATTTTTTTTTTTAATTTTTATATTAATACAATGTATGAAAATTTTAAATATTCAGATGCTACTTTTAATTTATTGTATATACATTATTTAATAATAATTATTAGTTTAATTACTTTATTTTTGAGATTTGTATTATATTTTTATATTTGTAAGAGTGTGTGGATATAATCTCTGTCTCTCTCTCTGTGTGTGAGTATATATATATATATATATATATATATTATATACATCGTGGAGTAAAATTAGAAAGTTTGCGATTTCATTTCTTTACCGTTATATAATCACAAAAGGCCCTCTTGACAAAAAAAACAATTCTATATCTTTCTTTTCTTGCGATGTTTATATGCAAGAGTACAAAAGTCAAAAAGAGGAAAATCTTGTCCGATAAAAGTATCTTCAGAAACCATCATGGCACAAGACCAGGATAATTCAAATGAGGCACCCACACATTGACAAAATAAATAAAGACCTAGCATAACTAAAATTTGCATTCGTATCAACGAAGTTGTACTGTAAAAACTGCAATGCTGCCAACAAAAGAGAAGAAAGGGAAATGTAATGACGGCACAAAGTAAGAAAAAAAGAATATATCATTCAGATGTTCTTGAAAAAACTGTTTCATGCATAAAGGAAAAAAAGTAAAAGATGAGCAATATGAGGTTTCAAACATTGTTTTTCCTTTATTTATTTTTTGTTATTTATTTTTTTTGTTTATTTATTTTTTGTGTATGAAATACCAGGAACTACGGTTATGCACATATTTTGACTTTCATATTGTATATATAAAGTGAAGGTGTTCAGCATTCATAAATTCGAATAAATAATTCTTCAATACCTTTCTGTGTGCGATATATATATATATATATATATATATATATATATATATATATATATATATATATATATATATATTATATATATATATGTGTGTGTGTGTGTGTGTGTGGAATCAAATGATTAAGAAATGAAAAAAGAACAAAAGGAGAATGGGGATGCTTACAGGGAAGTCGAACGGCCAAGGGGGGTTACGACCCCTTGTTCCCGGTTGAAGCACACTTTTAATCCCAGGAAACGTTCCCGGAATCAGACTCGTCTGAAGCAATCAATCCTCCACATGCCGACATTGGAAAAGCAAAATCCAATCCATTGAAAACCGAACATGAAGACCCAGATCGATAAATAGGAACAATACGAATAGCAATACAACATGGATGTCTATACGACCTATACCATCCATATCAACACTGACTTTTCATTACGTGCAAATCCGTATATAACATGTTACGGTTAAGATTCGTGTTACGGTTAAGCTTCTTGCATACAGCGTGACGTAACTATAATAGCTCATAGAATTTTGCATAAAAGTTCTTATCATACTTTTTGTATGATTTTTCATAATAATGCTTTAGGAAATGTATCGGATATAGCTGTTTTGTCGCTTCACATACCAAATTACGTTCACATATAATGCGTTCAGTCTTGGTTGTATGTAATCTTTTAATTCTGTTAAGATGATTGAGTATTGAATTACGTAGTACTCCTATGCTCAAGTTGGTATTCCAGTTGATGATATAGTTTATGCTGACATCAAAGGTCGTGAAAATATGGGCATTTTTCAGTTGTAAAATTTCTTGTAATAGTTATATTTAACTAAACATTTGTATGGTATATATATATATATATATATATATATATAATAATAATAAATGACATGACCTATTTAAT
Organism: Amaurobius ferox; assembly: GCA_951213105.1. Taxonomy (NCBI): domain Eukaryota; kingdom Metazoa; phylum Arthropoda; class Arachnida; order Araneae; family Amaurobiidae; genus Amaurobius; species Amaurobius ferox. The sequence continues at coordinate 23,053,978 of OX578143.1, forward strand.
TCTAAAAAAAAATAAAGTTTATTCTTAATAGTGTTGACACGAACAATCTGCGGCATCTTGATCCGGGAATAACTTTAATATATAGGTATACAAAAAAAAAAAAAAAAAACCTTCTAGTTCAACGTAAAATTGGGAAACAATCCAAAAGAACCAAATAACAAAATTGGGCAGCAAACTACCAGGCACGACTGAAATGTTTTTATACACTCTTTCCTAATACTTTCACAAGTAATATAATTTCTTTATTTTTTTTTTCCCTTTCTCACCACCGCAATCCGAAAGGAAGACCACCTATATTTGCAATATCCGGCTCTCGGAGCTATGGTTAGGGGCTCCAGTCAATCCACCCCTTTGTCATTAGGGTACAGCTCAGAAATCGAAATGGTGGCCAGTGACTCTGGCGCGAACGGAATGACAGGGATAGAGGTGGCTCAGAAACGTATCACGGCGACACTCCCCAAAACCTTGGCGAAATAATAATAGATAGACGGATAGATAGATAAGAATAGAATGTAAATAAATAAACAAATAATCTCCATCGGTCCGATCATTAAAATATGGCAGCTGAGACGAACAGGGAGAAAAAGCGACAGAAGGAACAAAAAATCAAAAGCAGGACCCAGAAGAAAAAAGGAAAGTCAAGAAAAAGGAAAATTATACGGTCTCTAGTAGTATAGAGAAGCCCATCATTATACGGATTTTTTTTTATTTATTTTTAACATCTCCTTCTGTCTTGTTTTTGTTGTGTTTTTTTTACCCTCTCTTATACTATCTTTCTCTTTTTCTCCGGAGTCGTTGAAGAATCGGCAAATGGTCGAAAATTACCGACTGCTAGGAAGTTCAACCTCTCTATGTGCCCTTGGCTTGATTACACGCCTTGGCGAAAACCCGCCCTCCTACTGACCGCCAAGACCGCCAATGGCAACGCGTATAGAAGGGGGGGGGGGGGGGATTTTAGTCATGATACCCAGTAATAGTAATAATAATGGGTATGACTTGGAAAGTGGCAATAACGATAATAAAAAGTGGAAGTAAGAACAGGGATAAAATGATGCTAGGGATTTTCTTTTTTTCTCAAGAAAGGGACACTCTTCGTTTTTTCATTTTTGCTGGATATCTATCTGTCTCTTCTGTGCTTCAAAGAAGACTAATTACTCTCTTTGAAACTCTTTTACCCTTCCTTTTTTGCAATGATGTAATACGGTGGTCTACATTTGGCGAAGATGCGCAGTATCCAAAAGACTTAGGGATAATGTTCACTGCAATTCCCTTTTGCAAAATGGCAGCATGGATTTTTAAAAAAAATCGTCGAATTGAGCAAAAGTTAAATAAGCTATACGTCTCAGCATTGCATCGCGTAGTGGACGAGTATGCAAGTTCTCACAATGTATATTTTATAAGTTTATTCTTGTATTCATTTTGTCTTAAGTATTTTAAATATTACTAAAAAATAAATGGATATTTATCATAATTTGATTACATTGAAAAAATATTTTTTAATCAATGGAACATTTCTTGAGTCTAGACATTATAGTTATATTGAACACTGGAAAGGTATTTACTTATAAATTATCTTGATTAAGTGTAATATAATCATTATACAGTGATATAGTGTCTTTTGACAAATCTTTAATGTCAATAGTATTAAATAAATGTTTAAATAAAAAATTCTAAATCCAAAAATATGTTGAAGTTTAATGATTAATTAAATAATTCAGAACTAATATTCAGTATGAAATAACCTGATGCATTATTTCGAAGACTGTATATTTATGTTATTTAAATTAATAAATATTTACTTGCTGCATAGTGTTATACGTATTATATCCACAAGTTAATGATTTAAATGTAAGTGGGGTTTTATGAAATGTGAGATTCGAAATGAAAGCAATTGATCCAAACAAGTTAATTTTCTATAGATATACCTATTTGTATAAAAAATTAAATTAAAACCATTATTCATTACAAGCGTCATCAATTTCAGTTTACTATAATGCTATTCATCATACTTCAACAACCAGGTGTATAAGAATTTGGTAGTCGGCGTTATGTCAAGAATAAAATGTCCTTCTAATAGTTCACAACAGGCAGTTTAGCTAGGATACGACCAACTTCTCGGGCAAGATGGTAAGCTTAGTCGCATGATATTTTTATTTATACAGGATGATTTTCATATCTTTATAAATGTTTTTAGTTGCTGCAAGGGTTCACTTTGTACTAATATGATGCTACTGCAAGACTTAAATTATGTTTAAATAACTTAACGGTGATTTATTGTGTATGACATAGAAACGTTCTTTGAATTTGTGCTTATCTGAAGCATTTAGTTGAATTTCTTGATTATTTCTTATATTCTATTAATATGACACGAATTAGTAATACTTAAGATTTGTTGTTCATTTTGTCTAAAAATTTTTATTTGTTCATCCATTGTCGTCCACATTTGATTAACATTATAAGGATACCTAGGCTTCGTTAATTTAAGCAACTCCTATCTGCTATTAAAGAACTGCAACAACATTTTGTCATAACTTATGTAGATAAAGCTTCTAATAATTATGCCATCATTTGTAAAAAATATTATGTTTCTCTGTTACAGAATTACTTAAAAAGTAATCACATTTTTAAACTCATTAATAATCAGTCTATCAAAATCAAAACTAAAATGCTAAAATTATATACACAATTAAATATTAATTGTAAGTTTTTTAAATTTCCTTATGTTACTTTGGTTCCTAAATTCCATAAATCACCTCTCAGTTTTAGAACAGTCACTTGTGGACATAATACCTTTACCACTACAGCTAGTAAGTATTTGCTTAACTGTTTAAATAGAATTAATGAATCTCTTAAATTTGGGAATTCAGGATATTTCATTTTAAACAATAGTTTTGATTTAGTAAATCACCTTAGCAAGCGTCCACACATTCTTGGTTTCCATACCTTTGATTTTAAAGACCTATTTAATAAGATTGTCATTAAAGATTTATATAAAGTTATTATCTCTCTTTATCATGACTATCTATCTTCCAATAATGTTGCATTTAATGTCAAAAACTTTCCTATGCTCTTGCACTTTGTGTTATACAACAGTTATATTATCCAAGGTGATAACATTTATTTACAAACATCTGGTGCACCACAAGGTGGCTGTAGTATGGTTTACTCGCTAACTTATATCTTTATTATTATGAATCTCATTTTAACTCTAATTCATATATTATATATAGATATGTTGACGACTTAATGTGTATTATTATTGATGATTCCTATCCATATAATATTGATTTTTACCCATCTAACCTAGAATTAATTCCTAATGAGCCTAGCGTTAGTAAAACTGTAAACTTTTTAGACCTAAATATAGATACCCTCAACAATCATGTAATCACCAATCTATATGATAAAAAAGATTCTTACAGCTTCACTATCATAAAGCTGCTATCATATCAATCTTGTAATTCTATTCAATTGTTTAAAAACATCATTTTAAACCAGCTATTTCGAATACATCGACTTTTTGATCCTCGGTTTCACTTTCTCCACATCAATAATCTTAAACGCATTTGTCAAAATTACCAATATCCGGAAGTATTTGTAAATAATATTATTAATAATTTCAAATATACCACGTAATAATTTTACACATGCATTATTTATCTTTGATTGGATAACTCAATTTTGAGAATTCACCGATTCTTATCACCTAACTTACCACTTGGCCTGAGTCTAATACTGTTTGCTATTTTCGAATGACTATTTTCCACTTGTCCTGAGTTCTATACTGATTACTATTTTTGAAAGTCTCCATACATTTTATGTATCGTTCAAATGTATTCATTCCGGTGCCCACTCGCATTGATGAAATGAGGTGAAATGCTCAGTCGCTTCTTCCACTTACACGTGGTAACAATGCTTGTGAGTTCATATTTCTGTTCGAGGAGGTATTAATTTTCTGATTTGTAATTCAATTGACTTATTTTTCTCCTTCCACTAGCCAGTAGACAGTTCCAATGGTGTCTATAGTTAAATACTATCGCCATTGTCAGAAACTGGCTATTCTATCGGTTTTAATTCGAATTGTATGGCTGTCCTGATGAGAATGCAATTTCGAACTAACCGCCATTTTTTGTGTTGTTTCAATTGATTGTTCTCTATGTCTTAATCTTTTATCTTGAGCTAATTATTATTGCCTTTTCTCATTTTTGCCGTGTTTTCTTTTTTATTTTTATTTATATTTTTATTTATATTTATATACTTTTAATTGTGAATTTTGTATCCTTATATTCTTTTCATCCCCCTTTTCCTTTGTAGTGATATGTTACCTTCTATCTTTATCCTTAGTCTTGGTCTATAGTTACTCATTTGTAACAGATATGCTAGAGATAGGTTTTTTTGTACATACAGTAGTTTATGCATAATTTACGATTAAAATCTTTCATTTTATATATATATATATAATAAGTGTGTCATTCGTGTTTAAGAGAATATTTAGTCAACACATACGACAATGCTTGCAATACACATTTCCAAGACACTAAGATGGCATGCGTGATTGGCGTTGGAACAAAATTAAATCAAGAGAACTATGCTTCTCATAAAAGTGGGCTGTATTTAATGAATTACTATACAATAACAAATTAATACATACGTCCGTTGAGGACTTTTCAAATTACAATTGAGGGTCACTCTCGGAGAAAACCATACGAACACACTTCCGTTGCCACATGGAACTAGAGAAACATAGAAGCTGGCAACAATGCAGGTGATGATCAACACATGGACATTATAATTAGCAGAATAAGAACTTTGGCGTGTAAACCACAACATGGCGCCCGGTGTTGAAATATAAATTCCAATAAAAACATAAATATATAAAGTATATAAAGTGTTAACTATGAATCACAAAATATTTTTTTTCCAATGGCCAGGCATTGGCTCTTTCATGTTCGCCTATACATCGGCCAGAACAGTGAACCTCTTAGCCGCCAAAGACGTTATCCCAGCGCACCAGTGGAGGTGGGAACACGTTGCGCCCAACAACACAAACATCCATGTCTAACGTGGGACTCGAACCCACAACGTGGCGGCCGATCAATCGCTGGAAACGCTCCCCTTGACTGTTCGGCCACCACGTCGACTGAAATGAGCCAACAGTACGCGGTGTTCCCAGGTGGTCACCCACCCAAGGACTAACCGCGCCCGATGCTGCTTAACTTCGGTGATCTAACGAGAACCGGTGTTTTCAGCACGGTAGAGCCGTTGACTCGAATCACAAAATATAAAAATAGTATCTAATATTCAAACCTAGACATTCAAGGAACGGTTTTGCAAAAATCATAAAATATAATACAAGCATAATAAATAAGCATGTTTTACATTTCACCAATAGGTAATATACAAATTTTAGCAATTAATCTCTTGATTTAATTTTGTTTCAACAGTAATCACGTCAGAACAAGTCCCAATTCATAATATTAAAGTACAAAAAAGAATACTAAAACACACATAATAAAATAATATAATGGTTTGTGGTCATACAGCGTCATTGTCAGAATGCAACACTTTGACTCACTTTATTCTGACAAATCATTTGCGCATCTTGCTTTCAACAACCATTCTCGTCTCAAATGATTGAAAATGGTCGGAAAGCCACTGATCTGCGACAAAATCTAAACAGTGCCTGAAATAGAGACATGCGCACTGATTTCTTCACAGCGCACCCCTTCCCTACCGCCGAACATTTGTCAGCGACCTTGTCTATAATCATCAAGCAACGACACTTACAGACGACATTCAGGTTGTGGGCCTCGCTACAGACTGGTTTCCGTCGGTGATACTCAGACAGAATCGAAACCTGCCGCTGTTTCCTCCAGTGCGTGACAGACGGCGAAGCAAGGCAGACCTGGCAATTTACAGCATGTAGTAACGTATTTTCATGGTGTCTTTATTCACCATGCGGGAATTGAAACTTTTGGGCTATTATGCAGTTGAAGATGTCGTGTTGTGGGTTAATATTCTTAGACATCAGCGGGTTGCATCAACAATTGTAGTGGAAAGAGCCATTTTAAGGGTTTTGGAGACACGGTTTCCTGCATTTATATTTTATTTTAAAATCGCTGCCAAAAATCACTGTGATATTATAATTTTATAGGGAACCGAGGTTGGGCGTAGTGCTCCGAAATTACCATTTTCGGATAGAAGTCTATAAGGCATGTAGACACAAATAAAATTCAATATTTCTCCATACAGCTGAAGGAAGTATTCACTTTTATAGGAACATGTCTCAATGTTACAGTTTAAGACGGCGACGCAAGGCAGACCTAGCAATTTGCAGCATGTAGTAACGTATTTTCATGGTGTCTTTATTCACCATGCGGGAATTGAAACTTTTGGGCTATTATGCAGTTGACGATGTCGTGTTGTGGGTTAATATTCTTAGACATCAGCGGGTTGCATTAACAATTGTAGTGGAAAGAGCCATTTTAAGGGTTTTGGAGACACGGTTTCCTGCATTTATATTTCATTTTAAAATCGCTGGCAAAAATCACTGCGATGTTATAATTTTATAAAGGACCGAGGTTGGGCGTAGTGCTCCGAAATTACCATTTTCGGATAGAAGCCTTCAGGACGTGTAGACACAAATAAAATTCAATATTTCTCCATACAGCTGAAGGAAGTATTCACTTTTATAGAAACATGTCTCAATGTTACAGTTTAGTTTCAAACACAACAAAATATTTTTTTTTTAATTATTTTTAAAATGGTTGATAATTATATTTGTAAACATATTGCTTACGATCTGCATGTTGTCCGTATAATTCTAAATTTGTGAGTTTGGAAAAATTATATTCAGTATGCCTTTAGTCAATTTATAAATTATGTCTAGCTCCTTAGAGTTCGAAAATTTTTCCTCAGTTGGGTTAATTCCTTTTTTTCATTTATATTTACTTAACATCACTGCTTCGAATACAATATTTGTCTACAAAAACATACTCACTGAAAAAAAATAGAAATACGTATGATTCAAACCAATTATCTAAGTATTAATTAGACTTTATTTAGGTAATTGGTAAAGCAAAATATCATTTAGATCATATAGTGTTAATGCATTATTTAAAATTATGTAAATGCTTGTAATGCAAGATTTTTCTTTCTTATTACTAGTTAGTAGTAAAATTAAGGTAGCAAATTTATTTTGTTTTTTCAAGTATGAGTTTAAACTTTTTAACCCACAACTTGCTACAACCATACAGCCCTAAATGTAAAGCAAAACGCAAGTTTTTAAAGCAAAATGATTAAGCGTACTAATGGATATTTGATTGTTTGCTCTATTATTGATCATCAGCATCATTTTTCATAACTTTTCGTTTTTACCGCTCTCTGTAAAGAATATTTAGCAGTTGCATAATCAGTGATTTATTGGGTCATAATTCCTCATTGGCTGAACAGTTAAATAGGCTGTCCATTAGCTCTATGGGGGCTAAATAGGCTAGTCCAAATGTAATCTACCAATGAAACTCCCATTGAATCGTAACCCCTCGTTTGAGATCGTGGCAAGTGCATATTCTTTTTGTCAAGGTCTAACCACGTGCTAGGAAAAAATTCGCTGCATCATTGTGGCGCAATCTAGTGAGACAAAGAAGAACTAAAATTGTAAATAACAACACATATACTATGTGATAATAATAAGTTGTAGTTAAAAGGCCTTGGAATTAATAACACTGAAGAATATCCAATAAAACCGCGTTTCCGATAAAATATTTGAGTATTTTTTATCATATTTTTCTCATTTTTATCGGCAATTTTGATTTATTTATTCGTTACTGTTTTAAGTTATTTTTTGTATTTACATTTTTAATTTTTACAATATAATGGATACCTACAATGAGAGCGAGGAAACGTGATATGTACACATATTAAAGATGCAACCGTCTGCGTGGTAAAACTGAATTAGTCAATCCCCACAAAAGTTCGTAAAATTGTGGCACATAGCAAGTTTTTATTTTCCTTATTTTTATTTATTTATTTATTTATTTATTATTATTTTTTGTCGCCATTGCAGATGCCAGCTATTTGCTGCTGACGAACGCATAAGCACGAAACCGGTCCGTGGATAGAGTTGTCTGCAATGGAAGAGCGATTATAGCAACTGGACGCATTTTTGCTTACTTCCACATTACTAGAAACATAATACAAAATACAAATTCGAATTTTAACATAAAATCCATTACAGCATACGAAACATGTTTTTGTTTAAAAGATATACTCTCATAAATCGAAAGAAATATGATTCTTCTTAATTTTCCATTCCTGCTTTACTTCCCCTAAACTCTATTATTTTCCCCTTTTTTTGCAATAAAAGTTCTGCCGCTCTTTAAACAAATCCTTACCCTTTTTACCAAAATGGGGTAAAAACACAACCCGTAAACAAAATTATCCCCTGACAAAACTCCAGGTGTAATACACAGAAAACATTTAAAAACTAAGCAAAAATTGCTTTTTATTTTAAGATGTAAGTTATGTTTAAAGGACGCTAGTTATAAATCAAATTATGGTAACAGCATATGCTGTTAAAAATATTGTTTTAAAAATATGTTATTTTCTTTTCTCCGAGCAAGCTCTTTACCTTCCATAAAACAGGATAACTTAATCTTTCGTAAGTTTTGTATCAACTACTTGAGAAGAAAAATTCCGAAGAAAGTTTAATGTAATGAGATTGAAGAAGGATATATACAGTAGAATAATGTAATAGCGATATTCTTCTTTCAAGGGCTGTTTTACTGCTTTTACTTCAGACCGCTATACTTAATATGCAGTATAAAAACACTCACAATGTTTTTTCTTCTTTTTTGAATCTGGCTTCAAACAACATAACAAACCGCTGGAAACTTCTATATTACACTCTTTAAGTTGTTTTAATATTTATACCACTCTGACTTTAACTGAATTTTAAATTTAAGTTTTTCGGATATAAAATAATTTTTTATTAAATTGCTCTAAACCGTATGAAGCGTCATGGCGCAAAGGAGTTTCTTTTTATATTAACCATGAAGTAGAACTGTAATGAAATCTTGATTTGATTTCAGAGCTTATTCCAAAAAACGCTTTTATAAAATATATACTTTTAATAGTCTAGTTCCACGTACTGCCTGATATCTCATTTATTTAACTTCTCTTGTTAATATGAAAATAATACTAAGGTTATGAATCCAATTCAATTCATATATATTTTATTTTTATGTAAAATGAAAATTGACTTTAAATATATAGTTAGATTTATCTAAAATGGAAATATACTAAACATTGAATTACGCATTAACAAAGCATTATAATATAGAATATAGTTTTACAAAAATTACTTTTTTCATCCAATAAAATACACTGCAAAACACATGCAGCATGCAATCTTTTTAGATGAAGAACGTCCATGGACGCTAATGTCTGCAAAGGGGGGTCGAACTGTTTGGGATAGGGTATGTCAAATACCTGTCTTTTTGAGAGATCCTTCATCTGGGATTGACGTTGTCCCACCCAAAAGCAAAAGGTTAAGCTGTTTCTTGATTCTGAAAGATTTGCGTTATGGGAAAATTTCATAGTTGGTTAGGGATAATCTCTACTCCTTGCCCATATTCTAGACAAAAGTGCCCAATTCCTTTTTTTTTTTTATATAAAATTATGAAACATAATACAATGTGCAAATGTTTTAATCTTCATAATTATGGCTCATTGCAGCTATCAAGCATGTTTCACTTTAAATTGAAAAAAAACCTTCCAACTCAAAGCAAGACCGTAGCCAGAGACGAAATTCAAGTGGGGCTGAAATCAAATTCATGTCGGCTCAACAGTCTTGAAGAAGGGGCTCAACCAAAACGCAGTTAATCATTAGATTTATTAACCATAATAGTTACTATTATACATTTTAATCCATATAAATTATTAACACATAATTGCATATTTATATTTGTAAGCTAAGAGTTGATTAGGAAAATCCATATAGTTACTATACATCAATATTATAATATATAATAATTACAATGGATTATATTATAAGCATTAACCAGTAGCAAATCTGTTAATTAATCTTAAAACAATCTGGAAGTTAATACACCTTAACGCTTAATATTAACTCTTAACTACATATCAGTTAATTTTGACACAATAATGTAAATGTGAACCTTGCAATAACACAAAAGTATCCAAATACTTTTGTCTTAATTTTTGAAATTTTTAAATGTTTTTAAATTAAATATGTAAATAAATTGATCATCAGTATAACCATAAACTCAGCTGAATTAAAAAAAAATTTAAAACAAAGTAATTTATAAAAAAAAAAAATCTCATAAGTAATATTTTTATATGCAAAATTTGGATGACATGTTGGTTGAAATTTCTTATTACTATTAAAACTTTAATATTTTTATCAGGGGGGCTGAGTATACCTCTTGGGAGGGCTTAGCGTCATCTGGCCTCTACCTGGCTACGGCCCTGCTCGAAAGAAATATGATACTTCTTTATTTATTGGACACTTATTCTTGAATAAACCCTATTATAATTTTTACTCTTAAAAGTTGCTTCAATTTTTAAACGAATCCCTACTTTCTTTCTAAAATGAAGAAAACACAGCAAACAAATTTTTAGTATCCCAGGTGTAATAAGCAGTAAACATTTGAAACTGAAAGCAAATTTGTTACATTATTTTATGAAGTTTGTTATGCCCAGGAAACGTAACTATAAATCAAATTATGGTAACAATGCGCTAGAGTAAAAATATTGTTTTAAAAATATGGTATTTTATTTTCAAGCTTTTTATTTACCTTAGATAAAAACAGGATAACTTAATCTCGCTTAAGTTTTGTATCAACTACTTCAGTGAAAATATTCAAAAGAAAGTTTAATGTAATGAGATTGCATGAGGAATATCGTAGAAACTCTAAAAGATTAAACACAGTAACGATTCTTTTGCAAATAAAATATGTTTTAGTGCTTTAACTTGAGAACTTAACAATTTGTTTATGCAATCCGGGACGTTAAAACAGTCTAATATATTAAAACGCTTTAGAATCTGGCTCTAAACAGCGTAATTCATACGTAACTTTGATATTACTAACTTTAAACTTCTTATATTTATATCGCTAATACAATACCTACCGCTTTAAAAAATTTGGTTTCCAATATTTAAAATATTTTTATTTAAATGCTTTTAAATACATAATGTGTTGTAATTTAATAAAATCTTTGTGAATTATAACATTGGACTGTAAGCACCGTAATTTAAAATCGATTTTACAGTTTATTTTGAATATATTTTTAAAGAAACTCCTATTTTAACAACCTTGTTTTATGGTATTTTATGTAATTCAAACGATTAATTTGCTACTGGAAAATGTAACTTGAGAAGTTTGATATAACTTAATACTATTTTACTAAACAAACATTAATTTTATTATTTCCCGACAATTACACTGTAAAGTGACAATATTGTGATATGGGAAAGGGGGTTCAAAATTTCCTTTTGGAATTTAGTGGATTTATGCATTTGGATCATCCCTAAATACGAATTAATTATTTTATTTTAATTATTGTATTTTAATCAGGTATGTAGGCAGGGTAACCGTGGGACAATTGGAGAGAATAGAATAAATATTTGCTCGATTATGTCAAACCATAAGCATCAGAGGCTTATTGATGTTTGATAAGTTCGGAACAAGGGACATAGTCAGATCAGGTTAAAAAAGAGCGAAAAATTTCTAAAAAAAGTTATTATACTTAAAAGTATATATCAATGGTTATGTTAAAAATTACAATAATTAATAATACTGACAACAAGATGCTCTGTAAGTAATTTTGGCTTTACTTTGACTTTACTAAAGAAAAATCTCTCCCGAAAAAATAAATATAAAAACAAGCAATTTAAATAATATCGCATATGTTTATCTTACGCGGTAACAACAAAATAGCTATTGATTTTCAGCGAGATCTATGTACAAGAAAACTTATAATTGTATTATTGTTTCAATCAACATCTAGATTAATTGATCAGTATTGAAGGCCATATGCTGGACATATCGTATCTGTGTTACTGTTTCCCACATTGTCGAAGTTTATGTGCTGGACACATTGCGTTTTAATTTTTATTGCACGCAATATATATAAATCAATTATTCAGTAGGAAAGGTGCTGGATACATAAAAAATTGTGTTTTAGAAACAGTAACAGCTTATACAGTAATTTTATATAGTATTCTCATATAGTAACATTTTATTCACTCCTTTAGCCAATCCTTAGGTATAAAAAGAGAAAAATGCAACCCGTGAGCAAAATTAATCCCTAACATTTCCCTGGATGTTAACATAACTAAGGGAAAGAAATTCCTTTTATATTACGAAGTTTATGTTATGTGACGGAGCGCTATCAAATAATAATAATACTATTAAATATAGTTTTGAAAACATATTATTTTATTTTACTCGGACTTACTCTTTACCTGCGATAAAAAAAGGATAAATTAATTTCGCTTAAGTTTTTCATAAGTGAACGTTTTTTTTTTCCACTTCAGTTCTTAAGTGGAAAAATCCCCAAGAAAATTTAATATAATGAGATTGCAAAAGGAATAAGGATAGAAACAGCAAAAGAGTATAAACACGGCAAAGATAGTTTTGAATTTAAGAATTACTTTAGTGTTTTTCCTTTCATTTTGAAGGCAATACTTAATTTGTTTATACATTCTGCTGCATAGAAATTGTTCGTCTTTTAAAATTCTTTCGGAATATGGATCTAAAGAACATACTCTTAAACTCTGAGGCTATATTTTAAAAGTTGTTTTAATATTTATATGACTGTGATTTTAACGGGATTTTAAAGCTTATTTTACAGGAATTAAAATCTTCTAAATCCACTGGAATTCAAATATGTCACGCGTCAGAATAACATTCTAAACGTAGGACTGTAAAATTTTGAATATATGTTTTATTTTGAATTAAAAAGTGAGCATTAAATTTTTTTTTTCTGTAACATCATAGTTTCGCTTCTTGCATTCAGATGTTATTTCCTAATTCACAACTTTATTTTATTAATATTAAAAATATATATACTTTTTCAAATGGATTTTTTATTATATAATAATATTACTATTATGAATAAGAGCTAAAAATTACTTTAATTATTGCCATTTAACTAATATAATATAAGGTTGGTAAATATATAATTAGATATTAAAAATTTATGAAAAATTGAAATACGTTTTCTCATTTCATGAAATAACATTTAGACCTTTTCAAAAATTACTTATCGTTTAATAAAATAATTAGATTACATTATGAGATATTACTAACTGTTTACATAACATATTTTAATTATGAAAATAACAAATTATATATTAAATTTAACTACGAATTAATACTCGCACTGTGTTATTGATTTTGAGAAAGTTTATAGTTACTTTCTAAATACTTTTATTGTAATAAAATATTTCAAAAAAAATTTTAATGACACAATATGAACTTCTATTCATCAATTATATAATTCTCTGATTCATCAATTATATAATTCATGAATTATATAATTCTCTCTAATTTTATGAGAACTGAAATAATTATCATCGGTGATGATTTCAACAATTCGAATAAATAATTTTAATATTTTACCAAACTCATGAAATTAATTTTAAAATTTCGCGTTAAACTATCAAATGATTTTAAACTTGCCAGAAATTAAACTAAACGTATATATCTAACGAAATGTAAATTCAGATGAATCTATAAAATTGATTGTCGTCGTATAAATACGTACTTGAATTTACTTGAATTTAATGTTTCTATTTCTTCTCTTCAAACCTTATCAATCATTAAACATCTTAAGTTTACTTCGCTTCCTACTTTTTTGTAAAACAAAACAGAATACCTCGTACTTTTGCAATACTACTGCCAATAGTTGACTAAGGAGGACATTCATTTAGATGCAGCACTCCTGACATTTTAAATGTTACAGATTCCCCTTCCATTATAAAACTTTAAAAGGTTAAAATATTAAAACATCGAAAATGTAACCGCTATATTTTGAAAACTAGGAACTCGATACAAAATCCAGTTATATATCCTTTAAGGGTTACAAAAGGCTACAATTTATTGCTTACTGTTTACAGCGAGCCCATTTAATTTTCGTGAGATAAGTAATACAAATTTTAAAAATGCAAAATTTACAATCTTCTATAAGTTAAAAAGACAATTCCTCAAAAACTGTAAAAGATTTGTAAAAAAATAATAATAATCTAGGAACTGGATTTTCTTAGATACATTTTTGTCGTTTACTGTTTATATTTATCTTTCATAGATTAAAAGATATTTTTACCTACAGATTAGCGCATTTCGATGTTGGAAAGCAATAAAACAGATTTGAACTTTGTTATACATTGATCGATTTGCTACTGTTATTAATTAAAATAAATTTATAAAATTTCGTGGAAATTTATTCTTCACATTTTTCTTCCTGGGGAAGAAAAATTTAATATTTTGAAAGCGTTTCCTTAACAGGGTTGCAAATTTAGCCAACTCATAGTTAAATTTAGACATTTTAGAATTCAGTACCCCCAAATTGCTAAATTTAGCAATAAAATGGTAAAGTTTAAACTTAACTATGAAGGTTAACCCTGAAATCTATCCATATTTTGCTATATTATAATCTAGTTATATTTTCCTGATTCTAGCCATATAAGGCTCATCCAAGTGTTGACAGCATTGTTCCAAAATCAAGATGACCATTAATTTCTGGTTAAGTATTCATTCATTCGTTCTATTCGTGAGAAATTTAAATTTTTCATAATAATTTTTTGAAGTTTACATATCAGAAACAAACAATATCTGGTAAACATTACAAGTTAGCTGTCTGTTTTTTATACAATTCATTTAAAAGTATTTCAATATTTATAATATAATTATTACTTAAATATTTCTGATATTTATTTTTAAAATGCATTTTTCGATAGGAAATATGGTGAAATTTTGGACTTGCTGAATCTGATGTTCCTTTATATTTTAGGCTTTTTACATTTACAGATCGAAATATTTGTACTAAATTTCATGTAACTGGCCTAATTTGTTATGGATATATATCCTGCCTACAAACGAAAAAATCTGAAGTGCAAGTCTCCACTCGACTATCTTGTACCTCCATTTTCCATAGTATTTATTTCACTTTTATATCAATTATTAACAGAAAGAAAGGAATAATATATCTTTCGGATTTAGTACCAATCTATTCATATAAATTCTTTAAAAGTTTACACTTCAGTGACGTATATTTGTATTCAGTGACGTATATTTGACGTATTTCAACATACGTATCTTTGTGTCCATACTTATTACACATACAGGCACACACAGGTAGATATGAGAGACACGAACATATTTCCAAAAGTGCTCGAAATGGGTTTAGGAGGTCTTAAGGCGTGATTTAAAATTTTGTATTTAAATATAATTCAATAATATTTGCTGAACAAGGAAACAAAAATATTTGCAAAAATGGTAATGTTCAGGGATGCTCAAATTAAACTATATAAAAATTAAATAATAGGATTTTAGATCACATTATAATAATAATCTTTTATATCCATCGTATCACGTGACAAAAGAAAAATAATGGGGGACAGTGAGAAAGCACAGCATATGGGTAGAAAACTGGGATTTTTAAAATTAATTATCAAATTATTTTCAGGGGGACCTGGTTGACACCAAATCCCATATTTGTGTCACACATAATAAAAACTCCCCTTTTCCCCTACTTTTCATTCTAATTATCTTCGGTGGTATGAGCGCAACAGATATATAATAGACGCTTGTGACAAATTTCGGGATATTTCTTGCTGTAAAAAAAAAGCTGACGGTGCGATGGTGGCGCCCTCACAGGGTGGGTTGACCGATCGCTTTCTCATGCAAATGCGCTCTGTCCCGCGAATATTAAACAGCAGAACCGAGCAGAGAGCGTATGTTCGACGGTTGGCTCGTGCATACAAATAGAACACTTAGCTACTGGCGGAGGCTGATTTTTAGATAAAAAATTATTATTAGGGGTGGGAGCATCAGGGCGCTGTTTACCAAGAAAATTCGAAATTAATCTAGGACGACTCCAGGAAAATAAAAAATGTAGAAGTCGGTTAATGTTAATTTCGAAAAGAATTTAAATTTGACCGTAATGAGCCGAGCGTTTACAAAAAGATTTAGTTTTTAAAAGTTCCCGAAGAAAATATTTTTCGAGGAGTGCGCCATGAATAATTCAGAGTTATAAGGATGGATGAAACAAAGTTTTTTTTTTTTCTTTTTTGGCAGTATTTTGTTTACTGATGCGAAGCATTTTTATGCACACCCTGTTCAAATTTAATGCTGAGTTAAACTCATTTAATCGCAGCACAAATGTGACAAAGACAAAATACCGTTACGGAGCTTACGCTTACGACCCATTGGCAGACGATTTCCATATTAAAACAGATGAAATCATGAAGATAAAGAAAAGGAGTTAAATTCATTTAATCACAGAAAGAATGTGACAAAATACCTTTATGGAACCTACGTTCGAAACCCATTGGCGGATGATTTCTATATTAAAACAGGTGAAATCATAAAAATAAAGAAAATGACTCATTTAATCGCAGCTCAAATGTGGCAAAATACCGTTACAGAACCTACGCTTCTTTTTCGACCAAGACTGCCCGACCTACCCGACGCAGAACCTACGCTTATAACCCATTGACAGATGGTTTCTATATATTGAAACAGGTGAAATCATGAAGAAAATTAGTTAAAATTTAATATTGGGAAATACTCCAAAATCGTTTGAGACATCAAATTATCAGTGCAATGGAAATTAGATCTCAAATGAAATAGAACATTCCTACGTACGTATTCAAATTTAGTTTGCCATCGAATTTATTTTGTCTCTATTCTGTGCCCTGTTATTACCCATTACTAAAATGTATTAATATATATTATATATTAAAATAATAATAAAAATAATAATTATTATAATTAATATATCATTATGCGTATCATAATCAATATAATTATTATATCATTATGCATTAATATATCATCAAAATACCATATAGCAAAATCCCGGAGGGAGGAGTGTTAGAAGTTGTAGAGGCGAAGCAATTCTTGAAAATTGCGGATTATGTATTTATTTAGAAAATTATAAGTAATATAGAGGGCTCAGAGTAAAATCTCGTTTAGGACGTGAAGTTTCGCCACTGGTTGTAAATTGTCTAGTCGAACTCTCCAGAGACTGGAGTTTTAGGTAAAAATCCCAAAATCTGTCAATATCGATTCAATAAAGACCCAAATTTAAGATAATCAGTTTTCTTACGCTGTATACCTACAAGTATACCAACGGCGCAGTAAAGGGTGGGTTATAAAAAAATGGACAACATGAGATCAGATGTATATTTTCAAATAGACATTTAATATCATGCTGTAGGCGCGTTACAGCATGATAGACATTTGAAATAGACATTCTATCTGTACAATGTATTTATTTATTCTAACTCAAAATTTATCCAACGACACTTCATGAAATATTACTTTACTTATATACATAACGCATAAGGAAAGTATTGAGAAGGGGTCGAAAATTAGAATTCGAGTTTTCGACGGGAGAGCACGTTTCAAGCAACCCTGATCACAAATCAAACATTTTTGAGGTGATGTCTGTGTCTGTGTGTGTGTGTGTGTGTGTGTGTGAATGTGTGTGTGAAAGTATGTGTGTGTGTGTGAGTGTGTGTTTGAAAGTATGTGTGTGTGTGTGTGTGTGAGTGTGTGTGTGAAAGTATGTGTGTGTGTGTGTGTCAGTGAGTCTTTGGAGACGATATCTCACGAACGAATGGAGCAATTCGAATGAAATTTGGAACAAAATCACAATCCATGAATACTGGAAGCCTATTGTTTTAAAACATAATCGAATGTTCAGAACCCCCTAAATTTTCGAGTGAATTTTTGAAAAAATCGTCAAAAATCAAAACCTTTAATAAAGTTACGCAAATTGATGTTTCTTATGTAATTTTCCCTTAGAAAACGATTGCCATAAACTTTACAACGCTAGCATGAACCGTTCTCGAGATATTGCACATTTTTCAAATAAATTTATCAAAATATTCCATAAATTAAAAAAACATATTAACTGTTGAGAATGTTGTTGAGAAACATGTTTACTTTTCATATGTAATACCATGCGATAAATTTGGTGACATCATTCTCGTGGATCTCACACATTCCATTCACGAGAAAAGATACTTTGAGTAATACTTTTGTATTTGAATGCCAATAGTCTTTTATCTGCTGCAAGAATAACTTATTTCTCCATCCATAACGCTTAGCGAGATTTTGGCGACGATTTTAGCGGAATGTCGTCAACTTGGCGACTTTTTTAAATGTTGCCAAATTAATGAAAATCTCGCCAAATGGATAAAAGTTACGCTAAATCAATGAAAAGGACGACTAATTGAAGAAAATTCAATATCTTGGAAAGAATATAAGTATCTACTATAAGAATAACATTTTTTTAACTGTAAAAGTAGTAAATTCATTGCATTGTATAAGGAAAGTCATGTGTTGCCCACATCAGATTTTTTTTAGATTAAGCCACTTATAAGTGGATTAATATCAAATGCGTTATCCGGTTGCTGATTAAATTTTATTGCGATTTTAAAAGGCTATTTTTCTCTCTTTCGATCCAGGCCGTCCGACCTACCAAAATCTATAAGGTATCTATATGGGCAGTCAGCACAGTTTCACCCAATTTAGAGTTGGACCCAGTAGAAGCGACATCCAGACCGGGACCCCTTCGCCTGCTACCAGCCTCTTAGAAGGACTTTCAGACTCACTGATTTAACGTGTCGGTACTCCACGCATAAACATGATGACAATTTGAGCAGAACCGGGAATCGAACTCGGGTTTAAAATGGCATCGGATTTAAAATAAAGTTTTAAAATGTGCCAATTCGCTAAATGCAAAAGAAGAAAGTAAATTAAGGAAAATTAATATGTCTGTAAGTAAATACATATGCTGTCGACATTATTCTTTTTTCTTTTCACAATGTAAGAAAATAAAAATGCATTTCCCCAATCGAGCATCACAGATATTTTGTCTTCTGCTTGGTTCGGTTTGCCCATGGGTGCCTCATAACGATTGCGTTCCCTGTCAATCCCAGATATGCCTGAAGGAAATTCGAAAACCATGTAATGAGTCTTGTTTGTCCCAATCGCTCACCTCCCATCTGTGGGTTCCTGTCAAACTTACATGAATCCGACCTACGTACAACAGAGACCGCTGTAACGAAATAACAGTTAGTTGGATCGAAAATATGTGTAGATATTTAGAAATATGTGTAGATGTTAAAAGCAGAGGGATTGCAACAATACTATAACCGTCTATTATTTTGTACTGCTTTTTTTTTTAGGGGACGGCGGACGTTGAAATGAGCAAAAATCGACTAAAAAAAGGTTTGTTTTTTTAATATATAACATTGTTTTACACATTTAACCTTTTGCTTACGGGTGGGACAGCGTCCATCCCAAACAAAGAACCTTCCAAAAAGACAGGTATTTGACATACAATATCCCAAACACTTCGACCCCCCTTTGCAGACATTGGCGTCCATGGAAATCGCCGGCAGATGCATTGCGCCTGCTGCAGCAGGATGGAGGCTGCCCCACCCGTAAGCAAAAGGTTAAATGCATTTTTTTCGAAACGGAATTTTCAAAGGTTTTACATTTTTAAAATACTTCATGCGTCTTAATTTTTGTTTGAGATGCATGAAATTTGGTATAAAGACACCTTTCATTCTTTTTAATGAAACTGGGTATGAATTTATAATTGAACGTTATTAAAGTAATTAAAAGAGAATAATAACCCAATTATATGATGAAAATCAAGTTTTAATGCAGAAAAATATTTTTAAAAAATTAACTTTCTAAGGGATTTCAAAATGAATACCCAAATTTGTTCATAATGTGTTTCTGAGTGATCATAATGTAAAATTAATCAAAAATGTGAACAAATGGCACGCAAGGAGCATTTTCAAATTTTCGTTTAAAAAATTTACATTTAAAAAAAATATATAAAATCATGACAAAATTGAAAAAAATTGAATTGTATTTTATATAGTAATGTTAAGAAGAATATTTATACAAATTTTCATGTTTCTAAGTCAATAAATAAATAAAAAAATTTCAACGTCCACCATCCCCTTAAATGTTGCTTATGGGAAATGCAAATAATCTATTCGATTGTTATTTATTTTTCTCCGGAAAATTACCTTGTCGTGTCTCTAAAAGATATTCAGAATATACAGTCCTTAAGTACATCAATATTTTTGTAAATAAATCTCCACGAATGTATATGTTAGGTTCATCTGTAGTAAAGCGACCATACCCGGTCGAATAAAATTGCTTGTGCAGCGTTTCAAACGGAAAATTAAAGATGTTAGGAAAGCAAATTCGCCGACAAACCAAGATAGAAGAACAATGTCAATTGCAAAGTTGTAGTGCGTCGCTTAATTATAAGGAATTGGAAATAGTACTGACCGAAATACGTAAACAGCAATAAATACCTGCCATACTTCATGTTTTGCTAGATGTGTAGCGACTTATAATAATTATGGTGTAATATTCTTTCTCAAATTCAAATGTGCATTATCGATGGCGAAGGGTACTTTTAATAGGTGCTACAATATGTCTATGTACATATAGGTGATGTTTTGTGTCATTATTGAATATAGCAATAATTCGCTTATCGCCATATCGTGCCAAATAAATGCCTTTTGCAAATGATTTAGTGGCGATTACTACATTCATTACATAAGGATCTCTATTCATTACACAAAGATCTATAACTTTGTAATTTTTTTCGCCCATGTCGTATTGTTGTTGAGTCCCTAACTTCTTTTATTCTCCGCTAGAAGCGCTGTAATGATCTTTACTCGATTGGGAATGGTCATGAGCATTTAATTTTAAATTCCCTCCCTGAAAATTGGGGCGCTTAAGGACGTTCCTGAAAATTGGGATGTTTAAGGATTGGGGTGCGCAAAGAACGCTCTATATACCCTGATATATCACCAGCAAGTTTAAATTTTAGGTGCGACTCTACTGCGAAATTCGCATGGTCTTCAGCGGCCATAGTCTTTGCGCATAGCTTTTACAAACAGCACGTTTGCAAAATATCATCTCAAAATATAGAGTTCCCATTCATTGTCATTTTTTCATAAAATGTTCCCGTGTCTCAAGTATGTCCGAAATGTCACGATATTTAAGTGTCCTTCCTGAAAAAAAAGATATCAAGGGTAATGAATTTCATTCAGTTTTTCAGCATAACCGTATAACACTCTTGGTGGTTATTCCATGAAATATCATCGACCAATTTCTATTACAATGCTGGCAATACTTATAGCGATGCTCTATATTTTCTCCGCGATCCGTAACTTTGTAACCTCATTGTGACTATATTCTGTGACGTTTCCACAATCTAATTAACACGTAACAATGTGACGACATTACAATGGCAATTGCAATGTGACGTCACAAACAAGTTAATATGCAATGTCAGAAACGACCATGAAAATGACCAAAATGACTTCGCTGTGACCTCAATATGACATTGCCGAAACGTACTGCGATGTCCTGTGACGTCCCAAAGTCAGTGTGACGTAAATCTTACGTCACTGTGAAAAAAAATGCTGTTAGGGTAGAGTTCCCATTCATTGACATTTTTTCATAAAATGTCCCCGTGTCTCAAGTATGTCCCAAATGTCACGATATTAAAGTGTCCTTCCTGAAAAAAAAAGATATCAAGTGTAATGAATTTCATTCAGTTTTTTAGTATAACCGTATAACACTCTTGGTGGTTATTCCATGAAATATCGTCGACCAATTTCTATTACAATGCTGGCAATACTTGTAGCAATGCTCTATATTTTCTCCGCGATCCTGTTAACAGTATTTTACTTTATCAATTTCCAGTTACATACATACTACGCAAACTTCATTAATATAATATTGCGCCGTCAGCACAACATCCAATGAAAAAACGTTAAAATAACGTATAATGTATAATATAAACGTGCAAATATATTAAAGTTATTTCTGGTTTTCTTACTTTTTAACATGTTCCGTTTTTTCTCTTTATAAAATATCCCAGGTTTTTAAAATAAAAATGTCCTAGTTAAAAAAACATTATGGAAACTATCTCAGAGTTCTTTTAACATTTATGTAACGTGCAGCTTTCAGCTATCATCTTACATTTATACATTTTCTGCCTAATAGTTAATGTTATGATTACTAATTCATAACTAAAATTTTTTTCAATTATTTTTATTACTGGTTTTTTTACATAATTTCACTTGCATTTGAATATGCAAAAATAATATTCTATTGCATTATTTTTACTATATACATGACTGTTTAACATCTAATGACTTCTATAACTACCAAGTAATTACAATTTAAAAATATATATCTATAATAATTTTCCAATTCTTTACAAGGCTCGTTTTGTGTTTCTCTGCACATAAATTTTTTTATGTCTTTAATTAAGTATGTCTATATTTACGACAACTTGGGTTTAATCATGCAAAACTACTTACTTTATTTAAAAGTTTTAAATAGTACATAAGGAACTAAATACTTAATGTTGTACATAAAAATTATTTAAAAAGTTAATCCTTTTTCTCTCATTTTTGAAAATGTTCACTTATAAAATAGTGAATCATACATTCAATAAAATCCGTAACATCTACATAATTCACTGAAATTCATAAATTTTATTTTCTTATTCTACTTTATTTTTACCTCTAAATGTTCTGAAATGAAAATTAAAATCAATTGCGCTCAACCAGGAATTACTATATAATTGAAAATTCAATTTGTGCACACACCCCAAACGGAACAAGAAATTGACTGCAGCTCCCCTATTCCCCCTACCTTTCTGTGTCTCTGCTATAGTTCGTTTCCAAGAAAAGAACAGTTGTAATTGCCCTTAATTGTAGCCCAAACTGCTACCTCACTTGTGGACTTTGGATATTTTACTATTAGTTGTTTATTTTTTTTCCTTTTCTGCCATTTCGTCTTATGCTATTTTTCTTTACTTTTTTAACCTCCACCTCGTCATGTTTTTTTTATATATATATTTTCGCCATCATTCCTTTACAATAGGAATACTGACGACTAGGTAGGGGGGAATTTATAGATAGAGGGGCAATACAAAATTGTTCTCTTTCAGTAATCCCCCCCCCCTACCGCACTACTACAGAGGACTAATATTTTGTTGGAGGTGGGGTATAATGTAATCTGAAATGTAATTGACCCATATTATGAGATGTTCTGCAAGTTTTTACGCTACTACATTTTATTGTTATTTACAATGGTTTGTTTCTTTCAGGTTTGTGATCCAGTAAACATGATAACAATTGCTCGAAAATAGAAACATATTCATGTGGTAGGCTTAGTTCAGTGTTTCTCAAAGTGTAAATCCAGCGGTGGATTTAATTCAAAGTAAAATAAAATAAAATTTTGGACCCCATCGAATATCAATTATACATATTTCAATGTTGTGGAAAACAAATTAGTTTTCTCAAGGCAAATAATTTTATCTTCTTTAATTGCAGTCTAATTAATCGCATTTCATCATAGTTTTTATATATTTTTTAAAAATATTTTCCCGACCATATTTTTCTAAGAAATAAAACAGTAGACCATATTGACCTCCCCTCTAAATTTTATCTTCAGAAAGGCAAGTCTTAGAATGATCCAATTTCTTGACATCTAGTGTTAAAAATTTAAAGAACGCTCAGCAAAATAAATAAATAAAAAAAAAACACCTCCAAGCAAATTTCTGATCTTGTAAAACGTGATTTGTGACGCTTCTGTTTGAAATAACCCGTGTAGAGTGAGCGGTCCGGAATGGGTTGCGCTCCTACGGCCTCTGGATCGAATTATCCTTGCGTTGCTATGACAACTAAATTCCCTAGTGCAACTCAACTTGACTCTGCGCTCCGATAAACAGGAGTGTATATTTTTTCCGTTAAAATACAGCGTTAGCCTGCACTTTGTCGAGCGATTTTATTTCGATGTTTATCCATCAGAACTCGGTAAGGGATTTTACGAATCTTTTTTTAAAGAAAAGGATTTGAAAGAGTGCGTATATATTTGCTAGATGAACACCTGATCCTCCCTTCTTATATATTTTACTATCTATAGTGCTCAAGAAGTTGGCCCATATAGAGATCTTGATATTTTTAAAATACATGATTTTGCTTACTAGGATCATGGGCGCTCATAAGTGCCAGGGGGCCACTTGCAATTTGGACATTCAAGGTCACAAAGATGGACATTAAGCTAGTCGATGATGTACGTCGTATTCTTGAGTTTGGCTTTCCCCAGAAAAAAGTTCTATGGGTGCCCATGGATGGTTAGGATGCTCAATTCAGAGGGATTATGACAAAGATTATGGCAGAAATGGCTGAATCTAAGCACCATTTATGTATCCAACGAACTCATGGATTTAATATGTTCCTGGGTCCAAACTTTACAGGGCAAAGAAAAACATTTTTTATCGGAATTATGTTAGCTCCATAAGAGATGATATCAATCTTAATGGAAACCTGACTTTGATTAATCGTGATTTCGCTTACTAGGATCATGCGCGCCCATAAGTTCTAAGGGGCCACTTGCAATTTGGACATTCAAGGTCACAAAGATGGACATCAAGCTAGTCAATGTTGTACGTTGTATTCTTGAGTTTGCCTTCCTCCCGGAAAGAATTCTATAGGTGTCCATGGTTAGAATGCTCAATTCAGAGGGATTATGACAAAGACTATGGCAGAAATGGCTGAATCTAAGCACCATTTATGTATCCCACGAACTCATGGATTTAATATGCTCCTGGGTCCAAATTTTAGAGGGCAAAGAAAAACATTTTCAATCGGAATTATATTAGCACCATAACAGATTATGTCAACCTTAATGAAAACTTAATTTTGATTAATAGTGATTTCTGGAGCACACAAGATCGACCTCAATCCACTTCAGCTCACTTCACAAATGCCCGTCTCCAGACAAAGTAGAACGGACATTTTCCTACTTTAGCTGGTGTGACAGATTCGTCTTATTTATCCTGACGGAAGAAAACTCTATGGTTTTCCCGAAACAGGTCAACACCTTTACATAAGAAAAGTCTATGGTTACCTTTACACCTTTACATAAGAATACTCTATGAAGAAAACTCTATGGTTTTCCCGAAGCAGGTCAACACCTTTACATATTCATGTTGTGTTGTTTCAGTAATATGTTGATTTATTAGCGAAGTATTGAGTTGAATCCTCTCTAACGTATTTTTACTTTCTCACACTATGGAATTTAGAAAGTATTATTTTCACGAAAATATATTCTATCTCGAGATTTTGATTGCAATATATATTTTAAGACATCCTGAATACGATCCGGCTATTTTTTTGGCTATTTTTAGAATACTGTCCGTCTGTAGTCGATTTCGTACACGATAGCTATGAAGCAAATATAAATGGATTTTTATGAAATGTTATATCCGGCACATTGTTATCAAAAAATCCAGAACCAAATAGAATTCTGTTTTTTACTTTCCCTGCAATACATGGTAATGTATAGGGAAAGTATTGGAATCATGCCGAAAATCACACCTCGAGTTTTCGACGGATCTACACGTTTCGAGACCTCTAGAATACGAAAAAACCATTTTTAGCGTGACGTCTGTGTGTGTGTCTGTGTGTCTGTGTGTCTGTCTGTGCAGATTTTGTATCCACTTTAACTAAAAAACTAATGGACCGAATTTCACAAAATTTTGTAGGTAAGTCACTTGTAGGCGGGGCTGGTGCTGATTAGTTTTGGGTACGATTCAGAATAAAAGAACCCGCTTTTTTTGTGAAATGGCCCGCAAAAGCTTGTATCCACTGTAGCTGAAAAACTAATGGACCGAATTTCACAAAATTTGGTAGATGAGTCACTTGTGGGTTACCTTGGTGCTGATTAGATTTTGGTACGATTTGGAAAAAAATGACCTGCCTTTTTTTGCAAAATGGCCCGCAAAAATCGTCCAAATCTAAACTAAAGAACTGGGTATACTCAAATATATCCATTAAATGCTGATTTAATACGTAATTTTTAACGACGAAAAGAATAAGGCCAACCCCATTACACTAGGACTAGCCGTTCTCGAGATATTTTAGTTTTTCGTACTTTCCCTACGCCACCTTTGAAAATAAGCCCGGTTACCGAATGAGAACGGAAATTGAATTAAAAGTGAAATAAATTTAATTAAAATATAGAGAACATTAATATAAGTCTGCAGGGAAAGTCATGTGCTGCCCACATCAGATTTTTAAAATTCGAGCAAAAAATCCTTATATATTTCCTTAGCATGGCAACATTGGACAACATTTGGCATAATCATACATAGAATGATTTGGTTATTTAAGCGTCAATGATCATGAAACTTAACAGTTTCAATCCTTATTGCACAAAATAGTCGCGATACAATTTTTGATCGTGACGTTATCAGCTCCACTCGGAGAAGGAGGGTGGGGCAGCAAATTATTCCTCCGGGGGGGGGGGGGGGGTACATTATCAAACTTTGAAAATATATTTCAATTGATGCTAACTCTTTAGAATGAAGGGAAATATGCCATAATTGTGATTATTTAAAACAACGATACAGATTTTTTAATCACAAGCTACTTAAAAATGAATCCTGATTGCAACTGATTTTTACTTTCCCTGCAATACATGGTAATGTATAGGGAAAGTATTGGAATCATGCCGAAAATCACAACTCGAGTTTTCGACGGATCTACACGTTTCGAGACTTCTAGAATACGAAAAAACCATTTTTAGCGTGACGTCTGTGTGTGTGTCTGTCTGTGTGTCTGTCTGTGTGTCTGTCTGTGCAGATTTTGTATCCACTCTAACTAAAAAACTAATGGACCGAATTTCACAAAATTTTGTGGGTGAGTCACTTGTGGGCGGGGCTGGTGCTGATTAGTTTTGGGTATGATTCGGAATAAAAGAACCCGCCTTTTTTTGCGAAATGGCCCGCAAAAGGTTGTATCCACTGTAGCTGAAAAACTAATTTACCGAATTTCACAAAATTCGGTAGATGAGTCACGTATAGGCCACCCTGGTGCTGATTAGATTTTGGTACGATTCAGAAAACAATAACCTGCCTTTTTTTGCAAAATGGCCCGCAAAAATCGCAAAAATCTAAAATAAAAAACTGGGTATACTCAAATATATCCATTAAATGCTGATTTAATACGTAATTTTTAACGACGAAAACAATAAGACCAACCCCATTACACTAGGACTAGCCGTTCTCGAGATATTTTAGTTTTTCGTACTTTCCCTACGCCACCTTTGAAAATAAGTCCGGTTATCGAATGAGAACGAAAATTGAATTAAAAGTGAAATAAATTTAATTAAAATAAAGAGAACGTGGATATAAGTCTGCAGGGAAAGTCATGTGCTGCCCACATCAGATTTTTGAATTTACTAAAGTAATTTTATGATGCCAATTACTATTATGATGCACTTACAATTGCCGCATAAGTTAATGGGCAGATAACAATTTGAAAATAATTTTTGCACCGTTTTAAAATACAGGCGTTGTATCTGCAGCCCAGCGAAATGACAACGATGGACTGAAAATGATTATCAACATTTAAATCATACCTTAAGAAAATTTAAATCATACCTTTCAGTACATCAAAAGTGTTCCAAAATTTATTGAGTTAGAAATAGTTTCATAAGTACATACCTAAAAGAAAAAACACCATAATTAATTCACATTATTGACATATTTGTTCATTTTGAAATACTTTGAAACTATGTTTATAAACTTTACACATCATAATTTGGGGTTCTGAAAACTGAATATATAGTTTTATATCAAATAATAACAAACATAATATTTTAAAATTCACTTTATAACGAAGTAACAGTATTTGAGAGTTTGTTCAGTCGATCGTGTAAAAATATTTGGATTGAGATCTTACTGTTATTCTCTAGTAGATGTATCACGTTTTTCTGGTAGAAATCTCACTTTTATCGCCTGAATGTACTCGTATTTTGAGCTTGATGGTATAAAACAAATGTAGAAGTTTTGAAATAATAGTAACAAAATATATGATTAGAAAATAAGTAGTGGGTAAAATACTGATAGCGGAAATGTATGATCTAATAACTGCAGATAATTAACACCTTGTGTAGCGGCTGACTCTTTAAGTTAAAGTAATGATAAAACGCAAAGGATAAGCCCCAAACATCTTCAACAATATTCCACTTTTCGTCATCTTTTGCAATATTTCATGTCTTGTTATTATATAAAATATTTATTTATCATATTTTGCATTATATTACTCAGCATCCTTTGTAATATTCTGGAGTTTTCTTGACAATTGTTGGTGCAATTACAACGAGAACTAGTGTTGTAATGTTGTAACTACTAATTTAAATGATAATTAGTATTAGAAGTTTAAAAATAACAGAAACTAAAAAATGGTACAACATATAAATATTTTCACCTTGATTCTGTTTCTTCTTACTCTGATTTCTAGAGAGCAATAACAACTACGAAACCGGTCAAATATTGAGGTAACAAAATGCATGCATCTTTTTTACATCATGGCATTTGGATCAAATTTCATTTCATAACAGGTTTTGAGTAAAGTTTAATTTACGTACCAGATTCTGAGAACATGTCTGAAACATCCCTAACAGCATTTTTTTTTCACAGTAACGTAAGATTTACGCCACACTGTGATTTTGGGACGTCGCAGTACGTCTCGGCAATGTCATATTGAGGTCACAGCGAAGTCATTTTGGTCATTTTCATGATCGTTTGTGACGTCGCATATTAACTTGTTTGTGACGTCACATTGTAATTGCCATTGTAATGTCATCACATTGTTACGTGTTAATTAAATTGTAGAAACGTCACAGAATATAGTCACAATGAAGTTACAAAATTAATAATATGTTACGTCGCATAGAAGTCACAAATATGATGTCACATTGTGACCCAGGTGTCACGTGACTACAATGTCATTGTCACACATGTGACGATCTTTGTTGTAAGGGATACATTATCTTCTCTGGAGAAAGTTATTTTATAACATTTCCACATATTTTACTATCTGTTATGCAACCATGCCATGACCTTGTCCTTATTCTACTAATCATTGCCCTTTCCTCAGGGAAAATAGTCCGATAATGACAGCAAAAGCATTAGCAATAAAGAATTCAAACAGTAGCCTAACAGCCACTTACGATGAACGAGCCTTGAATTTTATCACACATCGTCCAATGATATGTACTGATACATATGCCCACACCTGCCATTACCAGAAGCTGCCTCTCAGAACATTATAAAGAACAAAAAATGTTCCCATAAAATAATAAAGCCATCACAGATGAAATCTTCCGTATCTTTCTTTCATCCATCCTATTCTTATAAAGCCGCCGCAGTGAATAAATATGTATTGACGACTTTTTTTATCGGCGCTAAAAGGCTTAAAAACATAAAGAAAAGGAAAGTAAGTCACCTTACCCCCCTTCGAACTAGGCTTGGTCTCATACATATTCCTTCCATTAGATCCCGGCTTCTCGTATCTTTTCGCCACCTTACCAAACTTGGGTGTGCCGCCTACAATACGAAATTAGCTACCACCAAATTTGTTAAACTCCTCACATTGATTACCCTAATTCGTAATTGACTGCGGGTTCACCCTTTTAAGGGTCTTTTTTGTGTTGTTGTTTCTACTGTTTCAATTACTTTATTTCTCCAGACTGGAGAAATAGGCGTGGTTCGACAGCCACTCCTAAGTCGGTTAAGATTTTATTGATGGCCGTGAGTACGCCTCTCTCGTTTAAGAATGTGCCGAGTGTTATGAATGTTGAAAATGGAAGCGTGCCGAGTTGTGTGTTAGTTTCTGCAAGTGGGAGTGCCGTACGTTCATTCATAAAACTGTAACGAGGAGAGAGTTGTAAGATCGCGAGTACTACGAGCGAGAGAGTTGGAAGAAGACAGATTATCTTCTGACAGATTTTCTAGAGATTGATACATCAGCCGAGTTAGGTTTTTTTTTTTATCTTGGGGAGTGTTCGAAATCTCTTTAGCATCATATATTTATATATTCTTCTGGAAATCGATGGGAATGCTAATTCAACTTTCAGAGGTGTTTTTCCTTTCAAGCTCCTTTTGATTGTATTCATAGACTGGATAATCATATATTTCGGAACATCAAACCAACGTTAGTTACTCGCAATTGCTGCAAATATTTGGAGGGATATAAAATTTTACATTGTATCAAATATTATGAATGTAGAAAATGATTGGGTTAATTGCACCACGATCGTTTTCTGCAACCAAGGACAGAATTAAACTAAATACACAGTATGTTCATACATAAAACTGTAACGAAGCAAGACTTACGAAATCAGACAATAACAAATGTCAAAGAAAGATAACCCTTTTCAAGAGAAAAGGTTCACAACCTAATACTCGCGAGCATTGGAGTGCTCCAGTCGTTTACATAGTTGTCATTTCTCTTATTAATTACTATATTTATTGTACGTTCATTCATAAAATTGCCACTAGGATCGGATTCTACGTTCATTCATAAAATTGCCACTAAGATCGGATTCTACGCTCATTCATAAAATTGCCACTAAGATCTAATTGTAAGATCGGATCAATACGGTAAGAGGAAAGGTTCAGGATATAATGCTCGACAATAAAGGAAAACTCTGCTAGTTTACATAAGCAGTTCATTTTCTTTAATAATTAGTAATGCTTTCTTGTATGCTGCATTTTGGAATGACAACAGGCTGCGATGCATTGTTATAGAGATATATGCTACCAGAGAATTGAAAACGTTTAACAATCAGAAATGTTAAAATATAATTAGAAATGTTAAAACATAATTGGTATGGAAGTCTTAAATGTTAAATGGAGTTCATTTTTCGTATTAATTGCTATATTTATTGTACGTTCATTCATAAAATTGCCACTAAAATAGGATTCTACATTCATTCATAAAATTGCCACTAAGATCGGATTCTACGTTCATTCATAAAATTGCCACTAAGATCTAATTGTAATATCGGATCAATACGGTAAGAGGAAAGGTTCAGGATATAAGGCTCGACAATAAAGGTGAACTCTGCTAGTTTACATAGGCAGTTCATTTTCTTTAATAATTAGTAATGCTTTCTTGTATGCTGCATTTTGGAATGACAACAGGCTGCGATGCATTGTTATAGAGATATATGCTACCAGAGAATTGAAAACGTTTAACAATCAGAAATGTTAAAATATAATTAGAAATGTTAAAACATAATTGGTATGGAAGTCTTAAATGTTAAATGGTGTTCATTTTTCGTATTAATTGCTATATTTATTGTACGTTCATTCATAAAATTGCCACTAAAATAAGATTCTACATTCATTCATAAAATTGCCACTAAGATCGGATTCTACGTTCATTCATAAAATTGCCACTAAGATCTAATTGTAAGATCGGATCAATACGGTAAGAGGAAAGGTTCAGGATATAATGCTCGACAATAAAGGAAAACTCTGCTAGTTTACATAAGCAGTTCATTTTCTTTAATAATTAGTAATGCTTTCTTGTATGCTGCATTTTGGAATGACAACAGGCTGCGATGCATTGTTATAGAGATATATGCTACCAGAGAATTGAAAACGTTTAACAATCAGAAATGTTAAAATATAATTAGAAATGTTAAAACATAATTGGTATGGAAGTCTTAAATGTTAAATGGAGTTCATTTTTCGTATTAATTGCTATATTTATTGTACGTTCATTCATAAAATTGCCACTAAAATAGGATTCTACATTCATTCATAAAATTGCCACTAAGATCGGATTCTACGTTCATTCATAAAATTGCCACTAAGATCTAATTGTAATATCGGATCAATACGGTAAGAGGAAAGGTTCAGGATATAAGGCTCGACAATAAAGGAGAACTCTGCTAGTTTACATAGGCAGTTCATTTTCTTTAATAATTAGTAATGCTTTCTTGTATGCTGCATTTTGGAATGACAATAGGCTGCGATGCATTGTTATAGAGATATATGCTACCAGAGAATTGAAAACGTTTAACAATCAGAAATGTTAAAATATAATTAGAAATGTTAAAACATAATTGGTATGGAAGTCTTAAATGTTAAATGGAGTTCATTTTTCGTATTAATTGCTATATTTATTGTACGTTCATTCATAAAATTGCCACTAAAATAGGATTCTACATTCATTCATAAAATTGCCACTAAGATCGGATTCTACGTTCATTCATAAAATTGCCACTAAGATCTAATTGTAATATCGGATCAATACGGTAAGAGGAAAGGTTCAGGATATAAGGCTCGACAATAAAGGAGAACTCTGCTAGTTTACATAGGCAGTTCATTTTCTTTAATAATTAGTAATGCTTTCTTGTATGCTGCATTTTGGAATGACAACAGGCTGCGATGCATTGTTATAGAGATATATGCTACCAGAGAATTGAAAACGTTTAACAATCAGAAATGTTAAAATATAATTAGAAATGTTAAAACATAATTGGTATGGAAGTCTTAAATGTTAAATGGAGTTCATTTTTCGTATTAATTGCTATATTTATTGTACGTTCATTCATAAAATTGCCACTAAAATAGGATTCTACATTCATTCATAAAATTGCCACTAAGATCGGATTCTACGTTCATTCATAAAATTGCCACTAAGATCTAATTGTAATATCGGATCAATACGGTAAGAGGAAAGGTTCAGGATATAAGGCTCGACAATAAAGGAGAACTCTGCTAGTTTACATAGGCAGTTCATTTTCTTTAATAATTAGTAATGCTTTCTTGTATGCTGCATTTTGGAATGACAACAGGCTGCGATGCATTGTTATAGAGATATATGCTACCAGAGAATTGAAAACGTTTAACAATCAGAAATGTTAAAATATAATTAGAAATGTTAAAACATAATTGGTATGGAAGTCTTAAATGTTAAATGGTGTTCATTTTTCGTATTAATTGCTATATTTATTGTACGTTCATTCATAAAATTGCCACTAAAATAGGATTCTACATTCATCCATAAAATTGCCACTGAGATCGGATTCTACGTTCATTCATAAAATTGTCACTAAGATCTAATTGTAATATCGGATCAATACGGTAAGAGGAAAGGTTCAGGATATAAGGCTCGACAATAAAGGAGAACTCTGCTAGTTTACATAGGCAGTTCATTTTCTTTAATAATTAGTAATGCTTTCTTGTATGCTGCATTTTGGAATGACAACAGGCTGCGATGCATTGTTATAGAGATATATGTTATCAGAGAATTGAAAACGTTTAACAATCAGAAATGTTGAAATATAATTAGAAATGTTAGAATATAATCGGTATGGAAGTTTTAAAAGTTAAATTCTCAGATTACATTGGTCGCCTTTTTAGCCTTCAGCATAGGATATTTTTTGAACTTCCGTCTGATCATCGTCAGGGGAATGCTTATATGGACACAAAAGAATGGTTTGGTACATATTTTTGAACTACATAACTCCAGAAGAAGCAAACCTATATTGATTGGGATACATTTGGTGAATGCTTTATATTTTTTTTCTTTTTGATACAAAAGATTTTTCTATATAGTCGGCCTCACTACTTCCGTCTTCATACTATACATATCACACAGTAAAAGAGCAGCATGCTGAGTAATTTTTCTAGGGGTAATTCTTCTAATTTTTTTAAATGTGTAACTAAAAAATGCAATTAAACATGCAATATAAAGTAATGACTAACTGGACTAATTAATGACTGGAAGATTTCAATGACATGTCAATTAAATGATATTAATACATTTAATTAGCAAAAAATGATAATTGTGTGCGATAAATCAAAGTAATGACCAAAAGATGCAACTGCAACCAACCTCAAAGGCAATGGCAATATCATTAAAATTACTCCCGTTTAAATGGATAAAGTATTTTGTATTTCACGAATATCATTGAAACTTACAATTGCAGTATATAACAATATAGATAAGAGATTTATAAGAATAAATGTAAGTACAAAGAAGGAAAGCTTGAAAAATTTTCAGGATGGTCAACTAGTTTCAGATGAAAAGTTGAAAATATGAAGATATGACGATTGCAATTGAGATAAACTTAGAGTCTTCCAATACATGATTCAATTTTTGCACAAGATAATAC
The DNA here is from genome assembly GCA_951213105.1 of Amaurobius ferox. Taxonomy (NCBI): domain Eukaryota; kingdom Metazoa; phylum Arthropoda; class Arachnida; order Araneae; family Amaurobiidae; genus Amaurobius; species Amaurobius ferox. The sequence continues at coordinate 23,088,273 of OX578143.1, forward strand.
TTTTTTATAATACAAATGCATTTAAAAACAATTTGCATTGCAGAAATTAATGAATTAAGTAACATTAAGAGATAGATTAATATGTGTGTGCACCCATTATATACAGTACGGGAGTTGGTGAGTATAAGATTTGCTTTTAAATGTTTCTTAAGAATACTTATATTAAAATATGAAAACTTGTAAGTAGAACTTATTTTCAAAAATCGATTGAAATTTGAACTTAGCAGTTGGTTTTTGTACAGAAAAAATTTAAATTTATCTTTGCGTGTAGTATGGGCATGAAAAAAGTTTAATTTTTTAGCTTATACAGAATTTAAGGCTTAAATTGATTTTACACCAAGATACATTTTGAAGAAAGCAGAGTTAGTGAATATTCTATTTTTACGGTTCAATTTCCCATTTTGAAATTCTTAATATGCATGCAGAAGAAACTGGCTTAGAAGAGTAGAAAAAATGAAACAAATTTATGAATTTGTTTACAACAAAGTTTAAAAATTCATGCTGCTTCTCGGGCATAATCCTCGAAATATTTTTCGAGAAAAACAAATGCGATTATTCCATGTACAGCGTTTTTGTTTTGACCTGCATTAATTTTTCCTCATTTTTACGGCTTGCTGCTCTCTTTTTTTTCCTCCGTGTATTTTCCTGCTAATGGATCGCGAAATATGCATAATTATTTAAATTTTCAAAAGAACGAACCACAGCGATATTCATTCTTATTCATTTATTCAGCTTTGTTCATTATATTTTTTCTTTCATGATGCACATTTTCCAGATTTTTTTTCTTCTCCTGTTTTATTAATAAAACCGGCAAAAAGTACGGAAGGCAGAGAATTAAAATCCTGGACGCTGAACACATTACTTCATTAAAAGTAAGGGAAATTTTGAAATGTATTTATTCGTGTATTTTTAGTACTGCCATAGATAAAAAATAACACATATTCCATTACAAAACTATCAAGTTTTAATTATGATATTTCAATTTATTTTTAAAATATCGCTTGCAAGAGAATTTATAATATAAATTAAAAAAAATAAAATACAAGCGCTTGGATTGGTAATGCGCGATTAATTTCGTTTGCAAAAAAACCTCTACAAGGGTTTTATCCGAATATGAGGGCGAATTTACTAGCTATCTCTAGCGAAATTGTTTACCATTATTAAAGCCTTCCAGTGTATTCAAAGAGATGCGTTCAGTAACCAGCATCTCAACTTCAGTGAGTAAAGTTGAAATCTTTACTTTATTCAGCATTTTTTCGAAATTTTCATTTCTGGCTATCAGTGAAGCATATAGTACTAATAATTCCATAAACTACTAATAGTCCATAAAGCTATTAA